>JARKIA010000037.1:0-600000 GCA_029289565.1 Mycena galericulata | reverse complement strand
AAGGACCTCGAATAATGAGTGTGATATCAACCCAGAAATTCGTATCGGTGCGGGTTGGTTGCGGGTGGTAAGTATACGTTCGAAATCAAGTTCTTCCGGCGTCCAACACAAGTTGAAGCAATTCGGCAAAAAACTGGATCGCCGCTTAGTGAGATCATAGATCGATGTGGTCACTCTGTGGTGTACGGTATGATAACCGGTCAGAAGCGTAGGTCCCAATTCAGATGATCCAGCCTACAGCGAGGAAGGATAGCTTGGGAAATACGGATCTTTGGCCAAAAAAAATTGCTCAGCGTGGTATGTAGAAGCGACCACGTCCCCCGACCGGCCCAGGCCCGAAAGAAAAGAAAGGGACAAAAAGCGCTGCTATGTTACGCTCCCACAGCAGTAGGTCCATGTTAGGTGCACCTTCAACTGTACTTGATTCTTGAATTGCAATTGGGAGGCAAGCGCTGTTCAATGGCGACCCTGAAAAGAACAAACGACCCCAAAAAAGAAATTATGAGCTTTTAAAATCTCGAAAATAACGTTGATCCTGCCAGTTGGTTGAGGCGAAAATGCCATCCAACTTGAACCTAAGCAGGTCCGGCGAAAAGCCGGATCGCCGCCCGTCGCCAGGCGTGTGCGTAAGTTAGTGGTATTGCATCTAGACACACAGATAGATCGATGCAGTGGCCACTCCGCGGCGTGTTGTTGAGAGTACTGGATGATAGCCGGGGAAGCGTAGGTCCACTTATTATTATAATAGGCAGTTGAGATCGAACCTCCAAGGTCGCATGGCCAAGGAGGGTATATTTTCAAATTCACCAAGATCTTGAATTTGTTTATTTATCGCGGTGCTGGAAACAAAACAGCACGTTCCGGCAATTTTGTTTTCACGATGGGGTCGCCGGAGGACCAGGGAAAATACCATGTGCTACATAGAGGCGGACGAGCGACGAAAGGAGGTGCGAGCATTTTGACGTGGGTGCGCACGCCGCATCCACGATTTTCACCGCATAGGTGCATACGCTGTGTTGCAAGTTCCGCGCATGGGTCCGGAAAGAGGGAATGAAGGCGGAAACCACGGCGAAAGTGAGAACCGAGCGGCGGAGATGTCGCTCTGTACACATACCATCGCACGCGCATGCACACCGTGACGGTGCGGATTACCGTGGGTACTCGTAGTTGAGCGTCAGTGTGCGCACGCACGTCGGGGTTGATCAAGAGGCGAGAATTTCCCAGCAGCGCATGCGACTTCCCAGAAGATGCATATGGGTCTGGCCAGGGGGAAGTGATTCAAGTGATTTACATAGTGCTGACACTTCTGCGTTCCCGATTATTGTCGGCCCTGGCTGATTTCGCACTACAATGGCAGTAGCGGCGGCCTGCCTGCCGAAGAAGTGGAAACATACGGCTTGTGAGTTCGACATCAAAGTCAAGCGGCAGACCCCATGCTCCCAGGCTCGGGTCCGCTGCCGAGCCATCAAGACGGTAGCGCACTCTTCCTCCCGCACTCAGACACAACGTCGCGCACATAGTCGTCACCGTGCACAGTTAGTAATGGACGTCCCGCGACAGGCTTCTGCGATTTTAGGTTTGTTTTTGCCTTTCTCATCGACGCCGATCTATCGATGCCTTGTCCTGTAAGTTGTCTTAAACTTGTTTTGGACGTCCCAGCATGATGATGTCGATCAGAGTCTTGCTGACTGCCGAGCCTATGAGACCTTCTGCGATTCAATCTCATGGCGGTCTCATCGACGTGGTGTCCTTGTCTTGTCCCAGTACTGGGTATTAGAGAGTTTTCTCCCAGCACGTCGAATAGGCGAGGAATGGAAGTCTGAAGAGTCGGCACTTGCCGCGTCTCAAGCGCTCAACCCAAGTCCCCGACCCTGCTGCCCGTAAATTACATCAGAGCCTAGTCCTGCTGGGTATACATTAGATTATTAGCTAGTCATAAACCAGTCTCTCCAAGAAGAGTTCTATACCAGTCATGTCCGTAAACCTTCCAAGAAAAGACTGGCAGCTCTAGAGTCTAAAAATCCGCCAGTCTCCGGACAGGCTCGGTATATGGGCCACGACGTGGCCACAAGGTGAAGAACGCGTTCGGCAAAACGTACTGGACCTCCAGCCCGTTGAGAGGCATAGAGCGACAGGCGGCACAACAATGCGTGCGCGCGAGGTGCGCGGGCTACCAGAACAGCATATCACGCGGGTCGAGTCCGCGCGCCATGCGCAGCATGACCACATTCGACGTGAGGGTCGAGAACTGCATCCCATACCAGCAGTCGGTCAGTAAAGCGCAAAACAGCAGTGTAGGAGGGAGTCGCACGCACCCCATTCCCGATGAGCACCTCGGCGCGCGTCCCAATGTACATGTCTACCGCCTGCGCGACGTACCGCTGCTCCCACGTCAGCGCGAGGTCCCGTGAGGTCGCGATGCCGTCCCAGGTGAACGTAGCAGCGCCTTCGCCTTCGCCTCCGCTCTCGCCTTCGTGGGTTTGCACAGCATCGTACTGCTCCTTCCGCGCAGCGCCGTAGCGACCGCTCCCCCGCACCGTGACCCTCACCCCCTCCATCTCCGCGTCCCCCCTAAGCGCGACTACGAGCTCCGCAAGCCACTCGCGCCGCCCGTTCGTCATGACGTACACCCACCCAAGCCGGCGCCCCGTGCGCGCCTCCCACTCGCGCCGGACGGCGCGCACGCGCTGCGTTATCTGCGCGACACTCGGGAAGCACCGCCGCATGTACAGCGCGCGGTTCTCCGGCGACCTGTGTGCGGTGCCATGTTAGTCTGTGTTCGAGCGGAGCGTAAGAAGATAAGTAGCCGGTCGAAGGGCCGCCTGCGAACCAAAGGAATCGTGCACGAAAGCAAGAGAGAGGGAGATGGAGGGGGAAAGAACTCACTCCCTGTGCTGCGGTATAACGAATCGCTCATCTGCCCTCCCCGTGCCCTCATACAGCTCCTCAAACGAATTGAAACCCACGAACCCCGCCCCCCAACGCGCCAAATTCTCACAATGCTCCTCAAAATCGCCGCGCCGGATATGCAGCGCAAGCAGCCCCGGGAGGATCACCCGCTCCGCCTCCAGCGCCGCCTCCGCACGGGTGGCAGAGTACACGCCCGTGGGGAAGGGGTCGTACGGCGGCGGGTGCTGCAGCGCGGCCTCGTCCGGCGGCCCGGGTCCGAACCACCACGCCCGCAAGCCTCGCTCGACGGGAGGGAAGAGCGCTCGGTTGGTTTCGAGCGCGGCGCGCACGAGGGGGGACCAGCGGAAGGTGGTGACGATGGGCGAGGTGCTGAAGGAGGGCCAGACGGGGAGGAGGCGGGAGGGCGTGCCCAGGACCCTGCGGGTGGGTGGGTTAGTGCGGGTTCAGGAAGAAAGGAGAGTAGTCGGAAAGCGGGAGAACGGGCGAGAGTAGAAAGCGGGGGGTGCGAACCAAGCACGGTCGGTGGTACGCAGCACCGCGCCGTGAAGCACTGGACCGACAACTACTGACGAAACAAGACTGAACACAAAGACTCACCAGATATCAAATAACTGCGACGCATCGCGCGCGATCTGCACGCACGGGCCGAGTGTCGCGAGCTCCGCAACCCAGCGCGCGAGGACTGCCTCTGCGTCGGCGTCGACGGCGTCGAGGGCGGCCTAGGAGTGGGTGTAAGTGAGGGCGGAAGGGGAAGAGGAAGTAGGAAGGAAGGAAGGAACGTGGGGATGAATAGCGTTAAAAGGAGGATATAAAGGGGGCAGGGGGGAAGGACGGGGCGGGAGAGGTACCGAAGGAGGGGGTTCGATGAGAGGCCAAAGGAGCCAGGCATACGGGAGGGAGGGATGGCAGACAGGTAGGGTGACGCGGTCGTAAGGAGGGGGGAAGCCTTTCGTCGATCGTCACACAACACAAAACACACACCTTAACCGCCGAAGGGTCAACCGTAAACGGGTCCGGGCACACGCGCTCAAAGTGCGCGCGCGAGACGGCGCGCGGGTGGCCCTTCCCATTTTGTTGGCGGCCCCAGGCGGAGGAGGGAGGGAAGGGCGCGCCGATGATGGGGCCTGCGAGGGTGGGTTGGTGGGGGGTCAGGGTTAGGTTGAGAGCATAGTAGTGAAGGAAGAAGAGAGACGCCAACAAAAAAATTAGAAGGAGAAGGAAGGGAAAAAAAAAGAGAAAGACGAGACGAGAGTATGGGAAACAAGAAACGAGAAACAACAAACAAGAAAAAGAAAAAACGCACCCCCAATCAAGGCCGACAGCGGGACGCGCGCAGGGATCAGCGATCCGGTCTTCTTTTCCTTCTCCCCATCCTTCTTCCCTCCATCCTCCTCATTCTCCTGACCACTCCCGTTCCCATCTTCTTTTCCCCCACCTTCACCCTCCCCCGAAGGGTTATTAGAAGGCGGAGGCGCGCCGTACCATGCGTACGCCTCACCCGTCTGCTCCCACTCGTACGCGTCAAAGACGAATCTAGGGGCCAGGACTCAGTCAGCTTGCACGCGGGATCAAAACCAAACACCCACGCGCGCTGCGCCCGATACGCGAGCTCCGCGTTGAGGAGGAGCTCCTGGAGCGCGTTGCCCCAGCCGAGGCCTACGTTTCCAACCATCAATATTTTAAATAAGAGGACGGAGAAAGACGCCGAACGCACCCCAAATATGGTTCGCGACCCACAGATACCCATTCCCCTCGCGCGTGTCGGAGTCGTGATCCCCGACAACGCGCTCCGCCTCCCAAAAGCGTTTCCACAAAGGCGGGAGGCCGCGCGCCTGCGCGTCGGCGTCGGAGAAGCCGGGGCGGCGGACGAGGGCGTTGGCAAAGGGCGCGGAGAGCAGGATGCGCGGGTCTTGTTGCGTCGTGTTCGTGTTCGTGTTCGTGTTCGCATGATGCGTGGTTCCCGCGGCGTGGGTCGGGCGCGGAACCGCCGCCCCGGGCACTCCGGAGTGCATGAACGCCGCAAAGTAGTATAGCAGCGCGGCGATCCACACGAGCGCGAGTACGCGGCGCGCGCGGAGGGGGCGGAGTATACCGAGCAGGGCGGCGATGCCCCATGTGCGGTCCGAGCCCCGAGCCCGAGTTTGGTTTTGATTTTGCTGTTGCTGCTCCCAGTCCCTGCTCCTACTCCTACTCCGACTCCGACTCCGGGCTCGCGGGAGGGTTTGGCGCGGGTCCCAATCCTTCTCTCTGTCCTTCCCCCGCTCCCGGGTTTGATTCCCCCGCGAGTTCGAGTACATTCTTGGGTAGGGCAGGAGGAAAGCGCGCGATGTGCGGTGAGATTGGGGCGGCTGGGCTTGCGTCTGAGACTGAGACTCGGAATGGGAGGAGAAGGTGAAGGAAGAGGGAAAGGTGAAGGGAAGCACGGAGCTCGCGGTCGGCATGCTTCAAGCTCGGCCTTTTTTTCCTGCTTCTCTTCTTCCGGTTTTTTTTTGGATGGGTCTCGACAGCCGCGTAGACGAGCGTCCAGAGCCTCGGAGAGGGTCAAGCCAGTGTCAACCCGTCAAGGAGGAGGACACCAGGAGTCGCACGCAAGCCAGCCGTGGCACCCTTTTTTTTGTTGGTCTGATGGCGCTTGCTCGTCCGCAGCAAATCGATAAGCACAACGGCGGTGTTCCGATGCCTCTCCTTTGTCGAATCCTTGCAGATTACAGTCCGTTTGGAAGCCTAGAGACTGGGAGACTGAGAGGCAGCGTGCAAAGCAAAGACAAGGAATCCCACAGCGGCATTGCGTACGAGTTGATGCGATGCGACGCTCCTCACGTGTTCCACATTTCTTGTCTCCCATTTCATCGTCCTCTGTCCCATTGTCAGTTCTGTTCGCAATCCATCTTTCTGAGACAGCGCACATTCTTTGCGAGGAATTCGGTCTCCCAGCTAGGTCGTGTGGGTGGCCGAGACTGCAAAGCCGAGGTCGACGTCTTTCCTTCGGACACTATAATCGCAAAGCCTCGATCGTGATCCCAGTGCCCATAGCAAAGTAGCATTGGATCGCAGCGGGAGGGGTGAGAAGAGAGTAGTTTAACGGCGTCTCTGGCCTTGGCTACTACATATACTCTAATTAGCATTCTCCCAGGGCTGTCTCGGCGTTCGTATCACCTCCCTGATCCCCGTCCAGCGCTAAAGCCCGCGTACGCCTCCCCTACTATCATCTGGCCCCACTGCTACCGCTCGCACCTATGCATATACCTCGAGGGGACTACCTTTGTCGACACTACCTCCCCAGGCTCCTGTAGGTCTTGCGATGCACCTTGATGTAAGGACCCTAGTTCGAACCTGGCTTGGGCAGTTTCTTTTACTTTATCCCACCAGCTTAATTTTTGCGTCCTACTTTCCGCATCTGTGACGGCCTGCGCAGATCAGGTCGCAAACCCATTCTCCCTATGAGCAATCAAATGCACCTCATCTACATCCAATGTTTTTTTTTTGGGGGGGTACAGGAATGTTCCGAAATCCACTTGACCTCTACAACTCCTTCTCAACTTTGACCCCACCGATATTTTCTGTTCTTCAATGGTAGGAGTACAGCAGGCTTACGGGGGTAAGAAATTGAACAGCGTGCCCTGATGAGAAGACCACCGAGAATCACGAGCAAAGCTTGATGACTCTCGAAGTGGTGAACTCGGCGCCGAGTAGCGAGAGCCGCATTGCCCAGTGAGCAACATGTCTCAGTTCAACCAATTTTTTTTTCTGTATGGGCCTGTTGGACACCGTAGCGCACGATGGCATATGTACATCGAGGTGTCCGCAAAGATCCTTCTCCTCCATTCAACATGAATTGTGCAAGCGTCACTTTGGTGGCTCAGCAATAGCATAGCTGAATATGATATGTTCGGAGCGCACCGACAATCCGCCAACTCCAATCTACATGCATGTCACCCGAAATAAGGGTGACGACTGCGACACGGTGTTTTGAGTCCCCCGTCTTCTCATCCTTTTCGTGAGACGTTTATTTGCGACCAAACATGGAGTAGATTAACTATCACAGCGACTGGGATGAAGATGACTGTAGTGTATTACAATTAGACGTGTTGTACATAGGTACAGTTCCTTCTTGTTCCTTATAGGGACCTCTGCAGAATACTATCTCCTCCTCCTCCTCCTGTCAACCTTTCATCAACCTTTATAATTTAGCAAAGTTCCTCCTCTTCACTCCTCTTTATCATGTCTATGCTTTCTGTAATGGAGTCTACTGGCTCCACCTCAAATTATTTTTCGTCGAGAAAAAGGATCGCACAACTGCGTTCGGACGACAGAACCCAGCTACGTCGCTATGCGGCGCAGCTGTGCCGAGTGATGGCGGCAAATTGTGCCGAGCCTCTCGGCATACCTCCGTCGTATGGCGACGTTGCTCCGGCAGGGTCTGCCGTGGGGCCGCCTGAACGCACTGTCGATAAGAGATCATGTGAAGCGATTGTTGTGGGAGTGCAAGCATTGCCGAACCACTGGCACAAGGCGAATTTGCTTACTTGCATCCGAATTTGGAGGGTAGGAAATTATCTCCGGCTGGTGACCGAAAAAAGAAAAAGAAGGAAGAAAGAAAAGAAATCCATCCCTCGGCTGGAATTCAATCCACTTCGTTGGTTGGAAAAGGAATCTGCATGCAGTTGCAAAAACTGCGTGGTGCCTTCTTTTTTACCTCAGACTTCGTCGGAAAGCGAGCTCGATTCGCCATGTGGTCACCCACCGTTCTATGAAGATCAAGAGTTCCCCAAGTTCCATGGGGATCCCCAAGTTGCGCGATCTCCTGAAATCGCGGAACTTTACTAGAAATCCTCTTGGCCGGCGCGTTGCCTGGGCGCGTTCCCTCCAGCGCATCGTATGTGATGAAATGGTGTTTGCTGGCCAGTGAATAAACGCAACCCAAAGCCATACGGCGGCCGGTTTTCAACTATTATCTAGGTTCAACGATGTTACTAAGCACCTTCTTTTGACTTTCTCGGTTGCAATTACCTGTAGAATTTGAGAAGAAAGACTCGCTGGCGCCAATGACTGGACCTCGATTCGCTGTGACTACTCCATTCCGGCGTTCATGAATTGGACCGTACCGTGTAATTCTACCTACCTACCTACCTACCATGATCAAAGGCTCCCGAAACCAAGTTTCACTTCAAGCCGACGGTCTCAGGCTCCTGAAATCGCGGAACTTTACTATGAATCCTCTTGGCGTGGTCCAGCCCATGGCCAAGCGCCAGCGCGTTGTATGCATGAATGGGTATTCGTCCGCACGGTGAATAAACCCAAACCCGAACGGCGGCCGGGATTCCTGGCGCCACAACCCCCGCGTACCCGTACTACCCGACTCGGACTTGCCACCCGCTTCAACTCAACAATTACCTTTCGGCCGGATGTGTCCGTCCGTGCGCGTGAATCTGCGGCATAAGGCGATAATCCATCCGTGCATGCCTTCATGATGTTAATGAATCGATCCCTCACGTCCTTGTCCAGTTTGGGTTTGTGGCGTCGATCCGGGGCGCCGACGTTGCATTTATTTAATTGATTTCACACTTGTACCTTGGAACTCGGAAGTGAAGTAGCTATGCTAGGTACGGTATCAAGGAGATCGCCACCCGCCACCCGTCCGCGACTATCCGCTAGGCCCTGTATCGGGATGCGTACATGTTCAATTACTACTCAGAGAACCAACAGATGCAGGGACGGAAGCGCATCAGATCCCCAGTCGGCATCATCAGGCGGTTCGATACTCGATACTGGTTCCATTGACCATGATGATGCCTTTACGCGTCGTACACTGCACCCTCAGGCTGGTTCCATTTTCGCGGAATCAAGCGAAAGCCTGATTTCGAACCGGCGTTCAAATATTTCAACACCGGGTTACGGCCTGTTACGGCTATCAGCGTGAAACGACTGGCGACGGCCTTTCTACTTCCGCACATGGCGTTGAAATTTAGAGTTTTGCATACATAGCCGATCAATCATATTTCTCGGTTTGTTGAACGGACGATAATCACCCAGCCATTTGCTGCAATACACTTTCGAACAGACGAACAGGCCTTTCCTGATTGGCGGGCGCGCCCGATTGATGCGTACTCTTTCGGTGTAAATTGTATTTATGCGATTCAAATATACGAAGACGTACTCGGACCTTGAGACTCTCACGCCTCCGCCATACAGTGATTGTGGCGCGCAGCCGGGACAGTTGTTTAAAATTTACAATGCGCATCTAGGCTTATTGAGTCCGGGCCCGCTGCAGCCGGAGGTATCTCCAAGCCACCAACAAGCCACGAAAAAACACCGACAGGGCGCTATCCTTTTAATGGAGCACAGACCAGTAACCGCAACGACGCCGGCGCCAACTTAGACCAGTCCCAAAACTTGGCACGCACTATATGTTGATCAGATTGAGCATCAATGAGACTTGTTTTCAAATTGGTGGGCATGGTGTCGGATGGAAGACTATGAACTCCACTAAGTCCGAGCGTGCTTCTAGCGTACGGGCGGAGCGGTCGATCGTTCGTTCGCTCCGTTAGCCGAGTGTCGGGTTCTTCGACAAGGAGGCCAGGAGACCAGGAGATCTCATTACAACGCCCGGAAAAGAGTGTGTATCAATCGAACATGAGAAAAAAGATTGAACATGAGATCATCGTTCATTGGCGACCCTCCAAGTGCGCGATGATCCTTGGATCCGTGTTCGTGCCGTGTCCGTGCCGGTGCTGGGGGTTGAGAACGACGGATGCCACGGTGTCAAGGAAAGATAAGGTTGGTCTGGCCCCATGCATCCCACGCTCGACGCAAGGACCCTGCAGACCTGTGAGAACGACTCGGAGCTGGAGTTGTATGCACATACGGAAAGTCATGAGGTACATCTTCGTATTTCCGAATTTCTCACATCCTTCAAGACTATCGGGAACGATTCAACGGATACTTGGAATGGAGTGATCAGGTTTTCCATGCCAATAGGCCAGGGCCCAGGCAGGTGCACAGAAAACAGCGAATGAGCACAATGAGCATCACAAGACAGGCAAAAATTGCCTCCCAGGCGCGACGTCGGTGACAGAAAAATCGATCGAGGCACAAAACCACATTGGTTACCGTTACTTGGAGTTCAGCTTGAGGCCAGAGCGCGCGAAGATATCTTGTGGGCCGGAGCCGCAGAGGCTTAAAGCCATAGCCAAAAGTCCATCGCAGCACCTGAATATTGAGGATATTCGTCCAGATTCGTAGTTGAGGGTGTAGACTCTAGAGCACTTTCGAGCACTATTGATCATTCTGGTTCATAACGTAGAAGGTTGCAACCATACGTCGACGTCGTTGTGACCAATTAGAGGGAGTCCAGGAGAGACGCACCAATTTAGTTCAACTCGGTGCAGCATGGCACTATTCCCAAGCCTCCCAAATCAAAGACCATGCGCGAGCGACGGTTCCGCGGGCAACGTACAACTCGTGTGAAATGACTTTCCGTGTTGAGACGCACGAGGATTTGGACCTGAAGCAAACGGCACCGGCGTAATCCCCTTCATGAGCTGTAAACTGACGCGCTTCCAAATTATGGCCAGGCGCCGCGGAGAAACAATCGAGAAGCTCCTGCTGCCTATAGTCCATATACAGCTCACCTGGGAACTTGAAGCGACGGATGTCGGTTCGGAAATTTTCGTATCTTCTAGGGTTGCAATTTCGAGAATAGACGCGTATTCCAAGACTTTCGCCGCATCCGGCTTTGCAGCATGACCGATGAATACCCAAGTACAGCAGTAAAAGAGAGCGAGTAAAATCCCGTTCGATCCAATTGTGTGGATTTTTTCTCCGGAAATTTCTCCGGGAGGGGGTACGTGCAGCGGAAAGTCGAAAATGTTGGCTTTCGACCAGGATCAGTGGAATACACAGAGATCTGGCCAGGGAACTCCATTCAATTGTTACCTACGACTTAGATCTGGAGACGTACCAGTTCTGGGATCTGATATGTCGAGGCGAAGGAGTCCTACAAGCCTGTCGATCCCCCTAACCCAATGCGGGAAATGAAATGAGTGACGTAAGGATGTACGCGTCCAACATGTGACCGTTCCTCTTTCTTCCCGAACCACTCTCTCGCTCGGTTCTTGCTTTCGTCTTCGGCTATGAACATTACAGATGAGTATGCTGTCGGAACACCTGAGGTGTGCTGGTCTTGATGGCGCAACCCTCGTAGCGCCGCTGCGCTAAGCTCGAGCGCCAAGTCAGAAGCCAAAGCCGTCGGTGACTCGGTGTCGATGATTCCGAGACTCAGAACGGCACTAACGACGAAAAGCGGGCCGCGAAGAAATCCACCAACCAATCCACAGCATCTACTCCTACCAAAACTTTGTAATCGATGACTCTGAGACTGAGGACGACTCGGACACCGGAGAATTAATCCCGACCAAGAAAGCGTCAACGTCTACAAAGCGGGCTGCCACGTCGGTGAAAGGGAGTGGCCCTAGCGTGAGCTCGGACAAACTCAAAGAGCATGAACCCATTTCGTCGATTCAGAGTGGTCCGCTCGGATCCCTTCTAGATCGTGCCCAGATGGAAGCGGAACGCCTTGCACGGCGGAAACGCATGTTGCAAGACGAGGAACCTCCTGGAGTATCTAAACGTCAGCGTGTCTCAAATACGACGATCTCATCCACCCAGCATCCACCTCCAGAACGCCGCTTGCATCAAGAAAGTTCTACGACGGTGCCTTTTTCCCAACCGCAACTTTGCATGCAAATCCCCGTGCCGATGGACGAGAGACGATCCGCCTCGAGCACATTGTTGGACCCTCTTCGATCTCTGATCTCACGCTCGCTGTACTATCCTCATTCGGCGCCTCTCCTGAATGGCTGGGGTCCCACTTCGATTTCACTGTCCCTGTAATGTTTGTAGCGGGGACTCAAAGCGAGGAAACCGGCCCGTTTACCCCAGCCTCACCACCGGGACTGGGTACAGACGTGTCCGAAGCTTGGGCAGGGCGTTTGTATGCATATGAAGGTCTGCGGCAACTTTATCCCGCACTATCGGCATACTTATTTTGCTTTGGGATGGTCAGTATATGCTGCTCTTCTATAAATCTGGGCGTCTTCGAGTCGTGATCAGTACGGCGAACCTTATCCCACTCGATTGGAGCCATTTAGAGAACGTGAGCTTGGATTCCGTTATCTCGCTTGACCAGCCAATATATTTTTCTAGCATGTATTTATCCAAGATGTTGCTTTGAATTCACTGTCGCACGTCCTTGGAACTGATACCTCTATCAAAAAATTAAAGCATATAACCATTAACGCTAAACCAGAGGAGAGTTTTGCGGCGGTCCTCGAAAGCGTGTTGAAGGCGACGAATGTGGAGCCGGCTTTAGAAAATTTAAAGCAAAGGGCGAGTATTTATGTCTCTACCTTCTGGATATTGCTCATCCTTCCATCTTTCTGGCCGCGTAGAATGAACTTCCCCTAAACTCAATCGACGACCTTTCCAAGAAGTGGGATTGGAGTAATGTCAAAGTCGAACTGGTGGCTAGTATCGCAGGAAAGTGGGAAGGTTGGAAGCAGGTCAAGAGGTACTGTGCTTGTTTTTTTCGATCTGCATCTTTGTATCTAACGGTCAGAGTAGTACGGGCCATCCGCGCCTTATGCGCGCAATCGAAACGCTGGGACTAGTCCCGACCGGATCTCAAAAGTTGGTCGTGGAATGCCAGGTACGCGGTTTCATTTCCTTCATGTCAGTAATCGGAACCAGGGACCATGCAGGGATCAAGCATTGGAACGTACACCACCCAGTGGTTCAACCAATTTTACTTCTCCGCTTCGGGGCAGTCCTCGGCCCTCAAGGCCTACCTCGACATGTCGGAAGGGAAACGAAAGAAGCTGGCGTATCCCACAGGCCTCAAGGTTGTTTTTCCATCGTTGACCACAGTCAAGAATACGGATCAACATGTACAGACTCTTCAAGCGATTGCGTTTGTTTATTCACGAATTTGACAACAGGGCGCTACCTCCCTATCCTGTACACGCAAGAAATGGGAGGTGAAGACCTTTCCGCGAGCGGCGTTCCACGACTCGAAAAGCGAGGCAGGACGGGTGTTGATGCATACAAAGGTGAATCGCTTTTCTGTGCTGTTTATTCCGCAACTAAGTGTATGCGGAGATGATCATTGGTTCCTTTTCGAAGAAACGAGATGTCGATCAAAAGCCCTCTCCCGCTGGTTGGATGTATGTCGGTTCACACAACTTCACAGCTGCCGCGTGGGGTAATCTAACTGGCTCTACAATGTCACCTGTTTTGAATGTTCGTCAACTTTGCTCCGTTCGCTCCAAAAATAGCAACAGCTCTAGGTGAACAACTTCGAATTGGGAGTGGTTATCCGGCTGGAAACTGATGAAGATGTGAAAAAGGCCTCCACCTGGGAGCGGCCGCCTAGGAAATACGCAGCGGCAGATCTTCCCTGGGTGCGTATCCTCAAAGCTCCATTCAATGAATCTAAATTGTGCCGCAGAACATGGGGGAGAACATAAGTGGCGTTGATATTCTTTAAATATAGTCTATATGACTTTCTTGTGGTTGAACCGAACAATTTCTTGCAAATACAAACGATGATCATCATCCAGATTCCGTCTTTCGAGATATCCTACATGAACCCGTCATCGCACCACCTAGCATAAACTGAACTCTATTATCCTGTGACACGATGGTCAGTCATTCTTTATTGTCAGGGACAGCGGTCGAACATCGGGGATCCTATTAGAACAATGACTGAGCAACCACCGAAGTGGTCAACAGTTTCTCGTTATAATTCAAGCTCCGGTGGGTCGTAGAAAGCCATATATGGGACCGCGAGCGTCTGCAGCACTTTCTGAGCGATCTAGATGACTAACAGACCTCATTATTGCCAATTTCCCGAACGGGCGTGGAGGCGTTGATGCCGAAAAAGGCAATTCTCGTGATAGCTCGTGATAGCTGACCATATCAAAGGCGCGCTCATATAAGATGGCTCCGTCATGCTCCCTAAATCCAGCCTTTACCTTCTCATCTCTCTTCTGCCCGTCTATATAAGCCTCGCTTTCTACTTCAATCTCATTGCACTCCCTCCATCCTTACAAGACACACTGTCATCTCTCCTCAAGCTCGCAAACTCGAACCTCCGCCGCGCGCAGCTTCTATCTCGACAGGCATCTTGATTCTTCTTCAGCAGTTATAAACAGTAACATGGGCGTTAAAATAGTACCCCGTCCGAGCCAGGAGCGTGGCCATGCGGACCACGACTGGCTCAAGACGTTCCACACATTTTCTTTTGCATCGTACGTCGTTCTATTCCCTCATGTATAACAGCCTCCGACGTGCGTGTATCTAGGTATCAGGACAATAACCACTCCCAGTTCGGTGCACTCCGCGTCATAAACGAGGACCGTGTCGCTTCTCGTACTGGTTTCGGTACCCACTCACACCGCGAATTCGAGATATTTTCATACGTTGTTGCCGGTCAGCTTGAGCAGTGCGTGTCTTTTAATGCAGAAATTCATCTTGGTCTGATATTTGTTGCCTTTCTCAGCAAAGATTCGATGGGCAACATCGAGATCCTGAAGCGTGGTGACCTCCAACTGACCTCTGCCGGGACCGGGATCTCCCACTCTGAGAAAGCGTACGGAGACAAGCAGGTCCACTTCCTCCAGATTTGGTCCCTTCCGTCTGTGTCCCGCCTCCAGCCTAAATACTTCACCCGGCACTTCACCGACGCGCAGAAACGGGATGTGTGGGCACGTATTGTTGCACCTGTGGACGCCGAGGGCGTGTTGAAGGACAGCAGAGAAGGTGAAGGGCCGGCGCCAGTGCAGAGCCCGCTCACATTATACGCGACCCTCTTGTCGGACGGCAAGAGCTTGAAGCAGACGATCAAGGGCTCGAAAGGGTACATCCATGTCGTGCAGACCAACGGATACAACACGAAGGCTGCGACCGGCGCTGCCATCAAGGTCATCGGCGCCCCGGGTTTAGAGGTGGAACTCAAGGAGGGAGATGGGGCGTATCTGCATTTTGATAACGGAGGCGACCTGACGGTCGAAAACATCGGCGACAAGACGGCGGAAGTTCTCTTGTTCGATTTAGAGTAACGGTTTATCTTTGAATTATCTCTGTATTATGCCAAAACTAATGTACAATTGGATCCTACTTCATAGTCATTACTGAACCACAACTGTCGGTACTTCGAAGCGGTGAGAGCCAGTATATTTATCGACTTCGAGAACCTGCGTACTGGGACACGCCCTCAGCGCATCCCTGATGGTGTTCGGCCCTGCACCGAGCACCGACAAGTGAGTAATCGACTCTGCCGTCCACCCGACGTGCCTGTGCCCCTCCTGCTTCTCTCGAAGAGCCTTGACGAGCCAATTGGGCGTCGTCTCACTGAATGAATAATGGAGTTCGAGATGTGTAACTTCGGAGGGCAGAGCGGCGAGTAAATCACGCTCGAATACGTCGTCGAATCCCGCGTCAACATATTCGATTGTGAGACGGCGGAGATTTGGCGCGAAGGAGGGGCCGTCTAATTCGTCCAGAATTTCCTCGAGAGCGAGTCTCATTGGCAGCCGCACGACGCCATGTCTATCTGGATGGACATTGATGTTGGTGATTTGGATGGTGATGGATCGGCAGGCGAGATTCGGGGAGAGGGCCTGTCTGAGCTCTTTCGGTGTCTGTGCGAAGAAGGGGAACAGGCTGCTGAAAAAGGATGATGGTGCTGATGCGGTGGAAATGGGTTGTTTGCGCAGACGTCTGATGAAGAGTTCGCTGTAGGAGTATCGGGGAATGTATACGTCTCGCGACGATATGGTGTCGAATATATCCGCCCACGTCGAGTTTACGAGAGGCGAGGACACCATGAACGTGATGCGCTCTTCGCTAGCAAGAGGCATGTGCCAAGCAACGGTGATGATCTCTGTGAGGAGTTCAACGGGCAGACGAGGACTAGGCGTTGGCGCAATCATGGTTGAGGATGAAAGTTTTGAAACTGGAGAAGGCCGTAATGCAGTGAAATTACGCACCTTCAGAACCTCCTTATATACGCCGTCGGGTATTCATCTCAACCATCCGCGAAATCTTGTCATTCAAAAATTGTAATGGGGCCAGAAAACTCAGTGAGACAACGATTGGGTCGGTAAAGAGGAGCATTCGTAAGAAGCGGAACCCGCCGGAGGGGTAGGAATTCATCTGAGACAGCGACAGGGTCGGTAAAGAGGAGCCTTCGTAAGCTGAGACCAGCGATTCGGTCGGTAAAGCGGGGCTGAATATTGAAATCGATCAGGCACGAAGGAATTGAGCGGAGGGAAAAGGCAGTACAATACATTCCACGCGGGAGAATACGATCGAACAAACAGCGGAGGCGGACGAGTCTCGGAGAAGCCCCTGATCTAGATCTGGGAACTAGGGACCTCTTTCAAAAAAAAAGCCAAGGGGCGAAGTCCGGGAGAAACAGAGCTACCACATAGCTACCTATCGCCACCTTTGTTCGTTTGAAATGAAGTCTAGTTCAAGTTCAACCTTGTTCCGTGCTGATCCGAGTATTGATCCATCCGGTTCCTTCCGCTTAGCATTTGAACCCGGGACTCGACGTTCTCTCTCGTTGTCGTCGTCTTTGGACAACAGCGAAGTCAGAAAAGGCCCTGAAATTCAGAAATACCGAAAACAGACTACCAAAGGGTGTTTCAAGCATGTCATGTTCATTTTTGACCAAAAAATTCCTCCGCGACAAACTCCCAGACTGCCTGAGGCCTGTTGAACTGGTCGGGGGTAAACTGATACTTCTTCGTGTCTTGCTCCCACACGTAATCCAGAATCCCATCCTCCTTGTCGATATACGGGATCGCATTTCTGAAATTCATGGTGAAAGAGGTCGTCGAGATGGGCAAGGGTTGCGGTGCCGCTGGGTCATCCTGCAAGCCTGCAAGTTCAAGTTCACCGAGGATGCTATCGTAATCGGTGACCTCTGAGCCCTTGACGCCACCGTCGAACTGCGAGATCACGGAGCTTGGGGTTCCACCAAATACGGCGGAGCGTACACCGTGTTTCTGGAACAGGTAGCTGCTGAAGACCGAGCAAGTTGAGGCGCAGATACTGTTGGCGACAATCACGTAGTCCGTTCCCGCGAACGGAGGAGTGGTAAAGTTCGTGACGGAGCTGGATCCAGGCCCGAAGTCGTCAAAGAACTGTTTTGAAAACGCATCTTTAACACCGTTGACAGTCTGCGGCACCTGGGCATATTCCAGCATTAGACACCGCGCAATCCCATATGATGCACTACCAACCGGGGGATCCAGAAACTGGGAGTTGTTTTTCAACAGCACATAATCTGTTTCGAGACGTTAGATTATCATATATAAGAAATTTGAAGTTGCAGCTTACTCAAATCTCGGTAATTGGCGAAATCGTATTCAGAGCTCAGATCGCTCGTTGACGCGGCGACATCTGACTCCCGCCTGATCAAATCACTGTCCCTGAGAACGGCGGGAAATCCTGGGTATAGATCCTGAGGCCACAGTGACCAGAGGGCGATCGCTCCGGCGAAGATGAATCCTCCGCGGTTCCCCGAATTATCAACAAGAATATGCTCGACCCCAGCTGCCTTCAATGCAGTCAGACCCGTGAATAGGGTTGCAGAAATGCCATTGAAGTAGTCGTTCGCCCCAGTACCGTCCGACGGCTCGAATTGCTCCCAGTAGACAACTCCAACCTTGGGATGTTCCGCGAGCTGGTAGATATCGAGGGTCACGAAATGTCCGAAAGAAGTTACTAATATGGATGTTAAACAACAACATGGTCAATAAAGAAATTCAACACACAGTTGGGCTGGACGATGTTGGCGCTTGCGACTGTTGTTGCCTTGTTAGCCGCCTGGCGAACGGGATCCTGACTTTCTGGAGAAATTACACCCTTTCGACGGCTATTCAGCGGAGATGCCTCCACTCGACGGTCAAGCCTGCGCTTGCGCGCGACAGAATCCGATTCTGAAGCCAAGCATGTTTCTGATATGAACGACGCTGTTGTGTTACCACTTCCAACAAATGTGGCCGCCCATGGGATTGTCACAGTCTTCACGCCGTGCGTCGTTTCAAGGGTAACTGTCACCGAATCCGCGCCAGGGTAGAAGACACGTTGCCCAAATTTGCCGATTTCTTGCGTATACAACCCGGCAACGGTGTCTGCGGAGTAACGGGACATGAGTCGCATGTATCGCGGGTTGACGGTTTCGTATGACCCAACGAGACCATCGAATATGTTAGACTCGGTGGCAAGCTGGACCAGGTATGTGCTGGCGTCGACGCCGTCTATCTCCAGAATTCGAGAACCGTCGAGGGGCCGCACACTGACGCCAATGCTGTCGAAATACGCCTCCATACCTGGCCGGTCTTGGTTGGGGAAATCATAGTTGACCAGGAACGTCGGAAAGGCAGTTTCGTCAAAGGGAGAGGCTGCGAGGGTGCTGATGGAGAAGGGCAGATTGTAACTGAAAGACTCCGTGCATGCAGCGACGTAGAGCGTATGTCCATCTGCTTCTCTATTGTATGCATCCGTGATCTGTTCATGGCGTCATTCGATTGATAACAATTGTGCAGCGGAGACCCTTGCCGCCATGTTGAAGTCCCAGTCAGAATCATACCCTGTGGAAGAAGCCGTCGTCTGAACACCTTCATTGCACATCGGGTTCATCAGTATGTATTGACGAAAAATAATACATCACGCACTTTCGAGGAGAGCACGGACATTGACATCGTGTGGGATCAAAGAGTTCGGAGAGTGAAGGAACCAGTTTTCGAGAGAGTAATATTGCAGGGATTTAATGGTGGAATCAATGACCGCCAAACTAGGCGTTTTGTTGAACGGGACATTGAGCTCGCAAGCGTGTGCTTCTTTGCTGGACACCCATGTCGACGCAGACGCAACGGTACAGGGGTCACTATTATGAGGGACTTGTTAAATGGGAATCTGTGGATAGGTGTAAAGTCACAAACGACGCATATGCGATCCCCACAGAAAGTGGGAGGAGTAGAAGCGGGGAAAACATGACACGAGAGCTGAAGGCTGGCGTTATCCAGTGGGGTCAACCCGTATTATTTATACCGACCAAAATAGTGTCCGAGGAGTCGGCGATTTCGATTCGCCACACATGTCGTTATTTCCCCGCCATCATTGCTAGAAGGGAATACTCGTGCGGGCGGTGCCATGCGCACAGAAGTAAGTATGAGAGTCACAGTGATCACGAACCAATAAAGGACTCAATACTGACAGAATGTTCTCCGTCATATCGTCGTCGTTCCAGGCCTCATGCGACGTCGGTTGAGGAGGCTGCGGCGGACGCAAGACTGTTGAAGATATATGTCCGGGCGCATTGCACGGGGGAATATGGTCTCACGCCTAGACGAGTCTCACGTTGGTGACATGAAGCCGAGCAATCAGAAAGGAACAGGTCCAAGGACAGACGAGACGGAAGAACAGAAGATGTTGCATCACCGGTGGCGGCTTCCGAGTCAGCGTTTGACTCTAATCTCTAGACTCACCCACAACATGCAGACACATGCCCGTGTTCCATGACTGGTCGAAAGCCCGTGGATTCATCATTTTCGAGTCGAAAATAAGAGATTGAATGAGGAGTGGATTGATCGTACACAAGGCTGAAGGGATATTTCCGCAAGATACCTGCGGTTGCGCATAAGCTTCGCGGATGTAGAAAGAGCGGACGAGGAGCAGTTCGCATTGATATGGAACATGCTGGGCTTCAGACGTAACAAGTCAACCGTTTTCATGGCAGAAAGATTAGGGGAGCGCACGTAAAGCCTGGTGCTGAGCCAACTGAGAAATTTAGCCTGCGCGATCCGCAAGGGCGGCCTACATACTCGCAAAGGTGCTACAAACGGCGCAAAACTGCCATCCAGAACAGCGCGGTACGAAAGCCGGTGTCTTCCTTGCAGATTATTAGAGCATCTCGGTGCGCTTGACATCACCAACGGATACATGTATACACCCTCTGGCCCGAGCCCCTCGACCCGCTTCTTATCGCTGACGGTTGGAATTTAATCTCTAGACTCTTGTTCCAAATAATTGTGACCTAGTCAAGATTCCTTGCTCCGATTTCCAACAGAGTCTCCGTCCGATGGATGGCAAGAGATTTAGAATCTAGACAGTAGCCACGGTGAAGCAACGGCGAGCCAGATTCGGAGAACGAGATAACCGGGAGTGTTTCGGGTCGTCGATTTCTTGACTCGCGTAAATTCTTGACCTGGGCTCACGGCGCAGCTAATCTGACCGGGGTGCGGCGGAGTGGGACTGTCCTTCGAGTCAGCTGAGAGGCAGCCGCCCGGGCCGGAGAAAAACGGCCCGATCACCCAGCGTCAACGGACCGTGACGTTGCGTTCGTTGTGCGTTCATTGGTCCTCTTTCCTGCTCGTGTCTTTACTTGCCTTGAACTCACCAGATCAATGGCTTCCCGTTGCTCTCAGTGCGGCAGTTTTCCGACGGGTTTTCCCATGAGTTCACGCACCCTTGCGGAGGAACTGCTTGCCTCGGAACCATTCGATTTGAACACTGCTGTGGCTTATTCTCCCGGACGGCATAAACAACTCATGAAAACAAACGAGCCCCCAGAAGAGCCAGAACTACCCTACATCCGGTCCGTCATCGCGGAAACCACTACACGCATGACGCGTCTTGAAGACGAGATAACGCGACTCAAGAGCAAGCTAAAGCAGATGGAGGAAGAACATGCTGCGCTGTCGGCGTATCTTACGCAGAATACGTCGATCCTCTCTCCGCTCAGGCAGATGCCACCCGAGGTCCTTGGCGAAATATTTTCTTGGGTGGCACCGTCGATCGGTGAAGCAGTGCGAGGCAGTTTGGCCATTGAAGCCAGCCCATGGGTGTTAACCCACGTCAGCAGCCGCTGGAGATCAATTTCGCTCTCGACCCCCTCGCTTTGGTCGCTGGTTGCCGTCGACTGTGCATCCGAATTTGTGTATCCATTGACCATGCTCAGAACGCAGATCGAGCGTGCCCGGAAACTCGAGGTTCACTTTTTCGGACACCAGAAACGCGATCCCCGCCCTCAAATCGAGACGTTTAAACTCCTCACGGAGCACTCTTCTCTGTGGGAGATCCTCAGTCTGCAGTTGACCTCACATCTCTTACCCCTGATGGCCGCCCTCCAAGATCGCGTCCCGTTGTTGCGCGAGGCATGGGTGCAGTGGGATGCCTCTGAAAGTCAAACAAGCTCGGATTTCTTCACCTGCTTCCGAAGCGCTAATTCCCTTGTCGATCTTGGCATCTCCGACCAAATTTGTATTACAGTTGCACCAACGATCCTTCCCATGCATCAACTCACCCGATACGATCTCGATGCCCCGTGGAATACGCATCGAGAGATCTTGAAGCTCACCCTCAATCTTGTCGAGGCCCGCATCAACATCGCCTTTGACGACGGTGTATCCTGGCCGGCTCCCAGTGAATTCATCCAATTACTGCATCTCCGCCGTTTGTATGTCTCCGATGTGGAGGTCTTGGATTATATCCGGGCCACCACTTTGGAAGGAATAGCCCTATACATAGGAAGCGGCGAAAATCACCATACTTTCCTTCACCTTGAACCCTTCCTTGTCGCTTCTTCCTGTCCTCTACAAACACTTTGCGTTACAGGTACCCCTGATCCTCATTCGACCTTGACGATCGTGAACAAATATCCATCCATTACCAAGCTCAGAATAGTAATGACACCCCTGGACCAGGACGGGGACGAGGACGCCGTGCGCGCAATGGCAGACAGTTTCCTCACCCATTTAATCGTCCCCAATCCACCCGATACCAGACAGTCGATCTTCTCGCCACAACTCACCGAAATTTGTTTCGCTTGTCAAGTCCCGAACTATCTCAATTATCCCCTCTATCTCAAGATGTTACAATCCCGTTCGACCGCGAAGGGAGGCGCACTCAAAGCCGCAGTGGCCGCAGTTCTTACAGAGACCGACTCGGGTCCGGATCTTGAGACGCGTAGCGGGTTCGATGCGCTCCGGCAGGGTGGAATGAGCATTTTAGTCCTGGACAACGCAGAGGCGGCGGTGGACCGTTGGGCGTACACCAAGGGAATGAATGTTGCAAATAGTACCGATCTGACCCTTCATCTGTAGCTCTCCGAATGCAAAAATAAGCGAGCTGAAATGCATAAAAACAAATCGAGGACGCAGAAATCTGGGCACGACCCTCATTGTCAAAGTAAAAATCAGCGATGTTGAGTTGTTTGAACAAGTCTTGCTATTGGTTACGGAAATCACTTTTCGAAAAATGTTGGTCTGCGGGCGCAGTAACTGTGGTTCTACGGAAATTCGAATATGCGCAACGCGGAATCGAGGAAGTTTTGGACTTGGACGTTGCTTCGATGCGAGAAGCAACGTCAGATATTGTTTTAGCGAGGACTTGCGGTTATTCCCATCGATATTTGTACTCCCACCGAGTCAAGTTATCGTGCGCCTCGGGTCCTGAGACAAATGAAAGATCTAATCCAGCCTGCTTGAGCGCATCCAGCCTCCCAAGCGTCGCAGGGTCTGGTTTTAAACTAGAACGGACGAGAAGGTTAGCGGACCTGAGGGCGCAATTATCTGCCTTCCAACGTGATTCCAACATTTCGAGATAGAGGGAATAATCAATCCGGTTTCTCGTCTGCCAGCAACCAAACGAAATTTCAGATAATTGTGGGGATAGCGCCTCGTTGCGATTGGTGAAGATGGATAAGTGGGTGGTAAAGGTGGTGCTCGATTCGAGCTGAATTTCTTCGTCACCTGAGTCGTCGTCTGAATCGTCGTCCGAACCGTCGGTTTCGATCATGATCGCGATTTCGGTAATAGAGGGACATTTCCGCAAGATTTGTGCAGTCGAATCAGCATTGGGGGACCCTCCAAGACAAAGCCTTCTCAGAGGGCAGGAAGAACGGGTAAGAAAAATCTCAAGGCAGTGGCCCATATGTGGTCCGTCCTCTTCCCCAACACGTAAAGCGACTTCTTCCAACGCAGGAGCCCTGAGATATTCGAGGATGTGCACATCATTTGCGTATAGCCTTCGGAGACATGATAAGTCGATAGTTGCATTTGGAGGGTCTGGCCAGGGCTCGTCGTCGAAAGCAACGACGATTCGGCCCTCGACAAGGTTCGGGGCCAACTTCAGGATTTCGCTATGGTTTCCCCAAGGGGCGTCGAGACTATACCTGGTGATCTGCTGGTGTATGGGAAGCAGGGTTGGGACAAAGCGATATTGGTTGAAAATCACGATGTCAACCAAAGAGGGGGCGGTCTGGAAGCAATTGATGGTGCTCACACCTTCCTGACTGTCCGAGCCATGCCACTGCACCCATAACCGGCGCAGCGCCGGAAGGCGACCTCGTAGAGCGGTCAGGTGTGGGGCCAATTCTGCAGTCAGCTCAACGAATAGCTCCTCCCAGCGAGTTGAGTGTTTTGAAAGGAGACCGAGCATCTTGATTTGGGGACTACAGTCATTTTCCTTGGCTCCATAAAAGTGAATTTTGAGCGTCTGGGCGCGGTCGATCTGGGTCTTAACCATGGCCAATGGATAAGCGTCTTCGGTGCTATAATCGATAACAACCAGCGACCAAAGCGAGGGAGTCGAGCTGGCAATCGCTCTCCAACGGTGGCTGACGTGGGTCAACGTCCATGGGCTGTCTTTCACCACGGACCATCCACGGTCCAGTGCTTCAGCTGGCAACGTCCACCAAAAAATTTCTCCAAGGACTTCGGGCGGCATCCGCCTCAGCGGAGAGAGAACCGCAGTACTCTGCGCATGAAACTCCGACAGCACTGCGCGTTCCTCCTCCAACTGCTTCAGCTGGCCTTTGAGTCGCGATATTTCATCGTCGAGGGACGCCAAACGGGGGCCTGTTTCGGATAAGACAATCCTGATATACGCTAATTCAGGGCTATTCGGGGGCTCGTTCGAGTTCATGAGCTTGAGGTGCCGTGCGAGGGTTCCAGGAGTGGCACTGATATTCGGTTCTTCTTCCTTGGAGATGATGGCGCCGCATTCCGAACAATTACGTGTCATCTAAGCTTCGAGGTGAGTACACGATACGCAAGGGCGAAGACAGAAGCAGGACCGACTTCAAGAGCGCCGGTCGCTGAGAAGAATCTTAAGGTGCGTTGGCGAAAAATTGTGAACGGGTGTTGCTGGTTTGTGGATGGATTCTGAGAGGTCTCAAAGAAAGGCGCGCTTATAAAGCTCACCGTTGTAGATTCTGCAAGAGAGATTCCGTCGAACTTCGACAACGAAGAATTGAAAGAAGAAAATGCGCGATCACGTGCGGGAAATGCTTTAAAGTCTTGCAGATCTGCAGACTGAGAATGTAGCACACCCATATGTATGCATAAGACTGAATCTCCCACAAATATTGAAAACTATGGCATGTACAAAGTAAAGGGGTATGTAAGCAAATTTCCGAGCATCTTGCCGGCGGATATCGATCCCGCCGACCCTCTCTCCCATGCGATTGCAAAGAGCATTCCGGGTCCTGTCCGATCGTAATGTGCGTCTTTTTCCACCCCATCCGGTCATCTCATCGATTGCCCGAGGCAGGTTATGGGCGGGTGTGAGGACCGATATGCACCACAAGCCAAGCCTACGCAATCGATACGCAAGCGGTATTCCAGCACATGCCCCCATCCACCACAGCTCCGCCTACTCCCGCAAAAGCCAGGAGCTTGAGTGCCTACACGCCGGCGCCGCTGATCGTGCTACAAAAAGTATCGAGGGGGTGAAACGAGCGGAGACGGAGCCGATGTCGATACTGGCGAAGCAGACGCACAAGAGGTGATTGATCTCTGGATCTCTCAAAATGATGTTGCTAAGCGAGATCAGTGATCCTACGGGCGGAACACTGGCAACCTTCGGCCACTCCATGCTTTATGTACTGAGCATCGGGGACCGAGGTCGCCAGTCCCCCATCTCGTCGTGAACTTCATTGCTGTTACTATGTAGGTACAACCAAGGAATAAGAGCCATAGTGTGGCGGAGGAATTGCATTATTTGATAGAGATGTATGTGCAGCATATACAGGATTAGGATACCATACTATTTTCAGGTTGAGTCTTTGTACTGGAGACGGTTGGATGGCCTTGGCCAGCGGGCTACGAGTGGCGTTGAAGAGCTCGAGAGTCGGCGCAATGGAAATTGATGGATTGATCTTGCCGAACGTTCCGCTGATAATCATTGCCTTTTCTGGGGGGGGGGGGGGGGTCGTGGGTTTTTTTGAGTGATCCAGAGATCGAGCGCCTCTTGCAGACGCAGGCGAAATCGATGGCGTCAGGCATGTGCTTCCGGGCGAGCGTAAAGGCGACTGGTGGCGGGCGTGGTATATATGTACATAGACAGGCGGGCAGCGACAAGCTGGTTCGTCTCTTTCAGCTGCAGCAACTTGCAAAATGCTACCGTGTCCGCACACGGCAGTGACGACGTATACAATGCCCAGCGACGATCTGAAGCTTATAGATACATCATAGAGAGTCGTGCGAGAGAAAGTAGGAAGCTCGTGTGCGCCGATCGCAGAAGGCGCGGGGTAGAGGACGTCAGACGATTCGGTACGACGCTGCTCCGACCCAATGAAACCCATTTGTACTTTTCCGTAGGTATAACGTCCCGATTCACAGGCAGTTTCTTCTCGTCACCACGGCTCTGCAGCGCACGCAGGGCGAGGGTGCGGATTGTCGCAGCCCGGGGGTGCAGAGGGACGGAGGTCAAAGAAGCGGCCGAGGATACTTTGCCTGGATAACAATGGCGCCGCAATTCGCGGACGGCGAACAAGGCGGGCTCAAATTGCCCGGGATCGCCATCGGAGGAGAGCAGACATTGTGATGCTTCAATGGCCATGAGGCGAGCCTCGTTCTTTGAAATGGGTGCCCGGACACCTTCCCATACATGTACCGGGCGTTACAAAGTTTGAGGCGCCGCGGGCGATCGGGGAGAGGGGAATGGCGTGTCGTAGCAGCTCGCACTGCCGGGAAGATGGGCCTAAGTCGACAAAAAGCGGCTGAAGAGGTTGGGGCGGGGACCAGATCATCCGGAATCACCCTTTGATCGAAGAGGAACGATAAGTACGCGAGCGGCGGTGGGCCCGAGGACGCGGACGGCTGGGATGAAGGCGAAATGCTTAGTGAATCGGGTCGAAGATTGTGAAGTACCCAGTGAAGCAGTGTCCCTTCACGTCGCGGGTTTATGAGCGCCGGTGTAGTGTTCTATCCATAATTCAGGTACGTCCATGATTGGAGGAATCAGATGTGATGTTCGCCAGCTGCGTCGTTCATCGCCTGCTGAGCGCGGGCCTCAATGTCACGCCGTGCAACATCCCACTTGGAAACAAACTCCGCACGCCGCCAGCGATTGGGCCATCCACACTCGGAATAAAGCGCCAGTAGTGTTTGCATCTCTTCCTTCTCCTGTGAACCCGCATCAGCATCATGCCACTAAAAAATGTTGATTGGAGTTCACCTGGTTCACGCGCCAGGCGGGAGAGGTTCGATACCGCGTCTCCCGGGGGTCGTTGCGGTCCGCATCCATCACAGGGAGGCGGGAGAGCGAGCGATACGCATATATGAGCTCAGAGAAGTAGTGCGCCGCGGGTACGAGCGGCGCACGGCGGTACTCTGTCCACTCACTCTCCGTGTCCGCCGTATCGAGGTCAAAGCCGTGCCGCCGCGACTCGACGGTGTCATCCCGCGGGGAACGCTCGCAGTTGTATGCGCGGACGACCCCGAGGCGCGTGTCAAGCATGACGTGCCACCCATCTCTTTCCGGGAGCATGAACGGGAGCAGCCAGGGGTCGAGGTCGGGGCAACCGAGGAGGTACTGGTACGGGTACGGGCGCCGCCCCTCGCGGACGTCGTCGTCGGATGTGTAGTCGGCGCATCGCGTGCGACCGATGATGTAGCTTTCCTCGTCGTAGTTTGGCCCGGGGGCCAAGTATGGGAGTCGCTGCATGAGAGATATCGCGGCAGGTGCATAGCCCAGCTGCACCGCCAGCTCATCGTTCACCGGGGGATCAGTGTGAGGTGGGTACCGGAGGCTGCCTTCGGGCCAATGCCCCATGTCGATTAGAAGCTCGTAAAGCTGCGTTATCAGGGAGACAATGTCGTCGGGGTTGTACGCAGCAGCAGCGTCCTGCTCGGCCTTGACGAGTCGTGCGATTTGGTGAGGCAAGTCTTCTCTCTCATCCTGCACTTTTTGAGACTTCGTGAACGAAGGTGAACAACGCCATTCGTAGGCGTGCGCGCTGAGAGCAGCCGGTTCCGAATCGCTGATATCCCCGTCGTTGCTGTCCGAGTCGGATTCCGATTCTTCACTGTTCGTCTCGTCGCTTTCTGGCACATAGTCTTCTGAATCGTCCTCCTCCTCAAAGTCAATGTCCAGCCAGGAATCCGGTGTTTCCTCCTCGGGATTCAAAACGCTTGGTTGGCCCCACGGCCAGGGGTGTGGCTTGTATGCTCGAGGTTGAGCTTCCATAAATTTAATAAAAGACGGTGCATCGAACTGGCATGATGTTTGTCATTGCTAGTTTTTCAAGAACATATTTCCTTTCTTGGTCTTTCGCGAGTCTCTTCGCATCCTTCTCCTCCTCCCACTGCTGACCTCTCCCCATTATTTCCATCCAACTCCTTCTTGTTGTGTCTCGACAGTTTTATCCGGAACCAAATGTGATCGGCTCGTGCTTCCGAGTCGATGTAGAAGTTCGATGTCTTGGTGCATTCAATCCACCGTCGGCCAGGAGCTTTCTACAGCCTTCAGCCTTACGCCTGCATCTGTCTTTCTCTTTGGTCTGGATATCCCCTACCCTTGTCGTGGCTGTCCCGTCATTCCATACTCATATTTGCCCTTTTCTGGTTGATTCAATTTTCCTGCGAACATTGAACTTCTTGCCTTATTCACTTTCCTCCACCATTACTTTGACCCGTAGGACTCTTTCGGACTATTTCATCTAAGCCTTTCTTTTCATTCCTTCTCCATCTCTCCGCCCTCTAGTCTTTCCTTTTCTTTATTTTCCATCCGACTCTCCGCTCTTGTGTGGGGTCCTCGGGCCTGCCCTTCTCGCCCTCGCGTGAGCCTGCGACTCCTGCCAGACCCTAGGTGGCCTTTGCGTACGGGTTCGGACATGCCCGCGTTCATTTCCCTCCGACAGGGACTTCCCCGCTGCCTGCCCGCTGCGTCGTGAAGTCCCAGTCGGCCGGTCTGAACTCCAATTCTGGGTGGATTTCGGAACCCCAAAACCAAAATATAAAGAATAACATGCAATTCTCCCGGTTGACGGCTGTCTCAGACGATATCTTACGACCAAGGCGATTGAGTCGGACTGGTCGTTAATTGACTCGGACTCGGAGTTCCGCAAATTCCCCAAATTCCGCCTGAAAATTCTTGGACGAACCCGCTCAAGCCAGAAATGTTACTCAACTTTCACAAACGTATGCCTGCTGTTGCCTCAACTTACTGCCTCGTGCGAGAACTCCAAACTTTGCCTCTCGTTCTCTCTCTGGTTCTATCCCACTTACCCGAGTGGCATGCATGTGTCAAGCTTGATCATGAGTACCTCTGTCAGATCATCGACTTTTTTGTGTTACTTGGGTGGACTTGATTCACATTTTTTATCTTCATCCAATGTCCAGCGGCGAGGCCTGGAGAACCTTTTTTTAAAATGTGTCGTCCTGATCTATCAACGGGCGTCGCGGGCCGCGGCGGGCCCGGGGTCCGCGGTTCGGCGTTGCGGACAACGTTGCCGAGCTTCGAGACGATACAGCTTCGATGTATCGTGGATTGTCGGATACCACATCACATTCAAGTCACCATAGTCTAGGCTTGTATTCACATCTCTCAAAAAAAGCTAACGTCCTGAAGCCGAAATTTGTTAACGGATTCAGGGCCCAAAGTTCCCAATCACACTATCATTCGGGTGACTGAAGGTTCGAGCTGGGATCGAAGTGATCGAAGATAATTTTGCACTGTCCTTAACGGTTGTTTATCTATGTTCAAACCTCTGTACAGGAAAATAGTTTTGGGGCCAGCGAGCGTGCCTCCGGTCGACTCAGGTTGCAAAAGTCAAACTAAACACAATAACAAGGGTGAATACAGCAACGTATCTACCTACCATCGAATAGAATAGTTCCAACTATCCATGACAGTTATCGCGTCCGACCCAAATAGCAACGAAATATCGAGTCCTTCCTTCATGAGCGCTTCCAATCTACTCAACGTTTCGGAGTCCGGACATGGACCAGCATACGTAACAAGTGAACCACCCGTAAGGGCACAAGCTGCCGATTTCCACCGAGATTGCAACATCTTCAGATAGAGGGGATAATCGATGGCAATGCCTTTCTTTCTGTCAAGGCCGAAATGGATTTCAGACAACTGCGGCGATACCCATATACCGCCCGACCCATCCAGGAGTGTCAGAAGGGTCCGGAAAGTTTCGGCCCCTCGGGCAGCGTCTGTAATTACGATGAAGAGCTCGGTGATGGAAGAATATTTTTTAAGGATCACCGCCGTGGATTGAGGATCAGGTGAACCTGTCAGGCAAAGCCGTCGCAGAGGGCAGGAAGAGCGGATGAGGAATGGATCAAGGCGGGGACAGAGTTCAGTGTCGTCCTCCCTATGATCCAGGGCTGCTTCTACCAAAACAGGAGCGCTGAGGCAGTCAAAGATCTCCACATTTGATACGTACAAGCGGCGGAGGCGCAATAATTGGATGTTTTCAGCGGGAGCTGGCCAGGGTTCGGAATCGAAGTTGACGCGGACCCGAGCTTCGACAAGATTCGGGGTTAGCTTTAACATCGCCCGATGCGTATCCCATGGGGCGTCGATATCGTAGCGAGTGATGTTATGCGGGGGGAGGACAACCGGTATGAATCGATATTCGCTGAAGACGACAACGTCCCCCAGAGAATACGCAGTCTCAAAGCATCTGAGGGAGTTCACGCCCCTCTGGCTTGCTGAGCTATCCCATTGCACCCACAAGCTTCGCATCACCGGAAGGCGGTTTTCAAGAGCTGACAGGTGAGGGACCAAATCTATTATACAAAGGACGGGGGTCACGTGAAACTCCAACCAGCCAATCAGAAGACGTCTTTGGCTCTGGGACAAACATTGGGCAAACATCGGGCTTTCGGCCGATAGCCATTGCGCTCGCCGACGCCCACGCTGGCCTCTCTCTATTTTTCATTGTCCTGGGCCTTTCTGAATCCCTTTGGCTTTGTATTCAACATGTTACAGCAGCAATTGTCAACTTGAATTCTCCACGGGATTGACACATTGGTATCGTTTAGCAGTGCTTTCAATGCTTTCTCCTTCTCTGAGTGGGATGGGATCCCCGGGCTCGAGGGCAACTGCAGTTTGATACGGGAGAGGCCCTAGAGGGATGGAACAAGGAGGACCATGCCCCATCATGTCCAACTTGCGCACTGGGGACAACTTCAAAGTTCACAGCTGCAGGTCCTGATCCTACCCTCTGGTACAACTACCGTAGGAAATAGCTGCGACCAACGATGGCTTGAGCACTTTAAAGCCAAGGACTGACCTTTCTGCTTCCTTTTCGATGTATTTTATCCATTTTTTGAGTTGCACAATGACAATGATAAGTTTTCAGCTATTATAGACGCCCTTGGCACGGGGCGCCTCGAGGAGCCAACCGCAGGTTGGCGACGAGAGGCGCCGTTATCACATCTGTTGTCCATTGGTTCATGTTTTTTAGATACTGTACCTTTACTATTACTTCTCTTCTGTTCCTCGAATACTCAGCATACTATCATACTACTGCCGTGGCGAAGCACGGGTCCATGCTAGTCTGTAGTCAATTGAAGGATAAGTTCCTCCCAGCGACCGGAGTGTTCCGACAGGAACTTGAACATCCGTATTTGAGGGCGCGAGTCCCTATCCATGGATCCATAAAAATGAATCTTGAGGGTTCGGGCCCGTTGTATCTGGGTCTCGATCATGGTCAAAGGATACTCGATGTTCTTGAAAAAATCGATGTGAATTCGTGACCACAACGAAGGCTCTGAGATCGAAACTGCTCTCCAACGGCTGCAGACCTGTGTCAGGATCCATGGACTCTCTCTAACATCGAGCACTGCCGGCGACAACGTCCATGAAAAGATTTGACCAAGGATCTCAGACGGCATCCGCCTCAGTGGAGAGATAATCGCAGTATTCTGCGAGTGATACTCCGATAGGAGTGCGCGCTCCTCTTCCAACTGCTTCATCTGGTCCCTTAGTCGCGATATCTCGTCGTCGAGGCACGCTAAACGCGGGCCCGTTTTCGATACGACCGCGTGGATATAAGCTAATTCAGGGCCATTTGGTGGCTCGTTCGTGGTCATGAGCTTTAGGTGCCGTGCGAAGGTTTCAGGAGTGGCACTCAGGCTGATATTTAGTTCTTCTGCCTTTGGGATGGTAAGGGCGCCACATTCAGAGCAACGGGATGTCATCTGCACTTCAAATAAGTAAACAGTGACAGAGGGCCGGGGGACGTATGGAAAACAGTACCGCTGTAATGGTATAAGTCGCGGACCGTCGCGAGCGCCGAGAAAAGCGTCAAGAAGGTATGGGTTGCTCGGGCTGGACTGTCGGTGAAATTTAGGGAACTGTCTGGAGGAAAGGAATTTCTGGACCTGGCCTGAGGCTCGGCGTTGCAATGGTTATATTCGACGACGAACAAAGGTCGAGTCTTGAGTGGAGGAAAAAGACGATGCGCGATCACGTGCATTGCAATGCTACTGAGGCCTCCGAGGTGGACAACGCAAGTACCCGCGACATAAATAATGTACCCGTAAAATAAAGGCGGGGAACAAAAACAAAGCTCTAATGTCGTACTAGTAAACAAGCTTCGCCCAGAGTTTTGAATGTAATCCCAGCCCTCTTCCATACAGTGCGCTCGTAGCGCCACCTCGACATCGAGCATCCGCGAGTCCGCGAGTATCATTGATCATGTCCGCCTCTCTCCACCTCATCAATCCACGAGTGTCCCGCAACGGACTCAGCGTTCACGCGCCGAGCGCAATCGACACGCCCGCGTCACTCCGGTGTGCGGACACACCCCTGCCTCGAGTATTGGCACGGGCGAAATGCAGCCGCCGCTGTACGGGGACGCCACGCCGGTGGGGTGAGGGAAGAGAAACGCGGCGTGCACACGCGAGCCGCTGCGGGGTGGGTGTACGAAGCTTCGATGTTCGGGCTTGATGGTGCATTGAGCGGCAGCGAGGCGAAGGTGGTGAGTTTTAGCGCACGCAGCCTCTGACGCCGCTGCGGGGACTTCTATTTCTTCCGGGTTGTCGTCGATCTCGAGGAGTTGACCAGCGGCCACAGCGAGGTGGTGTACTGGGCCTGATGCTTCCGTGAGGAGCGGTGCGGAAGGCTCGGGAGGCGCGGTACGGGGGTGGCGAGCGTAAGCTCACACCACACGTCCTCTCGGGGACGTCTAGATCCTCCGTATTTGCAGCGGGCGCGGAGGTCAAAGTATTTGTACACCGTACACATGTCGGCAACCGTACGGGGAATCTTGCAGAAACTCCGATTCGAAGCCTAGCAATAAAGCAGTGAAGGATGGCGGAAGACCACGCTGAAGCTGGTGGCCGCAATCGGAGATCCTTACTCGTACGGAGCAGGTGCAGGGCGCTGGGCGCGAATGGGATGGGAGGGGGAGGGCGGACGATGGTGTTTCGACGCCGATGCCGACGCCGCTCGACGTCGCGTTGCCCGAGGACGCGTTTAGGCAAGGAGGATAAGCCGTTCCAGGTTTTCACATAGCGCGCGCCACGAACGGCGAAGCGTTTGGGGCGTTCGGGAGCCGGTCACTCTGCGGCGGGTGAGAAGGCGCGAGGTAGATCATGTAGATATCCACAGTAAGAGATGGCGACTTGTGTTATTCAAGTCGCACCGAGGACCAGATCCTCCGACATCCGACATCCTTTGATCGAAGGGGCGAGCGGTGAATGGGTCAAGGGTCCAATATTCCACAAATCTTGGCGTCGTACGAGGAGAAGACTTATGGGCGCCGGAGTCCTGTCACGAGGAAATCGAGTCAGATGATGTACAACAGATACGCGTTAGCCCCTCACCCTGCTGTTCTTGCATCGCCTGCAGACTGCGGGCGTCAATCTCATCGCGTGCAGCATCCCATTTCACAAGAAACTCCGCGCGTCGCCAATTGTCGGGCCATCCGCACTCGCGATACAGTGTCAGGAGCGTTTCCTGCTGCTCTTTTTCCTGTGCAGCCACATCAGCCCCACGAGCACATCATCTGTTGAAATAAGCCGCACCTGCGTCAAAAGCCAGGCGGGGTAGCCGTGATGATGCAAGTCCTCCTTGGGGTCGTTGCGGTCCGGGTCGATTATGGGGAGGCGGGATAGCGAGCGGTACGCGTAGATGAGCTCGGAGAAGTAGTGCGCCGCGCGCACTATGGTGGAGCGTCGGTAATCCGTCCACCGCGCTTCATCCGTAAGGTCTGAGGCATACCCGTGCCGCCGCCACTCGATGGTGTCTTCAGGCGGACTGTCGCAGTACGCGCGGACGACGCCGAGCTTCGTGTCGAGCATGACGTTCCAGCCGTCGCGGTTCGGAAGCATGAGCGGCAGCAGCCAGGGATCGAGGTCGGGCCAGCCGTAAAGCACCCCGTACGGGTAAGGGTGGCGCCCCTCGCGCAGGTTTGTCTCCGATGTGTAGTCCGCCCATCGCGTTCGGCCGAGGATGTAGCTTTGGTCGCTGTGGCTTGCGGCGACGGTCGAGTATGGGAGACGCTGCATGATGGATATCGCAGAGGGGGAATAGCCCAACTTCGCGGCCAGCTCCTCGTTCACCGAGGGATTAGTGTGAGGCGGATACCGGAGGCTGCCTTCAGGCCAATGCCCCATCTCGATGAGGAGCTCGTAAAACTGCGTTATGAGGGATACAACCTCGTCGGGATCATACGCTGCAGCAGCCGCCTGCTCGGCCTTGACAAGTTCCGCAATTTGACGAGGTAAGTCCTCTCTTTCTTCCTGCGCTAGTTCAAAATCCGTTGAAAATGGGGCTCGACGCCATTTGTACGCGTGCGCGCTGAGTGAAGCCACCTCCGAGTCGCTGATATCCTCGACGTCGCTGTCCGAGTCGTCCTCCGATTCTTCACTGTTCGTCCCGTCGCTTTCTGGCACGTAGTCCTCCGAATCGTCCTCTTCTTCGAGGTCAGTGTCCAGCCAGGTATGCAGCTTTTCTTCCACTCTGGGAGCAAGAATGCTGGGGTGGCGCCACGGCCAAGGGTACGGCTTGTAAGGTCGAGGTTCCATGAAAAGACGGTGAACAGAACTGGCATGATGCTTGTTTGTTGTGAAGAAGGATTCGTAGCCATCAATTTCCTTTCTGTCTTGACTTGGGCGTCTGTTCACAGTGTTGTAGTTAAGGTGTTAAGGGCTTAGTCTTAATAAGGGCTTAACCCTTATTAAGCTAAGGTCTTAATTTCAGGATGTATGTATCTGAAGCCCTTAATAACCCTTAACCGGCGCTGCTCCCGCCGTGGCGGGCCGCCGGCAATCAAAAAATGACTAAAAAAATGGCAACCACATGGAAGTTGCTCTGGCCCGACTCCCTACTAAAGTATGCTGGTGGTGCTTTTTGGCGGGGTTATTGCGAACCCCAGTGCTCTCCCTACACGCAGATGCACTGTCTCATAAGAAACCTTATATATGGAGCGTCTTGCAGCCAAGCACAGTGACGAAGAGCTGGATGCTGGTGCTCAGGAGGGCTCTCGAGACGATTACAATGGATAATTGGGCACTTAAAACCAGATTCTCATGTTCTAGCGGCACTGGCCTTTTTTGGAAATAACCCTTAATATGACCCTTAATTTGGACACCCTTAATAAGCCTTAATTAAACTTAAGGACTTAATCATGGAAAGCACCCTTAATAAGACCCTTAACTACAACACTGTCTGTTCAAGAGATACTGGCACACCTAAAAAGGGAAACTCTCCACTTAGTTAGAAGTGACATCGATTGTTATACTTTCCGACATACTTTCAGAAACAAAGGATTGTAATACTTTCCGCGTGCCGAGAATTTTCCGATTGGTCCGGGAAATGCCGGACCAATCGGAAAAACCTCGGCGTGTTGAAAGTATTACAATCCTTCGTTTCTGAAAGTACGTCGGAAAGTATCACAATCAATATCACTTCTAACTGAGTGGAGAGTTTCCCTTTTTAGGTGTGTGGGGATGGGTCACAGGCTTGGACCTTGTTTGAGGGCCCGTCCGCAAGAAGGTTCAATTTATCCACCTTAGACTATAGTTCGACCTTCGAGTCAGCGTCGACGTCTGCAAAGTTCAAGTAAAGTCTAGATCTGCTTTTCAAAATCGTCCCATAGTCGTCGTGGATTTTCTCGCAAAATCCCGCTCATGCTCTGAGGCGAAAATCCCTTTCTTTCCTTCCAGACCCATCTTCCGTCGCGTCTTCTCCAAACTGCAACTGCAAGTGATGCTCTTTCTCCTACCTGCATATTGTCCGCCCGCACAGTATTTGGACCTTCCTTGATGGAGACAAGACAGGACAAGATGTGTTGGGCTTATGTGGCTCGGACATGCACGTGTTTCGCCTCTCCGGTTGCCACCTTTGCATTTATATCCGACCGGCCGTATGGCAACTCTGAATCGGAACTAGTCGGCTTCGCGTGTCTCTCTGCTTCGCCCTGACTGATTCATCCCCGAGTTTATTGTATCGATCGATATCGGCGCTCAGCGAATATCTGGGCAAGCACCGACTCATCGGGCTCCAGCATCCCGCCCTTCGCCGCTCTCCCCTAAAATTATTTCAAGCGACTTCACCCACCCCAAAAACCGCGCAGGCTCCTCGGTAGTCAATCAAATTAAATCAAATCGCTCTTCCAGGACTATCGCACCTCTCTCTATTCATCCCATACACTTCCTCACTGTGCCGATTTGGGTCATTCAAGTTTATCCACCTTAGACTAAAAGTTCGACCGATGTCCACCAGCGATGTCGATTCATTCATTTCAGGTACCTGGCGAGCACCGATACCACATAAAAGTCTCCTCCTCCTCTGGATCGATCTTTAGGACCTCCCTCGCCGCCTTCACAAATTCCTCGCCGTCCGGCCCCGAGAGCGCCGCGAGCGACTTCGCGTCAGTGTTGAATATGATGAAGCAGACAATGTCATTATTATCATCTTCCGGAAGGGTAACGTGGCCGACATAACGCGGTTCGAATTCGATCTTGCTAAGTAGGATGCCACCAGGTGAAACTCGGATAGACTGAAGGCCAAATTGAAAACGCACCCGTCAAAACGGTCCATATACCCGCGTTTAACCCAGAGTGGGATGACGGCTTCCCGCGAGACAGAGGCGAGGCAGTCGACAGGGTGGCGGCTGAGGATTTTCGCAAAAGAACTTCGCCATCCGAGGCCGTAGAGGGGTGCGGTCCGCGAGCGGACACCACGGGACAGTGGGGGTGGCGAGTTGAAAGGTAGGGTTAGAGGCGGTCGTGCTGCCGGGCCAGGACTATCATGAGATGAGCACCAGCGAAGTAAAGGGCTATGAAACCATACTTTGCCGACATAATAATAGAATCAATCGTCAAGATTCAAACGTGGACCTGGCTGATTGATTTGTCTGTGGAAAGCACACAAAGAACCAGCATCGGCCAAAGCACGAGAAATGGATGCTCGAGAAATGTCTGCGCAGTGGCAATGAATAGGAGTAAACCGGGTATATCCGAGATGTTTGGATCAATTATCGATCCGGCCATCCAGTCCTTCGTTCTAACCTCCATGAGACTCTTCGCTCAGCTATACTTGTGCTCTGGATCCACTGCTGCTGGGTTAGCAGCTATATTTTTGTTGAGGCCCTCCAATATTCGGTCTCTAGATGCTCGATCTTACTCTGATCTTTTGACTACGCGCTTTTAACCATCATGATGTAAACCTTAGCTGGTCCGGATGCACCGAGAATGGGCACAAGGCTTCCCGAGATGTCTCCGATCGCTGAAAATTAAATCTCTTTAACGTGCCTGGCCATGTCCTGTGGTTTCTTCGTGCCCATTCACATATCGTATGACTTGACTTGCGAATTCTCTTTAGAACTCAATCCAAATCTTTGTACTTGCCAATTCGATTCTACCTCTCATTCCAATCTCCCTGCGCACACCTCAAGTACATCTTACTACCAAACACTCTCGCTCGTGGCCGTCACCTCAGTCCATGGTAGAAATCAATCCCATGTAATTTGGTGTCGACTTTGCTACTCCTCGGTTCTATATTGAAGCGGCTCTCGACTCCGAACGTCTTGAGAGGTATGTACCACCCCCACATCCGCGCTTTCTTTCTTTCTTGCCCCAGACACCGACAAATTCTGCGCTCCTGGCACGACGAGAGCTCCCCATGGCAATGGGCGTATCCATCACTTGGTCCCGATATCTGACGCATTCTCGGAGGAAACTAGACAGTCGGGTCCTTCCGTTTTGTAGCCTTCTAGAAAGCATACAACCGCGAGGAAACATCTTTGCACTTGGCTTTATACGAGGACCATGAAGCACACAACCACACAAACATGTCTTTACACCGAATTCAGCCCCCTCTGAATTGCGATTTAAACTTTGTAGTCGCTCAACAAGATCTCGAAAACAACAAACTCCTAATTTTTCATCCATGAGACTCTCCAAGCTGAGATTTCCTCCCTTAATTTCTTACCACAGGGTGTATATTTTCCTCAGGAGGTGCACGCAAGGGTTTCGAGAAGAAAAAAAAATCCACTCTCCGTGCACAAATCGACAGGAAGCAAACTCTGATGATACTGTTATTAGGCAGCGGTGCAATCCAAACTCTGCGCCACGCTCATGGCGTCCGCCAAGGATTGGTTGGCTTTCGCCAGGAACTGAGTCGTGTTCGCGATGGTCGAGGTAAACGCGGCCCTAAGGAAGGAAGCATGCGCCCAATCAATATCAATCAGGTTGGAGGTACTCGTACTCACGGCGTAATGGTCGAAACATTTGACTGCGCGTCCTGGAGTGAGCTCATCAGGAGGGCGATCATGCTGGCGGTCGGGGGTTTCTCGAAGGTGGGGAAGAGCGCGAAGCTGGATATGTTGTTTGCCACATTCTTGGCATCGAGGAGGGAGAGTTGCGCGTGGAAGACGGGGGCGGGGTCATTGACTCCGGAGCTGCGAGGCAGGGACGGGTTGTGAGTATGGCAATGGAAAAGAAGAAAACGGCGCGTACACGGTGTTGATCTGCGACAGGGCGAACTGGACACCTAGGATATCGGCACCGAGATCCGTGGCGTTCGTCGAATCGCATGCTCGTTGCCAGTGGTGCACAGGAGCTGGACGGGTGGATTGGGTCCATTGAACATTACACCACTCAGGGAGAGATAAATCATACCTGCAAGAGTTTGCGACAAGGCAAGGAGCGAGACCGCAAGTATGTTCAAGGGACTCATCATGTTGGAATTGAAGCCAAGAGGTGTATGGAGAGAGAATCGATAGAAGAAAGCTTAAGAGAGAGAGAGAAAACACGTCAAGTGAAGGACACCGGGTCGGGGGAAATTGGAATGTGGAGTTTCCTGGATATCAGACTCCGAGCAGAGAATTTATAACTTCTGGCCCATTATTAATCACATGTACGGCTTGATATCGGTCGCCCATATAGTTTCGAATAGCGCTGCTTACCCTTGGCCTTCAAGTACTTCCATGGCTTGATATCGAGGGTCAGACATGATCCGATCCTCCCCCAATTTTTCGAAAAGATTGGATCAGAAGGTGGCTGTTCCTCAAACCGGTCATGTAATTCTGCCTACCTAAGTACCTACTTACTAATAGGGATCCACAGTGGTCCATGGCTGTCGCCGTGGTTCAGGATGGCAGTCCAAGTTGAAAGTGCGCGTGATCCGAACACATCAAGTCAATTTGATAATTTTGATTATTGGCGCCATCACCAGGTCAAACCTAGACCTAGCACGGCAGCCACCGTTACCTGCTGTGAGTCTCCGGAGTCTGAAGGTTTTCACCTCCGGATATAGATCAACCGGGGTACTTATCTGCGATTCAATTTTTTTTCTTTTTCAAAGGGTAAAAAAATGCGACGAACACTGGCCTTTTCTTGATCTTTCCCTACAGTCTGACCGCAAGAGAAAAGTCCAGGGAAGTTCCCAAAGAAATCAAATTAGCCCAGCGAATAACTGTAGGTCGTGGAATTATAAGAATTTGTTTTTAAATGCCCCAACCGCCTCGGTGGCTGAAGATCGTCACGTAGGTAGGTACGTAGAGCTGCCTCTCAGCCTTACCCTCTCAGGCAAGCTGCGAAATTGAATATAGATATTGTCCTTGACGCTTGTTTGTTTGAACTACACCCTGTACAGGGAAACGGCTTGAGGATCGGCGAGCGCGCGTCCGTTCGAGTCTGATTCCAACATTAGAACCGAGTGCAATCAAGGGCGGATACAGCAACTCACGATCCCCATTTCACTGGGTCGAATAGGTCCAATCATTCATGACAATTGCTGCGTCGGACCCAGATAGCAGCGAGATATTGAGTCCATCCTTCCTGAGCACTTCCAATTTTCTAAGTGTTTCGGGGTCCGGACATGAACCCGGATCTGTAAGAAGCGAAGTGCCTGCGAGGGCGCAAGCTGCGGATTTCCATCGAGATTGCAACATCCTCAGATAGAGGGGGTAATCGATGGCGATGTTTTTCATTTGCTGAAAGCCGAAACAGATTTCAGATAATTGCGGTGACACCCATGTACCGCGCGAGCCATCCAAGAGCGTCAAAAGGGAGCGGAAGGTTTCGTCCCCTTGGGACGCAGAGTCTGTAATTATGATGGCGAGTTCTGTGATGGTGGAACATTTTTCGAGGATCGTCGCGGTCGATTGGGGATCAGGTAAACCTTTGAGGCAGAGCCGTCGCAGAGGACAGGAAGAGCGGATGAGGAAGGGCACCAGGGATGTGCAGAAATCGGTATCTTCCTCTGTGTAAAATATAGCTGCTTCCTCCAAAACAGAAGCACTAAGATAGTCCAAGATCTCCGCATTGGATACGTACAAGCGCCGGAGACGCGATAATTGGATGGTTTCATCAGAAGGTGGCCAGGGTTCGTCTCCGTCGAAGCTGACGTGAATCCGGGCCTCGACGAGATTCGGGGCTAGCTTGAGCATCGCCCGATGAGTATCCAATGGGGCATCGAAATCGTAGCGGGTGATGTGGCTATGCGGGGGGAGGACAATCGGTATAAACCGATATTCATTGGAGGCCCCCACATCCACCAGAGAATAAGCGTTCTCGAAGCACTTGAGGGAATCCACACCGTTTTGGCTTCCTGCACCGTCCCATTGCACCCACAGCTTGCGCAACACCGGAAGCCGGCCTGCCAGAGCGACCAGATGGGGAACCAAATCTGCAGTCAATTGAAGAGTGAGTTCCTCCCAGCAATCGGAGTGGTCCGATAGGAGCTTGAACATCTGTACTTGGGGGCGCGCATCCTTTTTGGTGCATCCGAAGAAATGGATCTTCAGCGTCTGGGCCCGTTGAATGTGGGTCTCGATCATGGTTAAAGGATACGCGTCGTTTTGGGGGAAATTGATGTGAACCAGCGACCACAACGAAGGCTCTGAGATCGAAACTGCTCTCCAAAGGCTGCAGACCCGTGTCAGGACCCAGGGACTCTCTCTGGCGTCGAGCACTGCCAACGGCAACGTCCACGAAAAGATTTCGCCAAGGATCTCGGGTGGCATCCGCCTCAGTGGAGAGATGATAGCAGTATTCTGCGTGTGATACTCCGACAGGACTGCGCGGTCCTTCTCCAGCTGCTTCAACTGCGCCTTGAGTCGCAATATCTCATCGTCGAGACACGCCAAACGCGGGCCTGTTTTCGATACGACCGCGCGGATATAAGCCAGTTCAGGCCCATTTGGTGGCTCGTTCGTGGTCATGAGCTTTTGGTGCTGTGCGAGGGTTTCAGGAGTGGCACTTATAATCAGTTCTTCTGCCTTGGAGATGATGATAGCGCCGCATTCAGAACAGTTACGTGGCATCTGAGTTTCAAGGTAAGTACATGATGGCCACGGGGGAGACGTGTAAGGTAGAACTAGGACCACCTTTGTGCCACTGAGTTTGAGCTTCCTTTAAGCGCGAAAACCTATCAGTTGGAGACGGCACAACAGGCGTGTATACGATGTTCTGGGTTGTGGATGGATTTAAGGCCGTTTCGAGGAAATTTGGGTGATAAAGCTTACCGCGGTACGATTCTACGAATGGGCGACGACAAGGAGTTTCGGACTACTACCGACTAGAGAAGAGAAGTCGCATCGGATCACGTGTGCCATAACGACCTTTCACTTCATGACACTTGGATTCCTGGAACTGAAGCTTACCTTGCGAGGAGAAACGGTACACACACAACCAAGACCGGAACATCTTTAAAAAATGTCCCTCAGCAATACAGTATAGAAAATAAAGGCATGAAAGCATGTATCGAAGGATTCAACGCAAATGGCCTTGTAATTTTTTGATGGAGATCCTTGTATGTATCCTGACCCTCTCCGATGCCATCACGAAGTCCCGCCACCGAGCATCTGTGTATACTACTCGCGATGCGTCTCTTCTTCCATCGAGCCGCCTGCGGCGTGCTACTCTTGCTACGAAGGAGGCTGGACGCTGCGCGAGTGATAAGTACGAGCGGAGCCGGAGCCGACGTTGATCACTCGAAAACCAGACTCAGTGATGACAGCGCACTGCGAGCCGCGAAGAGGGCCACTGAGGAGCGAAGTGTCGCAACAACCGTGTAGGTACCGGGCGAGCGCACACATCTTAGAAGTGTGACCTCCTTTGCTTCATTCGCGACATCGTTGTCCTCCGCGAGCCGTAGGGCGACGTCAGCGACGATAAAGAGCTTTCTCTCGGGTTCCGTATTGCGTGCCGCTGGCACCATCGGCACTCGCGCCGGCTGGGAGTAGACGCACCGACGTCGATCCCTCAGACACCAGTGGTGGAGCGCACTGCGAGCCGCGGAGAGGGCCACGGAGCGAGGTTCTGTCGCAACATCCGTGTAGGGAGCCGTTCGCAGCGGGCAAGCGCACATCTTCACAGCGGGACCTCCTGTGTTTCATTTGCGACATCATTGTCCTCCGCGAGCCATAGGGCGACGTCATCGAGGATCAAAGGCTTTCTCTCGGGTTCCGTGTTGTGTTCCTGGCACCGCTGGCACAGGCACTGACTGGGAGTAGACGCATGGGATGACGACGCCAGATGTCCTTCAGGTTGTACGGGAAGAGGTCGGTTGCGCGGTCGACTTGTCGGGTATTCATGGAGTCGGCGGCGGAAGACGAGGGGAACGACGAGCTGGTTCGTCTCCTTCAGCAGCTGCGACCTTTTTCATCTTGCAAGCTGGTATCGTGTCGGCTCAAGGCAATGAAGGAGCTGATATAATGCTCGGCGACGATCTGAAGCACTGCTACATCACGACGAGTGGTCCGAAAAGTAATGCGGAAGCTGGTACTGAAAGGCGCGAGGTGGAGGAAGGTGGACGATCCAACACGACGCTGCTGCGACCTCTTCGGAATCTAAGCCGCTTTGCAGCAGGTGAGACAAGTGGGGTCCTCTCGTCACTGCTGTGCTGCGGGATTAAAGCCAGGGGACGGTACAGCGTTCGCTGGACGAGGGGTGAGGATCGCGGCATCAGAGGGACGAAGGGTCGGGCAGCGAGAGCGCGGATGGATATGGGAGCGACGACTCGGCGCTACTTCGCTTGGAGAGCAATGGCGCCTCAAGCCGGGGACGGCTGGAAGTACGGACGAGCTCCTCCACTCCATATAGGCGCGGGCGGCAGGAACACCATTGTAGAGCTGACGACACGATGCTCCGGGAGGCGAGCCTCGCCGGTCCGATCTTCTTTGAGAAATGGGCGATGCGCCACGAGGCCCTTCGTGGAGGTGCCGCGGGCGTTCGGGGAGCGGAAAGGGTATACTGTGGCTGCTGGGGATGGAGAGGGACGGGGTCCAAGTCGAGGAAAAACGACTGAAAAGTCACACCAAGGACCAGAGCCTCCGCAGATCATCCCTCTGGTGCGCACAGGTGTGTATCCACAGCAGGAAGACGCGGACGGCCGCGATGAAGAGAAACGCCGCCGAGAGGCTCGGAGCCGAAGATGCTGCTGGAGCAACGGATTGTGGCCCTCATATTGTACGATGGGGGCGGTATTTATGAGCGCTGGTGTCCTGTCGAAGCAATATTTCAGACACGGCCACGACTGTAGGAAGATTGAGATATACTGTACTTACCACAAGTGTGTAGGATAGCGGCCGCGCGTCTCTCAGGGGTCGCTGCTGTCCGCGTCGATCACGGTCCAGCGGACAAGGGTAATGGTAGATCAGCGTAGATAAGTAGTGCGCCATGGCCCGTGGGCACGAGCGGCACCTTTCAGTAACTCTATTCACTGCAAATCGTGCGGAGAGAAATGTCGAGACTCGAGGCCGAAGACGGTGGAGGAAGGCATCACGCCCTTCACGTCGTACGACGAGCGCGGGATTTATAAGGGTTAGCGTTCTGTCGAAGTAGTGATTTAGCCACCACCACGAGTGGAGGACGCTTGAGATATACTGCACCATTGTTAACCACCACCCTCGTCTTCCATCGCCTGCCGAGCGCGGACCTGAATCTCGCGACGCGCATTATCCCACTTGGAAACAAACTCCCATCCGCACTCGCAATACAGTGCTAGCAGCTCCGTCTCTTGTTCACCCGCAGAGTCAGCCCAACGCTGAAATGACGAAGGCTCACCTGGTTCACGTGTCGGCGGGGGAGGTAGGACGTGGCCAGGGTCCCGCAGTTGCTACGGCGCGCATCGATCACGGGCGGCGGGTGAGGGGTTACGCGTAGATCAGCGTGGAGCGCCGTGAGGATGTAACAGATGCAACGGACACACACACCACAAGTGCGGCACACCACGTTCAAGTGCGACACATGTGCCGCAGATCTATTCAAGTGCGGCACCTACTCAATCTGGAAGTGTGCCGCATCAATCCTCGAAGGCACTGCATCCTCCACGCGTCGCATCGGGGGCTAAATAGCCAAATAATCCTCTCTTTCCCTCCAACCACCACCACCCATCGCTGTCATCCCGAAAACACGTCCCGAGCGCGTCAAAATGTCCGCCCATCTTGCCGAGCACTCAGCCGCCCATCCACAGTCTATTACCGCCGGTCTTAGGTGTCTACACCCGCCGTAGAACTCCGGAGCTCGGTACATGTACGCATTGCCTTCCTACGTTGGCAAGCCATGCTAATTATTCTGTGTGTTCGAATACTCTGAACGCGGCAGTATTCTCCAGACCGATATTTGGCAAGACTCGATATTGGGAACCTGTACCCAGTGGACACTTCGATCAAGGGTGCGTGATTCATTTTTTACGATTTCCATCGCTTTAGATACCCGCACAAGATGTCGATCCCTAAACCGGTTGTCGCCGTCTTAAGTGTCAAGGTGGGAAATGCTGGCAACTGATTGTAAATTATCTCCCGCTTCGCGTGACGCTGTATTTACGGCCCACTGCGAAGTCCCGGGTGCGCCGCAGCGCAATTATTACTCCCAAGATGGCTGGGATGCAGCAGCTCTGTGGTGTGTTTCATCCTCATATTTAATTCTTGCGCCGGTCTCCTTCAATCTACAATTACTGGGTCATTAGTCTGTTTTAATGTATGGTTTTGTAGATATCAATTTTATTCAGTCAGATCATGTGGTGACTTCAAACATTCCCAAAGGCCATAATCCTTAGTCAAAACCTGCTCCTAAGTACCACTTCGACGTCAGACAAGGTCGGCGGGAGTTGCCGAAGTGCGATCAGTGTGTGCAGAGTGCCGCACATGGTGTGCCGCACTTGGCCGCGGGGTGCCGCAGATCACGGCAAAGTGCCGCACAAGAATGCAGTGTGCCGCCTTTACAGTGTGCCGTGTCTGCCGCATCTGTTCAATCCCGGAGCGCCGTCGCCCTTCGATAACTCTATTCACCGCAACTTGATGATGAAGCCGTAGCGCCACGAGGAGCTCTCGGTGCTGTACATACGCGCGGATGTCCCCGAGGCCGAGGGGCATGTCGAGCATCAACGACTGCCAGGGATTGCGCATTCCGAATGTTCACAAGTTCACTTGTCGTTTTCCGCTCGAATCGTCCTCCGGAGGTCAGCGCAGACAAGAGTCCTCTACGACGGGATTTAAAGTGCTAGTGTTCGGGGTTCCATGAGAGAGGGCACGGTGAAAGTGCCGCTGCGTGCCGCAGACTGCCGCAGCATGAATTAAGATTGCCGCAGTCAGCGGCAATATTGCCGCAGCGTGTCACACTGCCGCAGTGTCACGCAATTATTGCCGCGTGCACTGCGGCAATCTTACTGTTGTGCCGCAGCAATATCCTCTGGGATAAAATAACACCATAGGCGTTCCCGACCACTGGACTAGCTCAAGACATCAATGTACTGTGGACCACGGCAACATTGTGTCTGCCACCGAAGTTGCCGCGATGATGTTGGATACTCACCCAGCACCGCGCTTCCAACCTGAGGGGTCCTAAGCGAACATACTACCTGACCTATGATTGCCAATTATTACGTGAACGACAAGTTGCTTAAATATTAACAAGTTTGGGGAATCGAATTGCATCATTTTGACGGTGATAGTAAGGAACCAACCGGACATTACAGGCGTTGAAGATCCAATGAAGCCCCCGGGCAATGCATGACAGGTTTGTGGCAGCCAAGCAGAAATCAACACCAAGTGTATTATGTCGAACTGGTGGTTACATTGTAAGGATGAAAGTGGCCCAACACAGCACTGCACAACATCAGCAGAAATAGAATCAGTCACTCTAACTTCACCAAAGTTAGCTCGAGCACATATAAATTGGCACTAGGATACTAATAGCAAACATTTCCTGAAAGCAGGGAGTGACAGAAGCGCTCGGGTCTAACTTTGCTCTATCAGGCACAGTAGACTTGGCTTTATTTAAGTTCGTCTTTCAATGACAACCGGATACCGACGCGAATTTAGTTATTTCCAAGAACCTTTCTGGTGAAGCCTGATCACTTACCCAGCAGTAAGCGAGGATACTGACCCAGAAATGTTGCCCTGTTCATCCAAATGCGGGTTGTTGTCATTGAGAATTGATTTCCGAGTCCTTGTGCGATGAATCCGCAATAGATATACCCACACCTCCGCGTCGGCCACGAATTGTGGGCCCAATTAGGCGAGTGGGGATCTCATGTTCAGTACACAAAAATTGGGCCAGAATTTCTTATTTCTTTATCCGTGTCGTGCTCTCGAGTGTTTCCCAACTGAGGACTATTTTTTATTTAATTTAGTTTAAAGGCAGAATAGATCATTTTGGCACATGCTAGGGCTTGCCTCAGTCCTGTAACAATATAAATATACCCTCATCCCAAAAACCACCTTCTGGTATGCTTTATCGTACAAAAAAAATTGCCTCAGACTGCCGCAGACTGCCGCAGGGTGGCTGTGTTGCCGCAGACCCCAGTGCCGCACGCACCTCAGAAGCACTGTAGACTCCCAAAAATGTAAGATAAGGCTTGTAAAATGTAACTGAACTCCGAGGAAGGTTTTGGGGAAAGATTCGACTGAGTTCTTGATCGTACCGTACGAAAATTGCCGCAGATTGCCGCAGGGTGCCTGTGTTGCCGCAGATCTTAGTGCCGCATGCACCTAAGATACACCGTAGAATCCCAGAGATTTAGAACCAGGCTTGCAACATGAAACTGCACTCCGAGGAAGGTCTTCAGAAATATTTGAGTTCTTCTGGTGCGGCTAACAACTTGGATCATGACACATAAATTGAAGGACAATGCAGCGTTGAAAGTAAGGAAGGACCCTCGCCGCATGATGGCGCAGGAATTTCGGTACAAATTGGATGGATAGGTAGTCTTTTCTTGAGGCCTCAGAAATTGGACCCCAATTACTGATTATATGGCGGATGTCGTTGTCTCGAGTGTTTTCCCGATTGAGGACTATTTTTTGGTTGATTTGGTTGAAAGGCGGAATGGATCAGTTTGGCATGTACTAGGGCATGCCTCACACCTGCAACAATCCAAATCTCCCGTCATCTCAAAAGTGATATGTTGGCATGCTGATCGTCCAAAAAAAAAATTGCCGCAGGATTGCCGCAGACTGCCGCATGGTGGCTGTGTTGCCGCAGACCGTAGTGCCGCACGCACCTCAGAAGCACCGTAGACTCCTAAGGATGTAAAATAAGGTTTGGAACATGCAACTGAACTCCAAGGAAGGCAGGGGGGATCAATTTGGGTTCATAATCGTACCGTATGAAATTTGCCGCAGAGTGCCGCAGGGTGGCTGTGTTGCCACCTACTCGCGTGCCGCGCACGATGAAGAAGCATCATGGACTTACCACATTTCGTTAGAATGCTTTCAAGACATGAGAATCACTATACAGATTGTAGCCTGATATACCGGCGAGAATTAATCACACCAACCTTGAAGTTGGCGGATCAGAAACTTGAAGTTCAACCGAAGTCATCGAACTTGAAGTTTACATTCTCAAATGCAAGGAGGGATACTTTCGGCGGTGTGAATACTACAATAATCGAGGGAAACGCCAGAGGTGGGGCTTGGGGTATTTTAGACGGCATACATAGTGTTTGTGTCGGAGTGTTCAAATCCGACGGTGAGCATAAACATTTTTGAACGAGGACATTATGGGAAGGATATACGTTGAAAGGGGGTTCTGGAAGGGAGTGCAGTAGCTTGAGGATTAATCATGGTAACAATATTCGAAAGACGTAGTTGGAGTGCCACAGGGATGAGAAGAGTGCCGCATGACTGATGCGGGAGTGCTGTAGCGGCGTCGAACAATGCCGCAGACATGTCACACTGCCGCTGTGTCACGAATTGTATTGCCGCTAACAACCGCAGGATTGCCGCTGTAAGACGCATGACTGCCGCAGCAAAGTGCCAAAAGTGCCGCTGTAATTGCCGCAGACTGCCGCTGCACAATATTTGCAGCTGTTTGTCTGCCGCAGGACTGCCGCAGACTGCCGCTGTAGCAATACTTAAGTTGTCTCCAGCGCCCTCAAAACCATGAGTACACCCACATCTCTCAATGCTAAACAGTGCATTAATCATAGTACTACATCCCTACACAGTTTCGGGGCTTAATTCCCGTGGTGGACACCGGTTCAACATGTGCCGCAGACTTGACTGCCGCAGACTGCCGCAGAGATTGCCGCTGCATGCGGCAACGGCAATGCAGCGGCAAAATATCTTTGCCCCATGAGAGAGGCAAGGAATTTCTCTTGCCATCAAATTGCACAGTTTCCTTTCTAAGTTTCTTGTTCTTCTCTTTCATTCGAATCGTAGACTCGGAGTGGTAGAACCGGGCTATAGCTAAGGGCTCTCCCCAAGTGTCCCGGGAATAACTTCCGCACGGATAATTCGACAAGGCTGGCCCTGCCATTCCAAATGTCAACTGGCCGAATTATGATTATCCTCGCATACTCCTCCTCCCTTGCTCGCATTCTGCCTCACCTTCTCCGGCGCGACTGGAAGCGCGATTGAGAGGAATATCAGCACGCCAAGCGACTCTGAGGCGGCAACGACGTGTGTGACGACGTGCCTCGGCGTCGCTGCGAGCGCCTCGGATGTCCGAGGGAGACCTTAGAGCCAGAGTACTTATTCCTCCGCGGATCCGAGTCCCTCTCAAGTCTCCGCCCCCACTCGCGCTTCCCCACACGTTCCCGTGTACCGTACTTACCCCGCCCGCTTGGTCTCCCAGTCCGGAAATCTACACAAAGGCCCTCGTCTCCTGCCTCGACTCCTCTTGCCCCCCCGAGGCAAAGACCGCCGTGCTCGCTCGCGAGTTCTGTGCCGCCTTCGCGAATGGGATGGCGGCGCTACACAGAGCGAGCAACGAGTGAACGAGTCTGTCAAGGGAGACTACGGTGAGGGTGTGCTCATACGGGTTTATGGCCGCACTGGGCTGCCCAGGGGTGAGGAAGGTGAAGCTGGTGGACAAGACGAGGTCGGAACTGAAATCATACATGATGTGGAACAATGGGACCCATCCTATCGTCCGCACTCCTACCCTAACTTGTCTTAAAATTCGTCAGATGTTTTCAGAAGATCGAATCCGCTGGGAGCGCCTGCTCTCCAGAGAATCGGGTAGAAATTACTCAAAGTCCCCGGTGAAAGGTGTGTCGACTCGGATGAAGGAGTTGTTGCGAACAGACGGAGGGGCGTCGGTGGACGAGTTACTAAAGGATGAAACATAATCGATCCAGGGAAGGTATTTTACGGTAACTTTATTGCCCTCTGGAATTGTTTCATGCCTAGTTTATGCTCACCCCAGGACGGGCCATCGTTGCACACATATGCTATGTGTTTCCCGGCGCGAATCCGAAACCCACCGGCGGAGCCCAATTTTGCAACAAAGGCGGCTGAAAATTAATCAATCGGAATGGTGCCCCACCGGCGGAACCAACTCCCAACCGCCTTGAAGTTGAAGGCTTGAATTAATTACACCACGGCAGTCCATCCATATTCATTGAATGAAGGAGGGTATGTGCGAATATTAATGCGGAGTGCCATGACTCACGTCCGGACAGGCCATTTGTTTCTTTTAGTTGTGGGAGACGCCAGTTTGACGTCAACCGCTACTAGTAGCCACGAGGACACCCGCCCAAGTGGGCACTGCCCGACGATACGCGCGAACAATCCTCTGGTGTACAGTATTGTGCCTCAGGAACCTGAGACGTCGTTCGGTGACTCTTAGTTCAATTTTTAGCGACACATCATCCACGTATTGGAGTTTCAGCCTGAGACATGCAACCCGCACCGATGGGACGCAGTTATAGAGCCTGAGGGCAGTGTTTAACATAATTAACTTAGAGATCAAGGCACTTAAGTACATCGCACAGCCAATCAATCGTGAATGGTGCTCCGAGCTCGAGTGCGCTCGGCATGGTCTCCACAAAAACTGGAAGGAAAAAAATGATAGGTGTGAATTGAGCCGGGAAGAAAAAAAATCCCCCGTTGGTAAGTTTGTAAGTTGAAATTTCCTGATTTGGGCGGAGTCGGTGTTGCGTCGTGTCACGGCGTTTTGCTTCCTTTGATCACTCCGCTCGTTCTGGCTTTCACACTGCACTGCACCATTCTCATCTCGAACTCCCGATATGTTGGGGATCTCTCAGGCTAGAGGGCTGTTTGCTACAGCTGGAGTTGCGCTGCATTCCGCGGAAGCAAGGAATCAAAACCGTTCGGAAAGCCATGGCTGATCATCACCTTCACCATTCTCGCCCTATCATTATGGCCCCTGCCATCTTTCCAGTCCTGCTTGCTCTTCTTCACTAATCATGTCCGAGACTCGCTAAAACATACGAGGTACGAGCAATTTTTGTTTTAGAGGCTGTTTATAAGAGACTAGAGACTCGCCCCCAATCGCACAGACGCTTCTGTTGTTATGCGCATTGTCGCTTCCCCTCTTCGGACTTCGATGCCGCCTCTCTCGGACATTAATGCCCCTACCAAGCCAGTGACGCTCCTGGCAGAATTTCTAGCCTCCTGCAGGGAACTAGAAACCTACAGGTCTGGAAAGCCTGTAGTCATCGATGGGCAAACACTGTCCATAGCTGCAGTAACTGCTGCAGCACGGTACAACGCCTCCGTGGAGCTAGACGGCTCACCCCTCGTCAAAGATCGCGTCCAGCGAAGCCGCGCCCTAATTCACAAGAAAGTAGAGGGAAAATCCAGCATCTATGGGGTATCAACTAGTCTGTCGACGGATGCTTCATCGAATCTGACCGCGTATCATCACTAGGTGTCAACTGGATTTGGCGGCAGCGCGGACACCCGGACAGCCCAGCCATTGGTTCTGGGAAATGCTCTCCTTCAACTCCTACATGCTGGCGTCCTCCCCTCCTCCACCGCGGTTCCCGATGCCCTTCCTCTACTAGATCCTTTACACTCTTCCAGCATGCCAGAAAGCTGGGGTGAATTTTCTTCTCTCCCGTCGTGTTCAAAAATGGTGCTAAAATATCCTTTCTTTAGTCCGTGGTGCTATCCTGATCCGCATGAATTCCTTGATTCGGGGTCATTCGGGCGTGAGGTGGGAACTCGTTGAGAAAATGAACGAACTTCTTTCCGCAAACATCACTCCTTTTGTACCACTCCGTGGCTCGATCTCGGCCTCGGGCGACTTGGCGCCCCTCTCCTACGTCGCGGGTTGTTTGATGGGAAACCCGTCTATCCGAGTTTTCGACGGCCCTGCTGCATTCGGTGCCCGCAGAATCGTATCCTCCAGAGTAGCCCTTGACGCGCACCAAATAGTGCCCATTCCTCTGGCTTCGAAGGAGCATCTCGGCCTGCTGAACGGAACTGCCTTCAGTGCATCCGTTGCCTGTCTCGTACTCAACGACGCGGTACACCTCACACTTCTCTCCCAGGTTTGCACGGCCATGGGCACAGAAGCGCTTGCTGGAAGTCGTGGATCTTTCGATCCATTCATCCACGATATCGCACGGCCTCATCCGGGCCAGGTCAATGAATCTTCTCACTTCGACACTGCCCCGTGCTGACCTTGTGTTAGATCGAGTCCGCTAAAATCATCTGGGATCTTCTTGACGGATCCAAATTCGCGATAACCGCAGAGCAAGAGGTTACAATTGAGGAAGATGAAGGTGTTCTGCGGCAAGACCGATATCCTCTGAGGACTGCTCCGCAGTTCATCGGTCCTCAGATTGAGGACCTACTTACATCGCTCGAAACAATTACTCGGGAATGCAATTCAAGTATGTGCATCTCGTTTTAGACGAAGTCAAGCATTTCCTAACTCAAATATCAGCTACCGACAATCCCCTCGTTGACAGCAGCACCGGAAAAATTCATAATGGCGGCAATTTCCAGGCTATGGCGGTGACGAACGTCATGGAAAAGACTAGACTCGGGCTGCACCATCTGGGCAAACTCCTCTTCTCCCAATGTACGGAACTTGTCAACCCGACAATGAACCGCGGGCTGCCGCCGTCCCTGGCGGCGACAGACCCGTCACTCAACTACCACGCTAAAGGAATTGATATCGCTACAGCCGCCTATGTTTCCGAGCTCGGATATCTCGCTAATCCCGTCAGCACGCACATCCAGTCCGCCGAGATGCATAATCAGGCAGTGAAGTACGTTGTTCTCTACGTTCATTCGTATTTTGAGACCAATTCTCTGTTAAGCTCGCTCGCCTTGATCTCTGGTCGTGCTACCATCGACTCTCTGGGTGTCCTCTCCCTCCTGATTGCATCCTACCTCTATGTCCTCTGCCAAGGTATGTATTGCCACGGACGATGCTGATGTACACACCCATTAAAACTTTTATAGCTTTGGATTTACGCGCTCTCCAGAACGAGCTCAGGGATGGCTTGAACACAATAGCCGGCGAGGAGCTTGCTCTCCTTTTTAGCCCTTACTTGACCGAGTTCGAGTTGCGCGCGACAACATCCAAGGTCCGCTCGGTTCTTCAGGAAGCCCTGAATAATACCAGCACCATGGATGCCGCCGAACGAATGGTCAAAGTGGCCGCATCCAGTTCCACTGTTCTGGTCGATGCCTTTCCCAACCAATCCTGTTCGAATTCCGGTGCCATCTCCTCTTCGATCCCTCTTTTCCGTTCCAAAATCGCAGCACGGGCGGAAACACTTTTGGACGGTCTTCGGCGTGCTTATCTCTTGGGAGAGCGAGGTGCAGCCCCCGCCAGCCCTTTCCTCAGCAAAACCCGACCCGTGTATGAATTCGTTCGTTTGACGTTGGGGATCAAGATGCACGGCGCAGAAAATCACAGCTCCTTCGCTAATGGAATAGGTGTGGACGAGGATACTATCGGGGCGCACATCTCTCTGATTCATGAGGTCTGTCCGGAATGTTACAATATCTCTGCGCCAACCTCTGAATTTCGCTCTCTAGGCCATTCGCGACGGGAAAATGCAACCAATCATCGTCGGGCTCTTCGCATGAGCTTCCAATACACCCTGAGTAATTTGTGTGGAGTAATCCATAGCCTACATCGTGACATAATAATCTAGAGCTTTCACGGCACGCATGAGTCGCATCTCTTGAAAATATTCATGGCTGTTATATGCTCATTCAGCCTCATTGACATGGGGAGCTACTAGGTAATGTATAAAATCCTCTCATGCTTATATTTTCCGGTAGGAAAATCGAAATCATTGAGCGGGTTTCGCTCAGACACGACAATCAGACTACTAGTAGACAGTAGGCGCAAGGCGCAGCCGCAATTTCACCGCAAATCGACATCCATGATAAAGCCGCGCCGCCGCGAGGAGCTCTCGCCGGGCCGGTGCTGTACATACGCGCGAATAACCCCGGAGCCCGAGGGTAATGGAGCGATTGCATCTCATATGCCCGTTTCCTTTGCATATCTCGATACATGTATTCACGCTGTAGTTTCCGCTGCGTGGGATTTGCAGTGGAGCACGTGATCGCGCATCTTCTTTCAATTCTACGTTAGCTCTTGCGGCAATCTTGCGGAATCTACAACGGTGAGCTTGCTCAGCGTGCCTTCGGTTGAGGCCTCTCAAATTCATCGACAATGCACCAACACCCTTACACAGTTTTACGCGGTCTCCGACGCACATTGAGATTCTTCTCGCGACGGGCGCTTTTGAAGTCGGTCCTGCCATTGTCTTCGCCCAGTGTATTGTGTGCTCACCTTGAAGCTCAGATGACACGTAACTGTTCGGAATGCGGCGCCATCATCATCTCCAAGGCAGAAGAACCGAATATCAGTGCCACTCCTGGAACCCTCGCACAGCGGCACCTGAAACTCATGAACTCGAACGAGCCCCCGAATAGCCCTGAATTAGCGTATATCAGGGCTGTCGTATCCAAAACAGGCCCCCGTTTGGCGTCCCTCGACGATGAGATATCGCGACTCAAAGGCCAGCTGAAGCAGTTGGAGGAGGAACGCGCAGTGCTGTCGGAGTTTCAAGTGCAGAGCACTGCAGTTCTCTCTCCCCTGAGGCGAATGCCACCCGAGGTCCTTGGAGAAATTTTCTTGTGGACGTTGTCGTCAGCCGATGAAATGAACCATGGATGGTCCGTACTGAAAGACAGCCCATGGACGTTGACCCACGTCAGCCACCGCTGGAGAGCGATTGCCAGCTCGACTCCCTCGCTTTGGTCGCTGGTCGTTGTCGACTATAGCATCAAAGATGCATATCCATTGGCCATGGCTAGGACCCAGATTGACCGTGCCAGGGTGCTCAGAATTCACTTTTATGGAGCCAAAGAAAGTGACTGTAGTCCCCAAATCGAAATGCTCAATCTCCTTTCAAAACACTCAACTCGCTGGGAGGAGCTCAGTGTTGAGCTGACAGCAGAACTGGCCCCACATCTGGCCGCTCTGAGAGGTCGTCTTCCGGCGCTGCGCCGGTTATGGGTGCAGTGGGATGGCCCGGACAGCCAAGTAGGACTGAGCCCCATCGATTGCTTCCAGACCGCCGCCTCTTTGGTTGACATCGTGATTTTCAATCAATATCGCTTTGTACCAATTTTGCTTCCCATACACCAGCAGATCACCCGGTATGATCTCGACGCCCCTTGGGAAACACATCGCGAAATCCTGAAGTTGGCCCCGAACCTTGTCGAGGGCCGAATCGTCATTGCTTTTGATGACAGCCCCTGGCCAGAGTCTCCAAGCGCAACTATCGACTTATTATGTCTCCGACGGCTATACGGAAATGATGTGCACATCCTCGAATATATCAGGGCTCCTGCGTTGGAAGAAGTCGCTTTGCGTTTCGAGGAAGAGGACGGGCCATATATGGACCACTACCTTGAGACGTTTCTAACCCGTTCTTCCTGCCCTCTGAGACGGCTTTGTCTTGGAGGTTCCCCAAACGCTGATTCGACTGCACAAATTTTGCGGAAATGTCCCTCTATTACCGAAATCGCAATCGTGATCGAAACCGACAATTTAGACGACGACTCGGGTGACGAAGAAATCCAGCTCGAATCGAGCATCACCTTTACCACCCACTTATCCATCTTCACCAATCGCAACGAGGCGCTGTCCCCGCAATTGTCTGAAATCTCGTTTGGTTTCCAAACAAGAAACCGGATCGATTATTCCCTCTATCTCGAGATGTTGGAATCACGTTGGAAGGCAGATCGTTGTGCCCTCAGGTCCGCTCACCTTTTCGTCCGTTCTAGTTTAAAACCAGACCCTGCGACGCTTGGGAGGCTGGATGCGCTCAAGCAGGCTGGATTAGATCTTTCATTTGTCTCAGGACCAAAGGCGCAAGATGGCATGGATCGGTGGGTGTCTATACATCGATGGTACTGATTCTATAAATTCTCCGCTCGTCCCATCAATTACTTCTGGCAATTCCGCATATACTTAATACTTGTCACCACAGTTCGACAGTCTAACATGATTGTTGTATTACTTAAATTGAACCTTGTCGAGGTTATCCACAAGGCCCACTAATTATTCTGACCCGGCCTCGTATTCTTCTCGTATTCTTCTTATTAGCTGCAGTATACGTTGCTCAAACTCACCTGGTGCTGGTGCGAGATTCAGATCCTAGTTGGCAAGCCCAATTTGAGAACATACTTCTTCGCGCTAGTGACTTTCGGTTTTTCTCAGGCTTTCTTTCTGCTTTTCTCTCACAGCAGGACCCGTGCGGGTTATTCGTTTATACGGTCCGGAGGAGGGAGGGGCCATGGACTGAGGTATGTACATAAGTACACCATCATTTTTTTTCGTTGGCATACACATACTTTCTGCAGTTGGAACTTTATTTCTCCGTTTGCGAGTGACAGTAGAGGCGGATTCTGAATCCTTCGTAACGAACACCGAGTTCACCCGTCACAGACACCCAAGTTACTGAGGAATGAATTTCTCGTCAAGTGAGCAACGAATCGAGCTTTGCCCCCACGCAAACTGAGTACTAGAATGGATTGCGGAACTCTTTTAAGCCAGTCCGCATTGCGTACAAGCCACCACCGCAGCGGACCTCCAGAGATCTAGGCCTCGACCTCGACCTCGAACAAGGTATCCTCAGGCCAGTGTCGTCCGCATAATCAACCCTGCTTCAGCGGGTCGAGTCACCATCCAACGCACCGTCCGAACTCCTGTCTCTTCCAAACAGGTTACTTATGCAAGAAACCGACCAGCTTTTGCCGGCCTCGACCCCATCCCCAGCATCCCGCCTTTACTGCCGCTCTTAATCAACTTGTACTAGGTAAGTACATACGAAGGTGCGTCTAGCCTGAAATTATGACCGGCTTCACTGACCACCAAAAAACACGCGTTGAGATATGTTAGGAAATCACCTTACAAGCTGAATTTCGACATTAAAATCACCTTTAATTTATAACCTCGCTTCCATCCTCATTAGATGCTCCTCGAACCAAACATCCATCCGCCCTTCGGGGAATCGAGGGTGGGGTTAATTACGTGCGCATCCAAGATTCAGAACGTCCCCACCTAGTGATGTCTATGGCTTGGCTTAAAGCCAAAAAGCCAAGAAGCCAAAGCCATGGCTTCGCAAAGCCAAGCCAAGCCAAACTGGTGGCTTGGGGTTGGCTTTGGCTTTGGCTTGGGGTCCGGGAAGCCAAAGCCAGGCCAGAAAGCCATGGCTTTGACTTTGTGGTACAATTGGAATAAGGAGCAATGTTTCGACGTTCATGCAAGTGTTCAGGTGGGTTTTGAGACTGGGGATGCAGGAAAGCTCACAAGTATTCAACTGGTAGATTGAGCACTTACTAAACAGTTCCACGTTGGGTTGAATTGATAGTTCCCGGGCATCAGGACAGCCTGATTGTGCTTGTTCCCAATTTTATATCTATCCCCATCCTGTCAATAAATATAGAGATGCTTGAGTTGTTTTATAGGTGAGTAGGAACAGTTTCCTGACCTTTTCCAACCTCCAAAACCGTGGGAATGTTTTGATCTACAGCCATGGCTTAAGCACCTAAGGTACCACCCTAAAAGTCACGTGAGGGACATGTTAGGTGGGTTTTAGTGTATTGCGGAAACCCACCTAAGAGGTACCCCTCCGCGGAGGGAGGTCGCGTCTTCTATTACGTGCACAATCCACGTGCCAGTGCGCGCTGCCTCTGCGCTGCGCTTCCGGTTACTTTTTAAATTACGGAGGCCTCCTTCAACATGTTCAAATGAAATCAGCAAAATTCTGAGCATACATCGCACATACATATCATTACTGGATGTAGTATAGACCTAGAAAAGCCTTTCATGTCAAGACAGTCACTGAAGAGAAATGGAAAAGGCCAAAGACAGCATTCAACAGCAATATCTCACACCCAAAAACAAATCGGAGGCCTCCGATGTCACACTGTATAGTTCGGCAACCTTCAGGACATTATGCACCGGAAGATTTACCAGTCGTCCTTCGCGCCCACCGCCTCTACCGCTCCAGTAGCACAGCCATATTCACTTGTTGTTCTACAGAGGGGAGGCCTCCGCAAATCAATTCAAAGAATCCGAAAAACATTCATCGACCATGCGAAGCCAAAGCCACGCGATACCACTAAGTATACATGAGAGATTGTCTAAAGTATCAAACAGAATAAGAATGTGCAGATGAAAAATCAAATGAAGGCACCGCTTGCTCCGCATGGGGAATCACGTCGGTTGCTGGGTGAGAGCTTATACCGTGTAAAATCATTTCATTGGTGATTCAGATGACGAGACTGGCATACCAGAAAAATGTTGCAGGCTGGAGTGGAGGCCGCCATGGACTCGAGCCCCAGCCAGATATACTGACAAAAGAACGAGACGTACTGATTAAAACAGAACATGTCTGCCGCCATCGAAAGAAGAGACCCGAGAGATTGTCAATAAGGTTGAAGGCTTGACGGAGGCCTCTGCATTTTGAAAAGGAAAAGTCAAACCACAAAAGAGGATTGTGCCACATGGGCAGTCAAGCAAGAGATTACACCATTGTTTCAGCGGAATAGCAAGAGTGTCATAATCGAGAGTATGCAGGCCGAAATATTTCCGACAGGGAGGCCTCCGTTCCGGAAACTGAGGATCAGATAAACTGCAAAAAAATTAACTGTGTACTGAGAAAGTAGACAGTCAACTAAAACATGTTAAGGACTGATGTGACACACCTGCCGCAAATCTTGATTTCCAAAACGAAGCCAATACGCATGGAGGTACCAAAAAGGATATCTCCCGGTCGCAAGATCCGATGTGAATAGGCTAGAACGGTCGGAGCACAGCAGGAGGGCGAAGATGTTGGTCGGTTCATTTCCATTCCGAGAAGGATACTGCAATGTCATCATAATATGCACGGGGCCTCCAGAGACACACCTCCATTATTACCCGAGTGGCCAAACGGGCAACACCGGCCTCATCCACGAAGGGGGCAAGAGTCCTTCTGCCGTGACAGTGCCATCCGACACGTTTCGAGTCGTGAGGTGTATTGGCAGTGGTCGTTCGAAACAATTCCTCCGATCCGAGGAAGACCAGTTGTTGGAGCGCGAAGACGTGCGCAGAAAAGGCATGGAGGGCGGGGATAGAGCTTGGGGCTCGACGGCGGCCTCGTCTGGTTGTATTTCGGAAACATGGGAGGCATGGAGTGCGAGCACACACAATTTAAGCATAAATAGGGGTCAAATTTAGAGCACTGCTACAGGCCGAAACAGGGTCAGATCACGCACCAGGCTGCCTAGGCATACTCTATACTTCTATGGACATCGTCTGAAGCCGGGGTTTCGTTTGTGAGAGGCTTGGTACGAGGGTCACTGAAGTCGGTGGTGGTTAAAGTATACGTTGTAATGAAACCTTGTATGCCGTTCTGGTCAAATGTTGCACCGGATGATAGTGGGCTCCTAAAAATTGGCTGTAAAATCGAGGAGCACCCGGCAATGTTAGAGACCAATCTGTATGTTTTCTTGACCGACCGAATCTAAGTATTGACTGAGATATAGAAAAAACAAATTGGACCCACGTTTATTCGGCCTCTGATTGGTTGATGATGTTACGTGGATAGAAGCGGAAGCTTCGGATGCAGGAGGTGAGGACTCGGAGGCCGAGGCCTACGCGCAGGGACACAGAGGCGATGGGGAGGCGCAGTGGTCATAGTGGTTGTGGTCGACGTGCATGAAGATCATGATGGCAGTTCAATTTTGGACTCGGAGGTGTTGCGCCGCAGATCCGGAGTATCTCCGCTTGAGTTGTTTTAATACAGGCCGTTTGTCCTTGACCTGAATCTTCACCGGCTTCCTGCTGAGGATTCGAGCCATCTTGCTATGAGTGTCAACATTTGATTTGGTGTACCTCTTTTCCCTCTGGCGAGGAAATTCCTCCATCCTCAAAAATGTGTGTTCCTGGATAATTCGGCGTGGATTTTGTTGCATGAAACAGTAACCTCTTGGTCAAGCCGTGCATTTAGGTCGTGCTCTCTCCACCCCGGAGGCCTCCAGAAAGATGGTAGCCTGCATGTCGCTCTACTCCATTTGATGCCTTGCTCTGTTGCTCTGCGCAGATCTGTTCCTCTCGGATTTATTCACTGTGCCTCCCTTGTGTTACCTCTCATTCTCTGGGCATCACAGTTGCAGACACGGAGGCCTCGGAGGCCTCTGTCAAGCCTCTCCAATGTTGATCTTACTGTTATCGGGGCTCTTCTTCGATTGCGGCCTACGTCTTCTGATCGAAACTACCCTTCTGTTTCCTGTCACTATATCTGGCCGCGGCTGTGGCTCGTGTATGGTGGCCTCTGCACCAGCCTACACTGTTCTCTATGTATGCCAGTTCATCATCTGAACCACCAATCAAATTCCATTACAATCTCTCACCCAGAACCTGACATAATTCCCAATGCGCAGGCTGAACAACGAAGCAAGTGGTCGCCTCCGTTTGATTTTTCAGCCACATGTTCTTATTCTATCTGATACGTTAGGCAATCTCTAATGCAAGCTTAGTGATATCGGGCAGCTTCAATGGTCAATGAAGGAATGCTTTTCGGATCCTTTGAATAGATTGCGGAGGCCTCCCCCCCGTAGAACAGGCTGTGCTACTGGAGCGGTGGAGGTGGCAGGCATGAAGGATGAGAGACCATTTGTTCTAGTAAGTCTCCCAGTGTATAATCATTCATGTCCTGAAGGTTGCCGAACTATACAGTGTGACATCGGAGGCCTCCGATTTGTTTTTGGGTGTGAGATATTGCTGTTGAATGCTGTCTTTGGCCTTTTCCATTTCTCTTCAGTGACTGTCTTGACATGAAAGGCTTTTCTAGGTCTATACTACATCCAGTAATGATATGTATGTGCGATGTATGCTCAGAATTTTGCTGATTTCATTTGAACATGCTGAAGGAGGCCTCCGTAATTTAAAAAGTAACCGGAAGCGCAGCGCAGAGGCAGCGCGCACTGGCACGTGGATTGTGCACGTAATAGAAGACGCGACCTCCCTCCGCGGAGGGGTACCTCTTAGGTGGGTTTCCGCAATACACTAAAACCCACCTAACAGGTCCCTCACGTGACTTTTAGGGTGGTACCTTAGGTGGGCTTAAGCCAAAGCCAGGCCAAGCCAAGCCACGTCCCATGGCTTTGGCTTTGGCTTCAGATTTCTCAGGCCAAAGCCAGATGAAGCCAAGCCAAAGCCAGGGTTTGAAAGCCAAGCCAAGCCAAAGACATCACTATCCCCACCTGCGACCCGAAAGTTTCAATTTTCTTGAATGCCACTTACGGTCGATTCTGATAGTGACGTTGGAATATCTCCTCGTGCGCAACCCGCTGGACCTACAATATCATTACCATGCGTCGGACGCCAGCGCGGCACCCTGCATCCAGTAATTCAACCACTCACGGAAGACGCTTCGACCGGGACTCTGAATACAATTTCCACTCAAGTTTGTGAGGGCATCCGAATGCTGGCACGATGCACGTCCTGCATGCTCCCTTGTTGGTGGGACCCTGAACATACATGCCCTGCCCAGCGTCAGCTGGCCCGTAAGCGTCGGCTGGCCTTGCACGTCCTGGACTCGTGCCCCAGACTTTTCCGCAGGCTCTGACTTTCCTGAGAAGTATTTTTTCCTGGAGTATGGTACGTTGACATCGCCAGACGGTATTTCGGCCGTCGGGAAAGTAGTTGGAATTTAAACACGAGGCTTGGAAGTAAGTAACAGGAGGTAGGTACGCGAAGGAGATATATATCAACGCGGGACCAAGGGAAGCTAAAACCGAAATTTGGTGGAACGGTACCGGTGGGGCGATATTTATGGAGAGCCAGGAGAGGATATTTATGCTAATGGGACGGACCAGACCAATGCTAGTCTCAACTAGCTTGATTATTTACATTCATGTCTAAAGACCTAAGATAACGTTTACTTACCCCGACCTCGCTAGCTAAGTATGGTCTTAACTCTGGAACCTCCGTGGAATTAATTGGAGGGAACGGGATATTGTCAATGGGTAATCCGATATTTATGCTAATGAGGCGTACCAGACCAACGCCAACGCTAAGGAGCTTAATTACTTACTTACATTCAGTTTACCTTACTTACCTACGGAGGTGAGTCTAGCCTCAATCATGGTCTCTTATAAACAGATGTTACAACGATATTTACTCGTACCTCGTCCGTTGTACCAAAAAAGTTAACGCTCCTCGAACCACTGACGTCTGTGGACCGTAGTTTACTGAAAGCAGGGTGAGCATGAGGACGGGCAAAATCAAACTAGTAGTTAACTTGGTCAGTCCGCTGGGAAGGCCGAGGTACGGGTTACAGTCCAGGTGAGAGGAGCCAGGATGGTTGATATTGTCGCCGTCCCAACTCCCGCGCAGCACCTGGACGACGAGGAGAGCTGCGCGGGACGGATACGAGTAGGTCGTGGTGAGGGCGTGCAAGGAAAATAATCTAAGGAAAACCAAACAGTATGTATCCAAGGCTGAATGCGTATGCGAACCTTCCAAAGACCCACCTCTACTTACCCGTCGGCCACGGCGGACATCTAGCATGCATGCTCACTTATTTTATTCCCTCTTCCCTGCGTCAGCTGCCCCGCAAGCGTCGGTTGGGGGACTCGTGTCCGTCGTCGGCCGACGTTGCTGGGAAAATCATTGAAAGTGGTTGCACGTCTGGCAGGACACGGGCAAGGCGTGTGTACTGCAGATGTACGCGGAGGCGATATCTATCAAGGGAAGGTAAAACCAAAATTGGGTGGAACGGTACCGGTGGGGCGATATGTATGGAGAGGATATTTATGGGAAGGATATTTATGCTAATGGGACGTACCAAGCTCCCCACGCACAAGAACGTCCTCATGAAGATGCAGAAGGATCGCAAATACTTTGACTCGGGCGACTACGCGCTGTCGAAAGCTGGCGTGGAGCCGCAGAACACCGTAGGGACTGCCATTCCCAACCCGGAAAACATTCCTCACGCATCCTCGCCGGCAAACGGGCACCCGGGTCTCTCTGTCTCCCCGACGAATCCCACGAGCCCGGTCAACAAAGAGAGTGGCCTTGCGCACGGCGACGAGATCCGTCCACCGCTTGCAGCAGACCGCCCAATAACCGCCGAGTAATGCGCTTCGCTTCTCCCCCGATCTTCCGATGCATGAATAGCTAGCTATATTACCTATATATTAACCCGCGCTCCGCTCCGCGCCTTCTTCCCCTTACCTGGGCACCAAGGATTTACGCCATATGGAACTCCTAGACTTACAACCATCATGTCGATGCAACTCGGGATGATAATTCCTCGATGTATGCCGCATGTACTGGCCATAGGCCCCATGGGAACCCGGCAAACATGCTGAGGTCCTGACAAAGGCAGAAATAATTGTGGCTTTGCTCGTCGAGGACAAAGTGCGATTTCAGGGTTGTGCATTGCCTTTACAAGCTCATCTCGCAGTCCCTGTTGTGTGCTTCCGTGAGAGTGCGTGGATCACAATCAAACGCGTGTCTCTGTGTTGTCCCGGTCGAAATCGAGGGTTTTGCCACTCTGAGTAGTCCTTGCGGGCGATTTCGGACAACGACGACGATTGTCTCAAAATACCCAAAGATAGGGTGATTATCGGAAGATTGCTGCCTTCCGAACCAATAATAAGTATGACCTGTTTGAATTGTCGAGGGCGGATGCGTGAAATGCAAACACGTCATAGGACTCCAGAGAAGACTCCCAAAGGAGACCTGTCAATCATTTGCCTCCGTGGCACTTGCATTCTACGTCGCGTCCTTCATCGTCTGCTCAACGCCTGCTGTTGGCTTAATTGACCAACTGTTTTCAATGACCGACTGCTTGGACACGCTCCCGACTTTACGTGCTCAGGTCTGATGCACCTAGCCGCTCAAAATTACAGATTACATACATTGCGGCCCGCGTTCGTGAAATGGAAGGAAAAATTGAGACGCGCGGGTGTCTGAGGAGTGAGCGAGGACTTCAAAAGAGGGTGCAATCCCTCTATCGTTGATTCATCCTCCAATGGCGGACAACCCAACTCCCCTCGTTCGTACTGAACCGTCCTCGCCTGTTACCTCTGCCCCAAAGCTCTCGGCTTTCCCGCCTCTGAAGGAATCTAACGGCACCGGAGGCGGTACTATATCGCTGTTCTCTCATCGCAAGAAGATAGGCGTTCAGGCCCCGTCCGTCGTCCCTTCCACTTCGTCGGCTACCGGAAGTAGTGTGGCGAATACTTGTCCAGTGACCATCGTTGGCGCTCCAAACCCGTACGTTCGTGTGCACGATTCGCTTCGGTCTTTTGATTATCGAGGCCAAGGAATGAGACGTCCAGTGAGACTACCATACAAGGGAGTCAGAACATCAACAACGACCCCTCGTCTGCCGCTAGCGACGCCCCCTTGTACGTGATCCCTGCGGGTACATATCATGTCTTAATTGCCTTGAAGTGATGTGGATTTTTTTATGGCCAACGTTGGCAACGGGACCGAGGACCCTGCATCTCGTACCCTCCCCACTGCTGCTCCCGCTCCCTCGGCAAGACGCCCAATGCGCACTCAGACCGAGAAGAGTTTTACCTCGAAGACCGCTAGCAGCTCTGCCGCAAAGGGCAAGAAAAGTACGGTCAGCGCTATGGATGGCGTCCCAAAGTTTTTCACTGAGGACGACCTCCTTGTCTACAACCATGTCGGCTTGTCCCCCCCTGCCGACGATTCTGCCCCGAAATTTCGAGACCGTACGACCCAGAATGAGGTAAAACTTGTCACCTATGTGGGCTCCCTCGAACGCACGATTTCTGGTTTGAAAAAGGATACTGGCGGTCGCCTTGTCGAATTCGGCCAGCTTCTCCGGGAGGTCAAAGCCGCTACCGACAAAAGAGTGTCGATCGGGAACGACCCGTTGTTCATCGACGTGCACAACGCCGTGGCTGAAAACCGCAAAAGCATTCAGGGCTTGCTCGATGCGATGCCTGCTACCGACTTCTTTGAGGTGTGGCATGGCAATTGTTCTAGCGCACGTCAGACTCTGATCTATTTAAGGTTCTGCAAACTGTCCCAGCGGCTCTGACGACTATGCGCGACGAATTTGAGTCCCTGAAGCTGATGCTGACGGAGGCTTCGTCTGCGCCGGGGGTAGCTTCCACCAGCGCTTTTTTGACCCCCTCCGCCGTGACTGTGAGCAATGCTCTGGTCCCGTCTGGTGCGTTGACTGCCGCAGGAGCGGCGGGAGTTTCCCAAGCAGCTCAGCCCACTGGGCATGCCGCATTCTCGCAGCTCACTTTCCCGTCCGGGAATCGCTACCAGTTAATTGTCAGTGTGAACTGATCCAACTGCATCTTTAAACTAACTGGTGCTCAATGGCAGTCAAACGGGGTTAATACCACGGTGGGACTAGCAGCTCCCACTCATGCTCAGTCGGGAACGGGTGATCAACACACGAGCTTTGTCCCGCTCTCCGTGCCCTCCGAGAAACGCACCGTCCAGAACGTCAGTAATGCGAAAATGTTCTTGGTCGTAGCCAGCTGATAATGGCGATTAGGCGAATACGGGAAAAACCAAAAATCACCAACGCGACAACTTCTCGGGGTCTATCCGTCCCAACAAGCGTGCTCGCGTCGACGACGGTACCGCTTTCGCTGGCCACGACGTGATTTTTGGCCCTGTCGGCCCGCGCGGGATACACTCCGTCGCCGACATGTCGCGCGCTGCCATCCAGATGGTGATGCAGGCGGGGTCGAAGGCTGGTGAGCTCCTCACTGTGGCAGCAAACGACGTCATCTCCACTCAAGTCGTCCGTGGACGCGACGATCTTCTCAGCATCCGCTTCCGTAACCGCGAGAAGGCGGAAATTTTTATTGGACTCGTCCAGAGGTACCCGCCTATCGCCAACCAGCACGCTTCATTCCGTGTGGCTAGCGGGTCGAACGCGCCCGCTGAGGATGAAGAAACCCTGCTGGAAATTCTGGGCGGGGGTGTTCAGCAGACGAGGTAGATTGAACTCTCGAAAAAGCGATATTTTTTCTTTACTTAAAAAAGTGTACATTATCTCAGCCTGCGCATCATCGCTTGGAATATACGTGGCAACTTTGCCGTTAAAATCACTATGCGCCATGTCATTGAACTCATCAAGGCAAACGACATCATAATATTCCAAGAAACCTGGCTACGACCCGGACAAGAACATTCCTTACCTTTACCCAAGGGGTACATCATAATAGCGCGGTCTCGCGGAAGTCCAACCAGCATGCGGGCGCTTCGCGGTGGTGTAGCTGTGGTGATGAAAGCGAATATACGCCACAAAATTCTCGAGGACATATCGGGACCGGACCTCATCGCTCTTGAACTCGAAAATTTGTACCTCCTCGGAATTTATCTCCTCCCAGCCCAGCTCGGAATCCCGTGGGGGGTTTGGACAGATGTCGATCCCCTCACACGAGTTCGAGAGGCTCTGGCCTGGTGTGCTGCTAACCGAGCGAAACCCACGGCAGGAATGGGGGATGTGAACGCGCGCTCAAACCAAGAGTCACCCCCGTCCTCGCAGCTGCCCCGAGTGTCCAGCGATCAATTTTCCAACGGGCGCAAGACCTGGTTCATAGACACATGCGAAGACAGCCGACTGGAAATCCTCAACGGGACGGAGATCGAGTCGAACAGCTCTGGATCCTACACATCTTTTCAGCCTGCTGGGAAGGCCGTTGTCGACTACGCACTCTTCTCTCGCGCCTTTTTAAACATGGTGCCCGCGCACTCCCTCCAGATAATACGAGTGCCACCGGACTGGTCAGACCATGCCATTTTGGCGCTCCGTGTAATTCTCCCTCCGCGACCTATCTCGCTTCCACTCTTCATTGCACCACGATCGAGACCCTTCCACAGTGATAAAATACTCACAGACTGTGACCGACTGGCGCTGGAGACAATCGCGTGCAGCCAAACAGCGGAAGAGGCTACTAAAGGTCTGTACGGTTGCGTTTGCGGAAATCTTGGGAGACGCACCGCTGTCCATATTTCTGCCATATGCAAGCACCCAGGCCGTATCGACGCCACGGCTGCGTTTGGCTTGTACTGGGGACCGGATAGCCGCCATAATGTTGGGTGGCGCATTCCTGGGCAGCAGAACGATGGGAGAGGAATACTAGTTGGAATCCTGTGCGCTCTTGCTTCCACTTCAACCGTGCAGCAACTCGATATCTTCACGACATCGAAATATGCTATCCGAGCAATCTGCTATCGGGCGGGCATCAGCTACACCGAAGGATGGAACTGCGCGAACGGTGATCTAATCGAGATGATAGCTGCTTTAATTCAGCAACGCGAAGTCCAACTTGGATTCTACTGGGTTGAAAACGCCGGAGCTAACTCTGCACACCTCGGGGCGAAGAAACTGGCACTTACCGCCGCGTCTCTGAATGAGACACCTTATACCCTTCCCCATGTTGGTGTGCTGAAAGCGCCAGAATTCTCCTCTCAGAACGTCGCCTTGGAATGGCTACCCAAAGTCGTGACCAAATTGTCTGCTGCGGACGCGCCAAAACCGAAAACTGTTCTTCAAATCACCGCAGACCAGCTAGATATCGGGCACGATCCCGAGTCTCATCGGAATCGGGCTAAGTGCGTACCTTCGGGATTCGCATATGATTATACGCCGATGATGTTTTTAGGGTCAGAAAAATTCAGGCAGAAAATCTCAACAGGCTCTTAAATGCGGAGACTCCGCGCGAATGGTGGCAGATAATCCGCAGCTTCACGGACACTAAGCCGCGAGATGCGCAAGTGACCGCTGATCAACTCCGTGATGTCTTCAAAATTCGACTCAACCCTCCCGCGGTAATGCCTGCTCACTTTGATGCCGACCTCAAACGCCTGCGAGACATTATGTCAGACTCAATACCCCCTGCTACAACGGACCGGACACCGGAGCATTTTTTCTCGCGTCCTTTCGAAATTTCCGACATCGAAAGGATGAAGCGCAAACTTCGGGATCGGAGCTCAAAGAGCGCCCACGGCGTGGATCACGTCTCATACCGCAAAATTGCGTCTATCCCGAATGAGGCACTGCTTAAATTGTTCAATTACTGTGTCGCGCAAAACTCAGCTCCGCAGGATTGGTTTACCACCTTCCTAGTCGGCATCCTCAAAATGGGGAAGCCCGGTGACGATCCGGATAGCTATCGTCTCGTTGGCCTCGAGTGTTGCCTGCTCAAGTGTCTGACTCTCCTCATTGATATGCGTATCCGTGCGTGGGCAGAAACTTACAATATTCTGCCAGACTCCCAAAATGGTTTCCGCGAAAAATATCGGACCCACAACAATAGCTTCATTCTGAGGTGCGCCATCGACCGAGCCCGTGCCGAAGGCAAAGACCTCTATGTTGCCTTCGTGGACTTGACCAATGCCTTCCCCGCCACTGACCTGCCGACTCTATGGATGAAGCTATTCGCTGCCGGAGTCTCCGGCCCGCTGTTCGACTGGCTCCGCATGCTGTACGCACGGATGTCGTACGTCGTCAGACAAGGCTCGGAGCTGACGGATGCTTTTAAATCCCTAATCGGCGTTTTAACCGGCGATACAGCTTCCCCGATTCTGTGGAACGTCTATTTTGCAGACTTGGCAGATGTTTTCGAGGCGGACCCCGACGATATAACTTTGAACGGGCGCCCTATTTCTCATCTCGAACAGGCGGACGATGTTGTCCTCTTCTCGACCACTCCTGCCGGGCTGCAGCGGAAGCTGAATCAATTCTTTGGTTGGTGCAAGGTTAATTTTATGGTCATCAGCGCCACGAAGACGGAGTGGATGATATTTGGCGCACTCCCATCTCGTATACCCCCGATGCTGGTCGGCTCTCAACACATAAAGCTTGTCAAAGCTTACAAGTTCGTTGGTGTGCTGTTTTCTTCTGTGGACCGCGATATCTTCGCTGCCCACTACTCCAAAAAAGCGTCCAAGGCTAGAGTGGTGGCTAACACGACCTTTGCAGCGAAGTCTAACATTGGTTGTCTGCCTATCCCTGAAGGGATTCGGTTGTACATGGCCAGAATTGACCCGCACCTCACCTTTGGATGCGAGGTCTGCTTAGATGTCGTCGCTGCGCACCTTAGGGAGCTCACGGATGTCCAGCATGAATTCATCCGTCGGCTCCTCGGTGTCCATTCCCACTCCATTCTGTCCATCCTTTTCACGGAAACCGGTGTCATCCCGTTATGTTACCGTCGGCCTATCCTCGCTCTCGGATACCTCATCTATCTTATTGCGCTGCCACCGAACCACCTCGCTACCGCGGCGTACATGGACTCCGTGTATCTCTCTGCGGCCGGATACCCGTGCTGGTTATCTGACTTGCAACATGTCCTGCGCTCGTTACCTGTTCCCGTCGACTTGCCGACCGGTCAACTGACCGCGGAGTCTGTTGACAACCTGCGAACGGCTCTCAGAGTGGCGTGCGATAAATGGTTGGGGGACTTGACTGCTCAATACTCTTCGCGCCTCCCCCTGATCCAAGGTCGACTCGAACGCAACGAGACGGGAAAATTCGTCCATATGCCTGTCAAGTTGCGCCAATACCTCCGTGTTCCTGTACCTGCCCATCGTAAGGCGCTTACCCGGCTCTATTTATCTGCACACAGACTCGGGATCGAGCTGTTACGCTACAAGGAGCGTTACCGCGAGCCGTGTCCTCGAGAGTGGAGGTTTTGCCGCTTTTGCCGGTTGGTAGTCGAGAGCGAGAGCCATGCATTGTTGGGATGCATGGCAGAGCCTTCCCTCGTTGCGTTGAGAAGAGGATTTCTGGTTGATGTTTACGAACTCATGCCGGACTTCCCTCGCACGTGGAACTCGATCGACGACTTCCTCCAGGCGCTGGTGCAATGCCGCAGCTTTGATGTAATTCAGCGACTGGCAAAGTACACATATGAGGTACTAGAGGAGTTCGCGAAGTTTCAGGTATTTAAACCTGCCGAATATTTGTACCATACTCTTGAATGACATCGTGGATTCCTTCGTGCTTGATTTCGGATGCTATACGACCCTGGGGACTTTTCTATGCCTCAAGATCCCAACTCCGGTATTTTTGTTTTTGTACTCGCTGTTGGAGGCGGACGGAGGGTTACTCAGGTGTTCAAGTGGCTGAAGATTGATGGCATCCGTAGCATACACCTGACGCGATGTATGTAGTACGGGCCCCGGTTGTTTCTTAACGGGACCGCGCCGGAATATACCTACCTACCTACCTACCAGACCAATGCAAGCTTAATTACTTGCATTCATGTCTAAAGACTTACCCCGACCTTGTCTGGACTCTGGAACCTCCGTGGAATTAATTAGAGAGAACGGGCACGAGGCTACAGCGCACGGGTTTACGCGTCCGAAGGCCCGACAAGGACGAAATTGGCATTCGGCCGACGTGGGTATCGCGATGAGGGCGGAGTTTTGAAGGGGAGAGATATTCGCCAACGCACGGAGGAGAGACATTCGCGGCCAGGATGGCTAGTGTACTCCTCGCAGCAAGCGAGGAGCATATGCAGTGCGTACTGCCGAAATGAAATGCGCACACGACCAATCGCGAAATGATCGACGGGCCCCCGAGTTGATCCGCCCCCTCTACATCTTCCATCCGAGAAAAATGTAAATAACGTCAGAGACCAGGCCCCCCTTCCCCACTACTACGACTGCTGTTCCATATTCCTGCTATTCCTCGTCTTTGATTATTCAACTTGAAAGTCACTCGCCGAATTTGAAACCCCCGCCGTCATCGCAACGGAGCTCCACTTGCCCGTCCTCCACTTCCCCACTACTCCGACTGCTATTCCTACGATTCCTCGTCTTTCAGACTGCCTGCTTCAAAACCCCGTAAACCCCCGCCGTCATCAAACTGCCGTCGTTCCACTCCCCCGCCTATTTCGACCGTCCCATCATGAAAAGCTGCCTCAAATGCCCCTCCGTCCCGGGATCACCCGCCCCCGAGCATAGCAGTCTCGGCCGCAAGTGTGTTGTATTCGGCGAGGAGGGATCAGAAGAGGTCCATTGGGCAGACGAGTGGGACCGTACCCCAACAGAGCCTGCCCGAAAGCTCTCTTACCAGTCAGTCTTCAATAAATTTTATTAACTCCTATTCACGATTATCTACAGAGAACTTCTCGAGCTGAAAGAAATCCAACGATCCCTCCCACACGCCCCACAGCCACCCGACCTCCGCCCAGGCAAACAGCTGCTCTCGACCGTCCCCATCGGCCTGCTCCCCCTCGCCGCCGAGTCCCCGACTTCCCCCGCCTCCCCCGCCTCGCCCCCGCAGTCCCCCGGCGCCTACCAAACGCCCTTCCTCATGCCCCCCGGCCGCGCCAAACCGCCGCCCGCCCCCACCCGCTTCGCCTCCTCATCCCTAACCCACCTCCGCCCGCCCACCGCGCCGCCCGCCCCCCGCGCCCGGGCCGCATTCGCCTTCCTCCCGCTCCTCGCGGCGGAATCCCCCGCAGCGTCCCCCGCCCCGTCCACCGCGTCCTCCGCCGCGTCCTCCGCCGACAGCTCGCGCAGTGGCTCCCCCCTCGACACGCACGCGCACTACCCCCCCGCGCGCGCCGCCGCCGACGGCGAGCCCGACCGCGTGCTCCCCCTCGCGTCGCGTCCGCGCGCCATACAAGCCACGGGCAGCCGAAGTGGGGCTGGATTCGGGTACGAGCACGCGTACCGCGCCGCCGAGGCCGCGGCGTACTCGCCCCCGTTTGGATCGAGCGCGTACGATTACAAGCGCGATCGGCATGAGATGCTGCCCGCGTCGATTTCGCGTGTCGCGAGTGAGAGTGCGGTCGCGCCCCCGATGAGGAGGAAGAAGAAGAGCTATATGCTCATCAACGATGTGATGGTGGAGATTGAGGAGGACGAGGACGAGGAGGAGGCGGAGGGCGCTGCTCTCTCTAGTACTCTCACCCCTTCTCTGCCCCCCGCGGCCGCCCCAATTCTCTCCCCGATATCCCTCCCCCCGCCCGTCCTCAGCCTCCCCGCGCGCCAGCCCCCAGACGAAACCGCGGAGAAGCACATGTACGCGGGTCTTGACGCCGAGAAGAGCAGCACCGCGCCCGCACATACGCCAGCGCAGCCCCAAACCTCCCCGCGCCTCGCCGTGCGCCCGCTGTCGCCCTTGTCCCCGCTGTCGCCGCGCCACCGGGATGCTGGCTCTACTTCCAGCTCCAATTCCACTCCCAATCCCACTCCCGCGGTAGGGGCAGCGGCGACGACGACTGGGCCAACAACACCCACCGGCACCCAAGCACAAGCACAAGCACAAGTACAAGCACAAGCACAGTCCCCGGGGCGCCGCTCGCCCGTGCAGGCGCGCGCGAGCTCGAGGCTTGTTAGGGCGTGAGCGTGGGTTGGTGAGAGAGCGAGTATGGGGCGGGGGCGGCGCGTGTTGGGGCGGGGGCGCGGTGGTAGGCGGCGGGGCAGGGGCGGTGGTGGAACTGGGGTGGGAGGAAAGGGTGTAGGTGGGAGGAGGCGGCGGGGGGTTGGGGTGCATCCATCTATTCATCTATCTATCCATCTCTCTACTACGCAGACCGGCGTCGGCGACGGCGTCGGTGGACCTCGCCACCTCCGCGACGCCTCACTACCTCCCCGACCGCTGCACGACTGCGCGACGCTCGCCTCGTACTTCTATTCGATCCTATCATCTAGCGGTGGATGGGGTGGGGTGCGCGCGCGCGCGCGTGGATGGCAGAGTGCGCAGAGCTTCCCCCCGCTCCGAAGTCCCGCCTCCCACCCCCTCTGGTTGACGTCCTGGAGGCCGCGCCACGTATCGCCGGGGCGTCCACACCCCGTCCTCGCCTCTCCCCCCACCCTCCCGCGCCGCCCACAACCATAGAGACACCCCCACCCCCTTCGCCGGCCCCACGTAGACGGACGCTCTATCCATATCATATGTACGCCCCGTACTGTACTGTAGATCTAGACCTCATCTATCCATGGGTTATCTGTTGTGGCTGCTTTGTGTTATCCCCTGGGACCGCAGTAGATATGCAGATGTATGTGTGTATGTAGAGCGGTTGTTGTGCTGGAGCTCGCTCGCTACATATATACGATACGATACGAGCTTTTCGTGTAGATGGATGCATATGATGTGTTACTTTTGTCGGAATTTGCAGCTACAGATGGGAGGTAATCTTGCTGTCATTCGTCGCGGGCTACATACGAGCCGGAGACGCGTGTGTAACTGTAAGTGGGGAGGGAGGAGAGGACACGATTCAGAGATTTCGGGAAGACTCGAAATCGGAGGGTGCGCGGATTTCGAAAAGGAGAAGACGACAGCTGTTTCCCTGCATCCTGCCGTGGTCCAGTGGTGTGAGATCATATCAGCCCTCGAGAGACGGGGTTTGCTCTAGACGAAAACAACAGGAAGAAGAAGAAGAGTTGATTTGAGAAACAGAGGTCGGCGAAAGGGGTGTGGTCAGGAGGATGCGTGCGACGGACGACGGACGATGGGCTGGGGCGCCGAGGATGTACAAGACTAGCCCCGGGATCCGTTCGTAGGGATGATGATATACACAGAGAAGCTGTAGACCGGCAGGGGATCGTTAGATACATGTAGGATGTTTGGAGATTGAGGGTGAGTCTGAGACTGGCTGAGCCACAGAGTTGGTATGTCGTCGTGTCGGGAGCGAAGGAAGGTCGGGCTGATTTTGGCTAGGTTGAGGCGTGAGGCGCGGGCTCTTGTGAAGCGGTCTTGCATAGGATGATCCATGGCCAAATCGACACATGCTCCAGCCTGCGGCGGGGAGGGTGTATGGCAAGGCCGCGTCACGGTGCGACACTCCTCGAAGAGCGATTCAGGTCAGGAGTACTAGTTTTTTTGGTGGGTTGTACGAGACCTTTGACCATTTTCAGGCTGGACCGACAAATGCGTTCGATAATCTGGCGCTTGAGCGGGGAATTTGGGGGGAGGGAGGTGTAAATGGGGAGAAGAGGGCTAAGGTACTAGCCGGACGGGCAAGCAGTCGTTTTCGAGCTGCTTCGATGCAGGGTCTGGGTAGATTTTGGGCGGAGCGGCCGAAACGTACGTCTTCTGAAAACATCTGACGGATTTAAAAAAAGTTAGGGTAGGACTAGGATGGGTCCCCGCCCATCGGTCCACATCGTGTATGATTTATTCCCGGGACTCTGGAAGAGCCCTTAGCCCAGTTCTACCATTCCGAGTCTACGAGTCGATTGAAAGAAAACTTGAACAAGAAAGGAAATTGCGCTATTGATGGCAACAGAAATTTCTTTTTTTTTTTTTTTTTTTTTTTTGTGGAACGTTTGGTGTAGCGAGATCAAAAGGCACTTCTGCTCCCCCATCGTCGGTTTCCGAGGTCCGCAGGCGACCCCCTCCACCGTGTCATGGGCCGACATAGTCGGTCATCTCTCACCCGTTGATTTGAGGCCTTGGACTTGGAACCCGGCCAGACGGTAATTCGACCACTCGAGGAAATGCGCTTTCGCACTCGTGCTCAGTGTTGCAGCACGGCGTGTGGGGCTTCAGCTTCCTCGTTGACTCCGTTAGCCTGGCGACCTTGCGGTCGCCGGGCTATCTTCATCGTCAACTCAGCCGATACCCACTAAAACCTCGACCTCCCTTGTCCAGTCCCTCGGGAGTGTTTCTTCATTTTTTAAGACTTTCCTCCAAGTATCCAGTACTACTGGTTTTTTCAGCGACCTTTTGCCGTATTTAAGTTTGTCTGTAAGTACTCGGTCTAATGCCAATCTATTGTTCATTGTTTTCAACCACCTTTTGTGGATTTCTTGTATCGACGCTGGGCCTTTTTGCTGTATTACTCTCTCGCATCGCAGTCGCCATATTAGGTGGGCAGACTCGGATACCAGTATCCTGAAGAGGCGCGTTATACCGAGGTTATCTTTTGTAATTGCGCCACAGGCCATTATTTGGCTTATTACTGGTCGCAAGTCTTCGCCTGTTTTCTTCTGCCACATTTCGCATCAGCAAAAGAGAATCTGTCTGGCTGATCTGGCATCAGACGAGCCAACCGTGCCATACCGCCATAATCGGGTCTGGCAGCATAATGACACGTCTACACCAGAACCTTTTTCTGGTGGCAGAATGATCTTTTATGCCTCTACCATGGGGCAGTCCATAGGATTAAAAACAATTGTATTTCTCTTCCTACAATGCTACATTACTCCAGCGCACGGGCCTCCCAACTTGGCCGACTGGTGTGACGATGGACAGATGATCGGGTACGGGAACAAGGCCAGGCCCGAAGGCGCGGCGCAGTCATTCTGTTGAACGGGCTATCAGCAATTGTTATAAAAAAACCGCAGGAACTCACCCAATCCATCATGCTCGTTATACGCAACGACTGCGTGCAGCATGAGCGGGCATCAGCGCTACGCACAGCAGGAACAACACAGGGAGGACACGCTTGTTGCGGTCCTTGTGCGCACGGGGAAATGAGGACACAAGCGGGGCAGGAGGGGTGTGGAGTCGGTCTGTATGTACGTGGTTCACACTCTGCGGCTGCTGCTTCCGGAACATCAGCCAGAGTCGACGAGTAGAAGCGAATGACACACCTTGGGTTGTACCTCTGTCACCCCGACGTCCAATTTCCACGGTCTCAAATTTGTCACGGCTGAATTTGCGCTTGACGCGTAATTGCTGTTGCCTACGCCACTGAGAATGGCCAACCGGGAAGACGCAAAGAGAACAGAGGCCTTCATGAATGCCTTGATCAGCCAGCAGCGCTTGAAGTTCTTGAAGGAGACAGCGAGAGAAATTGCAAGATACGATAACTTGAAGAAGTTTGAAGCATTCATTGAGTTTGACACAAGAGTTGTAGAGCTGCAGGTTTGGAGCCTTGAGGTTTGAGGCTTGAGGGTCTAGGACACGCCAGTGAGTGCGAAAGAGGTGCGGGAGCCTGGGAGGGTACAGCCAGCGAGACGGCATGGTGGGAGGAAGGAGAGATGAGATGGGATCAAAGTCAACCATCAAGAACGGACACGTGATGTGCACGGACCACCCGCCGCTGATCGGACTCCCGGGACCTCCCTGAGTCTCTCCGAGCTTCAATCCCTTGTTCAATCCTCAACCTCAGCCTAGAAGTGGTCGATCGTGGGTTAGTCCCATGTTTTCCCTCGTCCTCACAAGCATTTTTTGCTCAACTTGCCAGATCTGCATATTTCATTTGAGTCGATTCACGATACTCACAGAGTCGAGAAGCAACAGATAGATCATAGTATTCCTACGAATCGTACATAGCACGTAAAACCATTTCCTTGGTGTGCTCAACCCTTATTTACTTTTTTCTCTTTCTCAAATACACATGATATAGACGGGAGAATAGAATCTGGCAATCAAATTGCTAAATGGCAACCCCGAAATTCTGGCGTAGTCTGGCTTGCCTGGCTGCCATACCATCCAGATGAGCCAGACGACTCCAGACGATGCCATACATGCCAGATGCTTTCCCTTTTGCTGATGCGCTAACAAGGTCCCATATCTGTGATTGGCCGGGTGCATCGCATTCCGTGAGTATGTGTTTCATTGTCTCTGTGACACCACAGTGTTCGCATTGACCCTTCTCTTCGTGGCCGACTATGTGTGTCCAGTGGTGTCCGACCTTGTATCCGTCGTGGATTAGCATCCACAGGAAGTACCGCACGCTCCGTGAGAAGTCCTTATGTTTCGTGGATTTCCATATTTGAGCCTTGGAAGGTGGTTCATCATCCGCATTTTCGGCGGCCGCCTGCGCATATTCCATGTTGCGTATAGTGGCTGGCCTGTCTAGTGCGTCTTGGTATGTCGGTTTTTTACGTTTTATCTTGCGTATAATTTTATAGGCTGATGACTGGGTCATGGCTTGTAGTTTCGCCCCGGGCAGGGTGAATTCTCCGTTGATGGAGGTGTCTACTACGTCGCTTTCTGTTTTGGAATTTGCTTCGCTAGCCAGTGCGTCCGCAGCCTCGTTTCCAGGGACTCCGGAGTGTCCTTTTACCCATTTAAAGGTGGTCCTTGATTTTCTTTCTCTCAGTTTTGCAGTCAACAGAAATTTCTTCTTTCCTCTCTCATGGAACCTCGGTTTACAGCCCATATCCGAACACTAGCACTTTAAATCCCGTCGTAGAAGAACAGTCGGACTCTTGTCTGTGCTGACCTCCGGAGGACGATTCGAGCGGAAAACGACAAGACAAGACGAGCTGTGGACTAGTGAACATTCGGAATGCGCAATCCCTGGCAGTCGTTGATGCTTGACACCCCCTTCGGCCTCGGGGTCATCCGCGCGTATGCCTGGACGGATGACGATTTGCGGCGGTGAATAGAGTTACCAAAGGGCTCGTGCCCACGGGCCATGGCGTGCTACTTCAATTTCTCCACGCTGAACTACGCGTTACCCTTGCCTGCGGGGCCCTTGATCGACGCGGAACGCAGCGACCCCCCGGCGACGCACGACCGGTATCTCTTCCGCCTGGCACGCGAACGAGGTGAGCCTTCGCCAGTGTTTTTTTCAGCTTTTCAGCGTTGGGCTGACTCTGTGCGGGTGGACAGGAGACGGAGCTGCTAGCACTGTATTGCGAGTGCGGATGGAGTTTGTTTCCAAGTGGGATAATGCGCGTCGCGAGATTCAGGCCCGCGCCGAGCAGACGAGGATGGTGGATAACACCTATGGTGCAGTATCCCTCAAGCTTCCTCCAGTCGTGGCCGTGTCTGAATTACTACTTCGACAGGAACCAACCCTTATAAATCCCGCCCTCGTCGTACGACATGAAGGCCACAATGCCTTTCTCCACCGTCTTCGGCGTCGAGTCTCGATATTTCTCTCCGCACGATTTGCAGTGAATAGAGCTAACTGAAAGGTGCCGCTCGTGCCCACGGGCCGCGGTGCACTACTTCTCTGCGCTGATCTACGCGTTACCCTCGTCCGTTGGATCGTGATCGACGCGGACCGCAGCGACCCTCAACGACGCGCGGCCGGTATCCTTCACCCTGGTGGTAAGTACAGTATATCTCAATCTTCCTGCAGTTGTCATCGTGTCTGAAACATTGCTTCGACAGGACACCGGCGTTCATAAATACCGTCCCAATCGTACGACATGAGGGCCACAATGCGTTGCTCCAGCAGCATCTTCGGCTCCGAGCCTCTTGGCGGCGTTTCTCTTCATCTTCATCGCGGCCGTCCGCGTCTTCCTGCCGTGGATACACGCCTGTGCTCACCAAAGGGGTGATCTGCGAGGCTGTGGTCCTTGGTGTGACTTTTCAGTCGTTTTCCCTCGACTTGGACCCCGTCCCTCTCCACCCCCGGCAGCCACAGTGTACCCTTTCCGCTCCCCGAACGCCCGCGGTGCCTCGTCCTCCGTGGCGCGCGATCCGCGTATCGCCCAACTCAAAGAAACTCGGACCGGCGAGACTCGCCTCCCGGAGCATCGTGTCGTTTGCTCTACAATGGTGTTCCCGCTGCCCGGCGGGCCGTCGCGTCAGAAATCCGAAAGGGACCCTAAACAAGAAGACCAAAAGCGTGGAGTAGCAGTTCATGTCCGTGCTGTCGGCCGTCCGCGTCTTGCGACGTCCTTGCTCTTCAAAGGAAATACCCGACGCCGCTTTCTTGTCGCCCCGAAACCTATCCTTGCTCCTACTGCCGACCTTCCACCCCTCCACGCCGTCGTGCGGAATCGTCTTCCTCCACCCCGACCGGCTCGTCATTCCGCCCCTGACTTCATGAAATCCCGCGCACGGATGTACACCGTGCATTCGGGCCCTTCGCGGAAGCACATGCTGGCGCCGTCGATATCCCCCAGCCGGCGCGAGTGCCAGCGGCGCCGGAAAGCCCAATTCGGAATCCCGAAGATAGAATTCTTGATCGTCGCCCTACGGCTCGCAGGGACAACGATGTCGCGAATGAAGCAAAGAGGGTGCCGCTGTGAGGATGTGCGCGCTCGCCCGCTACGAAGGGCTTCTTACACGGATGTTGCGACAGAACATCGCTCCTCCGTAGCCCTCTTCGCGGCTCGCAGTGCGCGACCACCACTGATGTCCGAGGGATCGACGTCAGCTCCGGCTCCTCTCGCACTTATAACCCGCGCAGCGTCCTGCCTCCTTTGTAACACGAGCAGCGGCGGCGGCTACCTCTGTCTCGTGTATGCTTTGCACTCGAGCTTTTGGCGGAGCTGTTTCCGCCAATGACGGGGGGTGTATGTCCTGTACGTGTACCGCTGGGATGCCACGTGCGGGAATGCTGCTGGCGTATCAGCAGATGCACAGACTCAGCGGGGAAGCGCCAGAGTCCGCTACACGTATTTCGTGTCCATGCGGACGCCGCAGGCGGCTCGATGGAAAGAGAGGCGCATCACGACTAGTGTACACGGATACTCGGTGGCGGGTCTTCGTGATAGCATAGGAGCGCAGTTTCCATCGACAATACGCTTGGGATTTTACTTACATGCAGTGCCCGTTTGCTTTGCGTATCTCGAGACATGATTTCGTGCTTTTATTTTCTATGCTGTTGACATGTTCGGGTCTTGGTTGTGTGTGTATCGTTTCTCCCCGCAAGGTAAGTTCCAGGTTACGGTGAAAAGTCGTTACGGCACACGTGATCGCGCATTTTCTTCTTCAGTTCCGAGACATTAGTAAAATCGTACCACAGTGAGCTTTATCACCCGAATTTCCTCGAGACGGCGTTCTCAAATCCATCCACAACCCAGAATATCGTACACACAGCTCTTGGCTGATAAATTTTCGTGCATAAACTCAGCACTGAGGTTGGTCTTGGTTCCGTCTTCCCCCTGGCCGGCCGTGTTCTTACCTGGAAGCTCAGATGACACTCAATTGCTCGGAATGCGGCGCCGTTATCATCTCCAAGGCGGAAGAACTGAACATCAGTGCCACTCCTGAAACCCTCGCTCGGCACCTCAAGCTAATGACCACGAACGAACCACCAAATGGGCCTGAACTGGCTTATATCCGCGCGGTCGTATCGAAAACAGGCCCCCGGTTGGCGTGCCTCGACGACGAGATATCGCGACTCGAGGGCCAGCTGAAGCAGTTGAAGAAGGACCGCGCAGTCCTGTCGGAGTATCACGCGCAGAATACCACGATTATCTCTCCACTGAGGCGGATGCCACGCGAGATCCTTGGCGAAATCTTTTCGTGGACGTTGTCGTCGGCAGTGTTCGATGTTAGAGAGAGTCCATGGGTCCTGACATATGTCTGCAGCCATTGGAGAGCGGTTTCGATCTCAAAGCCTTCGTTGTGGTCGCTGGTTCACATCAATTTCCCCCAACACGACGCGTATCCTTTAACCATGATCGAGACCCACATTCAACGGGCCCAGACGCTGAAGATTCGTTTCTTCGGACGCACCAAAAAGGACTCACGCACTCAAATACAGATGTTCAAGCTCCTATCGGACCACTCCGATCGCTGGGAGGAACTCACCCTTCAATTGACTGCAGATTTGGTTCCCCACTTGGTCGCTCTGGCAGGCCGGCTTCCGGTGTTGCGCAGGCTATGGGTGCAATGGGATGGCTCAAAAAGCCAAAACGGTGTGGATTCCCTCAAGTGCTTCGAGAACGCTTATTCTCTGGTGGATGTGGGAGCCTACAGCGAATATCAATTTATACCAACTGTCCTTCCCCCGCATAATCTCATCACCCGCTACCATTTTGACGCACCGTGGGATACGCATTCGTCAATGCTAAAGCTGGCTCCTAATCTTGTCGAAGCCCGTATTCGCGTCAACTTCGAGGGAGCTGAACCCTGGCCACATTCCGATGAAACCATCCAATTATTGCGTCTTCGGCGCTTGTACGTATCCAATGCGAAGATCTTCGACTACCTCACTACTCCTATTTTGGAAGAAGCAGCAATACATCATGACGAGGAAGACGACGATTTCTGCACACCCCTGGTACCCTTACTCATCCGCTCTTCCTGTCCTCTGCGACGGCTCTGCCTCAGAGGTTCACCTAATCCTCATTCGACCGCGGCGATCCTCGAAAAAATATCCACCATCACAGAGCTCGTCATCCTAATCACAGAGGTTGCGTCCCAAGGGGACGCAACCTTCCGCTCCCTTTTGACGCTCTTGGATGGCTCGCGCGGCACATGGGTGTCGCCGCAATTATCTGAAATCTGTTTCGGCTTTCGTCGAAAGAAAAGCATCGCCATCGATTATCCCTTCTATCTGAGGATGTTGCAATCTCGATGGGAATCCGCAACTTGCGCCCTCGCAGGCACTTCACTTCTCACAGCCCCGGGTTCATGTCCGGACCCCGAAACGCTTAGGAAACTGGAAGTGCTCAGGAAGGATGGACTTGATATCTCGTTGCTATCTGGGCCCGACGCAGTATATGTCATGAATGATTGGATCTATTCGACCCAATGAAATGGGGATCGTGAGTTGCTGTATTCGCCCTTGATCGTACTGGGTTCTAATGTTGGAGTCAAGAGTCGAACGGACGCGTGCCGCTGATCCTCAAACTGTTTTCTTGTACAGGGTGTAGTTCAAACAAGCGTCAAGGACAATATAATATTTTCAATTTCGAGGCTTGGCTGAGAGGGTATATTTCGAGCTCAGCTCTACCTACCTACCTACGTGACGATCTTCAGCCACCGAGACAGTTGGGGTATTTCTGGGCACTCAACAAATTTATGTAATTCCATGATGCACGGTTATTTGCTGGGCTAATTTGATTTCTTTGGGAACCTCCCTGGACTTTTCTCTTGCGGTCAGACTGTAATTTCAACTTCCGGCGGTTGGTACAGTCGTTCCGGGCCGCATTCCGAGTGATTGGTCAGCCGCGTTCTCGAGTACATCTTCCTGACTCTTACGGACACACAACGCCCTCGAGTGTGCTCACCCCTCTCCAATCAAATCGTGTGGAAAGACAAGAAGAGACCTTGACCGACTTGAAGAAAGGAAATTCGATGGCAAAGGAAATTCTTTCGACATGGAACGTCGCCCGTAGAGACCATACCCTCGGCCCAACTGCATTCTTGGCTAGGCACTGAACTCCCGGGGGAGGACCCATGGAGGCAATGTAGCACGACGCCCGAAACAGACTCAGAAAACGACGAGCAGGAGGGCGCCTGAAATGACGCCGCTTGTCGCTCACCACAAAATACTAAAAGGCGCTGGGAGTGAGAGGACCTTGCTTCGCCAAATTGCACGACTCGTCGAGGCGGAGCAAGACGGGACCGCTGCGTAAAACGGCGCTCATCTACGTGTACCGCTCGCCCGCCTGCCCGCTTCCCCTGGCCCGTGATTGACGCCGCAGCAATCCCAGTATGCCTAGTGTGCGAACCAGGTAAGTCCGTCAGTGTTTTTATTTCAGCGTCGGGCTGATGCGGGAACGCTCCTAGCGCTGTACCGCAGGTACGGATGGCGCCGCGCGGGTTTTGTTGCCAAGTGTCAATACTCTGGATGCTGCGCGTCGGTCCATTCGGGCCCGCGCTCGCCGCGCAATGAAGACCAGGGTGGTATTAGCACCTATGGTAAGTACCGTATATCTCAAGCTTCCTTCATTCGTGAACGAGACTGAATTACGGATAGGATAGGATACGGGCTATGAATCCTGCACTTCTGCCTTCCTACTCCGTTATTTTCGACTCCGGGCCTCTTGGTGGCACGTCTTGTCCTCCCACCCGTCTGCATCCTTCCCTTGACATCCTGGAGCGTGCTCGCCCCTCTTCGATTGACGGGCGCGAATAATCTCGTAACTTCGGTCACTTTTTCTCGACTTACTTGGATGCCAACCATCTCCATCGGCGCCAGCCGCCCCCATTCCCGCGCTACCGTCTCCCCGAACGCCCGCGGTGCCTAGTCCTCCGTGGCGCGCGGTCCGCGTATCGCCCGTCTCAAAGACAATTCGGACCAACGAGGCCCGCCTCCCGGAGCACCGTGTCGTTTGCCCTACAACGATGTTCCCGGCGCCCGCACCTACGTGGAGTGGAGGAGCTCGTCCGTACTGCTAGCCGTCCGCGGTTTGCGGCGCCATTGCTTTGCCCTCCAAGCGAAGTATCCGACGCCAGTTTCTTGTCGCCGCCCCCATATTCATCCGCGCTCTCACTGCCCGACCCTCCGTCCCTCTGATGCCGCAATCTGCGCCGCCTGTCCTGCGAGCGCTGCGCTAACGTTGGAGCGGCCCGTGGCTAGACGAAACCGCTCGTGGATAGGCCGACGTTCAAGTGGCTTAGTTTCGACGCGTTGCGGTGAAGCTAATGAAGGCTCTCTCGGAATCCGCGGTCGCTCCCCGTTCATGCTGAGAGGGCTCTCACGTCATGCTCGACACGCTCCGGCGCCTCGGCGAGGACATGTGCAGCGACACGGCTTTGTCTTGGTCAAGACTATACGGACATTTCTCGTCGCCTCCATATCCACTTGCTTCTACCCGCTGACCCTCCGTCCCTTTGCGTCCCGGGGATGTCGCGATCCACCCGCCTCGTCGTGCGTGCGCTACGCCGTCGACATCAATTCGGCGGCGCCGCGGTGACCAGAGGAACGGCGTGTTTTGCCCGCTGCAAAGCAGCTCAGATCCGGATGGCTGTCGCAGCAGCTTCGTATCGGGTCATCTGCTCTCCTCTACCCCGCGCCTTTCAGCACCAGCTTCCGCGTTACTCTCGCACCACTCCCCGTGATGTAGCTGCGATTCAGATCGTCGCCGAGCATTGTATACGCTCCTTCATTGCCTCCTGCAGACACGATAGCACCTTGCAAGATGAAAAAGGTTGACGGATCGGCGTGTCGTTACGTCGCCGACTTCATGAAATCCCGTGCACGGATGTACGCCGCGCATCCGGCCTCTTCGTGTACAACCTGAAGGACGTGGTGGCCCCCGTCAATCTCCTATGCGTTCACATACTTCCAGCCAGGTGCGAGTGCCAGCGGCGCCGGTAGAAGTCGCGAGACGGAATCGGAGGAAAAGCTTGCGCATCCTTGATGACGTTTCCCTCGGGTTCGTGCAGGACAACGATGTCGCGAATGAAGCAAAGGAGGACCCACTTTGAAGATATGTGCGCTCGCCCGGTTGTTGCGATAGAACCTCGCTCCTCCGTAGCCCTCTTTGCGGCTCGTAGTGCGTCGTCATCACTATTGTCCGAGGGATCGACGTCGGCTCCGGCTCCACTGCCTCCTTCGTAGAACGAGCAGCGGCGGCGGCCGCCTCCTCGCCCATGTAGACCCTCGAGCTACTGGCGGAGCTGTGGATGGGGTGTGTGCTGTACGTGTGCCGCTACGTGCCGGAATGCTGCTGGCGTATCAGATGCGAAGGCTCAGCGCGCAAGCGCCAGAGTCCGCTATACGTATCTCGCGCTCGCGCGTACGTCGCGGGTGGTTCGATGGAAGGAGACGCGCATCAACGGCTGGTCTACACGGATGCTCCGTGGCGGGTCTTCGTGATAGCATGGGGCCCAGGATGCATACATGGACTTCCATGACAATACACTTGGGAATTTACTTTCAGTGCCCGTTTGCTTTGCATACTTCGATACATGACTTTATGCCTTTATTTTATATACTGTGTTAATGAGGGACATTTCTTAAAATTGTTCGGGTCTTGGTTGTATGTGTACCGTTTCTCCTCGCAAGGTAAATTCCAAGGTCGTTACGGCACACGTGATCGCGCATTTTCTTCTCTGGTTTGTCGTCGCCCATTCGTAGAATCGTACCACGGTGAGCTTTATCACCCAAATTTTCTCGAGACGGCCTTCTCAAATCCATCCACAACCAAGAACATCGTATACACGGCTGTTGCGCGGTCTCCAACTCCTAGATTTTTGCGCTTAAAACTCACTGGCACAAAGTTTGTCCTATTCTACCTTACACGTCTCCCTCGCGGACTATACATGATCATGTACTTACCCTGAAACTCAGATGCCACGTAACTGTTCTGAATGCGGCGCTATCATCATCTCCAAGGCAGAAGAACTGAATATAAATGCCACTCCTGGAACCCTCGCACGGCACCAAAAACTCATGACCACGAACGAGCCACCAAATGGGCCTGAACTGGCTTATATTCGCGCGCTAGTAGCGAAAACAAGGCCCCGGTTGGCGTGCCTCGACGATGAGATATCGCGACTCCAGGGCCAGCTGAAGCAGTTGGAGGAGGAGCGCGCACTCCTGTCGGAGTATCATGCGCAGAATACAGCGATTATCTCTCCACTGAGGCGGATCCCACCCGAGATCCTTGGCGAAATCTTTTCGTGGACGTTGTCGTCGGCAGCGCTCGACGTTGGAGAGAGTCCATGGGTCTTGACACAGGTCTGCAGCCGTTGGAGAACAGTTTCGATCTCAAAGCCTTCGTTGTGGTCGCTGATTCACATCGATTCTTTCCCAGACGATGCGTATCCTTTAATAATGATCGAGACCCACATTCAACGGGCCCGGACACTGAAGATTAGTTTTATCGGACGCACCAAAATATGAGTGTCCAAATGCACATTTAATCCCGCGCACATCACACATCCTGAAATCATATTTCCGCACTAAATAAGCCCTTTTGAGTGAAATCCCGCACATAAATGAACCACGTACTTGAATTGCGTGAATTCGACCAATCGCGCAATCGCGCAAATCCAATTCCGCGCAAAGTCCGCGGTCATCAAACCGCGCAAAGTCCGCGGTCATCAAACCGCGCAAAGTCGGTGAATTCAAAAACCGCGCAAAAGCTGGCGGCGCAAAGTCAGGTATTCCAGAAAATGCGTGAAGTTCAATGAAAATACATGTGTGCCCGGCAATTCAGGTGGTGACATTGACCATCTCTCTCAACTTGGCTCAAACTGGCTCATCCGTTTGGTACTTTATGAGTTCCAGGATGGCATATTCGATATATTGAACCTCTCGACTCAATTTCCCGTCTGCCAAAATCAAGTCAATGGTCAAATGAAGACAGTCCTTGCAAACACGGTCGATTCCGTCCTTCCGGACTTCCATTAGCTTGCTGGGGATCTCGCCGAGTCTAAGTAAAAAAGCAGGGTGGTGGATTAGACAGGCAAATCCTCCCCACCACTCCGCTTTCCAGTTGTACTCACAGGATCCCGGCATGTTACAATCTGTGAAACCACGAAGTTTGGGCATGCCGAAAGCGATACAAGCACGGTTCTTCCGAATCTTGTCCTTGGTCTGTATTAAATGATAAGATCCAATCTCTCCGATTTGGTGAAGTCTTTTAAGGTCAAGAGAATAATTAGGATGCTCCATGAGGGCATGGAATACAGGTTCAGGCATCGACCCGTAACATGCGGGCCTGACTGAAAGAGAATTTGAATGACAAATGTTCGTGAGCTTGGCTCTGGCCAAAAATCAGCGAGATGTTAGACGACCCATACCAGACCTCCTGTTAATCAGTCTTGAAGGCTTTTGGCCAAAATTGATTGAGGGTCCAAGTAAGCGTTGTTTCTGATGGCTTTAACCAAGTGGGCCGATAGCATCGCTGGGCTGTTAAATTAAAATGAGGATTCACTGAGTCATTGGGTCGCTTATGGGACTCAAACAGGCGTCCTTGCTCTTGGACTAATGTGTCATGGACCTCCTTTTGACGCTCTTTTGTTTCAGTCCAGTTTAATCTTATCTTATCTGCTTATCTTATCGAGGGTTTCAACACAGAATGCCTGAGAACGGGGATCAGAGAGAACTTCACCCTGAATGTAACAAGAACTTCACGCATTTTCTGGAATACCTGACTTTGCGCCGCCAGCTTTTGCGCGGTTTTTGAATTCACCGACTTTGCGCGGTTTGATGACCGCGGACTTTGCGCGGAATTGGATTTGCGCGATTGCGCGATTGGTCGAATTCACGCAATTCAAGTACGTGGTTCATTTATGTGCGGGATTTCACTCAAAAGGGCTTATTTAGTGCGGAAATATGATTTCAGGATGTGTGATGTGCGCGGGATTAAATGTGCATTTGGACACTCATACCAAAAAGGACTCGCGCCCTCAAATACAGATCTTTAAGCTCCTATCGGACCACTCTGAACGCTGGGAGGAACTCATCCTTCAATTGACGGCAGATTTGGTTCCCCACCTGGTCGCTCTGGCAGGCCGGCTTCCGATGTTGCGCAGGCTATGGGTGCAATGGGACGGCGCAAGAAGCCAAAACGGTGTGGATTCCCTCAAGTGCTTCGAGAATGCTTATTCTCTGGTGGATGTGGGGGCCTACAGCAAATTTCGCTTTGTACCGATTGTCCTTCCCCCGCATAATCTCATCACCCGCTACCATCTTGACGCACCGTGGGATACGCATTGGTCGATGCTAAAGCTGACCCCTAATCTTATCGAGGCCCGGATCCGCGTCGACTTCGATGAAAGCGAACCCTGGCCACATTCCGATGAAACTATCCAATTATTGCGTCTCCGGCGCTTGTACGTATCCAATGGGGAGATCTTGGACTACCTCAGTGCTCCTGTTTTGGAAGCAGCAGCAATACATCATGAGGAGGGAGACAATGATTTATGCACACCCCTGGTACCCTTCCTCATCCGCTCTTCCTGTCCTCTGCGACGGCTCTGCCTCAGCGGTTCACCTGATCCTCATTCGACCGTGGCGATCCTCGAAAAAATATCCACCATCACAGAGCTCGCCATCGTAATTACAGACTCAGCGTCCCAAGGGGATGAAGCCATTCGGTCCCTTTTGACGCTCTTGGATGGCTCGCGCGGCACATGGGTGTCACCGCATTTATCTGAAATTCATTTCGGCTTTCATCGAAAGAAAAACATCGCCATCGATTATCCCCTCTATCTGAGGATGTTGCAATCTCGATGGAAATCGGCAGCTTGCGCCCTGGCGAGCACTTCATTTCTCACAAATCCAGGTTCATGTCCGGACCCCGAAACGCTTAGTAAACTGGAAGTGCTCAGAAAGGATGGACTCGATATTTCGTTGCTCTCTGGGCCCGACGCAGCAAGTGTCATGAAGGATTGGACCTATGCGAACTGGGGGCAGTGAGTCGCTGTATTCGCCCATGATTTTGTACTCGGTTCTAATGATGGATTCCTATCCATCCTCAAACCGTTTCCTTGTACAGAATTGGAACAAGTGTACATAGTTCAAACAAGCGTTATGCACAATACACTATTTTCAACCTCACGGCCTTGTAAGATTTTGAGCCTGGCCCTGACGATCTTCGGCACCAGTCGGGAATTTCTGGACAATCCATTTTGAATAAATCCCAGGACTTGCGGCTATTTACTAGGTTTCTTTCCGGGATCCTACTACTAGACTTTTCTCTAGCGGTCAGGTTGCAAACGACTGTCTGTCAAAGTTACGTAGGTAGGCAAGTAGGTATCTGTTCAAGTTGAAGAACGGAGATCGCCGTACTGATCAGCGCGTCGAGTTTCGCTGATGGCGATTATCTAAAAGAGAGAGAGAGAATCGGTTAACGGCGCAAGCTACCTACGTAGCTAAGATGCCAGTAAATAACTACACAAATATGTAAAGTATCGATTATCTGACCGCATCCCGAGGTTGCGCAACTAATTCCTGATGGATGAGCGCAATGGTTAGTTCGCCCCTCGGTCTCAACCACCATGGCGCAGCGGACCACCCAGCCGATGCGCCAACAGATGGAGAAGTACATATTTGCCCTCCAGGACGAGATAGTTTCGACATTCGAGGCCCTTGATCCCAATTCACCCCCATTCAAACGCGACTCTTGGATTCGACCCGAGGGAGGCTCTGGGCGGTCGTGCATCTTTGCAAATCCCCCGTCGGACGACGGATCTGACACGCCCCACCAGTCGGTCTTGGAAAAGGCTGGGGTCAACATTTCCTTGATACACGGTACTACTTCGCCCCCGGGCACTTGCATAATATCCCATGCACTATCCTCGTCATTTGCGCGCCTTTTGCTTCTCAGAGACGCTATCTTCTATCCCTCGGAGTATGCGATATCATGCCATGCACTGATAGGCAGCGATTCTCATCGCCATCGTGCCTATGCTATATTCTATGATCTGACGCCGTGCCGAGCACTGGCTACACATCCTACCAGGCCTAGATGTCTGCCCATAGTATCATCTCATGGTGCGGTCATCCAGTGGCCGCCTCTTCCAACGTTGGGTAACAGACATTTTTGTTTGGTCCCATGCTGCTCTCACATCTCTCGGTGCTGGCCTCGATCCGTCTGTGCTGGTGGATGACGGGGAGTTTTGCTTGGGAGGAGAGAACTCGAACCAAGTCCCACTGGGTTATTATCCGTCAGTCCTGCCGCAGCCAAGGCCGGCCATGCTACGACGTATTGGGTCCTTACACTTGGAGCTTTGGGGGCAGTGTGGGTGCTAACAAGGTGATTGATTATCCAATACCACACAGGAAGAGTCAGTGCACTCTTATTATCTGCTGCTGCATGATAGCCGGGGATCTACGGCCTCGAGAGAGGTTAGCTCATCAACGGTTGTTATGTAGTGGTGTAGTGAAAGTACATTATCAAGGCCGGATGTACGAGTAGCTACAACCCAGCATGTTCCGAAATGGGACCCCGCTGGTTTAATTTTATCCTGAGTCTTATCCGGTACTCTCCCTCCGGTTGCTATGCAACAGATGCGGGCGAATCACACATCGATGCCCGAGAATCCACAGGGTGGCCTTCCCTTCTTCGTTGCAGGACTCAGCATCATCGTCCATCCCCGCAATCCCTCCGCCCCCACGATCCACGCGAATTATCGCTACTTTGAGATTACCGAACTAGCGAGCGGTGACGCGACGGAGCCCAAGCTCCTTGCATGGTGGTTCGGCGGCGGGTCCGACCTCACGCCGTCGTACCTCTTCGAGGAGGACGCGATCCACTTTCACAAAACCCTCAAGACCGCGTGCGATGCCCACGGCGCCGTCCTCTTCCCCGCCTTCAAGAAGTGGTGCGACGAGTATTTTTACATTCCCCACCGGGCGGAAGCCCGCGGCGTCGGCGGCATATTCTTCGACGACCTGAACGAAGGCCCGCATCAGCGCTTAGCGGACACTGAGCCGCGGCCGCGGACACCGGCGGAGATCTTCACCCTCGTGCGGGCGCTCGGGGGCGCGTTTCTCCCGTCGTACATGCCCATACTCACTCGTAGGCACGGGATGCCGTACACGCCTCTGCAGCGTCGATGGCAGCTTATCCGCCGTGGTCGATACGACCTCGTTGTCGATCGCGGCATCAGTGTTAACACATTTTACTTGTCGGCTTGTGCCCTTTTTCACTTGTTGCAAAAAAAATAAAAGCACAGAAACGATGCCTAGACGCCAATGCACGCCTCAAAAAAACTCCTTATTTTCCGAACTTGTCGATTTTTCGACATAGCTTGTCAGCTTGTCAGCTTGGCCACTTTTATGCCTTGTACAAGCACGTACAAGCACTGCCAAGTAATCTGTCAAAAACGCGATGGGTACCAAGTTCGGCCTCACGACGCCCGGACCCAGGATCGAGAGTATCTTGTTGAGCCTCCCCGAGGTGGCGCGATGGGAGTATGTGACTGAGCTAGGAGGAAATGGTACAGAAGAGGGAAAGCTGATGGAAGTTCTGAGGACGCCGAGAAATTGGCATGAAGTGCAGTCATAAATGTCGAAGGTCTCTGTAAATGTTGAATCCCACAGTTTCGGAAAGCAGTAGTCCGTTCTTCAAGTCCTAAGTCTACAGGCTTTCTCAGCACGTTATTTGAGGGAGATGAGAGATGGGGAAGAGCCGGAGACGAATCGTTATGCTTTTGATGTGCTTATTCCACGCTTTAATAATTCAATAAGCGCTTCTAAAGCACGTCTAAAGCGCTGTTAAAGCGTCTAATCTGACTGTCCCTAATAAGCTAGCCTCACCATTCGGAGAGGCTATCCACCAAACGTTGAACAAATCCAACAAACCAAATCACTCAGATGTCCGCATACAAGTCGTTCGCTGTCATCGGGGGCGGAAGAATCGGACTACCTATCGTCAAGGCTCTCGCTGCCCAAAACGCCTCTGTCATCCTACTCTCGCGGCCAGGATCTGCGATTAAAGCAGTTCCATCGGGGGTTCAGGTTGTCAAGGTCGACTACAACGACGCCTCGGCAGTTGCCGCCATATTCAAACAACACAAAGTAGATGTCGTACTGTCGACGCTGAATACAGGCGCCGCTGCAGCCGATAAATCCTTGGTCGAGGCCGCGAAGCAAGCCGCAGTCAAACTCTTCGCGCCTTCCGACTACGGATTTTCAGCGGATGGTCAGACGAAAGACTTGCTCGGGGCCAAGAACCGCTTCGCAGAGTCTTTAAAAGCGGCCGGCATTCTTTCCGTGAGGTTTTATGTGAGCCTGGAACTTCTACGAGAATTCCGAGATGACTGACCATCGATCCAGGTTGGATTGTTTATCGAATCCATCCCATGGGTCACCGGATATGCCGAGCATGGCAAAATAAGAATCGTGGGCAAAGGTGAAGTGCCAGTGTCGTTTACGGCTACCGAGGACATTGCGGGTAAGTCGTGGATGCATCCCTGCTGCTATAGCTCGATACTCATGAACGGAAATTCACAGGATTCGTAGCACATGTATTGACGACCTTCCCTCCCTCGGAGCTTGAGAACCGCGTCTTCCGACTCGAGGGCGATCGGGCCAGTTTGAACGATCTCGGGGCGCAGTTCAAAACCACAGTGGAGTATGTGGACCGCATCACAGGCGATGCAGGCGATGTCAAGACTCTCTTGTTGAGTTACATGGACACTGGAGCGGGCAGCACGGGCTGGGACGAAGGAATTAAAGCAGAGGGGTCGGGGAGCAAGGCTGCGGGGAGCGCGAAGGCCTTCTGGCCGGGCCACACGTGGAAGACGATCAAGGACGTCCATAACCTGTAATTGAATCGGGTCAACGAATTCGTGTTCGACGTTTTCAAGCAGTTATAGCAGCATCTGGCCTCGATCTCCCTAGAGTCCCTCATTCTGAGTCAGATTCCGAGTTCATTTTCTCATTCTGCCCCGTTGTTTCTTTAGCTGGGCCTTTCACTGACTGGGGCTCAGACTCATCCGTGGTCCTACCTGGGTATCATGGAGGGCGTGAGTAGGACATGAACCGAAGTCCGATGTGGGCGTTCGGTTTTGAGTCGCGTTTTGCCGTTTCGCAGGGCGTTGCTGCGTTTGTACAACGCCTGACAACGCGATCGCGCGAAATGTTAAAAGTCTGATGTCGTCTCGTTAGTAAGGTGGACTTGGAGAAACCGCCTGAGGGAAGAATCGATGCGCAAGCAGGACAACGAGGGCGGGAACACACACAGAAAGAGAAACGCGGTGACCTTGACAGGTCCAAGATCCCAAAAGCCATGGATATCCGATATCTGGCCAGATCGTGAGGGCAGTGAGGCGAAAACTTGACCAGAGTCGAATTCCGGAAGCCTATAGCCTCTTTGCAGAGAAAACAAAGGGATATTTCGTTAGAAGCGACCATGAGATGCTTTTGAAGAGGAAAACATGTCTTGGACTTTGGAAAGCTCGCTAGTGGTCGGAATCGCTTGCGATTGATAGGATCAAACTTGCACAAAACCATAAACAAGGGCCAAGGCCCAGAGGCTCCGAGTGGGATTTAGACCTCTGGCTCCTTTCATCCAGCTTCTTCGACAACGCAGAAGTCTACTCACTTTCAACTTCTCTTGAAAAGTTGTCTCCCGGGACCAGACTGGCAGAACGCCACACTGTTGGGAAAAAAAACTCGTCTTTTCTTTCAATGTCAGTGTTGGACCCGTTCTCCATGTTCCTCAACGTAGGGTGTACTTACTTTAAGCCTTAGATGACGTCTCCTTTCTCGAAGCGCAGCGCCGGTATTGCACGAGAAGAAGACACGTTTAAGATGAATGTCGACTCGGATCCAACGCTGGTAACACGGCATCGACAGCTACTGAACTCGAACGAGCCCCCGGGAGACGCAGAATCAGCGTACATTCGGGCTGTCACAGCGAAAATCCATGCGCGTCTGACACGACTCTACGACGAGATATCGTACTTTCATCCTAGGTTAAAGGAGCTGGAGGAAGAACGCGACTCGCTCCGGGAATATCGCGCGCAAAATACTGCCGTACTCTCTGCAATGAGGCGAATGCCACCCGAGATTCTTGGCGAAATATTTTCATGGGCGTTGCCGTCAGTCGACGAAGCATTGGATCGTCGATGGTTCGCCGCGCAAGGCAGCCCTTGGGCGTTGACCCACGTAAGCAGCCGCTGGAGGGTTATTGCCATCTCAATTCCCTCTTTGTGGTCGCTCGTCGTCATCAACTACACGAACGAATCTGTTTATCCGTCGGCGATTACGATTATCAGGACCCAACTTGAGCGCGCCCGGACGCTCAGAATTCATTTCTATGGTTCTGAGAGATATGACCTTTGTCCTCAAGTTGCGCTGTTTAAACTCTTGTCCGAGCACTCCGAGCGCTGGGAAGAGCTCAGCGTGGGTCTGACGGCGATTCTGGTCCCGCACTTGGCAGCGCTGCGAGGCCGCCTTCCGGTGCTGCGCAGGGTGTGGATACAATGGGCGGGCGTGGAAAGCCAGAGAGGAGTCCAGTGTATCGAATGCTTTGATAATGCTCCGGCTCTCGTGGATGTGGGGGCTAACAACGCGTTTCAATCGGTCTCAATTTTATTTCCTGCGCATCAGCTTACCTGCTACCGCGTCGATGCTCCATGGGAGATGCATCGAGTACTCCTCAGGATGGCTCCGAACCTCGTTGAAGTTAAGCTTGACGAGGATTTCGAAGACGCTGACTGGCCGGATCCCGGTGAACCGATCGCTATGTTGAACCTCCGCCGTCTCTTTGTATCGGATTTGCAGATTTTGGACTACATCAAAGCCCCGGGTTTGGAAGAACTAGCGCTATGGATCGATGAAGACGATGGTCCGTATGGGGTTCTCCGCCACTTTGAACCCTTCTGCACCCGTTCTTCGTGTGCATTGCGAAGGGTCTGCATCCAGGGCAGTCCCGACACAGATTCAACCGCGCAAATCTTGCAAAAACATCCTTCTGTCACCGAAATCGCGATAGTACTGGTACCTCCAGGGGATGACGAGGAGGAAGAAATCCAACTCACCTTCCGCGGCATATTCAGCACCCATCTCATCAGTGTCACCCACTATAGCGCGGCGCTCTTTCAACACTTATCCGAAATCTCATTTGGCTGTCAATCAATAAGCAGCTTCGAGTACTCCCTCTATCTAGATATGTTGGAATCACGGTGGAAAGCAGATGACTACGCACTCAGAAAAACTCGCCTTCTCATCGGTTCTGGTCCGGATCCAAACCCTGCGACGCGTCGGAGGCTGGACGCACTCAAGGAGGCTGGATTGGATATTTCATTGGTCTCAGGACCAAAGGCGCAAGATGGCATGCACGGGTGGGTGTATGCAACTCCATGGAACTGACCGTAGGTCCTTGCTAAAATTCTCTGCCTACTTCTCCCAATATTAATGCGTATTGCCTATCATCACAGGTCCCTCACATCCGACATTACTCTCGTCTTTTCTTGAACCTCGGCAACGATATCTGCAATACTAAAACATGGGAAATGTTGGACCTGCGATTTCTTGGAGCAACGAGCAACGGACAAAGCTTAGAAAAACAGATTTGATTTAGTTCGCCAGACCACTGGACATAGAATGGAGATAAAAAACGCTCGAACTTCAAATATCAATACGATAGTCGCAAATACCCGCATATGCATACATACGAGCCTTCTGCTTTGATTTGTGTAGATTCTTTCGTCCATGCTGTCGGCGCAGCACAGCCTCCGGCGGTTGGGGATCATATCGAAGGTGAGTGAGAACAACAAGTATTGTATCTCTTTTCCGACAAGTCATTTCTTCTATGTATGCCGACGAGGCTCTTGAGACTATCGGACATATCTGAAAGAGCCATTCATGACGGAAGGTCCTTTCAAATCTCTGTGAACGCGTTTTTGTCCCTCTTTGACAAAGAAAAGTTGAAGAAAAGGGCAAAAAAAATTGAATAGCAGGTACCCCGGTTGTTTCTTAACGGGACCGCGCCGGAATATACCTACCTACCTACCTACCTGGTAGGTCGTGGTTTGACCTAGTGGTACGATTCGAAGAGCGACAGCAGCTGACGATCGCGACTTGATGTGTTCGGAATATCACGCGCATTATGCAACCTCGACTTGAACTGCCACCCGAACCACAGCGACAGCATGATGGACTGGCACTGTGGATCCCTATTGGTAAGTAGGTACTTAGGTAGGCAGAATTACACGGCCGGTCCCGCTGAGGAACAGCCACCTTCTGATCCAATCTTTTCGAAAAATCGGGCGAGGATCGGAATCATCTCTGGCCCTCGATATCAAGCCATGGAGGTAAGCCCAAGGGTAAGCAGCGCTCTTCGAAATTATATGGACAACCGATATCAAGCCGTACATATGATCAATCCTGGGCCAGAAGTTATAAATTCTCCGATATCCAGGAAACTCCACATTCCAATTTCTCCCGACCCGGTGTCCTTCACTTGACGTGTTTTTTCTCTCTTTCTTCTTTCTATCGATTCTCTCTCCGTACACCTCTCGGTTTCAATTCCAACATGATGATTCCCTTGAACATCCTTGTGGTCTCGCTCCTTGCCTTGTCGCAAACTCTCGCAGGTATGATTTATCCCTCCCCGATTGGTGTGGTGTTTAATGGACCCAATCCACCGTCCAGCTCCTGTGCACCACTGGCAACGAGCATGCGACTCGACCAACGCCACGGATCTTGGTGCCGATATCCTAGGTGTCCAGTTTGCCCTGTCGCAGATCAACACCGTGTACGCGCCGTTTTCTTCTTTTCCATTGCCCTACTCACTACCCGTCCCTCCCTCACAGCTCCGGAGTCAACGACCCCGCCCCCGTCTTCCACGCGCAACTCTCCCTCCTCGATGCCAAGAATGTGGCAAGTAACATATCGAGCTTCGCGCTCTTCCCCACCTTCGAGAAACCCCCGACCGCCAGCATGATCGCCCTCCTGATGAGCTCACTCCAAGACGTGCAGTCAAATGTTTCGACCATTACGCCGTGAGTACGAGTACCTCCAACCTGATTGATATTGACTGGGTATGTGCTTTCTTAACCTTGCTTGTCAAGGTCCCCTTCCGTGGAAAGTCACTAGCCGAAATAAGTGAAAAGCAAATACGTACAAATACTAGCGCCTCGCCGCACCTCACAACTTACCCGAAATCTGTGAAAGCCAAATACGTCCAAATACTAGTGCCTCGCCGCACCTCGTAACTTAACCGAAATCTGTGAAAGCCAAATACGTCCAAATACTAGTGCCTCGCCGCAGGTACCTCGTAACTAGTACTTAACCCAACTCTGCGAAAACCAAGGGGTGGCTAAGTCAAAACCTCCGGCATCAACCCAAAAGTTAAAACCTTACCCGGTCCGCCGCTGATCTGATTCCCAAATGTGGAAGTCTCGTCCGTGAGTTCTCTCTGGTAATTGGCATTGCACCGAGGCGTAGCATAGAGTTGGACTAAGGCTTTTAATCAACATTACTGTGTGTTTGGGCACCTCTATTACTTTAATTGAGGAGGAAACTCAATATTTCAGTGTGTACACGGCAGAAAATCAGGATATATAATACAGTAAGCATGATCTTCAAGTTACCAGTCTGCTACCTAGATAAAATTTGAGGCCCACAAAATCTTCAATTATACAAGTTCACAAAGCTTACTGCGTTGTTCCGGGTCAGTCAGAGTCACTGTACTTACTAGCAAGGTTTGAGACGGCAGGGCCGGCACCTAGTCATTAGGGCCGCGTTTACTTCGACCATCGCGAACACGACTCAGTTCCTGGAAAAAGCCAACCAATCCTTGGCGGACGCCATGAGCAAGGCGCAGAGTTTGGATTGCACCACTGCCTAATAACAGTATCATTGGAGTTTCCTTCCTGTCGATTTGTGTACGAAGAGTTGAATTTTTTTTCTTCTCGAAACCGTTGTGTGCTCCTCCTGAGGAAAATATACCATTACTATAACAATCACCCAGAAGCACCCTGTGGTACGAAAGTAAGGAGGAAAAATCTCAGCTTGGAGAGTCTCGTGGTCGAAAATCAAGAGTTTGTTGTTTTCGAGATCCTGTTGAGCGATTACAAAGTTTAAATTGCAGAGGGGGTGAAATCGGTGTAAAGACATGCTTGTGTGTTTGTGTGCTTCATGGTTCCGGTATAAAGCCAATTGCAAAGACGTTTCCTCGCAGTTGTACACTTTCTGTGTGGCTACAAAACGAAGGACCCGACTGTCAGGTTTCCTTCGAGAACGCGTCGGATATTGCGACCAAGTAATGGATACGCCTATTACCGCCGGGAGCTCTCGTCGCGGCAGGAGCGCAGAATTTGTTGGTGTCCGGAGCAAGAAAGAAAGAATGCGCGGATTTGAGGGTGGTACGCACCTCTCACGACGTTTGGGGTCGAGAGCCGCTTCAATATAGAACCGAGGAGTAACAAAGTCGGCACCAAATTACATGGGATTGATTTCTACCGTGGAAGGTGACGGCCACGAGCGAGAGTATTTGGTAGTAAGATGTACTTGATGTGTGCGCAGGGAGATTGGAATGAGAGGTAGAATCGAATTGGCAAGTGCAGAGATTTAGATTGAGTTCGGAAGAGGAATCGCGAGTCAAGTCATACAATATGTGGATGGGCACGAAGAAACTACAGGACATGGCCAATTAAAGAGATTTAATTTCAGCGATCGTAGATATCTGGGGAAGCCTTTCATTCATTCTCGGTGCATCGGGACCAGCCAGGCCGCAGCAAGGTCCATGGTGAAAAGCGCGTAGTCGATAGATCAGAGTAAGATTCAGCATCCAGAGACCGACTATTGGAGGGCCTCAACAAACATATAGCCGCTAACCCAGGAACAGTGGATCCAGAGTACAAGCAGAGATAAGTAGAGCTGAGCAAAGAGTCTCAGTCTCATGGAGGTTAGAAGAAAGGAGGCATAGGGAGGCATAGGCTCCATAATTGATCCGATTATCTCGGATATACCCGTTCCTATTGCCACTTGATTGCCACTCCGACATTTCTCGAGGACACTTTCCATCCAGTCATCGCTTTCTGGTACTTCCACCGATGCTGGTCATTTATATGCTTTCCACAGACAAATTATTCAGCTAGGTCCACGTTTCTTGAATCTTGAAGATTGATTTTATTATGTCGGATCCAGCGTATGGTTTCGTAGCCCTCTTACTTTGCTAGTGCTCATCTTATGATAGTCCTGGCCCGGCACCACGACCGCCTCTAACCCTACCTTTTAACTCGCCGCCCCCACTGTCCTGTGGTGTCCGCTCGCGGACCGCACCCCTCTACGGCCTCGGATGGCGAAGTTCTTATGCGAAAATCCTCCACCGCCACCCTGTCGACTGCCTCGCATCGGTCTCGCGGGAAGCCGTCATCCCGCTTTGGGTTAAACGTGGGTACATGGACCGTTTTGACGGGTGCGCTTTCAATTCGGCCTTCAGTCTATCCGAGTTTCACCTATTGGCATTCTACTTAGCAAGATCGAATTCGAGCCGCGTTATGTCTTCAACCTTACCCTTCCGGAAGATGATAATGATCACATTGTCTGCTTCATCACGTTCAACACTGACGCCAAGTCGCTCGCGGCGCTCTCTGGGCCGGACGGCGAGGAGTTTGTGAAGGCGGCAAGGGAGGTCCTAAAGATCGATCCGCAGGAGGAGGAGACTTTTATGTGGTATCGGTGCTCGCCAGGTACCTGAAATGAATGAGTCGACATCGCTGGTGGACATCGTCGGTCGAACTTTTAGTCTAAGGTGGATAAACTTGAATGACCCAAATCGGCACAGTGAGGAAGTGTATGGGATGAATAGAGAGAGGTGCGATAGTCCTGGAAGAGCGATTTGATTGATTGACTACCGAGGAGCCTGCGCGGTTTTTGGGGTTGGTGAAATCGCTTTAAAAATAATTTAGGGGAGAGCGGCCGACGGGCGGGATGCTGGAGCCCGATGGGTCGGTGCTTGTGACATGGGTGCCCATAGTCGCTGAGCGCCGATATCGATCGATATAATAAACTCGGGGATTCAGAGATCAGTCAGGGCAGGACCAGAGAGACACGCGAGGTCGACTAGTTCCGATTCAGAGTTCCCATACGCCGGTCGGATAGAGGTGCCAACCAGAGGAAATAGGTGCATGTCTGAGAAGTGCTTGTCCTATCGCCGTCAAAGAAGGTCTCAAGACTTTGCCAGCGGACGATATGCAGGTAGGAGAAAGAGCATGGCTCGCAGTTGCAGTTTGGAGAAGCCGCGGCAGAAGATGGGTTGTGGAAGGAAACAAAGTGATTTTTTGCATCAGAGTACGAGCGGGGCTTTGTGAGAAAATCCACGACGACTATGTACGGGACAATTTTGCAGCCTCCCTTGAACTTTGCAGACGTCGACGCTGACTCGAAGGTCGAACTTATAGCTCAAGGTGGATAAATTGAACCTTCTTGCGGGCCCTCAAACAAGGTCCAAGTGGAGTTCAAGCCTGTGCCAACCCATCGACCGGTACCCATCCCCAGTATCTCTTGAACAGGCGCCAAAGTCAAGACGGTGAAGAGCAAGAAAGGAAATTGATGGCTACGGATCCTTCTTCACAACAAACAAGCATCATGCCAGTTCTGTTCACCGTCTTTTCATGGAACCTCGACCTTACAAGCCGTACCCTTGGCCGTGGCGCCACCCAGCATTCTTGCTCCCGGAGTGGAAGAAAAGCCGCATACGTGGTTAGACACTGACCTCGAAGAAGAGGACGATTCGGAGGACTATGTGCCAGAAAGCGACGAGACGAACAGTGAAGAATTGGAATCCGACAGCAACGATGGGGGTATCAGCGACTCGGAGGTGGCTTCACTCAGCGCGCACGCCTACAAATGGCGTAGAGCCCCATTTTCAACGGATTATGAACTAGCGCAGGAAGAGAGAGAGGACTTGCCTCGTCAAATCGCGGAACTTGTCAAGGCCGAGCAGGAGGCTGCCGCTGCGTATGACCCCGACGAGGTCGTCTCCCTTATAACGCAATTCTACGAGCTCCTAATCGAGATGGGACATTGGCCTGAAGGCAGCCTCCGATATCCGCCTCATACTGATCCTCCGGTGAACGAGGCGTTGGCCGTGGAGCTGGGCTATTCCCCCTCTACGATATCCATCATGCAGCGTCTCCCATACTCGACCGTCGCCGCAAGCCACAGCGACCAAAGCTACATCCTCGGCTGCACGCGATGGGCGGACTACACATCGGAGGAAAACCTGCGCGAGGGGCGCCACCCTTACCCGTACGGGGTCATCTACGGCTGTTCCGACCTCGATCCCTGGCTGCTGCCGCTCATGCTCCCGAACCGCGACGGCTGGAACGTCATGCTCGACACGAAGCTCGGCGTCGTCCGCGCGTACTGCGACGGCCCGCCTGAAGACACCATTGAGTGGCGGCGGCACGGGTATGCCCCAGACCTCACAGATGAGGCGCGGTGGACGGATTACCGACGCTCCACCATCGTGCGCGCGGCACACTACTTCTCCGAGCTCCTCTACGCGTATCGCTCGCTGTCTCGCCTCCCCATAGTCGATCCGGACCGCAATGACCCCAGGGAGGTCCCGCGGCGGTATCCCAACTACCCTGCCCCGCTTTCAACACAGGTGTGCTTTGCTTCGAGAGATACCGCGCCCGTGAGGCTGATGCAGGTGCTCAGGAAAAGGAGGAGCAGGAAACGCTCCTGACGCTGTATCGCGAGTGCGGATGGCCCGACCACTGGCGACGCGCGGAGTTTATTGCGAAATGGGATGCTGCACGCGATGAGATTGACGCCCGCAGTCTGCAGGCGATGCAAGAACAACAGGGTGAGGGCTAACGCGTATCTGTGGTACATCATTTGACTCGATTTCCTTGTGACAGGACTCCGGCGCCCATAAGTCCTCTCCTCGTACGACGTCAGGAGTTGTGGAATAGTGGACCCTTGACCCTTTCACACCGCTCGCCCCTTCGGTCAAAGGATGTCGGTTGTCGGAGGATCTGGTCCTCGGTGCGACTTGAATAATACAAGTCGCCATCTCTTACCGTGGATATCTACATGATCTACCTCGCGCCTTCTCAGCCGCCGCAGAGTGACCGGCTCCCGAACGACCCAAACGCTTCGCCTTTCGTGGCGCGTGCTCCATGTGGAAAAGCGAAAACCGGAACGGCTTATCCTCCTTTCCTAAAGGCGTCCTCGGGCAACGCGACGTCGAGCAGCGTTGGCGTCGGCGTCGAAACAGCATCGTCCGCCCTCCGTCATCCCGTTCGCGCCCAACGCCCTTCACCTGCTCTGTACGAGCACGGATCTTCGATTGCGGCTACCAGCTTCAGCGCGTCTTCCGCCATCCTTCACTGCTTTATTGCTAGGTTTCAAATCAGAGACTCTGCAAGATCCCACGCAGGGCTGCCGACATGTACGGTACACATATACCTTGACCTCCGCGCGCTGCAGATACGGACGATCTAGACGTTCGCGAGAGGACGTGTGGTGTGAGCTTGCGCTCGCCAACCCCGTACCGCGCCTCCCGAGCCTTCCTCACCGCTCCTCACGGAAGCATCAGGCCAAGTACACCACCTCGCTGTGGCCACTGGTCGACTCCTCGAGATCGACGACAACCCGGAAGAAATAACAGTCCCCGCAGCGGCGCCAGAGGCTGCGTGCGCTAAAATTCACCACCTTCGCCTCAATGCACCATCAAGCCCGAACGGCTTCGGACACCCCGCAGCGGCTCGCGTGTGCACGCCGCGTTTCTCTTCCCTCTCCCCACCCGCGTGGCATCCCCGTACAGCGGCTGCCGCTTTTCGCCCGTGCCGGCACTCGAGGCGGGGATGTGTCCGTGCACCGGAATGACGTGGGCGTATCGATTGCGCTTGGCGCGTAAACACACTAATCGATGGTTGGAAAGAGCCGGATGTCATGAATGATATTCGCGGATGCTGGATGTCGATGTAACTTACAAGCGTATGGAAGAGGGCCGGGATGACATTTAGATTCTGGCGCATCGACACCGAGCCTGAGGCTTGCTTAGCACGACTTGACAGCTTTTGTTTTTGTTCCTGGCCTCTATTCAACGGTACGGTACTTGTGTGTATGTCCGGCTCGGAGACCCTGTTCAAGGGTCCATCTTTCTTTAACAATAAACTTTAAGCCTCAGTAATTTAGTTGCAATGCACGTGATCACGCATCCTCTTTTTCCTCGACTCGACATTTGCAATTATTCGTTGTCGAAATTGAACCATTACGCCGGGCCTCAGGTTCAGAAATTCCTTTCTTCCAGACAGTTCCCAAAATTCTACCAACACTCCAGTCTGAGCAACAAATACTTTCTCGACGCTCTTGAGGACGGTCTGCGGCGGCGCCGACGAAAACTTCCCTCTAAAACTATTACAGCAGTACTGTTTTCATATGTCCTCCAGTCTGTTGTGTACTTAATTTGAAGCTCAGATGACGTCCTGTTGCTCCAAATGCGGCGCCTTTACCATCACAAAGGTCGAAGAATTCGATCTGACTATCACAGCCGGGAAACTAGCACGGCATTCAAAACTCCTGAACTCGAATGAGCCCCCGGGCAGCCCTGAATTAGCATACATCCGGTCCATCGTGTCGAAAACGGGCTCGCGTTTGGCGTGTCTCGACGATGAGATATCGCGACTCAAGGGCCAGCTGAAGCAGTTGGAGGAGGAGCAGGTGCTCCTGTCGGAGTATTACGCACAGAATACAGCGATCGTCTCCCCTCTGAGGCGGATGCCACCCGAGATCCTCGGTGAAATCTTTTCGCGAACGTTACCGTCGAGAGCCCTCAACGTAAGGGACAGTCCATGGGTCTTGACACAGGTCTGCAAGCGCTGGAGAGCAGTTTCAATCTTAATGCCCTCGCTGTGGTCGCGGGTTCACATCGATTTTTCCAAAAACATCAAGTATCCTTTGACCATGATAGAGACCCATATTGAACGGGCCCGAACGCTCAAGATCCATTTTTATGGACGCACGAATAGGGACTCGCACCCTCAAAAACAGATGTTCAAATTCCTGTCGACACACTCCAGTCGCTGGGAGGAACTCGTTCTTCATTTGACTGCAGGCTTGGTCCCCCACCTGTCAGCTCTTGAAAACCGCCTTCCGGTGTTGCGCAGGCTATGGGTGCAATGGGACAGCGCAGGAAGCCAGAACGGTGTGGACTCCCTCAGGTGCTTCGAGACTGCGTATTCTCTGGTGGACGTGTTCGTCTTCAGCGAATATCGATTTATACCGATTGTCCTCCCCCCGCATAACCGCATCACTCGCTACGATATCGACGCCCCATGGGATACGCATCGGGCGATGTTAAAGCTTATCCCTGATCTTGTCGAAGCTCGGGTCCGCGTCAATTTCGATAACACCGACCCCTGGCCAGATTCCGGTGAAACCATCCAATTATTGCATCTCCGCCGCTTGGACGTATCCCATGTGGAGATCTTGGATTACCTCAGTACTCCTGTTTTGGAAGACGCAGCTCTGAACTGTACGGAGGAAGAAGACACTGATTTCTACACACTCTTGGTAACCTTCCTCATCCGTTCTTCCTGTCCTCTGCGACGGCTTTGCATCAGAGGTTCACCGGACCCTCATGCGGCAGCGGCCGTCCTTCAAAAAATCTCCTCCGTCACCGAACTCGCCATCCTAATCACAAACGCTGCCTCCCAAGAAACCGAAACCTTCCGCACCCTGTTGACGATCCTGGATGGCTTGGGCGGCGCATGGGTGTCACCACAATTATCTGAAATCCATTTCGGCTTCGATGGAGAGAAAGGCGTTGCCATCGATTATCCCCTCTATCTGAGGATGTTGCAATCTCGGTGGAAATCGGCAGCTTGCGCCCTTAAGGGCGCTTCACTTCTTACGCGTGCTGGTCCATGTCCGGACTCCGAAACGCTGTGTAGATTGGAAGAGCTCATGAAGGAAGGACTCGATATTTCGTTGCTATCTGGGTCGGACGCGACAACTGTCATGGATAGTTGGAGCTATTCCACTCAAACATGGGGATGGTAACTTGAAGTCGCTGTATTCGCCCTCGTTATATCGAGTTTTGCAACCAGAGTCGAACGCGCGCTCACTGGCCCCGAAACGGTCTCCTTGTACAGAGGTTTGAACAGTAGCTACGATAAACTTGAACTGTTAAGGACAAGAAAATTACCTTCGATCTCACGGTTGAGAGTAAGACTTCGATCCCAGCCCGAACCTTCAGTCACCCGAACGATAGTGAGGCGGTCGGCTCCCAATCCGTTTATACAAAATTTTGGCTCCAGGACGTTAGCTTTTTTTTGAGATGTACATGCGGTCGGTTGGTGCTTGGTGTCTTATTCTACGTTACAGGCATGGGTTTTTCAGTCCGATTTTTCGGAGGAGGGAATAAAGTGAATCCAGGTGGACGGAGTGACTTACGACGAGAATTAGGAGGATGGAGGGGATCTGTGCTACTTAGATTAGATGCCAAGATTGAAAGAATTCCTCCAGACTCGACTATTCAGTTCAATTCAAGTTCCATTAGAGTGCGCGCGGGCCCCCTGGGGGCTCATGTAGCACGATACCTAACGTCGTCTCAAGTCGGAATGCAAGCTGGAGCTAGCGACACCCGCTTTGCCGCGGCGTAGAATCTCACACGGCTCGACTCAAGATTCGAACACCAGTTGAAAGTTCCGACAGTATAAATTGGTGTCGCGGTTTATAAGAGACGACTGCCAAAAGACAGAAAGTAGGTACGTGTTTCCGATGTTGACAAGCATGCAGACTAATAGCAATGGTCTCCCACCGCCGTGTTGCAATTAATAATACGGAATGGCCCAAGTCCCTGACCAGTGTCCGGAGTTGACTGGAAGCGCTGACCAGTGTAGGGTCTTGTTTATTATTCCCCGAGGATTATAAACCTGTTTTTAATTCTTGTAGCCTGTTTATAAACGTGTTTATAAACGGCCCACCAAACTTGCTCCAAAGTGGTCGGGGAGTTGGTTCAGGGCAGATTTTTCGCTCCCGGCTGACATGGCGGCCCCAGTGAGGGTGCCTGTTTTCCCCCTGCGCTGTAAATGACAGATAATGAGAAGAGAGGAAATATTGTGAAAAATTATGGGAATTCCGGGTACAAAACCTGTTACTATCCCCCCCCGCCGCGCCAGACAAACCTACAACTCGGACAAACAAACATTTCTCATCCAATACTACACCATTCTCGGAGATTTTTGATTCAATATAAGCGTTGGGGTATGTTCTAGAGATTTATGGTGCAATATCCTTCCATACCCATGGTTATGGGATATATAACACTCGAAACATTTGGTACCCACCAGGAATCTCAAACATTTTGGGTATTTATGGCCCTAGGATCCGTCACCTGAGGTGATATTACCTCAATAAAGCATGTATGGGACACTCTTATATCATAAAAGTGTCCATGCAAAGTTTCAGAGACATAGCTGCCCTGTAGCTATCATACGAATATGAAAGTTCGGGCAATGCCTGCCAATTTGATCTCTCAATTGGCCAAATTGATGTCAAGAAATTTCATGTCCCACGCCAGTCCTCATGGGTCTGCCTGGCCCAGTCCTATATATATAGTAGCCCCGAGGTAGGAGGCCTACCATGTAACATTTCAAACCCTTACGAGGAGAAGGTGCTGTAATACGAGGCCGTCAATCAGGAATTGAGCCGTTACCTACAACTCGGACACCAAGTCTCGTCAGCAAAGTCGTCCTGGCTCGACCAACACTGGGCCGTTTTCCACAAACCAAAAACTCAGTCCGTATCATTTTCCAGATTTCTAAAAGTCTATAACCTCAAATCTGTGCTAGAGTCGCTCAGAACAAAGTTATTCTCGCTTCTTTCTTAAGTGTCCGAGTTCTAGGGGGGGGATAGTAGTAGTTGAATATTCGGGCATCTAACTTCCATTGAATTATTAAACGGTCATTTCAAAGCGTCACTGCAAGGCTTTCAAGGTTGAGAAAAATGAAATTGGAGTCCAATTCCCGCCTCAGAGAACCCATATGAATCTTTAAAAACACGGTATTTCTGCTCCAGGATTAAAAACCTGTTTATAAACCGCTGTTTATAAACGTGTTTATAAACCGGCATAATAAACAAGACCCTAGACCAGTGACGAAGCCCACTCAATTTGAGTACCAGGCTAGTATTCTTGCGCATAGTACATCTTCACGATCATGGGCAGGCTTGAACCGGCGCTCGTATCGCCAAGTACAGTAGTATGCTGCTCAAGTTGGTGATTTAATCATCCTAACTTTTTTCTTCGCTCCGCCTCTTTTTTTTTTTTTTCCGTCTCTCTTTTTTTTTTTTCTGCTCTGAATTTTTTTTTTCCTGTTCTCAAACTTTTTTTTTTTCGCGTTCTAACTTTTTTTTTTCTCGTTCTGACTATTTATTTTTGTTGTTCATCAAACTATTTTCAGAACGTCGGCCTTCGGGGGTCGGGCTGATGCTCGGGGAGTGATATTTGGTGACAGCGAGAGCCTCCACGTCGTGAGCGCTGTGTTCAACAATGTTTGATGTGATGAGCAGGTAGGGCGGTGTGTGTTGGTATTATGCAGCAACATGTTTGCGCTTATCACATGCGGCCCGGAGCCCGAACGGCGGCAGCGGCGCGCATCCCGTGCAATGCTGTGCAATGACGCATCAGTGTATATATTTAGTCAGGCTGCACGGGAGAGCATTATGGACATTGGATAGGAAAAAAGGCCCTAAACCTCTCCATAATTCAGGAAAAATTCGCTGCAGACTTACTCGGAGTATTTGAGATCGAAGATGTGGCAGAATCCCGGGTGAGAAAGCGAGTTTGACTACTGTTTGTGAGGCTTCCCATCATTTCTTTCAAACTCGGAGGCAGATTGAAGGTGTTCAGAGTCACTTCAGAATTGAATGCTCTAGTCTTACTGCAACCTGTGAGGCCCAACTACACTCTCCCGCGCAGCCTTACTAAATAAAATTAAAATATATACACCGACGCGTCATTGCACAGCATTGCACGGGATGCGCGCCGCTGCCGCCGTTCGGGCTCCGGGCCGCATGTGATAAGCGCAAACATGTTGCTGCATAATACCAACACACACCGCCCTACCTGCTCATCACATCAAACATTGTTGAACACAGCGCTCACGACGTGGAGGCTCTCGCTGTCACCAAATATCACTCCCCGAGCATCAGCCCGACCCCCGAAGGCCGACGTTCTGAAAATAGTTTGATGAACAACAAAAATAAATAGTCAGAACGAGAAAAAAAAAAGTTAGAACGCGAAAAAAAAAAAGTTTGAGAACAGGAAAAAAAAAATTCAGAGCAGAAAAAAAAAAAAAGAGAGACGGAAAAAAAAAAAAAGAGGCGGAGCAAAGAAAAAAGTTAGGATGATTAAATCACCAACTTGAGCAGCATACAGTAGGCTCGTTTCAGCCTCTCTAGTCTACCGGGCGTGAAATCTGAAGACAGTCGTTCAGAATCACGTATACTAGTACTCGCAACTGGGAAATTCCGAATCCTTCTCATCCGCCGTCTTTCCATGAAAACTTGACCCTACAAGCCGTACCCTTGCCCGTGGGGCTACCCCAGCATTTTGGCCCCGTCTTGGAGGAAGAACCGGATACTTGGCTAGACACTGACTTGCTTGGAAGAGGACGAGTCGGACGACTATCATATCCCTGACTCAGGAAGCGACGAGACAAGCGGTGTTGAAGACCCGGAGCCCGACAGCGGCGATGAACATATCAGTGACTCTGAGGTGGCTTCCCTCAGCGCGCAACGTACAAGTGGCGTAGCTCGCCCTGTTGCACGGATTATCAAAAGCGCAGGAAGTCAGGGAGGACTTGCCTCCTCAAATTGCGGAACTTGTCAAGGCTGAGCAGGAGGCTGCCGCAGCGTATAACCCCGACGAGGCCGTGTCCCTCATAACGCAATTTTACGAGCTTTTAATCGAGACCCATTGGTCCAGCCTCCGTATCCAACTCACACTAATCCCCCGGTGAACGATGTGTTCGGCCATGGAGTTGGGCTACTCCCCTGCGATGATTTCTATCATGCAGCGAATCCCGTACTCGACTGACGCAGTAAGCCACGGCCACGAAAGGTACATCCTCGGCCGCACGCGATGGGCGGACTACACATCCGAGTACGACCTGCGCGACGGGCGTCACCCTTACCCCTACGAGTACCTCAACGGCTACCCAGACCTTGATCCTTGGCTGCTACCGCTTATGCTCCGGAACCGCGATGGCTGGAACGTCGACGGCCCGCCTGAAGACACCGTCGAGTGGCGGCGGCACGGGCATGCCCCGGCCCTCACGGATGAGGTGCGGTGGACGGAGTACCGGCGCGCCTCTCGTGCGCGCGGCGCACTACTTCTCCGAGCTCCTCTACAGGTACCGCTCACTGTCGCGCCTCCCCATGATTGACCCGGATCGCAACGACGCCCGGGAGGACCTGCAGCTGTGTCCCAGCTACCCTGCCTGGCTCTTAACGCAGGTGCGCTTTGCTTCGAGAGATACCGTGCTGGTGGGGCTGATGCGAGTGCACAGGAATCGGAGGAGAAGGAAACGCTACTGGCGCTCTATCGTGAGTGCGGATGGCCCGACCGCTGGCAACGAGCGGAGTAACGAGTTTGTTGCCAAGTGGGATGCTGCACGCGATCAGATTCATACCCGCGCTCGGCTGGCGATGCAAGCACAGCGGGTGTCTCGCATGACGTGAGGGGCACAATGCTTCGCTCCTCAGTCAACCTCTGCGTCGTCTCCTATTCGCACTGTTCGTCTCTCTTCGATCGGGCGACTCGTAGTTCTGCAGAGGATCTCGTCCCTATTGTGAGTTTATCTCTCGACTTGGACCCCACACCTTCCCATCCGTGCGCTCGACCCGTCCCCGCCTGACCGCCCCCGAACAACCGCAGCGCTTCGCCCTTCGTAGCGCCCAGCAGTGAGTACTGCTTCTCCGACACGTGTTGCGACCCTGTAGCGCGGTGGTGCCTCTCGGATGTGTAGCTCGCAGCTTGTGCGGGTGTGTGTGGAGCCGCATTATAACAGTGGATAGCATGGGCTTGGCGCCCTCGCATCAGAGTACGACTGGAGATTGCTAGTCTGTTAAGCGATGCATCCCGTTCATATATTACTATTTTCAACCGGGATACCGGCCACCTTAGCATTCATGGCTGGTTCTCGACAGCCATACCATTCACATACAATACACCTTATGTTACAATGAAGGCTGGTATCCAACGAGTAGTTGCATACAATTTTCTCGATTTTACGCGAAGTGCCGATGAAGCGGCGAATTTATTTCCGGCGACATCCCCAACAAAACCAAATACTAGGAAACCGGCCACCCCGCTATTCAAGTTTCACAGGTGCAAACTTATGGCAATTTGGTTCAGGAATGATACAGGGAGAGTCTAGGGACTATTTTGTATGGTTAAGGTTTAGATACATGCAATGGGGTGGGGGAGAATATGTGCTTGTGAGGGATATAGAACCTGCGGAATCACACATCATGGACTACCCAGGCGCCGCTTCGAGCCCAACAGCGGTGGCGACCAAAAGGGAGGGACATATCATTCAATAAGAAGTATTTAAACATACTGGGGCACTTACCCGCGTACCAAGATGCCGTCAACTTCTTAAAAAAATACAAATGTCTCGGGTACCGAATTTTGGTGGTTTGGGGTAGAGGACAGCAGTGAGAAGGGAATTGAGGGAGGGAAGAGTTTGAGAACACACCAAGTTGTAGGATACCCGACGTCAAAAACCCTTGCCAAATTCCAGACCCATAGCATTGACGGGTCGCCCTATGTGAACGTGGCAAGCCTGAGCCACTCAAGACTGAAGTCGAGGTGTAACCAGGCCACAGCAACAGTTCTCCGGGGAGTGCATGCTGGTCACCCTCATGGATTAAAGCCGTGAATCGTGGGAGTAGACTGAGCCTATGAAGTCGTCGAAAGGCGGAGAACTGGTAGAGAAAGAGCGAAGACAGTCGTGTGGGCGCAAGAATCCGGTGTTCGGGCCGCGTCAGCCGACACTGCACGTGCCATAATTTTTGATCCAAGCCTCACTTTCGGTAGGACCCATGATTATCCCAACATAGGTCGGATACCGAAATCGGGCCCAAAGTTGAATTTTGTCCGAACTTTTTTTCTTTCCCACGCTTTTTGAGTCGGCCAAAATGATCATTTCGACCAGGCCGTTCTTTTTGGCTTTTTTTTGGCCAAAATTTTCAGAAAATTTTGTCCGAACTCGGTATCCGACCTATGTTGGATAATCATGGGTCCTCTTTCGGTCGAGAAAGGATTTGGACTATCGTTACTGGTCCCTTTCCTTCCCAAAACCCCAACGTCACGCATTTCTTAAAGTCCTGACTCCATAGAGGCCAAGTGGCTGGTTTCCTAGTTTGGCTGGTTTCCCAGTCGAAAATAGTATGGATAGCCAGAAGACGTGGACGGATAGGGTCGATCTAACTTGTGTGTTTTGCGGTGGCATTGGTACACGTGATCGCGCATTTTCTTTTCTTTGAATCCACTGCCACCAATCCTTTCCTCGTCGTCAAAGCCTTGCAACGGTGAGCCTCAAGTCCAGAATCATCCTTTTTCCAGGGACGGCGTCCGAACCTCAATTCTACGGACAGTCCGGCCGAGCACTCTCGCGAGCGACCAAGCGCGAATAAATTCATTACTACAACGGTATTGTTTTCGTATGTCCCCCGCCCCGACCTAGTGTGTACTTAGTTAAAGCGCAGATGACGTCCCGTTGCTCTGAATGCGGCGCGATTACCATTATAAAGGCAGAAGGATTGGATGTATATATCACCGCCCCTCTTGCGACTCTGGCACGACATTCAAAGCTCATGAATACGAACGAGCCACCGGATTCGCCCGAACAAGCTTACATCCGGAACATCGTGTCGAAAACAGGCCCACATTTGGCGTGTCTTGACGAAGAGATATCGCGACTCAAGGGCCAGCTGCAGCAGTTGGAACAAGAACGTGCTACCCTCTTCGATTATGACAGGCAGAATACTGCGATTCTCTCTCCGCTGAGGCGGATTCCGCCCGAGGTCCTTCGCGAAATCTTTTCCTGGACGTTGTCGTCGAATCTTGACGAAGTGATCAACGTGAAAGCCAGTCCATGGGTGCTGACACACATCAATCGTCGTTGGAGAGCAGTTGCCATTTCATCTGCTTCATTGTGGTCACTGATTTACATCGACTATTCAAAGGAATGTGTGTATCCATTGGCCATGATCGAGGTCCAGGTTCAGCGCGCCCGGATGCTCAAAATCCACTTCTACGGAGACCAGAAAGAGGAGTCCAGCTATCAAATAGAGATGTTTAACTTCCTGTCACAACACTCCGGTCGTTGGGAGGACCTCAGTCTTGGCTTGACCAACGATTTGGTTCCCCACCTGACCGCTCTGCGAGGCCGACTTTCAACACTGCGCAGGTTGTGGGTGCAATGGGACGGCTCACAAAGCCAGATAGGAGTGGATTCTATCAAGTGTTTTCAGACAGCTTATTCTCTGCTGGACGTGGGGGCCTTTAGCGAATATCGCTTTGTCCCAACTCTTCTTCCCCTGCACAATCACATCACGCGCTACGATTTCGACGCTCCCTGGAACAAACATGCTGAGCTATTGAAATCTCTTCCAAACCTTGTCGAGGCACGCATCCGCGTCAGTTTCGACGACGACCCTTGGCCGGATCCGGGCGAAACTATCACTTTATTGTGTCTCTGGCGTCTGTACGTACCCCAGGCCCAGGTCTTGAACTACCTCACGGCTCCTGCTTTGCGAGAAATAGTCCTATATACAAGCAAAGAGAATAGCCTACATGTCCGCCACATCGAACCCTTCCTGATCCGTTCCTCCTGTCGTCTGCAGAGGTTTTGCTTTAAAAACCTACCTGATGCCCATTCGATGGTGGAGGTTCTGCAAAAATGTTCCACCCTCACCGAAATCGCACTCATAATCGGCGGCGAGGACATCGACCTCGAGGTGGCCAACACTGTCCTTGCCCATTTGACCGTGTCGCCTCTCCCCGGAAGCGCAGTGGTGCTGCCGCAATTATCCAAATTATGCTTCTTGTGGAACCGGTCGGCTCAGATTAACTTTCCCCTGTATATTAGGATGTTGAAATCCCGGTGGAACACGGTGGACCGCGCGCTCAACGTTGCCGAAATTATCACATATTCAAGTCTCAAACTGGATCCAACAACGCTTGGCGCGCTGGATGCGCTCAAGAAGGATGGGTTAGATCTTTTGGTACTATCCGGGTCCACAGCGCTGGCTATGGAGAAGAGTTGGCTGTATGAAAGCCAATGGAATTAATCGTCGAGGACTGTAAGTCATTGCATCCACCGGTAACAACGCCGAGTCACTGAAGATTAAAAATCAGAGCCCGGACGAATGGCTAGCTGAGGACCTCGGACCGTTTCCTGTGGGCTAGTACACACATATGAACATTGGCCTAGATAAACCCGTCACATGAAGGACAATTTAGACCGAGGGTCGGAAATCCCCGCTTCTTCTCTCACTCTTCCAAGTTTCCTCCAATTTCAACGTTCCAGGCGAAAAAAAAAATTCAATGCATATAGATACATCTAAGCTAATGCAATCTCATCTAATCTAAACTGTATGTACGTGCTACAATGATTATTGTGTCTAAAAGCGTCGTTCGTTTCTCCTTGACAGCGCAGAGTCTATGCGTGAAGTGCACGCCTGGATCGCTCGCGAAGGACATTGGTATAGTATACTTCAGTAGCAACAGCTTGAGAATGGGGGCCACCGAACAGATCAAGTGGCTAGGTGCAGTGCATATTTGGATCGCCTGCGAAGGACGTGCGCGTACTTCAGTAGCAGCTGAGCGGTCGAATTAAAATGCGGAAGTGGGAAGAGAAGAAAAGGACGAGCAGACGCACCCAATACACGGCCATCATGAAGAAGGAGAGGCCCGCGAGCAGCGCCGATCCGGGCCCGAGTCCCAGGTTGGTGAACAAGGCGCGGCCGAAGAGGCTGCGAATACAACGTGAGCGGGGGGGTGAGGGATCTACGAATCCCCGAAGGTAAGATACTCACGGAAACACGGACGCGATCGACGACCGGAAGAGATCGTTCGCCGCTAACACCGGGACCTGGTAATCCGGGTACGCAGCCGTGATGTACGTGAGGATGCTTTGGAAGATGAGAAAGATGCCTGGTAGGTACAACGCTGCACCTATGACGGGTACAATCCTAGAAAAAAAAAGCATGTAAGTAAGCGTCGTACACACCGGTAATGTCATGCAGACAGTCTGACTTACCAGGGGATGCTGGCTTTGGAGGCGAAGCCGAAGATCAAGACGCTTGTCGGAATAAATATGCTCGCCATGAGACCGATCTCCAATTTGATTTCGGGCGCCACCGTCTTGTTCGCGGCGGCGGCGCGGGCGTATCGCGGCGTGATATGGTACATCTGATACAAGCAGTAGACGGTATACTGGGTGTCGTCTGTCAGCGACAGGACACGGGAAGATAAGTGCGATAGCCTACCGTTGTGGAGCCCGTCACGAGAAAGCCGAGAAAGGGCAGGCCGCTCACGCCCTCATTGAAATGATAGATATCGGAGAAGACGAGGGGGAAAGCTTCAAACCAGAGGTAGAATATCGCATCTATAAATCGGCGCTGAGTACCGACGGTACAGACACAGGGGACGACGCACATATAAACCCAAGATAGATGTTGGCAAACATGAGCACGGGCTCAATCGCGAGCGTGAACGGGCGCACGAGGGCCTCGTATACGACCTCGCGCACGCCGCCCACCTCCTCAGCGCGCTCCGTCGCCGTCCGCAGCTCGGCGTTCCCCGTCAGCGCACGCAGGCGCTTCGCGCGCCGCAGAAGGATCGTCGGTCCGTGCGTCTCGGGCAGCAGGATGGCTAGGAACGCGAGCGCGAACCCCGAGATCCAGAGTAGCTCGAGCATCGGCCAGCGCCACGACTCCGCCTGCGCCGCGAAGCCGCCAATGACAGGGCCAGTGATGGGGCCGGCAACGGCCCCCAGGGCCCAGATACCGATCACATAGGGCGACTGGCTCGATGGGTAGATATCGCCCATGGACGCGCCCTGGGAATGCGTCCGTTAATTGCCGGAACGTTTTAGACGTAGCGGGAGGGTTGACGCACCCCGGTGGCTAGGGCGGGGCTGCCGAAGAACCCGGTCAGGAAGCGCATTGCGAGGACGGTGTTCATGTTCTTCGCGGTGATGATCGGGATCTGACATACTACAAAGAGGAAGAGGGTCCCCATGTATACCGGATTGCGGCCAAGCAGGGGAAGCTCCTGGAGGGGCGTCAAGAACATGGGTCCAATACCATAGCCTGGATGACCGGGGCTCAGTAACCGGACGCGACAAGGCTGAAAACACATACCAAGGACGTATAATGTGAGGCCAAGCGTCGCCAGCGTGAGGGAGACATGGAATTCAGCCATCAGGCCTGGGATTGACGACGTGTAAATCGCGGAGCCAATGTACACGCTGAAGGTTAATAGACTGATGCTCAAGGCGACAAAGGCACGCTTTTTGAAGGACCAATTTCTACCAGCAGAAGCAGTGAGCACGATCAGTGGTCCGAGTCCATGTCAGAAACGGCAAACTTACCGTGGGTCGTCAGGATCGTCCTCTTCCCAATCTATGAGGTAAGGGTCTGTCGTCTCGTCAGCCGTGACTGTGCTCTGTCTTTCAAGGTCCTTGTCTTCAGTGGCCGGGTCCAGTTCTGTTGCGACCGGAGTGGTCGTCCCCGACATTTTTTTCTTTTCAGAATCTTCACAAAGCGTCGGCGAACCCGATCTGAGCTCTTTTTCCTTTCGCTCCGCCGTGGTCAGGAAGCGCGTGGGGACCACGTACCCGGCGCGTTGGTCACCGTATGGCAACCAGCGACCTCTCGACACATAATTGACGACTTGGCCAAGAGTCGAGTCTCGGATTAGGTCGAATCCCATTGTGTAATCCGAGGCTGAGCGAGGGTTCCAAAGACGAGACGGCCATCTTCATCGCCGTTCTTTATACAAACCTCTACAATTACAAAGAAATTGAGACGGATTAGTGAGCGGATTTGTGAGGCCGCAGGAACATTGATAACGCGCCGCGGAACCGCTCGGTAAGTATGATTCACGATCGCGTATATTTCCTACCTGCTCGGAACACCGCTTGGGGAGAATTGCGGCTGCTCTCACTCTACCGTCCGTGTTTCTGTCGCGATGCTGGCGCTGAAGATAAGCTCAGACTTGAGCCTGTAAGTATCCGGGTGAGTTTCATATTGCACGATTGGCCCCTCAAACCCAGAGTGAAATGCAGCATGATCTATCTGCCTTGCTTATGGTAGGTTTAGGAACGTGCAAGGTGGACGTCAAGAAGAAAGGACATAATAAATGATCCGAGTAGTGTTGTTCGGGTCGGGTCGGGCTTGAAAGCCCGGGCTTGGGTCGGGTCGGAGCACTGCCACCCAGGGTCGGGTCGGGCTTGGGTCGCTGCTAAGAAAGGTGATGTCAGCATCGAATGCCTCCAAATATGAAAGATGGCTGAACCAGGCGTCAGAGGTAGATGGTACACACAATTTACGTCACCTCCCCAGCCCATACCGCACAATTTTTCTCAAGCCCGACTCAGGGTCGGGCAAAAATGGTGGGCCCGACCCGGGCCCAAGGGGTGGGTCGGGTCGGGTCGGGCTTGGGCTTGGGCTTGAGGCCCGACCCGGCACATCACTAGATCCGAGGTCAACCCGGACTCAGTCACTTTCAAACTTGTTCAAACTGTTTTGCGGCATGGCTGACGGTTGAACGAAGCGGTCGTATGATCCTGAATTCGTTACTGTCGCAAAGTTCTTGCCGGGGAGGCACAGACGCAGGGTGAATATAACAGTTACAACATTGTCAAGACGGGTGAAAAAAAAGTCGAATTCCGACGTTTATATCAAGCCTCATCACCAGCGGGCATGGTTAGCTTCCTCGCTGCAGCGCCTTCCTCAACTGTGGCAAGCACAAAATCTTGCTTTACAACCTTGTGGCTTGTGGCTCCTTTGAACCCCCTCGCGCGCGTCACCTCGATGTCCGTTTCAGTCGTGGTGTCCTATACATCCGCACGATTCCTTTTTGAAAAAAAAAAAAATACAAACAGCGGGACGACGCACGACGATCAAACTAGTCTTCACTCCGAATACGACATCGCTGGTAATGTACGGGTCGCCTTTGAAATATAGAGCCGTGGTAAGTTTCTCGAATCCCGGCGCCTGCGATAGAGAATAGTTAAAACGTTAAGTCAATCCGGTGCCACAAAGCGAGGTTACCTCGAGCATCATGTGGAGATGCGCAGGGCGAAATGCGTGCCGGCCGAGCGCTTTGACCATCCTACCTACGGTTCCATCACTGGGGATGGGATACGAGACCGGGACGATGGCGCGGAAGAAAAATGACCCATCCTCCGTGGTATGGAGGCGACCGCGGCAGTCTGGACCCCCTCGGTGAGAGTACTGCAAGTCCGCAGAATGTCAGGGAAATCTCTACGGAACAAATGAACCATAAAAATCAACCTGGACATCATACAATCCATGGCCGTCCGTCTCCCAGGTGTCGATGATGCAGTTAGGTATCGGATTCCCTTTGGTATCGAGGACTTTTCCCTCGACCCACAGATAGTCGCCTTTGCCTTCCGACGCGATGCTCTCCCCGTTCTCGACTGATATACGTTAGTTCTCGTCGCTAAATGGATCTGTAGGAGTAAAATGTGCTGACATTCCAAGGCGTCCGTGGTAAAGAATGGGCCAAGGACCGTCGATTCCGTAGCACCTGGTGGCTTGGCGTTGTTAATGGAGTCGACGAGAGCCGATACACCCAACGAGTCCGAAAGAAGGATGAACTCTGGCGAATTGAGTAAGATTCAGCGCCATAGCTTTTCGCTGGCATTCAGACTCGACCTTGGCGGATATCAGAGCATTTCTGGCCTGTCTCTGTGAGGAACTCAAGAGCGGTCCTATCCTACCGATCAAGGCCGGGATAAAACGGAATAAATGGGCCCTACATCCATTCCTCCGTTGTGATGGATGTCTCTCGAACGAAATCATGTAGGTGAGTGATCTACATCAATGAGAGTTAGGGAACGAAATCATCTGGGAGAGTCTCTGATAACTTACCAAGTTCTTGAATACGAATTTCATTCTCTCATCCGGGCCTGCGGGCCATAAAGTATGAGATCCCTCCGCGTCAATGAGAGCGTATGCGTACAGTTCGAGTTCATCGCATGCACATTCTCTGTGATAGACTCGGCCGACATGTCCAATATTTTGGGAAGTTTCGACAGATCGATTCCATGCTGAGAGGCCTGCTTGCCCGCCAGCAGCGCCGCCTCGGTTTCAATGTTCTGGGTCTCGGACATCGTTCTGCGACGCTAATTCACTGGGTGTCGATACTGTGGAACGTTGTGGTGGGAGGGAGGAAGCTCCAAGTTCGGTATCGTGATCCGCGAACATTCTTAAAATGGAACTACCACAACCACGACCACCTGACATTCGAACCACGGCACGCGTCGGTGACTTTAAAATCACCACAATCCGTGCGAACGCATATGCGATTCAATAAGAGTCTGAATTGAGTTCCGTGTACATAGGAGCGTCAGACCACGTTGGGGAAATATTAACATTACGAAGATCGTACCCTCCCGGCCACTGGTTCAACGAACCGAAAGCAAAAACGCTGGGATCCTGTACGTCGGGAGAATTAGAGGATGAGAAGTAGGGAAAGACATAAGACGAAGGATCCACCGGGCAACTGGGGGCGAATGAAATGCCAGAAAATAAGCCATCCGACGCTCTCGCTTGTCCGGAAGCAGAATCGAGATCCCAACCGTATGCCGCGTGTTCGTCGTTGCGCATGTACTTGTTCGGTGGTGAGGAATGATGGGATTCGAGCGCAAGGGCGAGGGATGAATCGCTGGTGACTTTCGTCGCCGGCTGTATCGGGTAATATCGAGCACTGGCGTACCCGACTCTAGGAAATTCCGGCGGAAGTGAAGGGTCTCCCCGAAGAGGCGGGGAATGAAACACCGGAGATGTCGTGCGCGATAGAGAAAATTGGTACGTGACAGATCGGATGGACTCGTCGTTCGCGCGAGGGGAGAAAGGAACGGTGTCAAACAGCCTCTGCGTCTTCAGAATATCTTGTTCGATGACGCACTGGAAAAGCTCTACAAAATAGGATTAGCGTAACATCCCTCCACTATTCTCGCAACTTACGAGTTGTGCGACACAAGTGTCGCCAAAAGCGGGGAATTAGTTGGGTGCTATATGTGTGGCGTATCGGGTCGACAGACGAAGTGGACACGAAGGCCAGTTGTGTGACCTCTGAGTGTGCAACGACGCCGTCGATAAGCACACGAAAGTGAGAGTAATGCTGCGAGGTCGAAATCATTCGTGGTGTTGAATATATGAGTAGAGGATCGTTATCTGCTATTTCCGAGGGATATTCCAAGGAGATGTGGTGTAAATTATTGCGTGAGGATTTGGTACCAAGAGGGGGGAAAGCTGATCCATAACGAGGGTGCATAGGTGGTGAGATAAGTTCGATGGTTACAAATGTTCTGGGAGGTGTGAAAGGCGTAATCCAGTTGTCCGAATTGACGGCGTCGGTGATATCGGAAGTCGAAGAAACAGGTGAGGAGGCTGTCAAAGACGGTGTTAACTCGGTGGTCAGCGATGAACTCGACGGTGTGTTGGGTTCCATCGTCGAATCGCCCTCCGGTGAATATTCACGCCGTGATAACAGGTTTAGAACTGGTGAACAAATTACACGACAACCAAAAAAATTAACTGTTGGCTTACTCCGGTCGTCTGCACAGGTATCCCTCATCTGCTGCAACCGACTCCCCACCTGTTTCGCGGTCCTTCGCTTTCCGGTCACAGAAAGAATGTGATCAGAGATGAATTGATTCCGTTTGGGAAAACGGCGAAGCAATCGGGTATCGCCTAAATAGCTGCTTGGGCGATACTTATCGAGTGCTACGCCGTGCAAGTCAACTTTTTGTACATTCTCATACCAAACACCGGCAAACCTTCCACGAGAGCAGTCTCAAGTAACGGGGGCCATATCGCCTCCTTTCGTTCCTTCGTCTTCTTGTAAGACTTACGCCCAGGTATTGGGCGCGCCATTGTAACCAGTTTCGGGGAGAGGAAATCGGGAGCCGGAGGGGGCATGAATTGGAGGACGAAACAGAGAATAGAGCGGGCGGGCGCCCTTATGACAATGAGACTCGAGAGGGATACCATACTATTGAATTGTCGCTTGCAATTCACAGCCAAGGCTGACGGCATCCGCTTCAGTTTCAAGTTTCCGTTCAGGGTCCGCGTTAGCTAAGTGCAGTCTTGTCTGGTTTTCGTTTTGACAGCCAGAGCAGCAACTTCTTCCCATAAGGAGATATGTCGCTCTCCTTGTACTTTCGCCACAGGATATCCGGTGCCTCGATTTGTAGCTCTGCCAGTGGGTTGAACATAACCGAGACGTATCCGAACTTGGAGGCCTGAAATCGAAGTCAAGGCGGTACTCAGGACGGCGCTTGGCCCGAGAACAAATCAATGTAAAAATATCCGGAGGGTGATGGGGGACGCATCGTATGTACCGTACGACGTACGTCGCGGAAGTAAAAGAGCAACTTGACCAATTTGGGACATGATACACGTGATCTGACCTAATACTGAAAATCACCGTAAATAGAAAGTTAGCCGAACGCTCTACTCTGAGTAGTACTCAGCCGCCTCGTCGTGCGGTCTACATTTTACTATTTATTTGCGCGCAATACAACATGGCTCCTGCTGAACCCCAAGAGGACTCTTCTACAGACGATGATGCGGCGTCGCAGACAACGGAGGATGACCCCCAGGTTCCGGAACCTCCAGCACCACTCCCTGGACCCAGCGCACCCACTGCGGGCCCGTCTATATCCACCAGTCGTGAAAAGCCAAACTACCAGCTGCGGCATACGATACGGGGCCACACCATGTCCATATCTGCTGTCAAGTTCAGCCCAGATGGGACTTTGCTTGCGTCTTGTGGTCTGTGCGACCCCTCGTTCGTCGCGCTTCACACTGTTGATAGAGTAACCTAGGTGCAGAAAAAATGGTCAAAATATGGTCCCCGTTCACCGGTGAACTCATAAAAAATCTGAATGGACACACGCAAGGCTTATCGGACATTGCATGGTCTTCCGACAGCGTCTATCTCGCGTCCGCATCCGACGATACGACGATCCGCATATGGGAGGTCGATTCGGTCTGCGCTTTACCGTTTTAACCCTAAAAATATATAATTTACTGGAGACAAACAGGGCCTGACACAGAAGCAGTTGAAAGGGCACACCAAGTGGGTGTTCTGCCTCAACTACAACACCGCCTCCAATCTTCTCGTTTCTGGCGGTTGTGATGGCGATGTGAGGATATGGAATGCAGCAAACGGTCCTTCTCTCTTGGGCGACTTTCCTTTCTTGCGTTGTTGATTCCTTTACAGGAAAATGCATGAAAACGATCCCAGCCCATCTAGACTTTGTCACGGCTGTAAATTTCAATAGAGACGCCACATTGATCGTCTCTTGTTCCCTGGACGGTCTTATGTATGTCGGCGACTTACTTCATATGCGTGCGACGATCTCTGATGGCAGCCGCAGTCGAATATGGAATACGAGTGACGGGCAGTGCCTCAAAAGCCTCGCTGAGGGAGAAACTGCCGTATGGTAGGCATGCAAACCACGATTCTTTCTAATTCTCACCTCATTCATCAGTCAACATGCTCAGTTTTCGCCCAACTCGAAATACATCCTTTCCACTGCGCACGACAGTGCAATCCGGCTTTGGGACTACCAAACTAGCCGTTGCCTGAAAACGTACACCGGGCACACCAACACGAAGTACTGCATCACAGCGTGTTTCAGTGTCACGGGCGGTAAGTGGATCGTTGCCGGGAGCGAAGATAACAAAACGTATATATGGGACCTCCAAACGCGCGAAATCGTCCAAGTCCTCGAGGGCCATACTGGTGAGTTGTTGCGTATATACAAACTTCATCGTCCTTTACCCACGCATCTCCAGATGTGGTGGTCGCCGTCGCGGTTTGTCATCCATCCATGCAGATCCCGCTCGAATCGGTAGCGCTAACTGCACATTTCCCACTAGACTCATCCTACGCAAAATATGCTAGCAACAGGATCGATAGACTCAGATCTCTCCATCCGCATCTGGTCAGATCGGGACCCTGAGACATAGGATCGCCTTCCGTCTCGTTAGTTTTAGTCTACGGTAATTTCTGTATTTTATTTCTGATACCTATAGCATGTGCATTTACAAAGAAAAACGTGGAGAGAACAGCGTCCAGAGTGACGAAAGGGAAATGTATGGATACAATGCAACGTTGACAAACTAGAAACCAACGAAGGAGCCGAAGCAAATGGAACCTACTTGACGGGCTCGGCGGTTAATAAGTCTAAAACGAGAACAAGGTGAGTACAAAGTCTTTCAGGGGGACGACGGACGTACCCTTGGCAACCTCTTTATCGGCATCCGTCAGACCGGAATCGTGCGCCTCAAGGAACGCGTCGACCTATTCGTCGCGGAAGATCAGCAGGCGATCGAATACCAATGGAAGTGGCACAGACCTCATCCATAACCTGGTCGTCATTCTCCCCACCATCTACGTCCTCATCGCTCTCATCTTCGTCATCCTTCGCATCGTCGATAGCGAAAGGTGTTCGCTCCATAAGCGCGATGTTGGCGGCGTGGAGCATTGGCAGAGGCGAGAACGTGCTGTTGCTTGAGGGCAAAGATGATCCCTTGTCGCCTCCGACGTTGACGTCGACACTGAGTGTGGACGACGACGATGTCGTAACCGTCTTGGTGCTCTCCGCCGAGAGGCTCGACTTCGACGCGGAATGCCGCATTGATGGCGTGAGGAGCGATTCTCGCGCCTTAGGTTCCTCGAGCTTCGTGTATCGGCCGATCGAGGGTCGGTGCACCACCTAGAGGGACAGATGTAAGCCCACGCGGAACGCTAAAAGGTAGAAACGCACCTGGTGCTTCCCAATGGTCTTCCCGATTTCATCAGTAAACATATTGAACATCTTCTTGTTGTTGTCTGTTGCGATCGTCGACCAGATGTCGCCCAACAGGCCACTGCTGGACACGGGCAGCTCCATCTCGGGAAGAGGTTCCAGCCTGAAGGACGCGGACAAGTCCGTCTCGAAGAAAGACTCGAGGACCTCATCCGCCAGTACGACCATGCGGAACCTGGAATGAAACGATATCTTAATGACCACGGACGAAAGAAGGGAGGGATAAAACATACGTAGCCAGATTGAGATAAGGCTGGTTGGTGGGAACAGTCGGCGGCGTCTCCCCACCCTGCTCGTTTATCTCTGTCACTTCCGGCTGCGGCAGCAGCGCATCCCCGTACTCGAATGCGTTCGTCATAAATCGACTAACAGCCCCTAGATACGCGTCGCCCACTTCATATCTGAAGATAAACTGGAAGATACGTAAGCCACGGGGAAATCTCAGCGAGCAACACTCACTAAGAATGTCTCCGAAAGTGTCAACACTTCGTCCTTTGTGAGGTACCCATCTTTATTTTTGTCGTGCAAATTGAAGAACCACTCTATGTTTTCCATCAGGTCATTGAAAATGACGCCGTCCAGGCCCAGTATCAAATCCTGTGACAAACACAAAGACGATTAGGGCATACTCTGGTATGTAGCATGGTCCAGCACACCTGGAATGATAATGCCCCCCGATGTGTGGTGTCCCAGAAGAAGAACAACCGGTCAATGAACTCATGCTCCGCAATCTCCCTATCTACCCGTCGCTACGAGTGAGAACACCATTAAGCCGTAAGATACTGCATCGAGATATTGTACTGACTTGGAACCCATTGGACACTATCCGCTCGTCGCGTGCCCACGTCGCGATCTCGCTGAGGAAGAACTGGAACGTCCTCAGCTCGATGCGCGTCTCGGGCTTCTCCTCCGTCCCGACATCGCCGGTGGCGACAAGCGCAGGCGCAGGCGGTGCGTCCGGCGGCGGCGGCACGATGCACATCGCCTTGTACAGCGCGTCGTAAACAAGCCCCGCCTGTTCCTTGCTGAACCGTCCGAGGCTCTTGAGGTTGCGGATCGCTGAGCGTTTGGAGAAGGACTCGATGCTGTGGATGATCTCGGAACGGAAGCGCCTGCGCTCGGACAGGATCATATCATCGGTGATGACGGAGAACTCTCGGAAAGATACCAGGAGGAGCTCCTGGAAGCGTGTGATGGCGCGTGCACGAGGGTCCGGCGAGTTGGGGTGGGCAGAGTCGCCGAGGGAAGCGAAGTAATCACGCATGAGGCTGAAGTGCGGTCAGTGGGATACTTTGGGAGCGAGAAGACAACGTACTTGAGGAATCCGCCGTCGTCTTGGATCTGTAGGAGCTTTTCTCCGTTGATCTTAAGGATCGCTAAAATTCAAGGGTGAGTTCTTAACTTGTATTGGGCGAGCCACGAGGAAATACTAACCAAGCCTGTGCGCGAAAAGTCAGTTTTCGATTCTGAAAACTTGTAGAAAGATGCCTAAACCACTCACCCAACTTGGAAAAGGACCTTGGGTCCCATGCAGAAGAAGCAGTCTACTATCCGGAACGCGAAGATCATGGGCATGCTGTTGATGTACCTATCCAAGAGGAGTCAATGCGACAAGAATTGGGGCGGTAAATAAACACTGACAAACTCAGGAACCATGGTAAGGATGCTACCGATAGTTGCACGTCGACGTCTTGGAAATGGTCGTGTATGATAGGTAGACACCGCTGAACAAGGGCTTCAAACACGCGTTGGTCAAGCAGGGTCCCGTGCATCGACGGACTACGTGCTGTCAGCACAAGGAAAACCGTGTGTCGAAGGGACATAACGCACGCGTAGTACCCAGGGAGAAGACGGTCGCAGAGCACCTCGAGCAGCCAGAAGGCCTGTTCCTCCGACATATATCTAAGCGCATCAGCGAGCCATCGGAGCACCGTAGCCAAGACCCCACACACATGAGAATAGCAGCGGCGAGGATGTTCATGGCTTGGCAGTACCCGAGCTCGGGATTCTTGAACGAGTACGCCTGGAGCACACGTCGCAGCGCGCTGATACCGTCCTGAGACTGGTATCCCGCGTACTCCGGCAGACTGCGGTGCAGGTCCTTCTCGATGTCCTCCGTGCTTGTGGTCGTGCGACCCGTGTTCTTCTCGAGCAGCTGCTCGTAGAAGCCCGGATTCGAGAAACGCAGGTAGATCGAACCCGAGAGGGTTTCCCACATCTCTCCGCGCAGGCGATTGGGGAGGCCGACCTGCACGAGCCGGGTGCATTGGGGGTAACGGAGGAGCGTGAGGTTGCGGCCGTGAACTGGGCGCAAATCCCGTCAGGGTCACAGACACAGATCCAGCAGCAAGCCGCACCTCGAAGATATTGGGTCCAAAGTTTGATTTTGGATGCCTCGCGCAGCCTGGGGAACAGTGAGCCGGGACGCCGGGACACGGCGAAGTGAAACGACCCACTTCTTCGGATCCCCGGGGAACTTGAACTTGAGCCCGAGGCCGCCATGGTAAGTCGACTCGCGGGGAGTTGGGTCGTCCTTCTCCTCGCTGATCAAGCTCCCGTCTTCTCGCTCGTTGTCGGCGACGTGCGAAGTCGTCGAGACTAGCGCCTCAGAGTAACAAGTCTTCACAAATCCCTTCACTGCGCGCATCTGGCCACGCTGCAGCTCAATCTTCAGGGCATCGCGTAGAAGTGAGCAGAAGAGATCAGCGGTCGGTCTGAGCGACGTCAATTGGACGATCTGCAGAAGATGGTCAATAATGCGTCCAAGGCTCTCGATCGAGGCCAGAATAAGATCTTCAACGCAGTGCGGCGAGGTGCGGTGGAGTGGCCTAGCGTATCCCGCCCGGAATGGAGGATGTCCATCTGGCTCACTGAAGCCCAAAAGACTAAATCTGAAACTTCGCAGACGCTTTACGCGTCGCAACGCTTCGAGAGTATTCCCCGCACACTCTCAAGCCTCTAAAGGAAAATATAAACGCACAATTTTGGCGCCATGCCACGTTGAGAGACTTAGGGCATAAATGCCCGCCCGTGCATTCAGTCGCTCCACGCGCCGGATCGTCGAGAGCGGAATCGTGAAGCGCACAGATTTGCGGTCCAGCGATGCGAATGCCAGATACGGCGCCATGATGTATAGCTTTCCAGCCTAGATTTGATGATTACACAGGGTAACTGCGGCGGCCGCTGCACGACTCACGTAGGCGTCCTCCTCACCCTGAACACCGAGACTCAGGACGGCGTTGATGTCCATCTTCTCGACCTCCTGCGCGGATGTCTTCTCGGTGCCATCGAGGGAACCAACGGACGGCAGCGAGAAGAAGATCTGCGTGAGCTGCTCCTTGGTAGGCTCCTTGAAGTTCCGCAGCGCGGTGGAAATGGTAGACATCCCTGGCCTGTAAGACGAAGCTCCAGAGCGACTAGAACGCTAGTAGAGGACTGGACAGTGACACACGAAGACTCGGAAGAGCAAGGCTCAGCAAGCACAGGCCGGTAACAAACACAAGTAAATCCCTAAGTTAACCCCATAAAAATATTCGCAAAGATACAGAATGCGTAGTAGATACAAGCAGAAATTTAATACAGTCCAGGAACAGTGGCCTGGGTCGAACGGGGAGAGAAGAATGATCCAAGGTCCGTCAAACACAGATGCTTTTAGTCCTCGACTCGTAAACCCTCTAATTGAAGGCGGTCTCGAGCAAATAGTCAGTATGTAGACGGTCGATCATCTAATCGAACGCGCCCTCGAGCGCATCAAACCACCTCCTGCGGTATGAAGGTCAGTGGCAAACATGAGGAATATTTATTTGCCATATATACCTTGCTGGTGGTCGATCAATCTGGAGATAATCAGCTTTTTCAGCACCAGCAGGCCAACGATAAACCCACGCACCCTGTATTTTACATTCTCACCCTCGGGCCCCTCCCGTAAGATAGTTATCCTGTTCCAGTCCTGCCGTGCCTCGTTATGCCCACAGTGATCGAGCTGGCGCAGATTCGGGCACAGCTGCACAAGCTGCATGATGACGCCGTGCATTCGCTGCATGTTGAGCGTCACGGCCGCCCACAATCCCTGCCCGCGGAAGACCTCGAGCTTCGTAAAGCGTGGGAGCAGGTCGAGCCAGTCCTCCTACAGGCGGAACACAGCAACGATCAGCGGGATTCGTGACGACGACGGAACACACTTACCAGGCTGAAGTGGCCATAGCGCGACGGCATGGAGAGCCATGTGAGGTCAGGGAAGAGCTCCGCGAGCTCGTGCAGTGCAGCCAGCTCGCCGAACGCATGTAGTTTCACCCTGCGCACGCTCCCGCCCTGCAGGTTCTTCAGCTCGACTAGGGTCGCAGGGTCAAGTTGGTAGATATCGAGACATTCGATCGACTGGCAGTCGAGCATACCGACGACCTGGATGTTGGTGCGCAGCCGCCTGAGCGCGGGGAGCGTCCGGGGTGACATGTACACTGGGCCAAGGGGTAGCCAGGAGAGGTCTTCAATGGTGGGATGGTCGTTGAGGAAGCGCACGAAGCACGGATCGATGGAGCGGATCCCCCCGGATTGCAGGAATAGGTTGAGCCGCTTGAGATGGGGGAACTTGCAATCGGCGAGGCTGGAGATCTCCATCGGCATTTCGATGTACTGTGCAAGATAGCTATGAGCTCCAGAACACCTAGAAATGCGCGGATGATCACCTCCAGCGCGGATAAGCGGCCCAGCATGCGCTTCAAGTGGATCGCGTTGGTCGGCTTTATCCATGAGTCTCCACGCAGAGATATAGATGTAAGGTTGGCGAAATTCCAGACCTGCGGTTGGCGTCAGCATGCCTGCTTCCCCGGACCATCGCTACATACCGGATACAATGCGCTTTCCGGATCGTAAGCCACGCCAGGGGCATGGTTCCCAAACAGGCCCCATAGCCCAAGGTGTCGAAGAGTCTCTTTCCGCGAGAGTACATCGAGGATCGCATTCTCATGTCCGGGCTCAACGGTCGGGAGCGCGGGCGGGTCCACCTCCCAGGACCATGTAAACGTGTGCAGCCGGCGCATATGCCCGAGCGCCGTGCAGATGTTACGGATGCGCCGGTCCTCCATTATGTTCGCCACCTTTTCGTCGGTAACCCGGTCAATCAAGGTCTTCGGCACACGGTCCGACGCCGTCTTGTTAGTACGCTCGCAGATGTGTACCTCACGGATGTTCCGGGCGAGGTCCGCACGGCGCGCGAGGTGCGCCCACATCGCGGGGAGGAGGTGACGCGTGCGCAGGACGCGGTATTCGGTGTGGCGGGGAATAACAAGTGTGCTGCTCGCATGGCATACTAGCGCCAGAGAAACCAGGTCTCGGTGCTCGAGGTCGGAGATAATATCATCGAGCAGCTCCTGAGGAAGGCGGAGAAAGCCAGGGTATTTGAATGGATGGCGTTGGGTGACTGTGGGCATTTCTTGGGAGGGAGGGCAAGCAGAGTGCGCTGAAGAGGAGATATGAACAAGCCTACAGACGTTTGCATAAATGATTGCAGTCGCGATTTCGCCGAGCCGTGTTTGTACGAGTTATTTCTGCCAAACTTTGACCAAACTTGTGACATTATGTAAACCGGAAACTCGTTTCCGGCTCCACTGCATTTGCAGTACGTTCCAATGGTTCCACAACTTGCTTCAACCGAACATATCCTCTCTTTTTGTGCTTGAAGAGCCTTGGTTTTCCAGCGACATCTCAAACGGGAGGTGTGATAAGTTCTGTCGTTCTTGAATTCACTAGCATCCGAGTAGAGATCAAGTCGAGATGATGCCGCCCTCGTGAATACTCGCGCTGTTGCTTTCACCGACTTTATTCTTCTTTACAGTGGGTAGAGATTCGTGGTCCACAGGCCATCTTCCGAGCTCGTTCCTGGTGCCTGCCACTGAAGTCTTGCTGAGGCCTTGTGCCTGGTGCCTGCCAATGCCCGCCCCCGACGCTCGCATCGTCGGCCATCTGACTGCGGAGATATATGATCATTCCTTCGAATATTCCTTCCTACTTTCCATAGGGACCCGTATATTGCGCTGATATTCTGCACAATAGCCGATCCGAGACCGTGCATCCAATGTGTGCAGAACCACAGAGGCTGTTGAGATGCGACACAATTTCTCGGTTGTAGGTCAATGGAAGATTCTTGTGGCGCGGATAAACGGCTGCATGATATGGTTTGAGGTACGACAATGCAAAAATTTAAAAGTGCGTGTCTGAAGAAACCATGCTTGAGATTTTCTCGCCCATCTTGCTCAAAAAAATGCAGCAGCGCTACGTTCACCCCTCTGTGCCTCGTTCCTCCCCCGTGCCGCTGGGACCCAGCGCTTCGGGAAATCTCCCCCCTCGCCCTGACTATACCAACTTGAATATTCGTTGCCCCTCAGAAATTTGGTTGAAGAGCGCAAACCCGGGATGGATTGGTCAGTAAATCTCTATTGTACTTGTAATTCATGCCTGTTCTGACTATCTTAGATGGTGCTTCCAACCCTCCCATCTTCTTCACCAATGCGGACGACATAATCACCACCATGCTCACTTGGAACCCCGAACATCCGATGTTCCAGCCCACCCGCAAGCAGCCCACCGGCAATTCTATGGATCCCATGGACTCTACTGCCCCTCCTGCATACCCTGGTGCAGGAACTGTACAAGAGGCGCCGGTTCCCGAGGCTCCAGGTTGGTCCTTTGCTATCCTACGCTATTTGCGATGTTTAACGTACCGTTTTCAGCCCTCGCTTCCGCTGGATACCAGGTCTCCGTCGTTGTTCAGTACACTACTGCCGACACAAGCAAGCCCACGCTCCGCTCCAAGGCTGCGGTCAAGCATATCAAGAGCACCAAGCTTGCTATCGTCGACATGAACAATATGGACAGATGCACATTCATCAAATCCATCCTCGACGTTCACGAATACGGCACCGACTACAGTCCTGGAGTCAACCGTGGGCCGCCGTTCAAGATTTCGTGGACGGGATCCAGGTATGCCAATCAATACTTCTCTTCCGTCTCGTTCGCCGTTGATCGGTTTCCAGTGGGGGTAAGGGCGGTGCTCCCACGATCGAAACAGATGCAGAATACGAAGTGGCTATCCAGTCCCTCAAGAAGAAGACCTCACCTGCAGTTGTAGTCGAGTTGAATCTGGATGAGATGGATGGTTTTCGTGTCATGAAGAAGCGGGTGAGTTAATTCCGGTCCAGTATATCTGATCTACATTAATGACGCAGTCTCTCTCTCTTCTCCCTTCGCCCGAATCATCTCCCTACTCCTCTCCGCCATCTTCGCCTTCCCCGATGCCTACAAAGTCCCTCCCGCAGGACGGTGATGAGAACGTTGAATTATTGTATGGTACTAAGGTATGCGCTACATCCTAACTTCCCTGACCGGTATTAATGCTCAACAATGTCCCCCGTGTCGATGACTACAGTCCCCAGGACCAACTTCATGGTGCGATGATTTTGAAGTTGAATGAGAAGTGGCCATGCCAGAAGCACGCCGGCGAGAATGGAGATGTAGGGCATTGTTGGGTTGATGCTGGCGGGAACCACATCGGTCTCAATATGCGAAAGAAGAAGATGTGGGCGGCTTCAATTGTGAGTTCCACCTTCGTTGCATGCAAAATGTTGACTCCATGAATATCAGGTCGCCGGCGAGGCCACCATCCGCGAGCCTCCCAACATCGTGGAGTTTGATGGTGTACGTGATGGTCCTCTCACCCGTCCCCGTGGCCGCGGTGGCCCTCGCTCCTATGGACAGGCTTCGTCGGGAAACGGCGGTGGAGGTGGAGATAGCACTGCGACCGTTCTGCTGGCTGCGATGCTGCCTCTTCTCCAGAACTTGGCGCCCAAGACAGATCCCCTTAAGACCCCTCCTCGCAGCACACTTCCGGTCGCATTTCCCGCCACTCCCAAGAAACCCATCGCCACCGTTGCTCCCTTTTCGCCTATTCCGACTACGTCTTCTGAGCTTCATGCCTGCCTGGACGACTTCCTCAGGGCGAAAGGAATCAACCTCCTCGAGGCTGAGTCGGCGCTAGCCGCGTTGTCGCTCACGCCGGACATCATTGCCAGTGTCCCCGTTTCTCGTTTATTGGAGATCACCGGGGCGGTTGAAGGTCATTTGTGGGGATTTCAAGTGTTTTGTCGTGAATGGTCCTCTCGCCTGGAGGAGAAGAAGCGCCGCTTGACCATGGTCTCTGCTTAATCTGCTGTTTGTTTTCTAATCACTCCTCGGTATACATTTTATGTCGTAATTTTCTCTCGTGCTATACCGCAATTTTCAACACAGCCTATTTAGCCATTCTAATGTAACGCCTTCGGAACATCTACGAATAACCACAGTTGATGATCCACCCTTCTGCGTTGTCCGGTGTCACTGCTGCCGCTGCCTGGTGAATTAACCATGGACGCGCATCTGGGTTGAGGGCTTCAACTTCATGACGACGAAGCCAAGCCTTGATGGCCGAAAAAGCTTGTTCGATTGGATTGAAGTCTGGCGAGTAAGGAGGAAGGTATATAACCTTGGCGCCTGTACATCAAATTTAAATCTGGGCCGTAGCACTCATGAAATATTTCCTACCGCATTCATCCACAACAATGCGTCGTATTTCTTCATCGTGATGAATCGCGCAGTTGTCCAACACTACAACGCTTCGTGGACCCGGATAGGGTGTCAATTTAGGGGCCTGAACAATTCCTTCAATTGACGGTAACAGAATGAAAAGACGTAGTCACTTGCCAATTCATTCTCGAGGAAATTGACAAATCTGTCCTTGTTTACGGATCCTTCAAAGATGTCGAGGGCAATGATCCCATCGCATGTCAGTGCCGGAAGCATGGAAAAGCGTTGGCCACGTATGAAAGTCTGCCGCTTGACACACACCCGACCGAGGCCAGCCCAACCCGATGACCGTTGATGTGTACGGGCATCGACACTGGCTTCATCTAGCCATACAAAATATTCCATTGGAATATCCCCGTTCACAGCCTGCCAGGTCGCCCGCAAAAGCTCGTTTCGCTCTATAGCTTCGGGTGCAACCTTCTTCTTCGTGATTGCAAGGCGCCGAATCGTCCTAAATAAGGTAGCGATGGATACATCGACGCCACGGCTATCATATAGCTTCTCCTGCAGCTCGTCGAGATACCAAGTGGGGTTGGCATCCAGAAGACCAGAGAGATAGTCGAGGTCTCCCATGTCGAGAGCCCGAAAACGTCCTTGCGGCTGAGTGTGTGGATTGATGGTTTGGCCGTATTCGCGCTCCAAGCGCAAAACATTGTAGACGGTCCGCTCACTGCACCCAGCCAGTAGTGCTATCTCGGGCGCCCTCTTGTGATATTCATGGCGCCAGACGATGATTCTTTCCCGCAGTTGCGAGGTCAGTGGAACGCCGGGCATTGGGCTTGGGTGGTGGTTGTGTGGAGGAGACCAAGGGGAGACTCTCATATGCACGCAATCGGATCGATAACAACTCTATATCAGGTCTAGTACAAGAGCCGCAGGTCGGCGCGTGATGGACGCGCTGGAGGGCGCAACGGTCAGCGGGTAGGCGTGACAGAGTAACAAGTTTGGTCAAAGTTTGGCAGAAATAACTTGTACAAACACGGCTCGGCGAAATCGCGACTGCAATCATTTATGCAAACGTCTGTAGTTGAGAACAAAGTCACCATCAACAGTTGTTTGGGCTTGATGACGTTGTTCCCATTTCTGTTTGTCCTTTGTTCTCGTGACTTTCAGTACAACGCTGCCATGAACTTTAATTCCACGCATTGTGCTTGACGTACCGCCGATTCATGTCCACAGACAGATGTCGAGCTACAACTCGATAGGTGTGTATGGAATGGTCAAACTTGGTGTTTGGGTCTTGGAATCGATTTTTCTTTTCTTTTTCAGGTTGTTGCCGGTCGATAAATTGAGACGAATGGAAGACTCGAATGTCTATCAGAAAGGAGGGACGATAGAAGGACGGGCTGTAGGGAAAGGAAACTGGAAAAAGGAAAGTGTACGGTGATGTATTAACGGTAGTCATCACGGTGGAATAAAATGAACAGATTTAATTCGTCGAGATAACCCAAGCGGGGAAGACTTGGGAAGACGTACGTATATGTTCTGTGAACCTCATCAGGTGTGAACTTCACTGCTGGCGGACTGGGTCGAGAGACCTTTCAAAGCATTCGTTGAAGCCTTCTTTTTTTTCTTTGGATCGGAACGAAATCAAGTCTCGTCGAACTGGAGCCGCCGGAGGAAACGAGGCGGTTGCGTCCCGAAATCAACATCGACCAGTGGACCTTCAGTTGTTTAAAATCAAGAGGGGGCCGAGAATTACACGAGGCCGTGGAAATCAGTGCGACCAGCGTATATCACTACGTCGGGGACAAAGGCCCGGGAGCCGACAGTGGGGACTCGGCCGACCTGGGGAAAGATAGTATCCATCCGGGAACTTGAAGGAGACCTCATAGGAAGACCCAGAGTCTGTCTCAGCCTGAGGACTTCGCACAGAACAATTGTGATTACGGGTGAGCTCGCCGCGGGAGCCAGCCAGTTTGAGACCAGTGAGCCACTCAAGGATGGAGAAATCCGCTGTGGTGCCATTTGGGAGGATGAAAGGGAGTGGTAAGTAACTTGTACTAAGAAGCGCCGGACGCGGTCACGAGGGAAACCAAACAGGAACAACGTAGACGAATTGTGCCTTCTTTGGTTGATTGTTGTCTCTGTTGTCTGTTGGTCTCAAGTCCGACCATCCGAGTCTGAGAGCAATCCGTCTATGTCGACTAGTTCACGAGTCTGGTATCTTACCACCATGATCAGGTTAAGCACTGCTGTACCGCTGGCAGCCCTAGGTGAACTGTTTACACTACACTGTGTTCTCGCGGCTAACGAGATTTAAAGCGCTAGCGGCCCGCAGACACCACTACGGGGACGAACTTCCGAGCACTCCGCGACCGCTAATGTACGCCTGCGTATCGACAGATCTCAGCGACAAAGCAGAGGCGGATGGCGGCACGACTTTGTTAGTCCTCGATCGCTCCCCCCAAGTTATTAACAGTGGTGCCAAATTGTCGATCTCGTATAAGCGCAATGGGAACGTGCTCGATTGGGCAGAGAACTTGGCTTTGGACGACGAGGATCAGGGCCTGGGTTAGTAACACTGATCAGGATTGATAGAGTCCCATCTTTGTTTGCGCATTTCCCCCTGAACGAACCGGCGGTCCTGACGGTTCGCCGCTGAAAAGAATCCGAAAAACTTTTGAAAGGAGCACAGTGCATCAGTCACTGCAGTGAAAAATACATGCACGCCTCAAATTCGCAGCTCCTTGGTTTGGCTTCTGGACTGTGAGGCCTTGGGCGCTAGTTCAAGACATCCGGTAGTGCCTCCAAATGCCGATAAAAATGAGTTAAAGCTTACCTTGGACGGATGCAGTAAGTTGACCGCAAACCTCAAAACAGTGGGGGGAGGTTCCAGACGACGACTTCAAGAACAGGTGCTCGTTCTTGTAGAATGCTTCTAGCATGCCTTCGACAACGCAGAAGAAGTTTGGGACAAGCCCTCCGAGTCCACCGTGTTCCAGCGGTGTTCCGGCGACTGCCAGCGGTGTGCCAGCAGCGGTGTTCCAGGAATGCAGCAGCAAACTGGCTCTCAAACTTTCAAGGGGTAAGTAAGTAGCATTAGTAGGTGCGCAACGTCATTCCGCACGGCGGAACTGTCCTGCGCGCTCGTGACCGCGCATAGCACTATTAGTAAGGCAAGAATGACACGCATACCCACGGGTTCTCACGCGTCTGTGCAGTTATATCTCCATGTTTCTATGAATGAACGTCAACCGGGTTGAACACGTCTTCGTTTGTCCAATGGTGCCCTCCATAATAACATGCCGTCCTACCTTGCTCTTTCGTACTGATCCATGTTCGACGCAATTCCGAGGCGTCTTGGTCAATGAGCTTTGCAAACCAGTTAGTAATTCCTGTAATTCCGCCCTGTAAGCAGCGCGTACCGAGTAAGGATACGACCCCGCGTGATACAATTAATCTGCTTCGTAGAACGGATGTAACCCCGGAACAGAGTAGTAAAAAATCCTGCGAGATGGCCGAGATTGCCAGAAACTACCACAATGATCTCCAATTTGATGAGTCAGAGCTGGATCCACAAACTAAGGATCGGGCCATTGAGGAGGTCTTAGCCGACATGAGCTCGCATGCGGACGATCCCGAAATGATTAAACTGGCCTCAGAGCTGGAAGAAGAAGATGTCCTCACTGCTCTGCAACAGTCTGCTTCAGGGACGGCCTCGGGGGTAAACGGGCTCCCCACTGAACTCTGGAAAAAACTTCATGCAATATATTTAGAAGCGGAAAAGGCCAATGAGGATTGTGCAGACGCGGAGAAGGCCCCAATCTTCAATGTAATCAAACTGCTTACTATTGTATATAATGACATCGAGAGGTACGGCGTGGTACCAGGCACCGAATTTGCCAAGGGTTGGATGTGCCCGATTTGGAAAAAGAAGGACAAGTCAGACATCGCGAATTACCGCCCCATCACAGTTCTCAATACAGACTATAAGATATTTACCAAGGCCCTGACCAATAAACTGTCCAGGATAGCCCCGAAATTGATCTACAAAGACCAGGCAGGCTTCATGAAGGGTCGAAAAATCACAGACCAAATATACCTAGCCAAGGAGGTAATTGAATACTCCGAGAAAGAACTCCGCAACGGAGCAGTCGTTGCCCTTGATCAAGAGAAAGCCTACGACAAGACTTCCCATAAATACCTCTGGGAAGCAATGGGCAAGAGAGGGATCCCAGCAAAATTCATTAACACGATAAAATCCCTATATGCCGACGCGGAAACTCAAGTAGTTATAAATGGTGAATTAAGTTCTACCTTCCGAGTTACGAGGGGGGTACGCCAAGGAGACCCCCTCTCCTGCTTACTGTTCAATTTGGCCATTGAGCCTCTGGCTGAAATGCTCCGAAGATCGAATCTCCGAGGATATTCGGTACCTAAAATAATGCAGCAAGTTGTCGTAAAAATGTTTGCAGACGACACAACTGTATACCTCGATGCCCTGGACAGCTTCGACGAACTGCAGAGGATCCTGAAGAAATGGTGCGCAGCCTCTAGCGCAAAGTTCAACGTGGGAAAGACAGAGGTCATACCCGTAGGTGACCCGAACTACCGCAGAAATGTGATTGAAACAAGGAAATTAAATGTCAACGACACACCAATATCCCCGGACATCCATATTGCCCGAGATGGCGAGTCAGTCCGTATTCTTGGCGGCCAGGTTGGGAATGGTGTCGACGAATTTGCAATGTGGACCCCCAGACTCGAAAAAATTGATGCTGACCTACAGCGATGGGAGAGATTGCATCCCACATTAGAAGCACGCCGCCATATAGTGCAAATTACTATAGGGTCCCAAACCCAGTACCTGACCCAGGTCAATGGGATGCCAGACAAAATACTGAAACACTTACTGAAATCCCAACGCGAATTCATGTGGGGTGGTGCTAAATCCTCCCCAGTGCAGCGGGAGATGCTCATGGCCCCGATAATGGAAGGTGGCAAAAATATGCTTGACCTAGAGGCCCGAAATGATGCCATCCAACTAATGAAACTCCAATCCTACCTGGAATTAGATCCCGAGAAAAGGGCGACATGGTGCTACTATGCCGACGCCGAGCTCGAAAAACTCGACGTAGAAAATTCTACAGTACAAGAGGGCTCACATGTAAACATGTTCCTGCAAGACTGGACACCAAACCGACTGAAATGGCCCAAACACCTAAAGGGAATGCTTAAATGTGCGCAGAAATACGGGATAAGCTTTGACACCCTGAACCCATCAGTCTTCATCCGGGAGCAACTCCCACTGTGGCACCCGTTCGGAGAAGACCCGGAACAAACCCAACGGAATAACACCAAATCGTGCAAATGCCTTCGTGAGGCTCATGGTGTCCTCACAGTTGGTGAAGGCATGGAAGTCATGAGGCGTCTGCAAAATAATAACCATAAACCATCAGCCAACTGCAAATGCATGCATTGCACAGACGATCGACGCTTACGGGGATGTAAGAATCCTCATGCCTGTGCCTCGGCAGTCCGAACCAGACTCCATCAATTAACCTCCAAATGGGACCCGCGAACAGAGCCACGCCAGGAAGCGGAACAAGATATTGATGATCCTAACCTATTTGTAAACCCAAGACAAATCCAGTCCATCACGGACGGCTTTCGTGTCTTTACAACTGAGAAAAAGGCTGAAATCGAAGCCGACCCAGTCACTCCAGCCGTGACTCGTGCTCCCCCTGAAATAGCACATGTGAAAGTGTTCGTCAGCGGGATAATAAGACATAATGATCGCGGCGAAACATTGGCCTGCGCTGGAATTTTCTACAAGGCCGGAGACCCACGCAACAAGGCTATACAATTGCCAGGAACATCTTGCCAGACTGTTCCCGGGGCTGAGGCCCATGCAGTACTTCTCTGCATCAAGCAAACTGACCCGCAGACGGGCGTGACAGTTTACAGCAAACGTAACTTCATCCGCAATGCCATGACACACCAACTCCCCATATGGGAAGATAGAGGATGGATAGGAGTCGCAGAGAAGCTCCCACTCCAAGCGCTAGCGGCCGAACTCAAGGCCCGCACTGCCAAAACACTTTTCGTGACTCTCGAGGACTCCGACTCCGAGAGCTACACTACTGCTGAAAGAGAGGGGTGTAATCAAGCACACCTTCTTGCACTAGAAGGCCAAAGCAAGGAGACCCCAGACCAGATAGACATCCAAGTACCAGACACGATGAAGCTGAAGGGGGCCAAACTGTCAACTTTGACGCAAGCTCTTGCGTACTCCGGAATTAAAGAGCTAAAAGCCAAGGCAACTCGGCCGGCGACAGACAACATGATCAAGCAAGTACAAACTGCTATACAACACAACCATCGTCGGATTCCTACTCCGGCACAGATTTGGAAGTCAATTCGACACAAGGACTTCTCGCGCCAGATTCGGAACTTTTTGTGGAAGTCCATGCATAATGCACATCGTGTTGGCAAATTCTGGAAACACATTCCCGAATGCGAGGAATGGGGAACCTGCCATTTTTGCGGGGAAATAGAAGACCTAGAACATATTCTCCTGAAATGTGAACGCCCCGGTCAAGAACTAATTTGGAAACTGGCTGAGTCACTCTGGCTCCAAAAAAACCCTCACTGGCCTGAACTCTCCCTGGGGAGCATCCTCGGTTGTGGCCTGGCCTCAATCACGGATGACAGAGGTAACTATCTACCCGGTGCCTCTCGGCTTTACCGAATCCTCATTTCTGAATCACTATACATGATCTGGAAACTCCGTTGTGACTGTGTTATCGGGAAGGGAGGTCAATCCCTGTCCAACTCAGAGATACACAACAGATGGCTACATGCCATAAACGAACACCTCAAGTTCGACCGTATATTGACGAACCACTCGAGGTACGGAAAAAATAATTCAATCAAACCGGTTCTTGTGTTGCAGACATGGAGCTCAACATTGAAGAATGAGGAAGATTTGCCAGAAAACTGGCTCAAAGAGCCCAAGGTTTTAGTGGGTATCGAGCCGATGAGGTCGCCACCTCCTTCCCAGCCAGCAGACCGGCCGGGTCGAAACAGGTAAGCTCGGAGCCCCACACTGTCGCAAGTTGCGTCGTGCATAATACATTTCCCTGGGCGGTGAAAATATCATCTTCTCTCACGGAGGTCCTTTTCCTCTGACCCTTACGAAGTTGCGGGAGGTTAACCAATTGTTAATTGTCTCGTTACTGCTTGCCCTTCGGGCAAACGTACCACCAAAAAAAAAAAAAAAAAAAAAAAAAAAGCAGCGCGTACCAGGTACTTAAGGACGGCAGCTTCGAGCAGAGTCGACACACACCGGCAGTGTATTAGCAATCGCAACAAATGTCGAAACTCGAAACCCATACGAACCAGGCGGCGTTGCTCGCCAACGAGCTGGCCTCCCAACATGGGATTGATTTGTCGAAACTTCCAGAAAACCTGGACATGTCGGCGGAGTCCATCACAGAGAATGTGCATGCGATGAACGCGAACTGTACGTCCATCCAGTTTCCGACGCCGAAAGCTCGCAAATAATTAAATTTTGAACCGCAGGCCCCGACGAGAGGACGAAATTCATATTCAAGAATCTGGTGAAAAGCGTTTCTCTGATTGAGTCGGGGTCGATTTTTTTGATGCCCATCGATGCAGGTTGATCACCTACATAATTTCGTGCGCGAAACGTCCATCACAACGGAGGAGTGGATGTACGCGGCCCATCCGGCTTTTTATTTTTTCCGGCTCTGATCGGACGATAGGACCGCCATCGAGTTCCTCACAGCAACGGGCCAGAAATGCACTGATCTTCGCCAAGGTCAGAGGACAGCATCGGTCAAGACGATGAATCTTATTTGGCTCCGCAGAGTTCATCCTTCTTTCGGATGCGTTGGGTGTATCGGCTCTCGTCGACTCAATGAACAACGCAAAGCCCCAGGGTGCTACCGAAGGGACGGTGCTTGGCCCCTTCTTCACCACGGACGCCTTGGAATGTCAGCGCATTTTTTCTTGGACCTCCTTCCATCGAGAACTCACCTGCATCAGTTGAGAACGGGGAGAGCATTGCCTCGGAAGGCAAAGGTGATTACATGTGGGTGGAGGGCAAGGTTCTGGATACCAAAGGGAATCCAATCCCTAATTGCCTCATCGACACCTGGGAGACAGACGGTCATGGGCTGTATGACAACCAGGTCTGATTATATCCGTCCTGCAGAAGCGTCGCTGACGTCCTACCGACCTGGTCGTGCAGTACTCTCAACGAGGGGGTCCAGACTGCCGAGGTCGCCTCCACACCGCGGAGGACGGGTCGTTTTTCTTCCGAGCGGTAGTCCCGGTCTCGTACCCCATTCCGGGTGATGGTCCAGTAGGACAGCTGTTCAACGCCCTCGGGCGGCATACATACCGCCCTGCGCACCTCCACATGATGCTCGAGGTAACCTCGTTTTTGTGTGTGGCCAGATTGACTTGACGTTCAACCTGTACTCATCCGCAGGCGCCGGGTTTCGAGAAGCTTATTACGGCTCTGTACTTCAAAGGCGACCCCTATCTCACGAGCGATGCCGTATTTGGGGTGAAAACCAGCTTGATCGTCGTGCGTCGCTCTTTCGTCTACGCTCAAGGTCATTTTCAAGAGAATCGTGCTGATAGGACACCACGATCGAAACGAACATCGAGGTGACGCGCGCGAGAGGATTCAAAGAATCCACAAGCCACAAAGTTTTGAAGTACGATTTTGTGCTGGCTACGCCTGAGGAGGGCGCTGGAGCGAGGAAGCGAACCATGCATGCTGTCGCTTGATTGTTGAAACCTCCAGTACTAGTTTTTTTTACATGTTGTTTGAATGTGGATCCCAGTGTGAATGCTAGCCACGACCGACGGCAGAGATTCAGCCTGAACTTCAGCATGCAGATCAATGTCAATATTTGCGCACGAGCGACGACCTCATAACACAGGATCCGGGTATACAATCGGGCATGAAAGATGTCGTTAGATGATATCTATCACATGTGGCCACACGCTGAGGGCGTGGTCAGGTCTTTATTCTCACAAGAGCAAGTAAACGAACCTCATAAGTCCGACCAGGACAGATATGACGGACCACAGAAAAGGAATCCATCTACGACACGGTGAGCTTAGAGGTGGAATCCACGTGCGAAGCAGACGTACGTGGACATGTTGTAGTGAGCAAGCTTGTAGATGCCAACGAGGATGAACCCGATGATGGCTGAGCCGAGGCAGGCGCCGGCGACGCTGAGGATAATGAAGGTGAGGAATACGAGGATGGCGAATGTGGTTCGTGAGCGGCCCTCGTTGGGTTTAGGCTTAGGCGGGCGGAGGAGCGGCGCGGTGGCGTCGCGGGGCGAGTATGGCATCAGTGTGAGGGGGTACGCTCCCTCATCGGGAATCTCGCGCCTGGACACATTCGTAGGCTGTTTCGGGGGAAACGTGAGGTTGAAGAAGGCGTAGAGCCCGCAGAATAGGAAGATGGGGGTGTAGAAAATTAAGGTCCAATACAGCGTGAAGCGGAAGACATCTTTAGGCGCACTGTTACAGTCTGACCTCCGGGAAGTATTTCAGCTCACCGGAAGGATGTGATAGATATTTTCCATCCGGCTGTACGGGGTCCTTGTGGGGAATGTTGAGCAGTTCGATGCCCGGGTCGTAAAGGGATGGCCATGATGGCGCTGGACCGGACGGGAGTCCGATGGAAGACATATGTGTTCAGTTCCGTTGAGATGTCATTAGTTAATAGGCCGGATGAAAGTCCTTCGAAGGAAGAAACGATTCGAAGATGGAGGAAGGGAGAAAGCTTCCGAAGGCCGTGGCTGTGCGGCTCTTGAATTCAACAAGTCAAATCAACGCGAAAAGAAATTACTGCTTTTCTGCCAAGATCTGAAGCCGAGCTACAATTGCCTAGTACTGTGGCCCACTGAAGCCAAAATATTACATCATGCATCCACTATTTTTTCAGCACTCCTAATCCGCAGGCCTCCGCAATGTTTGCGCGAACCGCATCGATACCATACATCGGCCGCATGGCAGCACTGGTAATAATGGGGGGCAGACACAATGGAGCTGTTTCCCAAATTTGTTTCTGAATCTTCGGAATAACCTGACCCAGCGATTGGTCCGGGATGCAGTCGGCCTTAGTGATGACCGACTGCAGGGTGTAGGGCTGCGTGCCCTCCGGGGTAACAAGTGTCCCCGATAGATGCGTGAGCATTTCGAGATCTGCGGGGTTCAAGAGGTGTTTCCCATTGAATAGAATATAGATGCGTTTTAGCCTGCAAAATTTGTTGTCAGCCAGCGAGGAATGGCCGAAAACTAAGAGCCCAGACTGTTTACGCGTCGAGATGTATTTGCTAAATAGGTCTCCCCATTCCGGGCGTCCACGGGCACCGTATCCGGGCGCATCGACAAGAACGACCGTGCCAGGATGCTCGCCCACCGTGTAGAAATTCAGCGTCCGGGTGCAGCCCTGTGGCAGAAAATTAGATGAACTCTGTGTTCAGCTGCGAGGATACGCACGGCTTTCTTGCTCGTTCTGAGCAAGTCTTTTCTACCGAGGACAGCATTGAATAATGTCGACTTGCCGCAATTGGCACGCCCTGCCCTAGTATTCTTATTTCCGAGCCCTGGGTCGAAGAAAAGAGAGTATCTGACCAGTCACAATAACCTGGATTTTTCAGTTAGACCACACGAGAATTATGATACGCATTACCTCTGGTCGACCATTGAGTTTCGGAATTTGGTCTACCGTCGCTGCCGCTGCCGCGAATTCGGCGGCATTAACGCGAAAAGGCACAGACCGAGAGCTGTTTCTTCGGGATACAAATTCTCCAGTTGCCAAACTGAGCCTTCTCCGTTTGAGACCATGGCGGAAGGCAAGAGACATGTTATTAATTTGGCCGTGACCGTGACTCGGAGTCGGCGCTTAACCACGAACTTGCATCTCTAGACCCTACCGGCTACGCGGCCGCCTGGCCTGGCTGTGGAATTCTGACTGCTTGAATATCCCGAAACTGAACCCGCTATTCTCGGGACGTCCGTGTATCCACATGTGTGGATAATGTCTCAAATGGATGCCACCGAAGGCTCGGATGAACCCGGCGCCCAGCCGCTGGCACCCATTCTTCCTCCCGAAATCGAGCGTGAAATATTCGAGACCACCGCTCGATTTCCGCGGAATGCGGTTCAGCTTGTATTGGTTGCGCGTAGAACCCAGATCTGGTACGATTTTGCATCTAACGGCTGGGCCAGTCTGACGAAAGATCCACGCAGGATAGAACGGCTCATTTATGAAACGGTGACACTAGCAGACCAACAACTCTGTGATAAATTCCTCCGAACGCTCGAGACCCGGCCTCCGCAGTTTTTCACAGACAGTGTCAAGTCTCTGTGCGTTCCTGGAGACATCGAACTGTTGGCGGCCGAGCGGGTCCTTGAAGCGTGCCAGGGCGTTATTAACTTGGCTATTTGGCTTCCGTTGCAGGAAGTCCCGCTGTTCCCCTTTGTATGCTCCCTCCAGCCGAAACGGCTGTCCATCAATGTCCGCGCTCTCTACGGCAATCGCGAGCCCGATTTTGCACACCCTTTCTTCTCGAAAGTAACACATCTTGAGCTCATCGACTGGCTGGGCTGGAAGACCTACTTCAGCATCGACTGCCTGTACCCGCATCTCACCCACCTGGCACTCGATTTGGATACAGAGAGGGCAGGATCAGCGGCCGAAATCCGCCAGATTCTCGTATCTTGCCGCTCTCTGGTTATCTGTGTTGGTCTCGTCTGCGACGACGACACTATGATCGTTGCGTCGAACCAACTCGCGGCCATCGAGGATCCGCGGTTAGTGATCCTTTCCGAGTCAAACGTCATAGACAACTGGGAGGCTTCACTACGCGATGCCGACGCGTCCATGTGGGTTTTTGCCGAGACCATAGTCGTTGCCAAGACCCAGTTAGTAGATTGATTTAACTTGCCAGTCAAGTTACGTCGCTCATCTCTGAGCCTAGGTTGCAATCCTCATCTACTCGAATGTGCCTTCTCTAATTTACCATAGGTCCTTTCCCGCCTAGGCGATTGGGTATACTTACGGCGAGCTTTGAAATCACAATTTCAGCACCAGGCTGTAATCGCTGACAAGCCTGCTGTATTTACTTTTCCAGCTGCTTATTAACTGTATTTTGGTGATTTAGTTCTCTTCGAAGATCCGAGTGGATAGCCCAAATCGCTTTGTGAAACAACCAAAATTCAACAATACATAGCAAGTCCTAGTAATTCAATCCTGTGAGTGGATCGTCCTCCGAAGACTCCGTCGGCTCCATCGTCTGCTCGTCGACCCTCAATAAATATCCCTCCGCCACCAATGTTAGCACATTCTTCATGGCCAGATACTGTGTTCCTTGTCCCGGCTGCTGGAACCACGCCGCAATCGTGCCTGAGAGCACCGTGAAATTGTTTTTGACCTCATACATGTGGTAATTCGACGCCACGTCGTTGAGGCTCGACGGCGGCAGCGCGCGCTGGGCGAAGGGCGTGTACGCCGGAGCGAGATACATCCCATACTCGGACCCGAATCGGTCGAGGAGCATCCCGGGCACGAGCGTCTGGTTGCCGTCGATCGGCATGCGTGTTGTCGAGAGCTGGAAGCCCTGCAGGGGTGGGTACGTGTAGAATCCCGTCGAAGAGTTTGTGTATTTCTGCAGGAAGGCGCTAGGGCAGAGGCCGCCCAGGCGGTTGTAGTTGGCGACAATGGAAACGAGCGAAGAGGACTCGGGGAATGTCATGTTGACGGGACCAAGGCGTGAGTCGCCGCACAAGTATTGGGTGTCGTTGCCCGTGGTCCCGCTGCAGTCACATTTGGAAAGCTATGGGGAGGGATCAGGCCTCGGCGAGACAACGGCGAATGAGATGTACTGGGACCGGCGACGCGAGGGCTGCATAAATCATGGAAAAAACCCAAGGGGCGACGAGGCAGGGGAATGCGAAGAGCATCGTAGTGCAGCTTGTGGGCCCCAGCTTGATTCCCTATTTCATTTGTAGGCGTCCCTCGTACGGCAGCGTTCTAGAGAACCACACATTCGAACTGGCGTTCGGTCAGGAACGAGGGCAGATGCCACCCTCAAGGCTTGTCATTGTACGTTTAATCCGGCCGGAGTCCAGCGTAGTAAGCGCACTTCCAATAGCCTCAAGTTGACTCAAGGGGAGGCCTGCACAGTTCTTCGAGCCGGGCCAAGTCACGTAAGTACAAAGGCAAATCTTTGAAACAGTATCGTACGAGTAGCAGATGTCAGGTAGAGGCTAAGGCAGGATCATGTAGGATTTTGAAACAGAACCGGATGGCACACCTTTGTAGGCAAATGTGTCAATGAGAGCAGAATAGAATCGGACAAAAAATCGACTCAACCAGAAGGCTCAGGCTGGCACTCGAATTGTTGGCCAAGCAAGCCTTAGACTTTTAAAGACTTGACATTTCTTCTTTGTTGTGTCCTTGGCCGCGATAAAACAGGTCTTGATAGAATGTATTCCAGAGAGAACTTGGAAGCATTGAAGGGATTCGAGCGTGCCAGTGAGTGCACTTCTAAAAGCCTCAAGTTGACTCAAGGGGAGGCCCGTACAGTTCTTCAAGCTAGTCAAAGTCACGTAAGTACAAGGCAAAACTCTGAAACAGAATCGTATGCCTTGAGCGAGCGAGTTGCAGATGTCAGGTACTAGTAAAGGTTAACTTGAACTTAGCAGGATCAGGTAGACAAGTAACAAGTTGAAACAGTCTTGGATGTTGCTCGGATGCCAGAGCTATGTAGGCGAATGTGTTGACAAGTGCAGAATAGAGACAGCAAAGACTTACACTGGCATTGCTTCGGTGTTCAGAAAGAAAGTTTTGGCGCCACTGGTGCATGACAATGGCGCGTTAGAATTTTGGTTGAGATTACGTACTGATTGATCTGAGATCAACTCTTGCCTTTTGGAGAAATCTCTCTTGCCTCTGCTCTCTGCTCTCGTCCTAGCTTGATCCTGCTTGCAAGTTAAGCGATGGAATCTGGTCAAATCTTGTCCAGCCCACACTGTCACGGAATGCAAGAGCTTCCCTCAGCTGCGGCCGAACGCGCGAAATTAATTTCTCTGAAAACTTCGGGTTCACCCTTGGACCCACTTGTCTTGCATCTCTCTCTGGGGTTTGCTTCGTCCTTGCCATAGAACGACATAAAGAACTTAAACCTACACTAGGCTGGCTTACACCGTCGGTTCCGCAATTGGGTCAAGCCCGCCATCGACCGAGTCTTGTCTGGCTGCGTTCGTGTCGCCGAACACGGTTGGGCTGACGGCGGGCGCGCGCGCTTGGTCGAAGCACGCGCACCGCTCGCAGCCTCCTGAGCTCTCGCCAGAGGCAGCCCGTTCGAGCGCGGGCTGGTGGGGCACGCCGTCTGGGCCCGTGGCGGTCATTAACGAGCGCGCGCTCGCGCTGTTTTGGAAGGTGATGAACGCCGCAACATGGCGGAATTTACATTGGCTGCCCCACCAGGTGCTCGTTTACGAGGTAAGGGTGGCTGAGGGGTACGGTATGCGGTGGTCTCAGGACCGTAGTGGTGTGGCAGACAGCGAAGAGGGCGACGCACATCCCGAATGGACACTCCGGGGATTTGTAGAGCCTATGATGGAGGGCGGCCATGAAGTAGGATGTCGACATTAGTTCGAACTCTTGCAGAAACATCGTGTGTACTGGTAAGTATTCTAATCTTTGCCAAAGAACTCCTCCGCGACAAACTCCCAGATCTCCTGCGGCTTGTTGTACATCCCCTGCGTAAACTGGTATTTTTTTGTCCCCTGCTCCCAAACATACTCGAGAATACCTTCCCGCTTGTCGACATACGGGATTGCATTCCGGAAGTTGAGTGAAAGGGAGGCGCGGACCGGGAGTGGCTGCGGCACAGCGGTATCATTCTGCAGCCCCGCAATTTCGAGCTCAGAAATAATACTATCGAAGTTCGTCACCTCCGATCCCTTGACCCCACCGTCGAACTGCGAGTGCGAAACGGTGGCGTCGGACGTCCCGCCGAAGACGGCAGAGCGCACGCGGTGTTTCTGAAAGAGGTAGCTGCTGAATATCGAGCACGTCGACGCGCATATGCTATTCGAGACGAGGACGTAGTCTTCTCCTGCAAACGGCGGCTTTCTAAATTTAGTTAAAGCACTAGAGCTGTGCCCGAAATTATCGAGGAAGGGGCGCGAATACGCATCTGCGACGCCGTTGACGGTCTGCACGACTGGAGGATCCATGAATTGCGTGTTGGAGGTAAGTGGCGTGTACTTCTCCGACATGTAGTTCCCGTAGAAATACTCGGAATCGGTGTCATTCGTTGCTGCGGCGGCATCTGCCTCTCGTCTAATCAGGTCGTTGACACGGAACACCGCTGGGAATCCAGGGTACAGATCCTCGGGCCACAGGGACCACATTGCAACGGCGCCAGCCTGGATATATCCCCCGCGGTTCCCAGAAATATCGAGGAGAATGTGTTTGACGCCAGCTTTCTTCAGAGCCGTGAGGCCAGTGAAGAGAGTCCTGGAAATTCCCGCGAAGTATGCCTGGTAGTCGTAGGGAACGGAGGGTTCGAATTGCTCGAAGTACACGACGCCGACCTTGGGATGTTTCTCTAGTTGATATATATCTAATGTAACAAAGTGCCCGAAGGAAGTCACTGAAAATATGCATCATGAGGTGTTTCATGTATATTTTCCGTTACAGAGAGTTTACGCACAATTCGGTTGAACATAGTTGGTTTGCGGCGTGTTTTTCGCGCGTTCAGCGGCAGCCCTTCGAATCGGAATCTGAGTATCAGGCGCCGTGACTGCCTTCCGGTGCGAGACCTGCTTTCTCCGAATCTCACTCCGACTGGCGGTCTCATCCGCGGACAGCGAACACGTCTTCGCAAAGAACGAAGCGGTCGTGTTCCCTTTCCCAGCGAAAGTTGCAGCCCAGGGCACAGAAAGCGTCTCGATGCCGTTCTGGGTCTGCAGCCGGACGGTGACAGATTCGGCGCCGGGATAGAACGAGCGCTGCGTGAAGCGGCCGACTTCCTGCGTGTAAAGGCCGAGCGTCGAGTCCGCGGAGTAGCGCGACATAAGGCGCATGTAGCGGGGGTTTAGGCTTTCGTAGCCGCCCACCAAGCCGTCGTAAATGCTGGACGCGGCGGCGAGGTCGGTCAGATACTTCTTGGCCTCCACGTCATTTATGCTTAGGATGCGCGCACTGTCGTACGGGCGCACATAGATGCCCAGACTCTCGAAGTATGCCTCGAGCCCCGAACGGTCCTGGTTGGGGAAATCGTAGTTGACAAGGAAGGTTGGGAAGGCCGCGCGGTCGTGGGGAGTCTCGGCAAGCGTACTAATCGAGAAGGGAAGATTCCAACTGAAGGCTTCCGTGCACGCAGCAACGAAGATGGTATGGCCGTCCTGCTCCCGGTTGTACGCGTCTGTTACCTGTGGAACGATTGAGTTCGGTTGATCCACCGCGGGCCACGCACGTACAGCAATTTCAAAATCCCAGTCGGTCGGATATTCTGATGCGGACGCTTTCTGCTCAACACCTGAGGGGATTCAATGCTTTGCTTACAAGAAAAAATCCCGTCTGTATCACCTTGTAAAAGGGACCGGATGTTAACGTCGTGCGGAATCAAGGCATTTGGCGAGTGTAGGAACCACGTCTCGAGGGAGTAGTACGGGAGGGATTTGATGGCAGACTCAATGACGGCCATACTGCGGGTCCTGTTGTACGGGACGTTGAGCTCGCATGCATGCGCTGTCGCGGCAGAAACCCATGTCGAAGCCGACGCGAGTGTGCAGGGATCCCTAGGGAAGTTAACATATCATGCGGAACAAGATGCAGTCGAGAAAATCACATCGCATAGTTGAAGCCGATGGAGGCCATTACCAGGACGAAGAGCCAAATTTTCATCATGGCGGCTGGGAAGGAACGCTCGAAGAGATGAAGAGGTCAGTGAAGAGGTCAGTGTGTCATCGAGTTTTGTGGGACGTAATACCAATGGTGATCTAGAGCTCCTCGTTTTCCGAAGAATGAGTTAATTTCGGGAATATAGTGCTCGGGCCGCTAGTGTGTTTACCATTGCTCATCAAAAGAATGATAAGGAAGGGTATTGGGGTTTCCGAGACCAAGGACGGCAGTTACCGCTTCGAGCAGCCAACAAGTGTGGAAAGTTGTCGTTGATATTTCCAATTTGAAGCGGAAATTGAGTGCAGTAGAAGAGCAGGGACCTTACAAACGCTACATCGCGAAGAGAAGCTTCCTCTTCTTCATGATTCCGTTGTTTTGCTTTCAAACTACAGCGTTTGGCGACGAAGACGACACCGAAATCTAAATGCTGAGATTGGACAGAACTTGAAAGTGAGGGAAGAAGCAGTGATTTCCGACTACCGATCTAAATTGTCCTTTATGTGACGGGTGTATTTAGGCCAATGTGCACTAGCACAGGGGAACGGTCCGAGGGCCTCAGCTGGCCATGTGTCCTGGGTCTGATTTATAATTTTCAGCAAATCAGCGTTGTTACCGGTGGATGCAATGACTTACAGTCCTCGACGATTAAGTCCATTGAGTTTCATACATCCAACTCTTCTCCATATCCCGCGCTGTGTCGGATAGTACCAAAAGATCTAACCCATCCTTCTTGAGCGCATCCAGCGCGCCAAGCGTTGCTGGATCCAGTTTGAGACTTGAATCTGTAATAAGTTCGGCAGCGTTGAGCGCCCGGTCCTCCATGTTCCACCGGGATTCCAACATCCTAATATACAGGGGAAAATTGATCCCAGCTGCCCACTTCAACGAGAATTTGGATAATTGCGGCAGTGTTACCGCGGTTCCCGGGAGAGGCGAGATGGTCAGATGGGTAAGGAAAGTGTTGGCCACCTCGAGTTCAGTGTCGTCGTCATAGATTACGAGCGCGATTTCGGTGAGGGATGAACATTTCTGCAGAACCTCCTCCATCGAATGGGCATCAGGTAGGCTTTCAAAGCAAAACCTCTGCAGACGACAAGAGGAACGGATCAGGAAGGGTTCGATGTGACGGATATGTGGGTTATTGTCTTGTTTTGTATAGAGGGCTATTTCTCGTAAAACAGGAGCCGTGAGGTAGTTCAAGACCTGGGCCTCGGATACGTACAGACGCCAGAGACGCAATAGAGCGATAGTTTCGCCCGGATCCGGCCAAGAGCCGTTGTGGAAATCGACGCATATGCGGGCCTCGACAAGGTTTGGAAGGAATTTCAATATCTCAGCATGTTTGTTCCAGGGAGCGTCGAAATCGTAGCGCGTGATGTGATTATGCAGGGGAAGAAAAGTCGGGACAAAGCGATATTCGCTCAAGGCTCCCACTTCCAGCAGAGAATAAGCTGTCTGGAAACACTTGATAGAATCCACTCCCATCTGGCTTTGTGGGCCATCCCATTGCACCCACAACCTGCGCAGTGTTGAAAGTCGGCCTCGCAGAGCGTTCAGGTGGGGAACCAAATCGGTGGTCAAGCTAAGACAAAGATCCTCCCAACGACCGGAGTGTTGTGACAGGAGGTTAAACATCTCTATTTGATAGCGGGACTCCTCTTCCTGGTCTCCGTAGAAGTGGATTTTGAGCATCCCGGCGCGCTGAACCTGGACCCTGATCATGGCCGGTGGATACACACATTTCTTCGAATAGTCGATATAAATCTGTGACCATAATGAAGAGGTTGAAATGGCAATTGCTCTCCAACGACGATTGATGTGTGTCAGCACCCATGGACCGGCTTCCACGTTGGTCACTTCGTCAAGATTCGGCGACAACGTCCAGGAAAAGATTTCGCGAAGGACCTCGGGCGGAATCCGCCTCAGCGGAGAGAGAATCGCAGTGTTCTGCCTGTGATAATCGAAGAGGGCAGCACGTTCTTGTTCCAACTGCTGCAGCTGGCCCTTGAGTCGCGATATCTCTTCGTCAAGACACGCTAAATGTGGGCCTGTTTTCGACACGATGTCCCGAATGTAAGCTTGTTCGCGCGAATCCGGTGACTCGTTCGTATTCATGAGCTTCGGATGTCGTGCCAGAGTCGCAAGAGGGGCGGTGATATCTACATCCAATCCTTCCTTTAGAATGGTAATCGCGCCGCATTCAGAGCAACGGGACGTCATCTGCACTTTAACTAAGTACACACTAGGTCGGGGCGGGGGACATACGAAGACAATACCGTCGTAGTGATGATTTTAGTCGTGGAGCTTGGTCGCTCGCGAGAAGAGCTTGAATGCTCGGCCGGGACTGTCCGTAGAATTGAGGTTCGGACGCCGTCCCGGGAAAAGGATGATTCTGGACTTGGGGCTTACCGTTGCAAGGCTTTGACAACGAGGAAAGGATTGGTGGCAGTGGATTCAAAGAAAAGAAAAATGCGCGATCACGTGCACCGATCGCGGAACGAGAGCCAGACCCGTAAATTTAAAATAAAAGGTACGCTGCCAAGGAGAAACCAGAGATACGAAACCAGGGATGGATGCGCACTGAGCAATCCATCCATCTATTATTCCGTCCCGCCCCCATCTACTCGAAATGCAAACCCTCAGCGACATCTGATACAATGACATATACAATTCGTGAAGCGCGTGATGTCCTTTTTCGACCCTATCCGTCCACGTCTTCTCTACCCCCAGTTTGTGAGTGAGACGCATCGCTTAGCGGAGTAGGGGTGCTTGCGCGCCGTTCCAATGCAATCGACATTCCAGTCGTTCTCTGATGCGCGGACGCTAAGTCCATCCTATCCACTGATCCCGGCTCCACACACACCCGCACAAGCTCGCAACACGTGTAAGGAGACCTAGAGGGAAGAAAGGAGGGTAGACGGCGCCGAGGCTGCTCCCGATGCCGCAACCGCGGGGGAGCAGAAGTCGGAAAAGCATCCTCGTAACTGTCTTCACCGCCTCCACACGAGATGGGCGCCAAGCACGGACGAAGGGCGAAGCGCTGCGGTGTTCGGGAGCCGGTTAGGCCGGGGAAGGTCCGGGGCGCACGGATGGGAAGGTGCAGAGTCCCGGTCGAGCGATGAGGTCACAACAGGGACTACGAGTCGTCCGATCGATGGAAGAGGGACGAGCAGAGCGAATAGAAGACGACGCCGAGGTTGGTCAAAGACACTGAGGAGCAAAGTATTGTACCCCTCACGTCGTGCGAGAAGCTCGCTGTGCTTGCATCGCCAGCCGAGCGCGGGCGTGAATCTGATCGCGTGCAGCATCCCACTTGGCAACAAACTCCGCCCGCTGCCAGCGGTCGGGCCATCCGCACTCGCGATAGAGCGCCAGTAGCGTTTCCTGCTCCTCCTTTTCCTGTGTACCCACATCAGCCCCACCAGCACGGTATCTCTCGAAGCAAAGCGCACCTGTGTTGAAAGCCAAGCAGGGTAGCTGGGATACAGCTGCAGGTCCTCCCGGGGGTCGTTGCGATCCGGGTCGATCACGGGGAGGCGCGACAGTGAGCGGTATGTGTAGAGGAGTTCGGAGAAGTACTGCGCCGCGCGCACGAGAGGGGCGCGCCGGTACTCCGTCCACCGCGCCTCATCTGTGACGGCCGGGGAATGCCCGTGCCGCCGCCACTCGATGGTGTCTTCAGGCGGGCCGTCACAGTACGCGCGGACAACCCCGAGCTTCGTGTCGAGCATGACATTCCAGCCGTCGCGGTTCGGGAGCATAAGTGGTAGCAGCCAGGGGTCGAGGTCCGGGCAGCCGTTGAGGTACTCGTAGGGGTAAGGGTGACGCCCCTCGCGCAGGTCGTACTCAGATGTGTAGTCCGCCCATCGCGTGCGGCCCAGGATGTATCTTTCGTGGCCGTGGCTAGCGGCGTCGGTCGAGTACGGGAGTCGCTGCATGAGAGATATCACGGCAGGGGAATAGCCCAGCTCCGTGGCCAACGCCTCGTTCACTGGGGGATCAGTGTGAGGTGGATACCGGAGGCTGCCTTCAGACCAATGGCCCATCTCGATTAAAAGCTCGTAGAATTGCGTTATGAGGGATACGACTTCGTCGGGGTCATACGCAGCGGCAGCCTCCTGCTCGGCCTTGATAAGTTCCGCAATTTGACGAGGCAAGTCCTCCCTTACTTCCTGCGCTTTCTGATAATCTGTGCAACAGGGAGAGCTACGCCACTTGTACGCGTGCGCGCTGAGGGAAGCCACCTCGGAGTCACTAATATGCTCGTCGCCGCTGTCGAGGTCCGAGTCTTCATTGCCAGTGCTTGTCTCGTCGCTTCCTGAGTCAGGCATATAGTCCTCCGACTCATCGTCCTCTTCCCAGTCAGTATCTAGCCAAGTATCCGGTTTTTCCTCCAACGCGGGGGCCAAAATGCTGGGGTAGCCCCACGGCCAAGGGTACGGCTTGTAGGGTCGAGTTTCCATGCAGAGAGAGATCAGATGGATTCGGAATTTCCCGGTTGCTAGAAATTTCCTTTCTTGATCTTTCTTCTTAGAATCAACTTGACCTTCAACTATAGCATGGTGCGATTCTGAACTACTATCTTCAGAAATCACTTCAGAACGCTATATAGGCTGAACGAGCCTACTTGACCTTGCCATTCCATACAACATAACCGGAATTCTGGGCTTCATTTCATTTCTGTCAGACGAACCATATTACTTAGTATTACTTGCAGCTGCCAAGTCGCATCCACAAACGAGGCCGACCGAGGTCGATGGCTCGGAGTCACTATCTCTGCAGATTCGAGTCGATGACTTGTAAATCCCTTTAATTTTCTTTTAAGCCCATCACTTGCCTACGGTATCCCTTTGGTAATCGGATCTCAGATATACAACTCTGCATACGGTCCTCATCAAACTTTCTTCAGAAACACTTCATTGATGATATCCGTTTCACAGGTTTCTGTTGCACCAATCGCGAGACCGCGATACTTAACTTTGAAAACGGAAATGTTAATTTTAACGCCGGTAAGAGGCTCAACCCAATATCTCGGGAATTATTGAGAGCCCACTGGTCCGACAAAACCGACTGTAGCTGCCGTATAGATGGCAATGAAAACAGATTCCCGGGGCTGAATGCCAAACCTATCGCTTGCGGATCACCTTACTTCTCCACGCGCCGATTGGAGGTACGCTTCTCCATTGTCATATCGTCTGACCTGAGTCGTTGTTGAGTCGCCTCGAAGGTCTTCTCTGGCCGCGCCGCACGGAGTCGTCCGCGATGTACGCACATGTTGCCGTGAATTTTGCGATACTCCAAAGCGTGAGAAGTCCCCACGAGTCCCTGATAAAAGCTCGATCCTCAAGAGGAATCTCCAAGCCTCTTGCAACCTCTCAAATGATCTCACAGATCTTATTTCCGATTCTCGGGACACTTGTCTGCTACGGGTTGCTTCATGTGGGGCAAATCCTCTACCGCGAGCTCACATCCCCACTACGGCATATGGTTGGTCCACCGAATCCAAGCTTCTTCCTTGGAAACTTTAAAGAAATGGCGGTAAACACTTCCTCTCGTTATGTATTTCGCTCTTCAATTCTTTCCAGGACGACGCATCCTTGACTGCAAAATGGAGAAATGAATTCGGTCGAACCTTTTGCTTAAAGGGACTTTTTAGTGTTCGCAGCATCCGTTGTCTGCTTCTCTTTTTTCTGATCTCACGAACAGATCAGCGAGCTGCACAGTTCGGACATAAAGGCTGTGAACCATATAGTATCCAATAGCTCGATTTACCAGAAGGCGACATTTACCCGAGATGTTGGGAGTCGCTTGTTGGGCAAGGGTAGGTCTATGACTGTGTCACTATCCTCATATCGGTCTGAGCCATTCCAAGGGCTCCTCACTGTCGAAATGGATGATCATAAACGCCAAGCAAGTATCCACGCTTTATCCACGCTTAGATCTTCTAATGTTGCAATGGAAAAATAGAGGAAAATTATGGCGAGTGGGATTTTACGAGGGAGGCTTTCTGTTTTCTGACTTGCTGCTTAGAATCAAGCCTTCAGTATTGCGCAAATCCGGCTCCTGACAGAAGTATTTGTGGAGAAGGCAGTTCAGGTGTGGCTCTCCAGCTTTCGTTGCAAAACATGGCTCAACTCTCCATAAAGTTGCGTGACGTTTGGGCTCATCAAGTAGCACAGGGAAATGGCTCAGCCCGCATCGATGTTCTAGACTGGTTGAGACGGATGACCTTAGACGTGATTGGGCAGGCAGGTGAGAAATCCCCTCCCTGTTAACTTAAGGTCCATATACCTATACCATGCAGGGTTCAATTACCAATTCGATGCCCTCGATGGGAAGCCGAACGCGCTGAACCAAGCGTTCACTAATCTGCTCCATTCTCCGCAAGCTTCAAACTATCTCGGATTCAGGCTTGCACAGTCCATTATGCCGATTCTAAAACTGCTAGTATATCTTTCCTATTTCCCAGTGTCATGGACCCAATCAGTCTCATCTCATCAACTTATAGCCAGTGCCCGGCTCTCAGCTCCTGAAGCGGGCCCGCCTTACGATGAACGTCATTGGGCGCCAGATCGTTTCTAACAGTACGGCGATTCTCAATGGCTCAGAAGGAGAGGAAGGCTTGCACGGCCGGAAAGACCTGCTGTCTGTCCTTCTCAAATCCAACTTATCTGTGAATGTCCCGGAGAACCAGCGGATGAGTGACGCTGAAGTCATTGCGCGTAAGTGTTCGGTTCTTTTGTCGTCTGACGAAGTTGCCTCTCAACGAAATAGAAATATCGACTTTCCTCCTCGCCGGGCATGAAACTACGAGGTTCGTTAACATGTCGTCGTGTGGATATTGCTTCAAAAAAAATTCCCCCCAAACATCATCAGTGCGGCGGTAGCTTGGGCCCTGCACGCACTTTCTCTCCATGCTGCCACTCAGGTGAAACTTCGAGAAGAACTTCTCACCCTTTCCACGGAAAATCCAACAATGGACGAGCTCAATTCGTTGCCCTATCTTGAGAGTGTCGGTATGTTGTCCACCTTTTCAACTGCCCCCCACTTAGGTTATGTCTAGTTAGGGAAACAATGCGTCTGCGTGCGCCGGCCGTGTTTACCCAACGGAGGGCAACGAAGGATGACGTCCTGCCCCTCTCTAAACCTTATATCGACAAGGAGGGTAAAGCCCACAACAGCCTGCCGTAGGTCGACGACTTGGCTCGCTTGATTTTGTGAAGACGAGACATTAACGTACGACTTGTTCTCAGGATACCCAAGGGCCAGATGATGCACATCCCAATCTTGGCTGTGAATACCGACAAAGAAATTTGGGGTGAGGATGCCTTCGAGTTCAAGTAGGCATTATGAAGTAGAAGACGAGGTTTACTTGAGCCAATGACGACTTTGACAGACCTGAACGCTGGGAAAATATCCCAGAGGCAGTGAATGCAATTCCAGGCGTATGGGCGAACCTTTTCACCTTCTTCGCGGGGCCCCACAACTGTGAGTGTTCCCCGCCCATACTAAGATTTGAAAACCGCTGTACATTCCCAGGTATCGGGTTCCGATTTTCACTTGCTGAGTGCGTACGAACTCTCCCTCATTTTCTCCCGAATACTCACTTAAAATTTAATGATAATCCAGAATCAAAGTCATGCTTTTCACGCTAATCCGTACCTTCGAGTTCGAGCCGGGCCTATAAACTCATTTTTCATCAAATATTCTAGTTTCATTGCAAATAAGGTCCCAGACTGTAGTTTTCATAATACTTTGCTGCTCGGTTCGAACTTTTGCAACAACTTGAACTTGGTAGCCGAAGATTTCCGAAAGGGGAAGTACCAGTTGTAAGTTCAACTTTTACCTGAAGTTCGGCTTCAGCTAGTCCTAAGATCATTTTGGGTTTACATTTAGTTTGAGCTTGATTCTGCAGTGGTTTCTTTGTGTAGGTAGTGGTTTTGTAATGGGATGGCAGTGGATTTAGCACAGCCAGCCAGTGGCTATCATCTATCATCACTAATGTGGCAGTAGGAATGTCACTAGCGAGGGGATCCACCTAAGGGACCTCAGGCGCTATTACATATGTCGGGATTTCTTAGGTACCTTTTCTTGTAGAAGAAAAAGGTACCCAAGAGGTCTACAGGAGGCACTCAAGCGCAGGATGCTGGGGCTTCTTTCAGGTAATGCCCTGGCGGGCAGCATCAGGCATCATGTCGGCAACATCGGGGCATCCGTCTCCCATGCAAGTGTTTTGCAGCGGCCTTCTTCGTGCACCAACTTCAAGTGAACTCTGCTAGTAGGCCTCTGAATCAACTTGGAATCGACCACTGGTAAATATATTAATTCCTGCAAATTTCCCAAAACACCTTGTATTGCAGTGCTGGGCACCAGAAAAATAAAACCTCGTTGGAGGCCTTTTGTTGGAGGCCACTGGGAACCCTTTGCAATGTTGATAGCCCACCTTTTTCAGCAGTACATGGAGTCTTCACTGGCAGGACCAGTATTTGGCTTGACTCTAAAGCAGAACATTTGGAATGTACTCATTTGTACTGCCAACCGAAGGCCTCCGATGCATGATCTCACTGTGTATGGCTGAATTAGTGTCTCTAATAAGCAACAACTCTTTGTCTTTTACCCAGAATATATGCTGGAGGCCTCCATTCCAGCACTCCAGATATTTGGGTATGCTCTTCATTTTGCTGCTCAAGAGACTGAATAGCCCAACAACTGAAACCCTCCACCAAACATACCGTGTTTCTTTGTGGGTGGCAGATCAAATGACTCCTTCACTTTCTGAGAATCGGGATGGATCTGGGTGGCCTCTCATCGGCTGGAGGCTCTGACGGAAGCATTGATGGTCTTCTTCGAGGCCTCCTTTCCCTCCAACATTTTTTTGTGAAGGAATTAGACACATCCAACTTACTTTAGCAATGAATCTTCGCCTGTGTTGTGCTGACATGCGTTGTAAAACTTGGAATTGACACTTGAGTTCTGGAGAGTCTAGAGCATGTATTGGTGTGCAAAGGGCATTTATTTGATGGGTCAGAAGACAAATTGAAGAGGGGAACATACGGGGGAAAAATTCACATATGACCCTTGTATATATCATACCTAACCTCTGTTAGTAACATTTCCTCAGTCATTGCCCATTGTGGATGTGGTATTCACCAAGAAATGGGTGGATGGAGTCCAGGAATGTACAGAGCTGAGGCCTCTGGTTTACAGATCAGAAATTGGTGGGGCTCCGATATGAAGCAGATTACGGATAACAGCTTTAAAACCCATTTCATGATTTATACAAAGGACTGTTTACTTAAACAAGGCATAAGTCGATCAAAGTCGTGATTATTCCGGCAAACATTCGGCATGACCAAGTAAGGTGAGATAGTAATGCAGAATTATCAAACGGAGAGCCCAAGTCCACACTCTGTGTTCTCAAAAGTCCAGCCAAAGTCAACTAATATTGCAAGGCCAGCACACCATTACAATGAGGAAGAGTAACAAACAAAGGACAAGAGGCACAGATGAGGTTGGGAGCCATTACAACAAAAGGAGCTGTATGAAGAGGGTAGAACTATGAAGCAAATACTGTAATTTACAAATTGAAAAGGAACCAATGAACAAGCCTCAGAGGATGTATGTATATGAGGCTTGGGCAGCTTTGGGAAGGAACGAAGCTGGGATGTGAGCCTTAGGGAAGCAGGTCCTAAATGAAGTATGGTTGCAGACGGAACTTCGTGACAAACTTTTGTCCCGATTTGGGAATTGCTACTGTTCTTCTAATTTTAACTCAGGCATCATGTTATTGTGTAAATAGCACTATAAGAAGGTACTCTACAGATCCCCCGGAGTGAAAGTGAAAAAAAATGAAAATTTATTTTTTCCCACCGAGATTTTGCGTTTTCGGTTCGGGCCGGTCATAACCGGTGGCTGTGCTCTGCCATCAATCGCGCCCGACGGCCTCCTCTCGTTCCACACTATGCCGCGGGTCGCCCAATCCGCCTCTCACCAGCACAGGGGCACCGGGGGGACGTTTGCGCCATCTCAGACTATCCCTGGGAACGCCGAAACTGAAGCAGACGACAACGGCGACAATCTGTGGGAGAGTGATACGGAATCTGACACGGAGGAAGACACAGACTATTTCGAGGCCTGGGAAGTGCAGCCCAAGCCGCGGACGTATGATGAACGCGAGGAGAGACGGCTTGAGAAGCGGGAGAAGGCAGCTGCCAAGCACCGTGCCGCTGAGATGCGAAGTGCCGAGAATAGGGAAGGCGGAGCATTAAATAAAAATACAGGCGCGTTTCTTTGCTGTGGAATTTGAACACCAAATTAATCACCATCTTTAGGCACTCATAGAGGAGCATATGGTGTTGGGGGTGTGTCCAAGCGAACGGTTCAAGCTAAGAAGAAAAAACTTCGGGACACCTTCAAATCTGGTTCTCTCCGCATCTCAGAAGATGAATTCAAGCGTCAGTTGGCCGCCATTGATGCGACCGAGGCTCCCTCTGCCTCTAAACCTGCTCCCAAACCGACTTTCACTGCTTCTGGGTCACTGCCAGCTCTGCACACCATCGCCAATATGTTTGCAAACCAGAAACGGGCCCGTGCACCCTCTCCTGACGATGCAATTGAAGAAATTTCCCCCCTTCCTGGTGCTTCCGTCAAACGCGTCAAAATGGACCCACCCGAGCTTCCTACTGAAGAAGAGTCTTCGTCTGATGAGTTAGGAGAGGAGGAGGAGGAGGAGCCCATGCCAGAGCAGGTTGAGGAACAGGCACGAGAAGAACTTGGGGATGAAGTGGTTGACTCTATCATCCTAGCAGACGATATTGCGGACTGGGTGGACACGGTTCTCGACGACGCAGCCCCGCGGGACCCCAAAGAACTCGGTTCTCTCGCTGCTGCGTCCCTCAAAACAGCACGCAAGCAGAAGGACTATCGGAGCGAGGTTCTGTTTGCTTCTCTAGTCGATTTTTATCGCTGGATGCCTCGCATGGGACGTCTCAGGGCGGCACTTCGTGTTGCTAAATACCATGGCCGTGGCCCTGCCTTTCAGCGTGTTATTGCAGCGCAGGCTCGCTTTTTCGAGGCGAATGGTGCGTTGAAACCCAGTCACCAGGGCCAACGCGAAAAGTCCAATGGCCTTCTCGACGACGAAGGGTTTTACCTAGGTGTCCAACGATGGTTGAGAACACTTGAGGTTGGCACTGTAATTAATTTCCACTTGGTTCCACACCTACCACGTCGTTGCTGATTATTAATTTCAGGTCAATCCAAAATTACTGCAGCATCATATCAACGAAACGCTACTTCCCTCGCTCGCACTCAAGAAGAAGACGGTTTCTATCCGGCACTGTCAGCGATGGCTTTGGAGGCTCGGATACCGCCGCAAGCGCCAGCAGAAGGGTGTTTACTGGGATGGGCATGAGCGTAAGGATGTGAAGCGGCGGCGCAAGGAATACCTTGCAGAGCTGCATGCCTATGAACACCTTCGCGCGACGTATGCCGAGCCGGACATGCGGGAGGTTCTTCCCGAGCTTCCAGATGGTGAAGTCGAGCACGTTGAAATTGTGCATGACGAGGCCAGCTTTCATTCAAATGACTACCAGAATAACCAATACTGGCTAAAGCCCGGCGAGCAGGTCCTCAAAAAGAAAGGCCGTGGTCGTTTGATCATGGTCTCCGCATTTTTATGCGAACGCTATGGTCTTCTCGCTCTCACTCCGGAGATGATAGCGGAGAATGAGAAAATGGCGACTGAGCTTCGTTTAGTAATCACAGATTCGACGACAGTTATATATCCAGATAACAAGGCCTCGGGCGACGATTATTGGAATATGAAGCAGATGATTGAACAGGTGAGTCGTTTTGTTCCTGCATTGATTTTCCTTGTCAATTCTAACTCAACAATAGCTTATCTCCGCCATTCTTATTGCTCGTCGTATGTTCCCCAAAGCTATCATTCACTGGATCTTCGATAATTCATCCGCACACGGGAGTCTTGCCCCAGATGCCTTAACCACCACGAAGATGAATGTGAACCCGGGTGGGAAGGTTCCGGAAATGCGCGACACAATAATTCCTGACAGCAATCCCCACGGCCACGCGGGTGAAGCACAGAAGATGACCTTTGACAAAAATCTACCTGGCGACCACCCGTACAAAAAATTCGAGGGACTTCCGAAAGGAATGAAGGTGATTTTGGCCGAGCGGGGATATACCAAGGACACCAACGGCAAGACATTGATTGGTGATTGCAAAGCATGCAAACTGGCAAAGGCGCGCAAACCTCATCTCGATGGTGCGTCGGCCGATGAGGAACGCGAAATGTATGGTGAGGACGGCAATGACACGGAAGAAGAAGACGAAGAACGCCCTGTTGATTGTTGCATGCGGCGCTTGCTCTCGCTCCAACCGGATTTTGCTGGCCAGAAATCTCAACTCGAGCTGGTGACATTCATTTTACTTCTGACTGACAATCTACATACTCATTCAAATTGTAGCTCATCGCAGCCGCACCGGGGATGGTGTGCCATTTCCTACCCAAGTTCCACCCCGAGATGAATCCCATCGAATACTTCTGGGCTTGGGTGAAGCGGTGGTTCCGGGAGCGTTCTAACGGAACTTGGCAAAAAGCCAAGGACCTTGTTGATGAGGGACTTCGACTCTGCCCCCTCCCAACGATCCGACGGTTCTATCGGCGCGCACATCGCTATGCTAGTGTCTATCGCTTGGGTGCTACTGGACCGATTGCCGAGTTTGCCGTCAAGTTGTACCGGTCGCACCGTGGAGTGCGTGCAACTGAATTGGCTGATGCAACGGTGGAGTGGAAGGCCCGGGCAGAGGCAATGTCACGAGGGGTGGTGTTCATCAAGGGCAAGGGAAAGCAGAAGGCTAAATAGGTACACTAATTTTCGAAATTTTCGCTCCAGATTTTGCGTTTTTTTTTCCCACGCTATGAGACGCCCCAATTTTTTTGAAACGAAAATTTTATACACAAACTATACCTACTTTCATGCCTGATCCTGAATCCAGAAGACCCTGGGTCAAAATTGCGGCTTGTCATGAAGTTCCGTCTGCAACCATAGTCCCACTGGAAAACAGAGCAGGGAGCAAAGCAGAATGCCCCCCCCCCCAAGTAGAGAATATTGTGGCTGTACTCAAAAAGAACAACCTGCCGAGAAAGGGTTACTATTCAGTGAAGCCAGGAAGGCTAAGATCCACATACTGAGATATTACCCGAGTCGTTTGCGAGGCTGTGAATGACTGATAGCAACAAAAGTTATGAATGATAGGAAAAGACAGACGACACAGATAGGAGATGTGATGAAGAGTTCATGGAAAAATCTCTCAAGGGTCACATATATATATTGCTACCCATAACAAATGCTCAGAGTCGTTCAGCAGGTACCTCAAATAAGTTGTATGTCGAAGCAAACCGATGGAAGTCCCAATACAGTAATAATCAGGTTGCTGGCAGCCTTAAAGTAGACGGTGATAGATGATGGCCTCCATCATGCCGTGGGTGCCCTTCAGCTGAAGGCAACTATTCTCAAGCATATTTGCCTCTTTTCTCGCATTCTGAGAACATCCTGCATGCCCCACGATACAAGTACTGTAAACCCTAATATTACAATGTACATGTGTTCATGGGACACTTAGACTCACATCGCTTTGGCGGATTTTCAACGGGCATAAATCAAGGCCTTTTGGGTTCTTTGAGGTCAAAATATGTTGAGACAGAATCAGACCTGCTAATTGTTGATATTCACTCAATAAAATACTCCCACAGTAGTCTCCCATCCGAAGCCAGACTATTTCAAAGAGTCGTTTGAGGCTCTGTTGAACAGTTTGTGGGCTTAGAAAGGGCCTGGACAATTACAAAAGTTGTTTCAGCACTTGCCAACACTTTTATGTAATATGAATCTGACTAGTGAGTTCTGGGTGTTCTTGTGGTTCATGCCTACATACATGTATATTTTCCTCTTCCCAGCTGTGGAAGGTTAGGTTTGGACTACAATGGGATAATAGTAGCTTGACCAATCCAAATAAACATCTTACCCAATACAAAGGTGGTTTATGAGGCTTACCATTTATTTTTCTTTGTCCCATATATCTCCCGGGCAAGCCAGAGATGCAAAATCAAATGCTCCCACTTCTGTCTAAAGCATGTATGCTCTTTTCACACCTGAACACATAGTTCACAGTCCAAAAAATGAATATATCATGCTCCAATCCCTGCCCTCCCCTGGTGTTTTTGCTGCAATAGGCCGGAAAGTCGAGGCTTAGATGCTCCATCAGCAGCACTTTCACTTCTAACGAAGCTGTAAGAGGACCCTAGATTATCTCTCTGGAGGCTGGGTGAAAAAAATTCCAGAACTAGGGGTCCTTCTGTAAGCCATCTCTTTGGTCATGTTGTTTTTTTCCCCTCTTCACAGGAACACATACAGGACATGCCGTTGAACATGCCTTCCATGTAAACAGCCGGCCATCATTCGGCAGGTGATCCAATCAAATATCTCCATACAAGAGCGAAACTTCAAAAACCACTGGTTGTCCAAGGGTGTACCACGAGGAGGCATCAGCTGACCAGCAGGATACCAAGTGTATGAACTTCTGCAGCAACTCCAGGAAAGGACAACTTATACTATAACGGGAACATCGATGGTAAAGTTCCGCTTAAATCTCCGCTTTCGTTACATAAGCTAACTTCCGATCATGACTTCCCAGTGGATGCTCGAATATTTGATGAAAAATGAGGTCATACGGGCCCGCGGGTGTGCCGAAAGGTAGCATCGTTCCTAAGACCGCAGGCTTGATCCAGCGACCCACTGTACTTGGCGATACGAGCACCGGTTCAAGCCTACCCATGATCGTGAAGATGTATACACAAAAATACTAGTCTGGTACTCAAATTGAGTTGGCTTCGTCGCTGGTCAGCGCTACTAGTACCGGTCAGCTCCGGACACTGATCAAGGAATTTAGGCCATTCCGTATTATTAATTACAACACGGCGGACGGAGAGCCATCATCAATACCATGCACCCTTGTAAATATCGGAAACATGTACCTGCTTTCTATCTTTCGTTCGGCTCTTATGAACCACAACAACAGTTTTAATTTATATGTCGGAACTTTCAGCTGGTATTCGTATTCTCAGTCGAGTCTTGTAAGATTCTCCGCCGCGGCAACGCAAAGGTCATCAAATAAGCCTGCACTCCGACTTGACGCGACGTTTAGGCGAGTCGAAAATTCTTTCAATCTCGGCATCCAACTTGAAGTACAGTAGAAGTTTAGAACAGCAAGCAGTGCGTTGCGCCGTACGCCATGAATGGGCTGGATTGAGACGCGCGGCGCCGCTATGGGGAGAGGCAGCTGCTCGCGTATGTAAGCTGAATGCGTGGAGACCAGCGCCTGCGAGCTGGGGGAGATATTACCGAGGGAGCTCGACCTCTTCAATTTGAAGGTTTGATTTGAGCAAAGGCGCTGACTCAGCGGCAAAAGGCGGCAAAGCGGTGCTGAAGCGGTGATTTATCTTTAGCCCCTAACCGAGCGGTTCGCTGTAGCCTCACAAATCCGCTCACTAATCCGTCTCAATCCTTTGTATATAAAGGAAGTCGATGGAAATGGCCGTCTCGTCTTTGGAACCCTCGCTCAGCCTCGGATTACACAATGGGATTCGACCTAATCCGAGACTCGACTATCGGCCAAGTCGTCAATTATGTGTCGAGAGGTCGCTTGTTACCGTACGGCGACCAACGCGCCGGGTACGTGGTCCCCGCGCGCTTTCTTACCGCCGCGGAGCGAAAGGAAAAGGAGCTTGGATCAGGTTCGCCGACGCTTTGTGAAGATTCTGAAAAGAAAAAAAAGTCGGGGACGACCACCCCGGTCGCAACAGAGCTGGACCCAGCCACAGCAGACAAGGACCTGGAAAGACAGAGCACAGTCACGGCTGACGAGACGACAGACTCCTACCTCATAGATTGGGAAGAGGACGATCCTGACAACCCACGGTAAATTTACCGTCTCTGACATGGACTGCTGAGCATGCTCACTGCTTCTGCTGCCTGCAGAAATTGGTCCTTCAAAAAGCGTGCCTTTGTCGCCGCGAGCATCAGTCTATTAACCTTCAGCGTGTACATTGGCTCCGCCATTTACACGTCGTCAATCCCAGGCCTGATGGCTGAATTCCATGTCTCCCTCACGCTGGCGACGCTTGGCCTCACATTATACGTCCTTGGTATGTGTTTTCAGCCTTGTCGCGTCCGGTTACTGAGCCCCGGTCATCCAGGCTACGGTATTGGACCCATGTTCTTGACTCCCCTCCAGGAGCTTCCCCTGCTTGGCCGCAATCCGGTATACATGGGGACCCTCTTCTTCTTTGTAGTATGTCAGATCCCGATCATCACCGCGAAGAACATGAACACCGTCCTCGCAATGCGCTTCCTGACCGGGTTCTTCGGCAGCCCCGCCCTAGCCACCGGGGTGCGTCAACCCTCCCGCTACGTCTAAAACATTCCGGCAATTAACGGGCGAATTCCCAGGGCGCGTCGATGGGCGACATCTATCCGGCGAGCCAATCGCCCTATGTCATCGGCATCTGGGCCATGGGCGGCGTCGCCGGCCCCATCACTGGCCCCGTCATCGGCGGCTTCGCGGCGCAGGCGGAGTCGTGGCGCTGGCCGATGCTCGAGCTACTCTGGATCTCGGGGTTCGCGCTCGCGTTCCTAGCCCTCCTGCTGCCCGAGACGCACGGGCCGACGATCCTTCTGCGGCGCGCAAAGCGCCTGCGTGCGCTGACGGGAAACGCCGAGCTGCGGACGGCGACGGAGCGCGCTGAGGAGGTGGGCGGCGTGCGCGAGGTCGTGTACGAGGCCCTCGTGCGCCCGTTCACGCTCGCGATTGAGCCCCTGCTCATGTTTGCCAACGTCTATTCTGGATTTATATGTGTGTCGTCCCCTGTATTTGTATCGTTGGTACTCAGCGCCGATTTATAGATGCGATATTTTACCTCTGGTTTGAGGCCTTCCCCCTCGTCTTCTCTGATATTTATCATTTCAACGAGGGCGTAAGCGGCCTGCCCTTTCTCGGCTTTCTCGTGACGGGCTCCGCCACGGTAGGTTATCGTACTTATTTTCCTGTGTCCTGTCACTGACAGACGACACCCAGTACGCTGTCTACTGCCTATATCAGATGTACCATATCGCGCCGCGATACGCCCGCGCCGCCGCTGCGAACAAGACGGTGCCCCCCGAAATCAAATTGGAGATCGGTCTCATGGCGAGCATATTTATTCCGACCAGCGTCTTGATCTTCGGTTTCGCCTCCAAAGCCAGCATCCCCTGGTAGGTCGGACTGTCTGCATGACAGCACGGGTGTGGGCGACCCTTACTTACATACTTTTTTTTTAGGATTGTACCCGTCATAGGCGCCGCGCTGTACCTGCCAGGCATCTGGCTCATCTTTCAAAGCGTCCTCGTGTATATCACGGCTGCGTACCCGGATTACCAGGTCCCGGTGTTAGCGGCGAACGATCTCTTCCGGTCGTCGATCGCGTCCGTGTTTCCGTGCGTGTCTTTCCTTCGGGGATCCTCCTCTCCCCCTCGCCCAGCTCACGTTATACGCGCAGCCTCTTCGGCCGCGCCTTCTTCACCAACCTGGGGCTCGGGCCCGGATCAGCGCTACTCGCGGGCCTCAACTTCGTCATGATGGCCGTGTATTGGGTGCGTCTGCTCATCCTTTTCTTCTCTTCCCACTTCTGTGTTTTAATTCCACCGCTCAGCTGCTGTTGAAGTACGCGCACGTCCTTCGCAGGCGATCCAAGTATGCACTGCACCTAGATACTTGATCTGTTCGGCCCTCATCTGCTACTGAAGTATACTATACCAACGTCCTTCGCAAGCGATCCAGGCATACACTTCACGCATAGACTCTGCGTTTTCAAGGAGAAACGAACGACACGGTTAGTCGCAGGAATTATTTCAGCACATACATACAGTATGGATTAGATGGGATCGCGTTAGCTTATATGCATTGGATTTCTTTTCGCCTGGGGACTACGTATGCTCAGACCTGCCAGGTTATCATGGTCAATCAATTCTTCTTCGTGATTTTATACTCGGCTATGACCAGACGTGTTTTCTGGACCACAGGAACAATCTTGTCCGAAGTGGCGAATGAATGCTGATCTCGAAGGCCTTCCGTGGCCTTGGAATTGTGGGCATCAAATCTCGAGTACGGTGATGCTTCAGTGAGAAGCCATTTCTGTTACTAATACCAGCCGTCCGGCCCAGGACAAGGCCCAACTGGATTTTCGACATCATTCATTAGATAGGTAGGATTTCGGAGAGACAACAAGAGGTCAGTCAAATGACATTTGGAATTACATATGTACACCTGTAGCGCGCATTCATCTTCATCATTCGTGGAACTGCACTCAGAGGGCACTTCATAGTATACAATTCAATTTTCGTTCACCGTGCGTTTGGTTCAAGTCGCCAGCTCCTTGCACCACAAGTCCCAGGCCCGGTCGACCTGCCCAGAGTTGCTGATCGTGGACGCCTCGCACTCCTCCGCGTTCAGGAACCAGTGGTAGTCGACATTGCGCGGGTTGCCAGCCATGGTCGCGATGTTGGTCAAGATGCGCGCGTTGTTCTGGGTGAAGATGGCGCGGAAGATGGCGAGCTTGAGGGACGGGGCCGTGAGCGTGGCGCCGTGGCCGCGCATGAGGACCAGCGGTCGCGTCGCGGATGACGGCGTGGACGGGGCGAACGCGGACGCGAGCGCCTCGCCATGGGTTGTGTTGCGGATGAGCATGTCCGTGGATGGGCCGAATGATTCCCTGATGTCGAAGACGGGGGCAGCTTCTGCGCCTGTCAAGTACATGCAGTTATTTAGAACGGCAGCATCGTCGTGAGCATAAAGGCTACAAGGACCTAGGAAGGACGCCATGTGATACGCGGCTCTGAAGGAAATCATCTTGATGATGCCGAAAGGGAGTATGTCAGGCGAGTGGAAGTGTACCACCGCGTCCACGTCTTCATACTGTCTGTTTCACTATTCAGTGAGGTCTAACGAGAAACCAACGTCGAAATTTGCCTATATATCTCGCTGTGGATGCACCGCTCCAGAAATCCCCGTGGAGAGTTCGGATCGACAGGTCTGGATACAACCGCAGCATTTAAAACGGACACAAGGAGAGCTGTTTTCAAACGTACTCGGCATCGGAGATGCGCCAGGTAACGATATCCTCCCGTTGAACAAGAGCTGGAGCTAAATTGCGAGAAAGAAGAAAGTGGTCCTTGGGAGCTCGTGGATCACGGCAAGAGACGTGTCCAAAGCTATCGACTGTAGATTCCTTCAAATTTTGGGCCGTCTTGAGACAGCAAACTTCACGCACCTACGCCATGGTGTGCGAGGATTCTGGATGCGAGCGAGAGATCTTGGAGACATTGTTCAAAGTCGGCATGCGAGATGGTTTGTTGGGACATCGTTCAGCGGTTCAGTGAATTTTATAGTCTCGTAAACCGGACTTTATACCGCGCGTTCGAGAAGACAGTCGTTCTAGAGTGTCGATGCGGTTAAGAGGAAGCCGATCCCGGGCCAGGATGCCGGCCGATCACGTTTGGCAGCGGAGTTTCTCCCTTCCGCAGAATTATGTAACCTCTTGATTTTCCGTCAGCTCCGTTTCTCTTATATCGAGTTTATCTGGCCTCTAGAATCTGCTGTCACTCAAGACCAGTCTGATACATTGAATTTCACTCGAGTCTGTTCCCTTCAAATCTGCACATGGCTCCACCCTCCAAAAAGTTCTATCTCTTTGGGTTTCCTATCACTCACTCGGCCGCCCCTGCGTTCCACAACCATTGTTTCAAGAGTCTGGGAACTGAAAGCACATATGATATCTGGTCTACGAGCAAGGTCACAGAAGAAATGCTCTCAGCGATTTACGACGACCATTGTGGTGGGGCTGCGTAGGTTACGGCTCATCCTTGAAGAGTTGAATGAACAGCTAACCTCTTCAGGGTGACCATGCCAATAAAATCAACTATAATACCGTTTCTTGACGAACTGTCGCCCGAAAGCCAGATCACCAATGCTTGCAATACGATTGTCAAGGTTCCGACTGGCGAGGGTGTCAAACTCGTGGGCCAGAATACAGATAGTATGCGCTCAATTTCTTCGGGAAGGCTACGAGAATTTGAATCCTCTTAGTCCTAGGCGTCCGAAATGCCCTTCTCCTTGCATTGCAGGAGCAACATCCGTCTTTCCACATTCCATTTGATGCGTCAGCGGCCTATCCCTCCAAACCTGCCTCTGGCGGCCTGGTGATCGGGGGCGGGGCCACGACACGTTCTGCGGCGCATGCTCTCACACTGCTCGGACTTGCCCCCATCTTCCTCATCAATCGCGACGTGGACGAGGTACGCGCCGTCATGGACGCCATGCCGCACCTGAGCGCACACGGAGGGCTGATCCACTTGCGCGACCCAGCCGACGTGGAAACGTATCTCGTCGGTGAGGGTAAGGCGCGGATATTGATGGCCGTTGGATGCATCCGTATGTCTCCCATATTTTGTTTTCGACGTTGACAGAGCGACGAGTGCAGCCAGCTTCGCTCCTCAGACGCTGGCCGAGCGAATGGTATACACCACCGCATCCGCCGTCCTGACCGTTCCGTACCTCGTGCCAACTACTGACTCCCCTGTCCTCCCGTATCCCACCCAACGCCTCTTTCTTGAAATGCCGGTAACCTTACTCTGCGTGATATTTCTCCAAGCAGGTTGACTAGGATATGCACAGTATAAACCGCTCCAGACGATGATGTACAAGGTCGCATCCGCTCACGGGTGGTATGCAATCGACGGCATTCAGGTGAGATTTTTCTTCGCTGCCTCAGAACTTTTCTATAAAAAAATGCGTGGAGGCCATGATTGAGCAAGGTCTCGCCCAGCAGCGGATGTGGCTCCGCGCAACTGCGTCTGTGACCGTCGGTTCAGACTCCTCGATCACGGGAGAGGCACTGGAGGAGTCTGCGCGTCAGAACACAAGGCGGCGCTTGAGGACCCCTGAATCGGATCCAACGGCGGCGCAAGCCGTCGAAGTTGAGGTGGATCGCGCGGAGGGCAGGGAGAGTGCAATCCCTAAGTTGAGAGGTATATAGGTCTTTTATGTAGGTTCTAGGGTGATCATGATTGATATTGGATGGAGAAATTCAACAGGTACGTGTTGTGCTGCTTTTGACTCTGAGTATGCCGATGTTCCCCTTGCACGTTGCCCATTATGATTCAGGTTCGTGCTCGGTAATTCTTGATCGGTGAGGTGGAAGACAAATTCCGAACGCGGCCTTGGGCCTACGTGGGCGCCCGAATACAGATATTGGCGCTCCAATTGAATCGGGTGGATTTGAACTCATTCCAAGGAACGGTGTTTCCAAGATATCGTATGCGGCCACGATTTCTAGGGCATGGACGGTGACCAAGTTCAGAAATCTATAATATTTTACGGGAGCTAGGGCTCCTAAGCGCCCTCACCGCCCCCGCGTCTCGTCATCCAGCCCGACCTCGTGTCTCTTGCGGGTCTGTAAAATTTAAATCGAGCAGGAATAGAGCCAGTGTCCTTACTAAACCAGATAAGCACACACATTTCAACGTCAATTTTTGATCATTCAAGAGGCCCCAAAACATGAAAACGCTATTCTAATGTACATCTTTGGTACATACACTGGCCGTCTGGCCGCTTTGCTCAATCTCACTCATACGCAACCTTGAATGCCCCTTCCAAATCTGCAATGATGTCCGCTGCACTCTCAATTCCGACGGAGTACTAGGCAAGAACGTTAGCATCGTCGAACGGAGCCATAAAAAGAAAACTTACACGGATTGTGTCCTCAGTGACACCGGTCTGCTGGCGTTCCTCGTTCGACAGCTGCGACTGGATGGTAACAAAGGGCGCAATGACGAGCGTCTTGGCGTCCCCTACTCCCGCACATAATGAGCAACTGAGAAAGAGAAATGCCGGCGCGGGCGCACCGAGGTTCGCGAGGTGCGACGCGAGTTTGAGATTGTTGATGACTTTTTTCACCTTCTCAAAGCCGCCCTCCACGCGGAACGTCAGCATCCCACCGAAAGCGTTGGGGCGCAGCGTCTTGAGCGCGAGCTGGTGCGACGGATGCGAGGGAAGCCCGAGATACGTGACCGAGATGACCTTCGGGTGCGCCTCGAGGAATCTGGCAAGCGTCATCAGAAGAAAGGAAGAACTGGGCGCAACTCACTTGGCCACGGCTAGCGCATTGTCGCAGTGGCGCTGGGCGCGCAAGCTAAGGGTCTCGACGCCCTGGAGAACCATGAAGGCGGATGTCGCACTGAGACATGGACCGAGATCGCGCAGATTCTGCGAAAAACAAATTCGTCGATGAATCAAAGCCAACGAACGGAGAATGGCGGCACCTCAAGCCGGACTTGGATGGCAAACCCCACTGGGAAGAAGATCTCTGCGAGGGCTGCATTCCCGTAGGCAACAGAAGGATTAGTGATATTGGGGAACTTGTCCGACTTTCTCCAGTCGAAACGTCCTGGTTGAATTTAAATGCATATCAGAAATGAATTTCGGTTGGGACCAACCAGAGTCGATGATGACACCGGCCAAGGTGGTCCCATGGCCGCTGATCCATTTTGTCGCGCTGTGCACTGGGAGGATGTGAGCAAAAATCTATAACTCGGGAGTACCCACTCACCGACGATATCAGCGCCAAGGGAGATGGGACGAAGCATATAGCCCCCCATTCCGAGTGTATTGTCCACTGGGCGGCTTTCAGTGGACTGAGATGAGAATCAGCGAGATTTAATTACCGACTAGAGGGATTCCATGGTCGTGAGCGACTTTTGCGAGGCCAGCAATGTCGGCAAGAATAGTGTCCGAGTTGGAGATTGACTCCACATAAATGGCCTTGGTCTTTTCATCGATGGCGGCAGCATAGTCCGCCGGGTCGTAGCTGGTAATAAACTTGCTGTCGATACCATATCTCTTGAATGTTACTATGGACGAGTCACGACTTATAATCGGGAAAGCGAGATATCGGAGCCTTTGACCTTTAAACTGATTATATGTCTGGGAGAGATCAGTGTCAACTTGTTAAGCAACTCGCAAAGGTAAAAACTCACCCCTCCGTATAAACGAGAGCTAGAGCCTATTCAATTAGGTTTTCAGAGGAAGATCAAGGTGGACCCACGAAACCACGATGTTGTCGCCTACACCAGCGAGCGACGAAATGACCAACAACGTCGCAGATTGGCCCGAAGCAGTTGCGACCGCTGCCATACCGCCTTCTAGGGCAGCAATACGCTTCTCAAACACATCCTAATGTCAGTGTAATCAGTGGCGTTGTCGTGGAACGCCTCAGAACCCATATACTTACCACCGTCGGATTCGCGACACGGGAGTACAGGTTCCCCAGTTCCCTATCGTCATGGGTTCAGTTGAAGTTTTGGTTAAAGTAAACTGAGTTCTAACTGTAAACCGCACAGCCTTTGAGCATGCTACATCCCAGTCAGTACTCATCGATACGAATTACCCAAGAGTACACACCTCGACGCTGTTGAATACGAAGCTCGTCGACTGGTAGATGGGAACTGCGCGCGCATTGGTTGTGGGATCAGGCACTTGACCAGCATGCAATTGCAACGTTTCAAAGTCAGGCTCTCTACACACGATTGGTCAATTCGCGAAATCATGACGAGGGAAGGTTGGCAGAGGTCACCTGTAGAAGGGGTTCGGGGGGGCTGCCATGACGTGTAGACGAGGAGTGCAGTGGGTTGGAAAGAGAAATGTGGGGGACACGATCTTAAGTGTACGCCAAGGTGTACGAATGTCTAGATCGCCGCTGGCTTGGGCATCAAAGGAGCTAAGCTCACTTAAGACATGTCGCCGTCCATTCTGAGTCGGTTCGGTTTTGGTTTGGATGACTCGGATCAATCAGTTCTTGATTAGATGGCATTTGTTCCTGTTTGCCTCCTTTTCCATTTGTCTCTCACCACCGCATTTTTTGGGAGAACGCTCGCTTGCAATACGGGTTTGACCTTTGCTGCCAGGGATCACACCTTCGAATCAGGGCTCAACTCCCACCTGCCGTCAACGGTGTCTCGTTCCAAGCCTCTCCTGGGCAGAAAAACGGTGTACCTGCCATCTCGGCCCCTCTGGGTATGAGTTCTTGAAGACTATTGACGTATTTTCAACCATTCGCATCTCTTCGATAGGTCGGGTAAGAGTAGCTTAATCATGGCGCTTTTCACAGCGGTGAATCCGTCCTTCATATCTGGAAGCGTCTTTGTCGATGGCGTCAACAGGCAGTTGGCGAAGTTCAAGCCTGTTGAACATCCGGTCACGTGCGAATATGTTGAATAATCGGCTATAATCGGCCACCCTGGTCTGGTCGCACAGACTCCCTCCATTTGGTATGCCCTCTGCGCAAAAAAAAAAAAACATGGAACCGCACGAAAAGTGCTCCGATAAGGATATCTGGCTTTCCCTGGAGAGAGTTGGAATGAGTGCCGCAATTTCGCAGGTTGTCGGATAGTAAATTGGAAATCGTGTTGGAAAGTGGGAAGATGGTGGTTCGCTATCAAGTGGACAGGTATGCTGATATTTGAAAACAACGTAGTATTTCTCACAACTCGTTTCTTCTCCAGCGGCAACTGCTTTCAAAAGGACCTAGTGTTTGACGAGGCCAGCAGGTGGTAGGGGTCGTGTGTAAATCTTGCAGTCACAATTTGCTGACATATCTTGGTCTTGACGCGGACACTGAAAAGAAGATCCGAGAGGCCATTCATAGCGATCTTGCCAACTGTGCGTTCATTGCTGTTGCGCGCCGACTTTGCGGCTACCAACTCGAAAGTACCGTCCTTCATGAACCTCACCATTTGAAAACAGAAACCATTGTCGATTTCGATATGTTTTCGATATGATCTTAGTCATGCAGGAGGTTTTGCTCGTGGAGTGGCTCTCCAAAGACCTACAACAGTAAGTTCTCCCAAGTAGCTTCTCGTCAAGGATTGGGGCATCCGAGACGCGACTCAAGCGATGAGTGGCCGTAGAGTGGGGAAAATCCTCACCGCATCACCGCATCAAACGCTACGACCCATCATTCCCGTCCTCGAAATACCTCTAGTTCACGGAGCAGATGCTGCGGAAGCTCGTCGTCATCCTCCTCCTGCTACGTGCCGGCCACATGATTCTCAATAAACACTTGCACTGTATCAAGCGTGCGGAATCCCCGGTCTGCACCTGCTGCCACTGGGAAGACGAGACCGTAATACGCTACCTCCTACACTTCCCCGCCCATACCAATGCCGCGCAGAGCTGCACCATCTCGGTGGACGCAACTCGTGTACCCCTGAGAAGCTCCTTACCCGCGCAGAGAGAATTCCTTCCGCTCCTGTTTCAGTTCATCGCAAACTCCGGACGCTTCCGGACTGTATTTGGCGAGATACCCGATCTCCCGCCGCTAGAAACCCCCATACGGTGTGGACGTATCGCGGCACTCGCCACCATACCATGCCAGCTGGGCTCCTCCCTGCACATATCCCTCGCGGTGTTGGACCGGACTGGGTGCCGCCCGCATAGTTAAATTTTATTGTTATTATCCTTATAGTATATACCTTACTTGCAGGTGGCCGTATGCCCCTTCTAGTCTGGGGGATTTCCCGGCTTAGGACGTGCTCTATGTGTTCTGAGTGATGCTGCATGCATACTACATACCGAGCAAAAATATTTACTTGGATAGATTCCTAGTTGCTAGTACACAGAGACATCCTTACCATGTCGTACGCGACGACGGGGAAATAGAACCGATTTTTTTTCAAGAAAAAAAAAAGATTGGGGCAGCGCATGGCTTACTCGGATACCCAATAACATTCCTTTGGAATAAACCTGAACTTGAAAAATCTTTTTGAATTTGAAGTACGGATACGTGAAGTGAGGGTTGAGTGAGGGCAGAATTAAAGTTTAATAGTACCTGAACTCTGGCTCCGAATCTATGTTCCCGAGGATATTGAACTTTCAGACGATATTCTGATGTACCTTATTCTCATTGGGAAATTGGACGTTTTTACTTGGAGCCGACTCCTAGGGCTACATATCACTATATCCATGAGCTCCCTTCCCGTTAATATCCTTCAGCGCACTATGTACGAGGCTGCGTGAAGCTAGGTATCTTGTTAGGTGACCTTTACCCCTGGTATCCCTTGAAGGGCTTTCTAAACGCCTAATCGAAGGAATAGGTGTGGTCTTCTCCCTCTCCCCGCCGAGTAGCCGTCTAATCCACAACGACTAAACGTCCGACACGTCGCTAAATAGGGACATTGAGACGTAATTTGTACCTTCCTGGCGCCTTTTCTGGCCCAGACGTCGAAGCGCCACGGAATCGGCACTCATTCACGGGAGGGATAAATTCCCGCCGCGATGAGACGTCTTTCTGCATCTCTCCCTGCCATGGCGAAAACCTGGTATCATGCAGTGCTCGCTGGATTCCGAAAACTGCGAGATATCAAGGACCGCGGTGCCGACAAAGGTGAAGGCGTCGATCTGTTGGCTTTCATGTCCTTCGGCATGGGATCCGCCCCGAATGGCAGGACCGTCTCCCACTTGATGTGTGGAAATGCGACCAACGCGAAATCTTGCCCATCGCAAGGCTTAAACGCTTGCACAAAGGTAGGAAAATTTCTCATGGCCGCGTTGAGCTCAAATGGTCTTATAAAAACCCGACAGTGCCATCTTATTAAAGTGAGTGTCGACTTGGTTATTTGCAGGATTCTGCGTTTACGGGGACCACCAGTATTGCTCGGAGAAGTGCAGAAGCCAACATTGGCCAAAACACCGATCGCAATGTACGCATCCATACCTGAGGGAGACCTGGCAGCCTTCGTGGGTGACAGAAGGCAGAGATCCCACCTTCCTTTACACATCGAATATATTGACACTCTACCGACCGTCTATTGATTTCTGGGGTGACCTACCAGCAATGGATTGTCTTCAGCTTGCAACCAACGAAGGAATGGACGATCTCAAACCTTTGGGCGACTTGAAGCTATGTTTCGCCGGCAAGTACTGACAACTACCTAACATGTCGTCCTTTTAATTGTCGTCTGCAGCATCTGGGGATCTCCGCAATTTAATCCGAAGCGTAAACAGTTTGCCGCCAGATTACGCAGGCTATTGCGATATTCTGTTGAACGATACCAACCCGGTACTCGTCAATCGCAACCTGGTCATTCTTTTCGTTCTCTTAAGCTCGGGGCCGTCTCTGGAGGTAAGGAAAACATGCAGCACGTTACCACAACTGACGAGCTATAGGAAGCAGCAGAGCTTGCAACACACCTGATGTATTCTGCGGCACTTCCGGGAGGTGGCGCAGAATACGTTAAGCGGTGTATATCGTTTATATACGAGTCTGCCGAAGAATTCGAAGCGGATCTTTCGTTTCACCGCTGTCTCCACACCAGAGGCGAAGGGAAGGTGTATTCGGTTCAACCTTCAACAGGCATCAAACGGTTCTTGGAGATGTTCCATTCGACTTACTCTATCAGCGGCGCTCTCAAGAGCATGAAAGATACTACCCTGGCTCCGGACCGTTTGGACTCCAACGAGAAATATTTCGCCAGTCTGAAACCCTCGCATCGGATGTCATTTCAGCGCTTCCGAGAAACCGGAATCCTGGCTCCTTTTTCGTTGAACACTGTCACCTTCACGCAGCCCAATAGGTGAATGAACTCGCCTCGTATCACATCATCAATGGTCTTTAACACGAAGAAAGGTCCCTCTTTTCACCTCAAGGCGCTTGGTTGGTGCCGGAAGATGCCAACCCACTTTTTGGCTGGGCTGTTTCCGATGTCCAGAACTCCGGTATCAAACATGGTGCCTCGCCCGAGGATATCTTGGGATGCCTATTTTTCCACGTTAAAGATGAACTTCGAGAGTTCGCGAAGCGCGTTAAGGAGCTCAGAATCGACATCCACGTTACCTCATTCGATTCCGGAATCCTCGCGAAAGGAATTACCATCGGCGCCCTCCCGGCATTCGAGGACGCTAATTTCGATCGAATTCTTACATCGAATTTGGTCGACACCGTCGGTCTTCGGACTTGCCTCGCTGACTGGGGACCTCTTCTGAACAGGGAGAACGAATTTGCTAGTATTTTGATGCAGACGAAAGCCTGGGACATAAATCGGCCATCCGCGACTACACAATGGGGACCACATGCCATGGAGCTCTTGATGGACAAGTGCAATAAGATCCCTGGTTTGGTAGGCGCCCTCCTTTCTTCGCGAGCTTCTTGACCGAAGTGGTGGGGCAGGAGGTCAAGATGAAGTCGATTTTCGCCCAGGGTCTTCGATCGCCAGCCCTCTTCAGGATCTTCGAGTCTCTGGACGCGTTCTCAGAAAATGAAGATGCATTCCAGGATTACTTGCGTGATCAAGACACCGATAGTTCCGCCGCCGCATTCGATTTACGATTGCGCACCGCGCACAGAGTGCATCCCAAGGTAATCATCCATCATTTGCGAAGTGTCTCCAAGCTCTGACCGCGGTGGATAGAGATTCGGGATCCCTCTGAACGCTCCAAGATGGCAGAAGCTGCCTGATCTTTCCTCGAACGAGTTTTATGATCTTTGTAAGTTCTTCCGCCCGCTCACAGTACAAAGAACCTGACGATATAAATAAAAGTTACGATCGGAGGTGCCAATCTGCCAGTGCGCTTCCTGGAATTCGAGGGTATTGACGTCGGGCTGAGCTCGGGATCGGAGTACACTGCAGACTTTTGAGTAGGATAATTGTTTTGGATGCACATGACGATGAACAATATACGGCCATGCGAGCGATAAACGCGAGGTACACTGGCGATCGTAATAGCACGGATAGCTCGCGGGTCGAATATCGGCTAGGTGGTCGGCCATGCTGACGAAATTCAAGGCGGCGAAAACCGCGTGCGCTGAGTCCTAGGCTGGCCTAGCTGTCGAAATATCACCGGGGATACAACTGGTGAACGTGCGGCGGTGATATAAAAGCGGCAGATCATGTCCCTCGTCACCGGCATCCAACATCTCGACTCGGGTGACCTGGGCAATGAAAAGCTCCGAGACTTGAGCCCCGGGTGGTTCACTTGGCGGCTTTGCGATATGCCGCTGCTGGATGAAACGGAGGTCGTGGAGAGGTAAACCCCTCGATACCAGTTTACACGAAATCGCCCCCAGCGATCCCCGGATGATGGGTAAACCGTCCGGACTCAAAAAATATGGAGTCGTGGAGAATGGGTGTGGATTAAGGTCCGGTCGCGAAAAGCTGGTGGCAATCGATGCCTGATTTGCCGACAAAATGTTGATGACCATGTCCGATGCGGAGTTTGGGTTCGAGGAGTTGAGGGAGGATGCCATGCGGGATGGTATGCGCAGGGCAAAAGTAACCAGTGGAACTGGATCCATGGCAATGGATGTAAACGACGAAAGGGTTGCACCATGATAAACGGGTTCCGTAGAGTTATCCTGTTCTCTCCGAACCGACGCGTTGGAGGACATGAAAGACGTGACAACCGCGACGGGTTGGGCCGTTTCCCTGAGTAGAGTCCGCAGTCGATTTTTGGTTGCCTCTTGGCCGGAGATGGAGCTTGCTGAACATGAACGGGTGAAGGTTCGCAGCAAGTTTGGCATTAGAGTCGACTAGGGTTAGGTTTCCCTATTAGGTCGGCTCGATTCTCCCACTTTACTTTATGTTCCTCTTCCTCGTCGCGCTGCTACTATGCAGCACTCTGTCTTTGGCCATCCATGAATCGGACGTCGGCGTAATAGACTGGCACAAAAAACTTGTCGGCGCTCCTCACGCTGCACGCATAGTCCACACGGCGGCGAATGGAAGTCTCATACTAGTTCCAACGGCCAGCAATGTCCTTGCAGCTCTGAATTTCACAGACGGCTCTGTTGGTGCGAAACTATTCCCTCAGATTTGCAGCTATCTGACGCGATAACCAGTCTGGAGATACGTGTTCGACGCGGCAGACGGGATCGCAAGTTTCCATGTCGATGGCGACGCGGTCGTCGTGCTATCTGGCCAAGGCGCATCTAATGTGCGGTCCTTTGAAGCCCTGACTGGTCTGATCACCCTGGAGAAGCGGCTGAGTGCACCGCCGAGTACTGCGCCGATCGGCGTAGACGTCACCCTCGAGCCCAACACCGACGCCGTCTTCGTGCTCAATACGCACACTATCACCCGCATTGGCGAGGTTCAGTGGACCTGGGAGGCGGAAGACAAGAGGTTTGGTGTTCATTGGATATTTCTGCGTTTCTAACTCTTATGTAGCATGCACTATTCGCGACTTGTCCATACACCAACAGCCGTCTATGCCGTCGGCCTGTCGCAACGCTCCGCCTCGTTGCATCTTGCTGCCGTCCACCCCATCACTGGTGCCGAGGTCCAGATCGGGTGGAAGCATCTCCCCCCAGCCGTTTCCTCCTTTGTCGTTGCAGGCGACAACGCCGTCTGGGTTGACCCTACGACGCAAAGCCTTGCATTTGTACAGCTAACACCTTCGCTCAAGGCCTCCATACGTTCGGAGAAGACGCTGAAATGGCAGGAATTGGTGAATGTGCATCTCCCGAGGCTCGTCGTCGGTGTCCTCGCCAGTGGGGAGGCGAGGGTCCTCGAAGCGAAAGAGGGCGGTATAGTAGAGTCGGTTCATTCTTTCCCCGCAAACGATGGTTCGGAGACGCTTTTCGCTGGCGGTTTAGACGAGGCGGGCGCGCCGTATGTAGTGCGTTTGTGGACGACCGCATCCAACGTCAGTTTCCCATTCCCTCCCGTCGAGATGCCATGTTCATTCTGCGTAGACCACTGCTGCAGAGATTTACTCTCCCGCGCATGGTGTTGTGAAGTCGGTCTTCTCACTGGACCCTTTCAAATACGGCACTGTAACCCACGTACGGTGCCTCTCCGATCTGTCTGCCTTCTCTTAAACTTGCTCAGCTCGCTGTTGATGGTCCGCGCTTGGTGATCACCACCTCCACCGGCGCCGTACAACTTTGGGAACTGGACCAGCTGTTGTGGGACCGCGAAGAGGCGCTGGCTTCTATTGACGTCGCCGCCTTTGTCGAGCTCCCCCTCCCGGAGCGTGTCGCTCACGTCAACACCGAAGGCGAGTCGTTCGTCACCCGGCTGACCCGGCAGATCGGGGACGCCAAGGTGTGTGCTCTACGTTTTACGTCGGGAAAACTTGTGATTTATCTCGCGCCAGGACTTTCCGGCGTATGCAGTGGCATTCGCGCAGCGCTTCGTTTCGAGCGGGCCGCCCCGCGAGGAGGTCGTCGTGTCGGCGCACAACCACACTGCCGCCCTCGCACGCGACGCGTTTGGCTTCAGACAAGTGCTCGTAGTCGCGACGGCGTATGGGTCTGTGTTTGGGCTCGACTCGGCGTCGGGGTCGGTGCTGTGGAGCCGCGTTCTGGGCCTCGGGTGGGCGGGCGAAGGGGTCGGCGGGACGGTCAAACCTGTGAAGATATTTGTTGTGGATGATGGCGAGGGAGACGGGAAAGACGTGGTGCTCATCGCACAACGGAAGGCTAAGAATGTAGGTCGTTTGTCTGACGGTATGCGGAGACTGATCTTTGTTGATAGACACTCGTCGACACGGTTCTCTTCCGCATCGACCCGTTGACGGGCGCGTCTGTCTCACCAGTGGAGAAGGACACTAACAGACTCCTGGAGGGGACGGATGTGATCGCTGGGCCTCTCACAGAGGCCTTCCTCATACCAAACTCTGACGTTGTTATCCTCATCGACGAGTTCTTCCAGGTACATATCTGGTAGCCTTGTCCCGATCATTCCCACCACTCATTCTTGAGCCAGATAAACCCATATCCCGACACGGAAGCCAGCACCGCACTGGTTTCGCGGCTCGCGCCAAAACTGTACCTCCCCTTCATGGAGACCTTCGCGGAAGGCCCGCGCGTCGTCGGCCATAGCCTCAAGCTGGACCCCGAGCTGTCGGACAAATACGTTGCATTCCGCACGTGGGGCCTGAGTCTCCCGCAGGGCGAGGCGGTGAAGGCCATTGTGAAGCCGCGCGCAGGGCCCGTTGCGTCGTTCGGCAAGGTCCTGGGAAACCGGACGACGCTGTATAAGTACCTGAATCCACGGATGTTTGTGGTGCTTACGCAGGCACCGGAGACGCGGAGAGCCGGGTGCGGGGTATACGTTGTGGACGGGGCGAAAGGGAGCGTGGTATATTCGGCGGTGCTCCCTCCTCCGGGTACCGGGGTCTGCGATGTGCATGCGACCCTCTCGGAGAATTGGTTGGTGTATCACTATTACGATGGAGAGGGTCTCGGAGAGGGCGAGACGAAGGGGTGGAGGATCGTGACTGTAGAGTTATATGAGGGCGGTCTGGACGAAAAGACGCAGAGGTCTGTGTTGATTTTTTCACCTCGTTGAATCGCCTTCCCTGATCGCCTTGGTTCGCAGCTCGGACATGTCCGCCTTCTCGCTGGAAAGCATGAACGTCGAGCCTCTCGAGCAGTCGTATGTTTTTGCTCATGGTGTTACGGCCATTACCACCACGTCCACCAAGTTCGGTATCACCTCGAAGGATATAATAGGTCCGCGCTCTTTTGCCTTTGCAGACGCACAATTGACTGGTGTTGCAGTGGCCACCCAAAATAATAAAATCCACGCCATTCCTCGCCGCATGCTTAACCCGCGGCGCCCGAAGAACCGGAAACCCACTGCGGAGGAACAACAGGAGGAGCAGCTTATACCCTACGACGTGATCATGCCCGACGACCCGCGGCGCACGATCTCGCACACTTACGAAGTTGCCAACACGCGGAACATCATCACGGCGCCTGCCCTCCTCGAATCGACCTCTCTCGTATTCGCGTACGGCCTGGATCTGTTCCTCACGCGTGTCGCCCCCTCGAACACTTTCGATATTCTCAATAAGAACTTCAATAAGGCGCAGCTTGTGCTAACGGTGTTTGGGCTGGCGTTGGGCATTGTAATAGCAAAACCGATGGTTAGACGGAAACGACTGCGCGAGCGGTGGTACCAGTAGAAAATGTACTTATTTACGCCATCGGTATCTAATTTTTGGCATTTATTGGGGGTAGTTTCCAGGTTTTCAGTTAACATTGACATACGCGCCGAGTCACCTAGTGATCACGCGCGGTCGAGTCATGGATGAGAGGTCTTTATAGACTCATCACACTTTCCCTTGCACCGCGAAGACCAACCATCTTGCTTTCCAGGATGTCCACCGTTGCCACTCCTCCCGGCGATGCCCCAAATCCCAACTCGAAGAGCGCAGGTTCGACGCACGACACAAAATTTTCTAGCCGAGATTGACGCGGTATCCTGCAGCGAAAAAAGAGGAGAAACGATTAGAAAAGGCGGCCAAATTGGCGGCGAAAAATGCAAAGACTGTGGCCACACCTGGTACCGACAAGAAGGTCAAGGAGAAAGAGAAGAAGGACGTCGAGCCGCCGTTCGTGAACACGACGCCAATGGGCGAGAAGAAAGGTGAGATTGGTCTCGATCTGGGTGAGCAAATTAGCCTAACCCCCTCAGATCTCTCTCAGCCTATGGCCGCTGGTTACAACCCAATCGCGGTCGAATCTGCCTGGTATGACTGGTGGCAGCAGCAAGGATTTTTCGCACCGCAATTTACAGCCGACGGAAAGGTCAAGCCTGAAGGCCTGTTCGTCATCCCCGCGCCCCCGCCGAACGTTACTGGCAGTCTGCATATTGGCCACGCGTTAACAACCGCGATTCAGGATACTTTGGTCCGATGGTGCGTGTCAGTCAGTGCTGATCGACCATTTGTATCCTTATTCGCTGTAGGAATCGGATGCTGGGCAAGACTACCCTATTTGCTCCGGGCTTTGACCATGCGGGTATATCGACACAGTCCGTCGTAGAGAAGCGGTTATACAAAAGCACTGGGCAGACACGACACGATTTAGGTAGAGAAAAATTCTTGGAGACCGTGATGGACTGGAAAAACGAGTGTGTTATACGCTTGAGCCCCGAGACCCTGGCTCATGTGTCTTTCACAGATACCAAACTAGAATTACTCGCCAGTTGCACCGACTCGGTGGCAGTTACGACTGGGATCGTGTCGTCTTCACCATGGACGAGGTTCTTGGGTAATTTTTCTTTTGGCCGAGCAGGAGCCTCATGTTTTATTCAGGAACGCAACAAAGCTGTTGTAGAGACTTTTTGTCGCCTACATGAAGAAGGAATTTTGTACCGTGCTAACCGCCTGGTCCAATGGTGTGTCAAGATGAACACAACATTGTCCAACCTTGAGGTGGATTATTCCTTGCTCCGGATATTTCCCTTACCAACCTCTTTGCTCAGGTCGACCAGAAACAACTCACCGGTCGAACTTTACTCGCTGTTCCTGGCTACGATGCAAAAGAACGATTTGAGTTCGGTGTCCTGGTCTCCTTTGCGTACCAAATCGAAAATTCGGGTAATATTCCATGTGGTGTTTAGAGCACACTTTCTTACTGGAGGTCAGATGAGAAGATCATCGTCGCTACCACTCGTCCAGAAACGATGCTAGGAGATACCGCAATTGCTGTTCACCCCGACGATCCCCGGTACAAAGTGATTATTTCTTTGGCGTGCCTTCCATCCGTTCTTACGTGCTCTACAGCATCTCCACGGCAAGTTTGCAACACATCCTTTCGTCCAGAGACGAATTCCTATCGTTACCGACGATATCATTGTCGACATGGAGTTCGGAACTGGTGCCGTCAAAATTACCCCTGCTCACGATCCCAATGATTACGAGGTCGGAGTTCGGCACAAGCTCGAGTTCATCAACATCCTGAACGACGATGGGACCTTCAATGCCAACGCCGGCGAAACGTTCCAGGCGAGCCCTTTTACCTTAAAGCCCAGATCTAGCTTACGTGGACTGCGCAGGGTATGAAGCGATTCCATGCCAGGGTCGCGGTAGTCAAAGCACTCAAAGATGCCGGGCTGTATATCGAGACGAAAGATAACCCGATGCAGATTCCCATCTGCAGGTTCGTCACTCCCATTCCATGAAGTCTTTGGTTGATCCCTAACGTAGCAAATCTGGCGACGTTGTTGAGCCCGTTCTGAAACCCCAATGGTGGGTTAACTGTAAGCCGTTGGCAGAGGAGGCGATCAAGGTGTTTTATTTACTACTACTCTCCTGCCTGCCTCGTTATTCATCGACGAATAGCGTACGCGCGCGGGCGAGCTTGTCATAACACCGAAACAGTCGGAGAACGAGTGGTATCGCTGGCTCGAGGGCATTCAAGACTGGTGCATCTCGCGCCAGCTGTGGTGGGGCCATCGTTGTCCGGCATATTTCGTCAATATCGAAGGGGCCGAGTTGGATGTGGGATCTCCTTGTTTCCCTCTCATGCTGGGCTGACCTGGGTATCACAGCGTAAGGACGGTAAAAACTGGGTTGTGGGTAGAAACCTCGAAGAGGCGACAGAGCGGGCGAAAGTTGTCGCTGGTGGCAAGAAGTTTGCACTAGAGCAGGATGAGGACGTCCTCGATACCTGGTTTTCTTCAGGTCTGTGGCCGTTCTCCATTATGGGCTGGCCGGAGAACGTACGTTTCGTCTCCTGCTTTCCCGTTCGAAGCTAACCTGCTCGTACAGACCCCCGATCTCGAGACCTTCTATCCCGCATCGCTTCTGGAGACGGGTTGGGACATCATATTCTTCTGGGTCGCGCGCATGGTGTTGCTGGGAATCCGGCTCACCGGGAAAGTGCCATTTAATGAAGTTCTCTGCCATGCGATGATTCGAGACGCGCATGGGCGCAAGATGAGCAAATCTCTGGGCAACGTCATCGACCCGATCGACGTTATCGAGGGTGTATCGCTTGAGGTCCTCCATGAGAAGCTCAAGGATGGTAATCTTGACGAGAAGGAGATCGTCAAAGCAACTGCAGGGCAGAAGAAGGACTTTCCGAAGGGCATTCCCCAGTGCGGGACGGATGCCTTGCGCTTCGCGCTTTGTGCATATTCGGCAGGCGGCAGGTGTTCCCCCACGTCTCATTCGGCTCATCGCTCAATCGTTGCACTCAGGACGGGACATCAATCTCGAGATCCTACGTGTCGAGGGATACCGGAAATTTTGCAACAAGATATTCAACGCGACCAAGTTTGCTATGCTCAAACTCGATGAATCATTTGTCCCTGAGCCCTCTGCTAAGGTGCGTCGGTTCCTGGCTTGCCTTATGGTGCTGATATGCGATGCAGCCGACTGGAAACGAGAGTCTTGTCGAGCAGTGGATTCTCCATAAGCTCAACGTTGCGGCGGTGGAGGTCAATAACAGCTTCACGGACCGGAATTTCATGCTTGCTACCACCGCGGCATACAACTTCTGGCTGTATGAGCTATGCGACGTTTACATCGTAGGTTTCCTCCCCATCACATATGTACAGCTCTCAACGAAACATACAGGAGGTCATGAAACCGATGACGGATGAAGCGGCTCCGATTGCCACGCGCAAGTCAGCTCAGCAAACTTTGTACACCTGTCTCGACCATGGACTGCGACTGTTACATCCCTTCATGCCGTTCGTAACGGAAGAGTTATGGCAGCGGCTACCCCGGCGACCGAACGACTCTACGCCGTCTATTATGGTGTCTGCCTTCCCTGTCTTTGTAAGTCCTCCTGGCAACGCACTACTCTGAACTGAACGGGCCCGCAGGACAAAGCCCATGTCTTTGAATCTGCGGATCAGCAGTTCAATCTCGTCTTCTCCGCTCTGAAGACAGGCCGATCGTTGGCTGCATCTTATAATCTCCAAACCGACATTCAGCGTGCGTCCGTCCTTTATCGCCATCCCTTACTGCTCCTGATGTTCTGTGTCCCAGTATTCTTGTATGTACAAACGGACGAGGAAGCAGCACTCTTTGATTCGCAGCTCTCGACCATCGTTGCTCTCACCAAGGGCTGCAAGAGTGCCAAAGTCGTGCGGGAGCTGAAGGACATTCCCGAGGGTTGTGGGGGCACGGTGGTCACGCCCACCATCGCTGTCCACGCTCTTGTCCGAGTGAGTGTGCTCTCGTAGACAGTCCCGTATCTTTCTTCACGATATTGCTTAGGGTCTTGTGGATTTCGACGTCGAGATTGCGAAATGTGACAAGAAGCTGGATGTCGCTCGGCTGGCTGTGCAGAAAATGATCAAGGCCGAAACCCAGCCTGATTATGAAGACACCGTCCCTGAGAGTGTACGGCTCGCAAACTCGGAAAAGGCGAGCCTTTTCTTGCATCTTGTTGGGGTTATCATTGACCTGTTTTGACAGCGAAAAACGCTGGAGGCTGAGATCGCCACGTTAGAGTTGTCGAAGAGCATGTTCGTCAAGCTCCAGTAATCAAGGGTGGTGGATGTACTACTGTAAAACTTGTATCTAGACCTTCACTATCTTATCCGACATGATGGCTATTTTTCTCACGTTTGTCTAGACAATGAAAACCAGCTCGTTCCTCGTAGTGATGTGCTGCTTTGAAAGTTTAAAACTTGGATTTTGTACAAATACAGGGTCGTAGGCGACTTACACAGGGTCATAAGTGTAATTCACTAATATTTATAGTCTCTAACCGCACGTCCCGATCCTTTTCAAATGACGCTGACCGCGGGCTACTATTGCCCATTGTTTTCATGCCATCATTCCGCTGCAGCCGTGTCTCATGAACACGCGCCATGACGATATCGTGAGCCCGCCACGGCTTCATGCCTGGCGCGAACAGCTCCTCCATGCGCTCGAGAGGGATCTGCTTTGTCTCTGGGAGTATGAACTGCCGCGGGGTCAATTCGATGGTGGGAACGAGAAAAAGGAGGACGCACGTATACATAGGGTATGGAGACCACCATGAGCGACGCGAAGAAGATGTACACGCCATATCCCATGGATGTGAACATCTGCGGTGTAAATCTCGTGATGATGAAACTTCGGATGTTGTTAGTCGGTACTCGTCCGCTGGGTAGATCAAAAATCACTTACCCCCAGAACCAATTCGACGCAGCCTGGCATGCTTGTGTAAACGTCCGCACATGCTGGGGGAACATCTCCGCGCCAACAACCCAGGGTGTACCTGTAAAGCGCACCGCCCGTCAGGAAAAAGTCAACTAAGAAGCACCAGCGCAAGACGCACCATTCCAGGTCGGGGAGTAGAAGATGGTCCAGATGTAGAAGAACGCGATGGCACTACGACCGCCGGGACCTATTGTCGTCGAGGGATGTTCCCCGGGCTTGGCAACAGCAATGTAGGCGCCGATATAATACATCGAGATTGCACCGCCAATGGATCCACCGAGGAGCAAGCCACGGCGTCCGAAAGTATCCACGAGAAACAAGAGCCAGACAAGAGCCCCTACCAACTTGACTAGGTGATGCTGTCAAAATCGCAGAGAGTAAAAAAATACGCATGAGACTTACTGATGCCATATACCTGTCGGGCGATGAATTTCCCCCCCAAACGAAACATATGTATGGCTGACTTACCCCAGTCGTCAAAAGGCTGGTGTTGGTCCCCGTAATCCCAATCGACTTGAAGATGGTGGGACTGAAACCCTTGAGTCTCTGGCCCTTCCTTGCAGAAGGAAAGTTACCTACGAGTAATAGTTGATAGCGTTGATGCCAGTGCCATTCTGCCACACGAACAGACTGGACCCCAGGAGGACTCGATACACCATGGTCTTGCTGGCGAAGACCGTTTTCATGGGGCCGAAGAACCCTGCTCCTGCAAGGCCGCGCTCGTGGGCTATGGCTGCTTCGATTTCCGCGTACTCCTCCACCACATAGGGTGCGTCTTCGTGAAGGTTGCGAAGTCTGGCGAGGTTGGCAAGCGCGGCGGCATTGCGATCGCGAGATACAAGCCAACGGGGAGACTCAATCATGAAAAACGACCCTATGAACAAAAGACATCCGGGCTAGAAAAATAAAAATGAATGTCGTAGGAGCTAAATAGATTACGACGCACGATGAGTTGCACAGCAAACGCAATAAACCACTGTTTGTAGCCAGCAGGGATGTGCTCTGTGACACCATAATTGATCCAAAAGCCTGGAATATCGTGAGTTGCAATGAGTGATCATGCAGACGCAGCACACACCGATGACTCCTCCGACCTGCCAGCAAAATTCGTACATGCCAATCAGACGACCGCGAATTGCTGGGGGTGGAATTTCAGCGACGTAAATAGGCTGAAAGTACGGAATGAGCGCCATCCATGAGCTCTCAAAGTGCTGGGCGTACCGCCAAGTTTGAGCTAATTCCAATTCCGAGCCCGACAATGATGCGCCCTGTATACATGATGCCTAGACCGGTGGAAGAGTTGGCTCCGCACTGTAGGCCGGCGCCGAGGATAAATATAGCACTGGAAAGTAGCAAGCCGTATTTGCGTCCAAGGAAATAGCCAATGAGGTATCCAAAAAAGGCGCCAAAGAAGCATCTGCCACGAAAAAAAAGGTGTGAGTACCTAAAAAATATGAACATGAACATCCGTACCCCGCCTGGAACACAGAGACGATGTTGGCTGAAATAAAATCGAACTCTTCGGTAGTTTTTGTCCTCAAGCCAAATTCGCTCTCGAAGCTTGCCAGGCTGATGGAGGTACCTTGAAGCCTTCTTAGAAACTTCATAAAGATATAGGGTCAAACTCACCAATGAACGCTGAGTCATATCTGGCGGATGCAGTCGACTTCAGAAACGCAGAAAAAAACCAGTGAGCAAGACACATACCCGATCCTACACGTATCGTAAGTCGTAAGTAAAGCGGGAAACAGAACTTGCACGCACATAACTGCAGCCCATGTCGCGATAATCGCGTTGGCGTACACCTTCCAGTTGTAAACCTCCTCGGGCGTCGGTCGGTCTTCGACGCGCGTCAGCTTTGCCATTGTGAGTGGGAAGACGGCAAAGAACACGAGACGACAGCGCCGTCATTTAACTTTTATGTAGGGAAGGCGGGAAAACGGTACTCCGCCCTTGGTGCCTCGCAGGACCAGGTCTTCAGACCAAGTCAGCTGCCTGAGGAAGCAGAATAGAAATACGGGAGAATTGGGAGTTGGCAGCGCTATTTTTGGTGGACAGTCTGAGCCCAATAGATCTTGCAGTGGATTTACGCATCTGTACGAAGAATTTAAACAAAAAGGCAAGGAACTTGTAAGTCGAAGTCGAGGGCAGATATTCAGTGCCACAGGTCCGAATCGCCGACATACTTTTCGGCTTTGTTCGGCCGACATCGGCGGGTAACGTTAATTTCAGTTGAATCGGTTCACCGCAATTGCCTTTCCACTCTCGATTCCCCAGGGGAAATAGAATTCAGGGAAGAGGTCCTAAGGAAGAGGATCATATATCTTATATAGTCAAGTTGAAACTTGGGGCTGACATAACATGCAAGGGCAATACCCGCGAAGATGTTGATTAGTTGACGATCGATTTTAGCTGTGTACGACCTGTTGCAAATGCTGCACCAGTGTATTCCAGCTTTGAACTCCGCGCTCCGAATGAGCCCGCGGTGTGTCGGGGTCGGACTCCTCCATCGTCCGCGAAAAGACCTCTACCGAGATCCAACCGCGAAAGCCCATGTCCTGGAGTAGCACTTTTGCAACGGCCTCAACTGGTAAATACCCTCCTCGCGCTTCCTCGCACGGGAAAAGCCGTGCTTTCCGCAAGTACTGCATGTTCGGCTTCTGCGCCGCGTCGTGGTAGGAGTTGCACGTGAAGGAGGTTGATGAGGGCTATCTCGGTCATGCGGGAGAGAGACGACTAGAGAGCCTCCTCAGCCCCGGGCTGGAGGCCACTCGAGGAAGCGGGATCGCCGTAAATATTAGCGAGGATCTGGTTATGGTCAGTGTCAAATTTTGAACCGCGAGAAAGATCTATGCAAACATGGGTATGTATCTATGACGGTCCCGAAGTTAGGAAGGTCTACTTTCGAGACGATGTCCCACACTTGTTCCCATCTAAATTATTTAATCCGGAGAGTGCGTCAAACGAATGAATGCCTTACCGGTCGAGATGTGCTCCCCATGACAATGCCTCGTATGCGAATCGTATAGGTGGTGTTTCGTTCAGTCCCAGCCCGGCCACTTCCTTCATGTCCGATACAATTTTTGTAATGTCGCCCGTTGTCCCTTCTGCGTTCATCTAAACATCCGATATCCGATCCTACCTGGCTCAGGCTGAGGCTGGCTGGCTGGAATCTGGATCAAATCGGTCCCGAGGATCTTGACGACTTTGAGCCATAGTTTCACCTTCACAATGAACTCGTCGTGCTTAGCCCCATCCAGAAGTCCTTCGTAATCCACGAGGGGCTGAAGAAAAGCGCCGAGAGTCCCTAGCATATTGCCGCGCTCGTAATATAGCCGTTTCATCTTTCTCCTCAGAACCGGCCGGGGGTGTTATTCTTCGTCACGTAGACGAGGTCCTCCCAAAACATCTCAACGCCTTTATGACCAGCCCTGCCAGCTTCGCGGAGCTTCACGTCCAAATCATGAACCCACGCACGGCCTGGGTCAGTCACACCCAGCGTCATCGTTGCAACCGCCAGAGATATTGACTCGGAAAACGCTGCTGGGCGGTAGGTTGGGTTTGAGGAGCGGGTGGCGATTGGGTGGCGAGGTGGCAAGAAGACGGTCAGAAAAGCAGAAATGGTGGCATGACCGGAGAAAAAATGTCGGAAATTTGTAATATTCGCTATAAGGCCTTATAAGGCCGTAAGCAAGCCGTAATCTTATAAGGCGGTCCAAGAGGACCGATAATGGCCAAGATTCCAAGATTTTTCATAATAACCCCATAATCGCTCTTCCCACCTCTGGTGTGGATGCCTTACAAGGCCCGGCAAGGCCCTCCAAGATTTGTGCCACCTCACAAGGGTTTTGTGAGGGGCGTCGGCATCTTATGATGGCATCACAAGGCCGTGTAAGCCGATCGTCTTATAAGGGAAGGATCAAATTTCCGACATTTTTTATTTAGCTCCCGAGATGAATGTTCAAAGTTTTGATACGTTCCCGGCTACGCGGCTCGAGCTTGGATGTTTACTCCCAACCTCTTGCGCCCCGCGGGTAGGATTTGCTTGCGCTGCATCTGTATCTATCGAGACTGACTCCCCTCAGGGCACTTTGAACACTTCCACATATCCCGCCATTTTCTGGGGCTCGACTCGGGTGTATTGTGTTCGGCTAGGTACACCAACGCAGACGGGGCGACCCTCACCAAGGAACTTCTATTTTTCGCTCTGAAGAAGGTTATACAGATCCATCCTTCGCTGGCCGTGAGGCTCGAAGCGGAGGGCTCTTCCAGGCCCTTACTTGTGAAACTCAACTCGATTGAATTATCGCTCGTTGTGAAGTTCACCGATAACAACGACTTGGAGGCCGCTATGCAGCGTCAGCTCTCGACGCCGTTCGACACACGCGCGCAGCTCCCATTGTGGCGTGTCGAGGTCCTCAAAGACGGCACCGTCGTGTTCATCTTTCACCACGCCATTGGCGATGGGCTCAGCGGCGTCGCCTTCCACCAGTCCCTTCTGGCCGCACTGCAGAAACCCATCGCCGGGGATGTTTCCCCTTTGGCTCTTGTACCCCGATCCCACACCCCCCTACGTCCTATCGAAGACGTTACCAGTCTCTGGCCATCCCTCCGCAAATTTTTCTCCGAGTTGTTCACCCTTTTTGCCCCCACGTCGTGGACCCCCGGATATTGGGCGTGGACCGCGAATCCAGTCCCTCGCACCACCGACCTTAGCACCCACGTCAAACTCATCACGTTCACCGCCCCTGAAATGACCGCGTTCGCGAAGGTGTGTCGCGCACACGGCGCCACCATAACCTCTGCGCTCTACGTCCTCGCAACCGCGACGGCCTCGCGCCTCGTCCCGCCCGGCAAACCTCAGTACAAGACCCTCTCCGCCGCTGTCGCCATCTCGCTGCGTGACGTCGCCCGCGCACCCGCCGCGGCCATGTGCGACTACGCCAGCGTGCATCGCACCTTCCCGCCCGTGAACCCCGCGTTCTCGTGGCCCACCGCGGCCGCCTGCGCCGCCGAGCTCCAGCGCCAGAAAATCACCGCGCGCGAGGAGATCGGCATGCTCAGGTTCCTCTTCGGCAACATCACCGGGTTTCTGCGCGGGAAGCTCGGGGCCAAGCGCGGCGGGACGTTCGAGGTGTCGAATCTCGGGCGCGTGGTCATCGCTCCGGCTGGAGAGGTGGGGCCGTGGCGCATCGGGCGTATGGTGTTTGCGCAGTGTGACGTCGTCATCGGCGCGGCGCTCAAAGTGAGTGTGATTGGGGATCCGACTGGCGAGATGACTGTTGCGGTGACTTGGGGGGATGCTGCGATCGAACGGGCGCTTGTAGAGACCTTCACCTCGCAGTTCCAGGATGGACTCCGCGCACTTATCGTTTAGACTTGGCAAAATAATGCAGCGGCGGTGATTGGCGGCGGCGCACCTCTGATGCGTCCAATCTTCACATCCCCTTTCATCACCTGCAGCAGCGCCTGGTGCTAACTTTAAGGCTAAGAGACTTGGAACTCTCCATTGTTGTGATTAAAATCTGGAGGGGCAGGATGCTGTATATAGAATAATCTTGGGCAGTGCGTATGATACGTTTGACAAAGACCACAATGAAGCCTAAACGGTTTCCGGATCCATATTCTCTTGTGCCGTTTCGTCGCATGTACAAGTTTTATCCTTTGAAACTTAGCCCTTATATTGTTAAAATTGTAAAATAAGTGACCTCCCCTTGTTGTATGGAATATGAACAGATTCTGGGTTCGGGCGAGAATCCCTCCGGCTAGGAGGACTTTGTGCTCCAGTATTTCATGGTGAATGCCCCGAAAATGAACCACGATTCAGGAATTCGTCTCGCAGGAAGCCTGGTGGTATATGGTGATAAGTAGAGTACGTCGTAGGCATTGACATAAGTCGAGACTGGTTCGAACTGAACGACGGATCGGACTCATCAATCCAGATCAACATAAGTTCCCACGGTTCAACTTGACTAGATTATCGCGACTTCCATGATTCTTTGATTTTCTTGAACGTTGTTAACGCGTATTAAACGGCATCAATATGAATAAAACTTCTTTTTAAACGCTCCTCCTATTAGGTTTTTGCGCAGTATCTACTAGTTTGCTTGTTGCAACAGCGGAGATTGGCTTGAGTGAATATATCTTGACACAGCCAGTCCTAGACGTGCTAAAGAGATTGGAGCATGAGAAATATGACATCGAATAGGAAAGAACAAAAGGATCGAGAATTGGACCTCTCCTCTCAGGCGATCAAGCTTAATGGTTTCAACCCACCCTTTTTTTCCGAGTCTGAAGGCGGAGTAATAGGTGAACGACGCATCGACAGGTAAAAATAGATCCTCGATTCCTTGAGTCGATCGCGGCAAGGTGTGGCATCAGGAATTGTGCATCGTGTAACCGCGAGACGGGACACAGTAAACCGTTTTCGGTAGATCCCGGCCGTTCGTTCGGCAATTCCGAATCGGTGCCGATGACCGCTGCCGTGAGCCTCCCCAAAAACCCAGCATGTGACTGCACAAGCATGCCACAACACTGGTGCTCTTTTCCTCTCCTTCCGTCAACGTACCCCTTCCCCTCCACAGGTGCAGGCCTCCACGGTCAAGTACGCGAAAGCCACTGCCTAAACACGGATCCACGCCGAGGATCAAGCAACCATGCGCGCCGCCGTCTCCCTTACCTGTCCACGCGTTCAAGTTGTCAAGAATCCGGTTCGGCGGGCGGCTCGTACATCTCCAGCCCTCATTTTGGCGGTGTGTTCTCTCAATCTGCAACGCCATTTTAGCCTTTTAAGCATGGTTTACAGTGGTCTGTCAAAACAAAAACAAAAAAAACGATATTTAACAATTGAACCAACTTGAAGTTGAAAGATGGTGAACGTCTCATCCTGGAGGTTAATGACTAAAAGTGGGCCCGGAGGTCATCATGGAGGATCCAGGTCTGCTCGGATGGCGTTACTATTTGTTGTAGCATCTGTTCATAAAGCTGTCAGTCCCGTCGCAACTCACAGCTTAGAAGCCCTTCAACACCACATTGAGAACGTGCATGAGACCAAATTCAAACCAGGATATTGAAACGTATCTCATTTGATTTTTAAAATCTTCGCCCTCCGAGCGTCTCCGAGTCCGAGTCGAGACTTATTGTTTAACTCTACAAAGCACACTTTTGAGACTGTTGAATCAGCTTGTTTATGTGCTACTCCACGGAAATCATCCGCCGAAGCATGTTGGCATAAGATATCACAGCTTAAGTACTCAAACATGACCAGAATGCGACTTCTACCAGGACATAATAAAAATAAAGCTGGCAAGGCCAACGAACGGCACGGCCCGCTACATACCTGGATGGGGCTTTTTTCAAATCCAAATGGTAATTTCAAGGACGGCCCAAAGCTCGCTCGGTCGATGCATGCAGCCTGTTGAAGAGAGGCCAAGGATTTCAGTTGATTCAACTGAAGATCAATATTTCTCAAAATCCAGAAGGACGGCCCAACCCTCGCTCGGTCGACGCATACGCGTTGACCAGCTCGTAATGGGCTGCATTAGATTATTCAGCATCATCTACAAATGATTTATATGGGTATGAATTATTCGCTAAAGGCGGGAAACAAGGATAAATTATACGCATACCCGAGAACATCGGAGTTCAAAGATCGCCCCAAAACTCATTCAAAAAGCCGAATTTGGTGGAAGTATACATATGGGAGTTCCTTTGAGCCAAAAAAATACTTGCGAGGTCACCGCGCGCGAAAGAGTGTTAGCCTGATCTGGCGATATAATAATGAAGCCTAGTCGGTTTCCGATCTGTACTCTCCTGTGTCATTTCTTCGCATGTACGTACACGTTCTATCCTTTGAAATACTTTAGCCCTTATTCTTTTCAAATTGTAAAATCAGCGACCTTACCCTGCTAACCTATGAGATATGAACATACTCGGGGTTCGGGAAGGAACCCCTCGGTCTAGGAGGACTTCATGCTCCAGCCTCATATGGTGAATGCCCTGAAGATGAACCACAATTCAGAAAGTCGTCTCGCAGGAAACCTGGTGGGTATATGGTGATAAGCAGAATATGTCTTGGGCACTGGCAGGGTTCAATCCAAATCGAGATCGACTCGAACTGAACCACTCATCAATCCAGATCAACTTACGTTCCCACGGTTCAACTTGACCAGATATTAGCGCGACTTCAATGATTCTTTAATTTATTGAACACAGTTAGCTCGTGGTTAAACCATACTACCCGTTTGAACGGTGGAACACCACCCGAACCGGGCTCACCAGGTTTTCACCCATCAAACGGGTGAATGAGGAAGTTGGTCCGTGCACGGTGATAAAAAACCCGGTCTGGGTCTTACGGTGGTTCTCTCCCACAGGACGACTTCGCCACGAACACATACTTCTAACCAGAAATGCTTTCCCCTCGCAGCCACGCAAGCTCTTCGCTGGCTTCCCGTGCATCGTGACCGGGGCCAAATTCAACCACATTCGGCAATTTCCGATCACTTGAATGAGTCAAGGCCTTGACTCAGCCCAAACTGGCGGCGCGCTTCGCGCCCTCCAGCCTCTTAAAATTAACTTGAAGTCACTATGCTTTCATCAGTTCGAGCATTCACCTCCATTCCAGCACCACTACCATGAGCTTCTGCAAAGACTGTGTTCAAGGTCGGCGGGCATATCCGTCTTCCTGTGTCTTTCGTGCTAACTAGGTCGACAGGAGTCACCTACGAGGGAGCCCCCGAAGGTATACTGGGCTGAAAGCGGCGAAACGAGTACTAATCGGATTGCAGGCAAGGTCGAGACCATAGGCGGCGTCGCGTGCTATGTTGCGACGCCCACCGTCGACTATCCGAAGGACAAAGTCATCTTGTTCCTCACAGACGTTTATGGTATCCCTTTGCCTAACAGCCGAGTGCGCAGCGTTTCATTCTTTCAGCTCTTGGACGGTAGACCAACTGACGCTCGATCCGGACAGCTCTTGGCCGACGACTTTGCGCGGAACGGGTTGAAGGTTTGTTCTGCGACGCGGCCACTTGAAGCAAAATTAACTGAATCATATAGGTCGTCATGCCCGACTATCTTCACGGCGATCCGATACCCTTATCTGTGCTGAAGAACCTAGTGAGTACCCGCGCATCTTACACGCAGCGCAATTGAATAACGCCCGAACGCAGGAACAAGTCGACCTCGGCGTGTGGATAGAGACGCACCACGCCTCTGACACGCGCCCACTCCTCGACAACGTCATCGCCGCGCTCAAAGCTGATTTCGGCGTGACCACCTTCGGCGCAGTTGGGTACTGCTTTGGCGGCCGCTATGTCTTCGACCTCGCGTTCGACAATGTAATCGTAGCCGGCGCGACCGCGCACCCGTCCCTCCTGAAAATCCCCGACGACCTCGAGGTGCGTCCTCCATATTTTATTTATTTTCTTTTAGCTCATGGATCGCAGAAATACGTCGCGACCTCGAATGCGCCGCTCCTGATCAACAGCTGCGAGCTCGATGACCAGTTCACGGCCGATGCGGCCGTCAGGGCGGACGAGGTCTTTGCGGGATTCTCGCCGGGGTACAAGCGCGAGCACTGGGAGGGCTGCGCGCACGGTTTTGCAACCCGCGGCGATCCCGGCGTCCCCAAAGTCAAGGCGGGCAAGGAAGGCGCTTTCAAGGCGACCGTTGAGTGGTTCATCAAATATATGTAAATTGTTGCGCGGTCAACATCTCAGCGATATTCAGACAAGATCTTTCTATTTGGCAGAACAGACGAAATGAACCATGAAATGATTTGAACCTAGGTTGAAACGGATCGATTGAAATACAGTTCGACTCGCATTGAATCGCGGCATCTCAAGATACATGTAAAGCATCTCTATTCGCCCACTTCCACCCCAACGAACCGGTCCGTACAGTTCGCGCTACCAAGAACTTGAAAAATACCAAATGAGGCAAACAGTTTCTCGCACGAGGCAGTCGAAAAACGCACACGGAGATCGTATCCATCAAGTCCCGAACTCTTTGGTTTGGATTCTGGAGTGTGTGGCCGGAGCGCCAATATAAGACGTCTGTGGGCCTTCCAGATATCGATAACAGAACACGGTAAGCTTACCTTGCGGTAGATGTGATGAATTGACCGCAACCTCATCCCGCTTTCATGGCTCCAGTGGTCTTCAAGAACTCCGGGAACGGGTGCTCGAGGCTTCCATGCACTCGATGACTCGGGAGAGTGCATGCCCCTGCCCACGTTGCCTGGAACCTAGTTCCACTCAACCTTCTTTGCTTCAAAGCGGAGTTTCGCAGTTGTCGTCAATTGATGCCCCGGGCCTCACTCCTCTTGACGATTCACGCCGCGACGAACAAATATCACACTGAGATTACATCTATACTCGCCAACGGCGACGGGGAAAGCATGTGGTTTTCCGTCACGGGCGAGAACGATTTAATTCCTGCCGTGGCCTGCAACATGCGAGGTACGAGCACCTCAAATGTTGCAGCGTCTGTTTATGAGAGACTACTAAGCCGTGACCCGTCTCGAGCAAATCCGTTACCACTGTTCCGTATCGGCGGCTCTGGAGTTTCGAGCTTGGTAGGTATCTGGTTATATTGCCCTATTCTTACTGTTTTCAGTAGTACAAATCTTGCGGTGAGTCGCACTCTCCATTACCAGACATGACCCCTTGTAATTTATTACCAGTGTCCTAAAGGAAAGAACTGTCCCCTTGAAACTCGAATGTATGTGCTCAAACGACATCGCCTCATTCATTTCACCACTCTTTTAAGTAACTGTCGATGCATATCGATGAATGCTGCGGACCGTTGCCCTCTGACGTTTACGACGCCGAAAAAATAGCGTGGCCGGAATGTAATGAATTCGATCCGCGGCTCGTACTTCGGTGGGTCGGTACCTGGACGCTGATAGACCCAATTGCATTTCGCCAACCAGCGCATCCTGGCGATCGAAATGCACTTGCCTGCTCAAGTTGCTGTCATCGATGTGGTTTTCCGCTAAATACATGACAGCGGAGCGCCGGCCAGTGGGACATAGCAGACGTGGTACGAATCATTATTATTCCAGGGGTAGTAAAGGGACGGACGCGCCAACGACGATAATCGCCGCAATTAAATTGTAGCTCTTGTCAGTCCATGTCAAAAGACTGGATAATGATGATTTGAACGTTCCGTCCGTCCCGCGATTCGAATCAAAGCTTAAAGTAGCTCTGGTAAAAAGCAAGCTCTTGCAACCGTACCGATATTGCGTCGCGGCCCAATAATCCCTTCCAATCTGATTGCTAGTTCTATTTAAGAATTTATTCAACTCCATCTGCATCGGAAATCTCAGTTGAACTTTTTTTCAACCAAGATCACGTGCCCAGTTGAAATGTCAACTTCGGCCAGCACTAACCTCAAATGGGTTTCCGAAGCATATAAATAAGAGGGATACACCTTTGAATTCTCAGCAGTCTCGAATCCCCACAAACGACCCTTGCGCGCGTCTAAATCCACATCATGCGATTCACTACCTGCGTCGCTACGGCACTCTCTCTTCTCCTCTCGCTTTCTTCCCCCGTTCTTGGGGAGCCGGATATCGTATCCCAAAGCATACCAGTCACACCGACGACGACTATATCTTTTGTAGGTACCTTAAACACGGCGGTGTTCGTGGTCATTGATTCATGTGCCAGCATCCAATACCATCGTGCCCCCCCATTTGCCGCCCAATCCCAGTAGAGCGTTCCTGCATCAGGGGCCGACGCTGCCTCGAAGAGCGGGTTGTTTGCGTTTTTGAGGACATTGCTTGCCCCCAGGTTGTAGGTTAAAAGATGGAAACTTGAAGAGAAGCAGCGCGAGGACAAACAGATGATACTTGTCTTGCGAGACAATAATTAGGCTCTGAACTAGAAACTAGTTTATCTACTGGAAAATTACGATGTGGAAATTAAGAGCTTGAAACCGTAAGACCTAAGGGCCTCACGCCACTCGTCGCTCAATCTCGCAGGCGATTTTCCTCATGTATGGACGACGATTCGCCGGCCATGTATTATTTGTTGACATGCACTAGTGGAAAGGATAAATCCCAATGTCTGAGCAGCTGTGATGGTCAATTCAAGGACTGAATGCCGAATTGAATTACCCGCAGGTCGAAGCCGGCGGTGGAGATCCCGTCTTACTGATCCGCCGACAGTCACTCGGAGAGCCACCAACGGGCTGAATTTCTATTGCGGATTTTGAGATTACAGTTTCCTGGCTCAAACGATTCACGGTGAATCTTGCCGTCGGCGGGCTTGTGTGCTAAATTTGCAGTAAATTCTCCAAGGCGGTTGGACAAATATCCTAGGAAAGCTCCATCGCCGCTAATGTGTGATATATATTAACTTGAGGAGACTTGAAGGACAAGTAGCGACTGGTTTAAATTGTTGCGACACGTAAGGACCGATGATTATCGGTTGATAGGTCGGATCCCGGGTCCGGACAAATTTTTGAAATCCGCCTTGCGAGGTGACCGCCGGAGTCCGGACAAATGGGCCTAACGAGTGGAGCAGGTCTAAGGCGGAGTCCGGACAATGGGTGTCAACAGGACAAGGTCTGTTCCCTCATCCGGACATTTTGATTGTGGCCCGCGATCCTTGTTACTTGTAATAGCTATAGCCACAATTCAATGACTGAATTTGATTCGAGTCCTTGAAACCACGTCTGAAAACAGGCAAAAAATCTCCCCTTTCCACCGGCGTGTCTAGAGCAAATATCCCATTTGTACCCACAATCACATTGAAATTGGAGTTCGCGCTCACAAAATCTTCGAGGAGTTTGCAAAGGCTGTTGCAAGCCTGAATACAGTTCAAAGGAAAGGGAAGGCACACATTCATATTACGGAGCTAGCAGAGGACAATTGCATAGAGGATTGAAATATTAGGATTTTTCGCATTTTTGCTGCCTTTTTTGAGGTCTGAGCCGAAGTCCGGACAAAAACAAAATTGGCCAAGGTCACAGCCAAAATCCGGACAAAATTATGACCCTCCGGCGCATCCAAAGTCCGGACAAAATTTTTCAGACCCCCAAAATCCGGATCCGACCTATCAACCGATAATCATCGGTCCTGACACGTAACGGTACACGCCACTGGCAGCTATCACATGATCGCGACACGGGTCAAAGTTCAAGTTGTCGATCCTTTCTCAGTTTCTCCTTCCCCAAAACCTCCGCTATTCGTTCAGCGAAATCTACATCCTTTCCTTTGCACAAGCGACAAAAAATCCAGCATGGAACCCAGCTGCTCACATCAGTGCTTAAGCTTGTTTACGATTGATTGACGCCTGGACCAAAACGGCCAACAGTTGGTTTTCGCCGTGAAACCGCGACAGTACCGCGACCAAGAGGACATGCCGCATTCAAGCAGATCGTCGGTGGGCCTACCGGGACCGATCCAGGGGACACCGTACCACCCGATGTTTGATCCACCGAGACCAGGTCGTTCGGGTCCTACGCATGGAGCGAACCCCGTCCAGGGGCTTCCCCAACCGTGGAGTGTACCTTTGCCTCAACGTGTTCCAGTTGCGGACTCCCTTCCCCAGCCGTGGAGTGTACCAGCACCTCCGGTCCCAGCGACACATTGGTACGGCCAGGCTCCAAACCCGTACCCTTTTTCAGCCCCGGAGCCACGGTTTGTGGCCGTCAACCCCTTTGGTGCACCTACGCGTCGGTGGGGCCGACCTGCTCGTCCCGCTCAATCAGCGCAAGCAGCGGGCGACACCCTCAACGAGCGCCTTCCTCCCGGCGCATTCCGTCTTCCCGGTGCAGTTTACTATCAGCAGGAAGCCCCGCCTGCAACTCAAATCTACTCCACACCGTGGGGCGTTACTCCAGTTGTTTACCCCCAACCTCCCGAACCGGTTGTCGTGTTTGCATCTACACGGAGTCGGTCCAACTCTCGGAGTCATCGAGGAAGATCTCCCCCTCGAAGGGCAACTCCAACGACTATCAACCACCGTGCAGAGGTTCGGGTATCACGCTCCCATTCACATTCTCCACGGCGGGGACACGAGGATGGCCGACAACACCCCATCTTGGAACAGAATCCCGAGGTGCGACCCAGACCTGAGCAAGAACCTATCCCTATCCCTTCCTCCGTCCGTGCACACAGTCGATCTCCCTCCACGCCATCCACCCAGTGGCTCTCCAGCCACTTTTCCTCCATCCACCACTCGCCCTCTCGCATCCCAGAAGTTCTCGGCGCCCGCGGTAGCAGGGTTAGTTATCCTCCTGTACCCGAAGTCCAGGACGCGCTGCGTTCTAGATGGCCCGTTCCCCATACTCGCAGGTCTAGATCCCCTCCGCGCGTGGTTTCGGACGCGCGCCAGTCTCGTTCTATGTCGCGTAGTCGGTCCCCTAGACGCCGACCTATGACTGCCCGTCTATCTAGGTCGCGTAGCCGTTCTCCGCCTCGGTCGCGTAGTCGCTCTCCGATCCACCTGGAAACGCACGCAGGGCCTAGGTCGCGTAGCCGTTCCCCAGGTCATCGCCGCCGTCCCTATTCTCCAAGTCGCTCTCGTTCGCGCAGTCGGTCTCCCTCACGTCTTCAACGCCGCAATACTGCTCCTGTCATCCCTCCCTGGCCGACCGGCCCCCAGTGGCTCGACCCCCGTCCGTCGGAGTTGGTCCAACCAACCGTGGTAGTCAGGCCTGGCTCCATATACAATGAAAAGTCTGACTCCATACTCGATCATCCTTACTCAGGCTCCTTACCACTCCCTGCTACGTCAAATTACAAATCTGAAAGCACCCTTCTTGACACCCTCCAAAACACCATGCTTCTCGGTTTTGGCTTCCTCATCGACTCCGTCCCCCGCCAGCTTTATCTGCACTTCCTCCTCCGCATCCCGTCCCTCTACTTCTCGCGCGTGACCCGCATATTCGAGGATGCGGAGCTCAGCTTGCCCGATATCAAGCGCATGGCGCGCGCCAAGGCAGAACAGTGGAATCAGGAGGAATTTCAAAACCCTCGATGGCCGTCCACGTTCCTCCAGCAACCTGCGCCGATGCCGCTGCCCCGCAGTCTCCTTATTTTCCGAGCGTCCTGGGAAAGCTTTATTAACTCGTTGATGCAAGAATGGCAGACCCTGAATATCATCTCTGTGCTGTTGATGTCGTGAGTCCCGTCGATTTGACCTGCTCCTCTGGTCCTTACTGCTGCACAGCGCCATCCTCACAATGCTTCAAATCGATTCCGCATCCAACCCGATAACGCGCACATCGGCGTTGTTCTCGCTCATATGTGCGCTGATGAGTCTTCTGTACGGGTGCATGTACATTATAAGATTCGGGACCATGCGAAAGATGCATAAAGCAAGCAGTTTTGCGAATGTACGCCCAGGTCTTTCCGAGTATTCGTAGCTAAGTTGCATGCAGGAAGCTCAGAAAGGGACGACAAGTATCTGGTGGAATATCTGGGTGCTGCTCGCCATGGTGGGCTGATCTTACCCTCTTAGTATCCAAGAGTGCTGCTGACCCGTCCTTAGCCGGCAGTTTGGTTATCTTGGTAAGGATGCGGTGTTTCCTCTCGTCCATTGTGCTGATTGCTCACAGGTCGATCATCACGTTCTTCGTTTGCATCATGTCTTTCATATGGTTGACCGGGTCCACGCAGGACTCTGTCGACATTGTAGTATCTCCCCGCGCAGTCCTCGGCCTCCGCATCGGTCTGACCGTCGTCTTCGCCCTGGGGCTGATCTACTTTGTGCTCATCGTGCGGACCTTCCATCGGTATGGCGATCCGCTGGACCGGGAGTGGACGCGCACGGTGAACGAGTGGGCCAAGGAGGTCTACTTCCCGCAGCAGCCACCGGAAGGATTTCCGTATCCCACACGGGCCCTCACACCGTCTTCGAAGGGCCCCGGGAGACGTAGCATGACTCCCCAATTCACCCGATTCGGGAACACCTCGGGCACAGTCCCGGTACAGGTCCCGCTGCCGTTCATGGCAGGGGACGGCTTCACTAAACTCCATTCCTCCGTCCCTCTCACGACGCATCCGTCCGCCTTTTTCAAGCCCCCCAGCCCCGCGCTGGGTCCCTCTGTCGAGCACTTCAAGATCATGCAGTTGGGGTATCATAACGTCGAAGCACGCAAGTACGGATACGCGAACCCAATGTGGGCCAACGTGGTCAAGGCAGAGGATTGGAGTCGCTTTATGCTGGTAAGTTACATGCTATGCTGACCCTCATGATCCTTGCGCTGACTGGGACCTTTCTTTTCGTAGGATATTTCGAGTGCGTGGCATGGGCGGCTCGCGCTCACACGGGCAGAGGCGGCGGCGGGCGATACCGATCTTCCGGCGTACACCTTACTCCCGCCAGCGCGACCCGACACCCCTTTGCCGGGCCCGCGGGACCTGCAAAGCGAATCCCCTGAATCCGTCGGCAGTGCTGCACGACGCCGCTCAATAAGCTCGTCGGAGTCCTCTTACGGCCGTGTCAAGCCCTCGAAATATGCAGATGCTGCATTCTCGACATTGGATGCCTCAGCCCCGGGAAACTCAAGTGCGGCCCGGGGGACTCCGTCTCCTATTCTCCAAAGTCGAGCACCCTCGCACGTCGGATCCTCCTCCGCCGATGGCGCGGGCGATTCCAGTGCTTCGCAGCATATGCATATGCACCCCGCAGAGAGTCCCGCGCAAACCGTTCGCGAGTTCATCGACTTGTGGAACACGCGGTATTTCCATCCCAGGAATCTGGAAGCGTCTTTGGTGCCGTTGGATGATTCCTCGACTCCTGAATCCACGGTCCACTTGGGTTTGCGTTCGCCCCTCGTGCATCCCAGCGGGAACGGCGCACATTCAGTTCTTGCGGCGCTGGAGACCGCTGGCTCAGGTGCAGAAGATACTTCGAGTCAACCTGGTCCGGCGGGATCTTTCGCGACGGCCCAGGATTCTCCGCCTTCTGTTGTGTCGATCCCGCATACACAGCTGTCCCCGCAGAACTTGGAATTGGACGGGTTTGATGCCCGTCAGATTTCGACGGGCAGATTACTGAATCCCGGCACGTAGGCAGCTCTTCGGATTTCAATGGTCTGGGGATCCAGATTCCAAGGGCATTCCATGGGCAGCTAGCTTGTGCTTGCATCATATTAGGAAAATGGTGCATAGTTGTTGACGGCGACTCCTCTATGTCCACTATGTGCCTCCTGGCCTTTCTATTCGCCATTGAGTTACCCTCCTAATAGTCTACCTATATCTGCAGTAGCTAGGAACAACGGTTAACTCTGCGTGAACAGCTCTTCACACCAGCTTTCTCTCGCAGCCTTGTTATGGATCCGACGGCGGATCAACCGGATATTTCATCGCCGCTCGCCCGCCTGTTAGTGCCGCGCTCCACACCGTCGTTCAATGCCTTCTCGAGGCAGACGGACAGATCCGCCTTGTTGCGCAATCGCAGATTTATTGTCCTCGGTGCTGCTGCACTCTCCATTGCCCTCTTTTTGGTCCTGCGTGACTTGTCCACATTCTCTGGACAACCAGAAACAGAGGGCTGGCGGCTGGCCTCGCCCCCCTCTATCGACTCGTTTGGGCCACCGACTGTAACGACCACGGCCACAGTCACCACGACACTAGCCCCACCCACACCAATAGAGTCGGTCTATACGGAGGTGGCGCCGCGGATTGAGCCCGTCGCGTTTGTGCTGATTGCCTGGTCGGAAGACGCTGGCGCCGAAGCAGCCCTGCTAATAAAAGTACGCTTTTGACGTCTTCTATACGAGTTTCTACTAATGAACGATACAGTCCGTTCTAATCTACAATACCAGCCCATCCGAGTTCCATATTCTCTGCGATGATCGCGCCGAGCAGTACATACGCGCCCGTCTCGCGCTCGTCAAGCGGCCACTGCACCACCTCGCTGTCAGATTTTATCAGTTGTCGTGGCAGAGCATGCTGGACCGCATCGACCGCGAGGGCTCTATCATTTCCGACCACTCTGCTGGCGTCCGTGCGTTTTTAAACTTGCATTTTCTTCTGTTTGCTCAACGGTGATCTAGCCGGTCTAATGAAGCTGTTTATCCACGAAATTCTCCCGCCGTCCGTGAAAAAAGTGATATTCGTTGACACGGACACGCTCCTAATCGCAGACCCGACGTTGTTGTGGAAGACTTTCGACACGTTGAAGCCGTCTACAGCCTTTGTGATGGGGAGGTGAGCTCTTGTCCAATGTCTTGCCCTCGTCTTGAACATCCATGCAGCCATCCCGACCAGGACGCCGAGGAATGGCATTATGCCTCGCGCATCTGTAGCTGCGTGATGCTCTTGAACCTCCAGAAACTTCGTGAGTTGCGCTTGATGGACTCGTCCATTTACCGCAACGACACGACCGGATTGTATCCCCCACCGCTCGCGCCGTCCGCTTTCCGCGCGATGTACGGCATGCCTACAGGCGAACACGGTCGCTATGATAATGTGCACCTAGGTGATCAGGGCTACTGGTGGGCCATTGTGGAACACAATCCCGACATGTTCGAACCCCTCAGCTATGACTTTGAGGTGTCCAGCTGCCTCGTAAATACATATTTAACGGGATTGGGCGACGACACCGTCGCCGAGGAGGTAGAACTGTCACGACAGCAACATACCAAGGGTACGCCACAGGAGGTTCGTTCTTGACGCTTCGTAAACCTTGCCCGGTTTTGACGCATCCTTCCGCAGGGCATTGTGATCCTTCCCAAGTTGTTGCATTTGTCAGTGTTGAATCTGATTTCCGGGCCCGTCTCACGATCCGGTATTACAGTAACTGTTTGCATGGAACACTGCGCTACATGGAATGGGAAGGCTGGGCCGACCCCACTAACCCGCTTACGATGAGATGGGGCCCTGCGGTGACATACCACGGCGGCTACCAATGGATATGGCTCAACAAAGGCACAGAAAACTTGACTGACATAACCACCACACCCGTCATTTTTGCCGACGAGGACTTTGCTAGAGAACACCATATCACCTAGATCTAAATTCATGTTTATACTTTACATATTTACAGACCCGCCGGTCTAGCATAGACTATGTTTCCTCCAACCCCGGCCCTGTCCCTGATTAGAACTATAATTAAACTCCACCAGCTCACCAGATTCGCAGCTCACTCGGAAAGATACGCATTGAATTAAACAAACATATGGATTGTCTATCCTTCTACTACTTACTACATGAATTTGAATTTGAGGTTCAGTGATACGGGCAATTAGCTCATGCCTTCCCGTCCCCGACGCCGACGCCCTGCGCACCCACGCACACCCGCCCATCGCCGTTCCCTGCCTGAAATGCAAAGGGCGGGTGTGCACACCCCCTCCGCGCCGCCCATCGCACTCACGGGCGCCCTCCGGGAGATACACACGCGATATACGACTCGTGCCCCGATGCCGCCTCCACAGGGTATATACACCGCCACCCGACTCGTAGCCATGCGTACAGATATGCCAGGTTCCAAGTGTAATCGTGATGAGCAATTATCGCACGTTCACCATGGTACATATGCCGGAGCGTCGTGGTGAACGTTGAGGGAGATTTCATGGACCGTACTTTATTTACGACGATCCCGTTAGTCGTCGCGGTCAACGACAAGACTTGGACAGGACCGAGGTTCGAGGGAAGCGTTGGTGGTAAAGGGGGCTCGGTTACGGTGTTTGTGGGTGCCCAAAAGAATACAAAAAATACGCCAAAAAGGAAAGAGGAAAGAAGAAGAAACGAGAAATTCATGGAGATTTCAGCCCTGATGCTTGCATAGTCTCCGAAACTTCTCCATCCTCATGTAGAACAATTGGAGTGCATTGAGCTTCAAAGAAAGTTGTGGCTGGGTGGCCCGGTGTAGATAAAAAAAATGTGTCAAGAACGAGAGATAGAAACTCACTGCAGTGATTCAGCCCTCCAACTCCCGTGGTTTCCGATCTACTTACAACTCATCCTGGAACTGCCAACACAGGGACCAGTCCATTGAGAAAGAGTATAATTGCAGGGAAGAAATCTTCAGAGAGAGTGGTTAGACTTGATGAGAAATGTTGTTTCCAATTTTGAACTCGCTCAGAATCTGTTCAGAGTCATCCCGAACCTATGAAATGGCACCAAAAAATATTGTGGATCGCAATGACAACCGACTGGCTGCAGAATGGGTAAAATCCCTTATTACATGATTATTGCGAGATTTAGGGACAATAAAAATCACTTGGGCAGTCTATAGGTACCTACAGGATCACAGAAATTTTTAGCAACTTATGAAGGGTTAGTATGTGCAGTATTGAGTATCCAGGGAATAAAATGAACGACGAGTGCGTGGGTCGGAACTCTCCGTTCTCACGTCTGGCACGTGAATTATTTCCTTATCTGCTTGCAATTTAACCACATCTGGCTTCACCACTTTTAAGGGTGAAACCGTTTTGGGTTATCACCCTTTTAAGGAAATTTGATGCCCACAACACCAGAACCGCGCCGGTAAAGGAATCCATTGTGTCGGTTGTCGACGCCCCTAGAAATAAACAAGCCACGCCTACGCTTCTGGGCCCGATATGGAAGTTGTTGGGGCCAACGCAAAATAACACCGGTTTACAATAGGAGCAATTCGCATTACACTGGTTCGAGGAAGCACATGCGTTGGTATGTTTATCGAACTCGCCCGATCGTCAAAATCAGACCTCTCTCCATTGACTGGCCGAGATGGGAGCAGTGACTTTTGAAGATGTTAGTAAATCCAGTAAGATTGCGAGCAGAAAACTCACACGAAAGCACGACGTCGGTCCTGTAGGCAACCATTACCCAACCTTCTTCCCTCATTCGCGCCACGCGAGCCTTGCTCAGTCTCCACCGGATGATGGGGACAGCGACCGCCTCCTGAGAGGTTAAGATACAAAGCGCTCCGCGCTGCGGGGACTGAGCGCCATTCAGAATCGACGGGAGCTTTGCGAGCAGTTCGTCTGCAGAGAGGCTGGACGGCTTGTACAGCAAGAGACAGACGACGGGATCTTCTACAGGCATCGGGTTCACCATCGTACCCATCATGAATCCCATCCAGGGCGATGACGACTCGACTGTGGCTTCGAACGTCCCGATTTCAGTGTGACTCGCAGCGAAGTCGTCAGGTAGAGGGACATGGAACGGTATGCCTTGCAACCCCGTGGCGAGAATGGCTTCGAGCTCTGCGATCCATGGGTCGAGTCGCACCGGGCGCGCTGGGACACGCCTGTTTACATCGGAGACAGGGATGGGCCATTTGTCGGTGTATGGTGCAATGTCTGTCACAAGCCGCCCAGACAGGACGGTTTGTAGGAACTCGCTCAACCAATGCCCGGGATACCCCACACCGCGAAGATGCATAAGGAGCGAAATGAAGGCAACAAGGTTGTTTGGAAGCCGAGCGCGGAATCGATTCTGGCCAGACGAGCTGGGAAGGATGGTGTAGATCAGCACGCGGGTCAACCAAGTGATCAACTCGGGACGCGAAGCCAACTTCGTTAGAGGCAAAGGTAGATTTTGCTTCCGTAGAATTACAAGGCCCTGCATCGCTTCTTGGCTGACAAATCGGCAACCAAGATATTTCGGAACGTCGGCGGATTTGAGGAGTGTGTAACTATGATATCCATTGTCAGATGAATCGAAAAGGCGCTGGAGGTAGAAGAAGACCTCACGTGTGAAAGAACTCTTCATCATTGGCCCAAATTCCAGTGTTGAGGTAGCAGTTTGAAGACACTTCTTCGATCACCGGGAGCGCATATATGATAGTGTTGAGAGTCCCGTGCGTATAATCACTGTATTATATGGATGTTCGGCGTGAAAACAAGATTGACATAAACCACGCACGGCACATTGCTGAGATGGGCTCGTTTGTAGGACCTCGGAAAATCGGCTGGCCGTGTATGATCACCGCCCAATCGCATTTTAGACAGCTCTTGGGTGAGTTCGCCGCAGAGGAATTCCAACTTGACCTTGCTTTTCAGCGACACCAATGCTTCACAGACTTTCTCGAAAAGATCGACAAAGTTTCCAAAGGCCGGTGCGTCCGGCTTATCATCCACCTCGGTCGAGTTGATACCAAATCTATGATTAAACATATCGATGTATCCTGGAGCTTCGAAAGGGTTGAGTTCGAAATTTGGAGGAAATTGAGGATCCTAGGGTGAGATTTAGTGGGGAAAGCTGGTGCCAGCGACTACGTACGAAGAGTGTCGAGTTAGGCTTCCAGGTCTGAGTGATATGCGCTCGAACCTGGGTGAATATGTGAACAAATAGATTCGACCCTCCATAATACACCAACTTTGGAAAACACATCCGGGAAAGGCCTGGAGCCTTTGCCCATCAGGGCAAAATTTTCCATCCCGTCGTGTCTCGACCACAACTCCGGAGGAGGTACAAAGGCTTTAACCTGCTCGTACCAGAATCGCTCAAGAATCATGTTCGCATCGTCGTTCAAAGCGGTTTCGAGCATCTTTCATGGACATGAGGGTTTTCAGGAATGGAATTGATAAGAAGTACTCGCCGAATCGATAACGCTGTCGCGGTGGGCCGCAAAGTCCCTTTTTGCTTTGGCAGAGGCATTGCGAGGCGGTATTAGACCGCAACTGCGCAGTTGATCGTCATTCATTTGTTTTATCACGTCCATCACATCTTTGCGATGAGCGTCAATCCGTGCTTGGGCACCCGCTCGATATTCTGGCGAAATGTTGGGGCTTCTGACGATCTCCAGAACAGTAGAAGGAGACGTCACGGTGTGCTCGTGGAGCGCTCTCTCAGTGGTGAATTTTTGAGGGATGGTCAGCCAGAAGTCGATTATAGACTTGATCTTTGGGGTGGCCGCAGAGTCGACATGAATCCATTGAGGAAGTTTTGGCCCATCGCCTTGCAGTGATGTCCTGAGATCCTCCATCACTCGCTCGAGTCTGCAGCGCGTGAACCAATCGAAACACGTATGGGATTGAACATGAGGGGCGGGCTCACCTGCTAAAGCAATATCCCGGCATAACTACGCCAGCGAAGGTGTAGAACATGGTCGAGAGAATTTCTACCCTTTCTGCGGAACTCTCTGCTGGGGTGCCCATCATTTGATCCAGGAGTAATAGGATGCAGAGATCTCGTGCAAGCGCTGCTGGATGGAGGTCAAGGAGAGTGATATGTCCCCGGAATGTGTCCCGTCTCTTTTTGTCCAGTTTCTTGTGGGCCCGGTGCAACCCCACGAGGGTGCTGTAAACGTGGCGTGCTATGATTTATATGTATCAAGGACGCACAACTATAAAATGAAGGTCTCTACCATCTCCGACACCGCCAAAAAGGAAATTAAGCCGCGAAAGTTCCGTGCCGGACATGCTCTGGAGTTTAAGTGGGGCGTCGTGCTGTGGGCCCCAGTCATCCACAAGGGACATGAGTGCGTCTTGGCCAATCTGGAACAAAGCGCATTTTTATTACATATGGGAAGCAAAAACAAACAAACGGACGGTGAAATATTCCAAGATCGGCTTCCTGTGTGAGACCTAAGGATTGTCGATTCCCTTCAAAAAAAAAGGAAGACGTACGCGGTCTTCCGGAATATGGGCAGAGCTGAAAAACGCGCGCGAGCTTCTGCTGCGTTCTCGTCCCAGTTACCTGGTTGAGCCGCGATGCGATCCCAGTCACGCGAACACTCAGATGCGGGATTTCCGGCCAAATTGACGAGTTGGAGTTCGGCGATTGTGACGCGTAGGTCATGAATACGGTCTTGAGACACGAGACCGCTTCGCACCCCGTGGCAGAGCGCCTTGGAAAATCGACCCGAGAGTCTCAGAGCAAGACGAGAATCGGGGCCAAGGGGATCCTCTTCGAATTTTGCCGGCCTGTATAGTTGCCACCACCGATCAATGGCCATGAGGCATGAAAGATACTCTCCCTCCTCAAAGAGAGCTGCGCTGAGATTTGAAGGATAGACGGGATTCGTGGGGCATATTTTTTCTGCCTCAGCGTAACATGTAGCTGCTCTTCAAAGAAGGATTTGAGTAGCTGACCTGCAAAAAATCGGCAAGACAAAGATAGTACTGACTTTTTCACACTCCCTGACTTGAAAAATGTGTTTCCTTGATTCTTGAGTTCGTCGGCGGTATCAATCGAGCTCGGCTGTTCTAGCGACATGGACGCCTCTTTCAGATTTGGCGCTTGTCTCTGTTGTTTCCCGCTTGTCTTACCACACATGTCACCACGCGCCGCCCTTGCACCTGACCGCGACGTCTGAAGAAACTCCGAGTGACCGAGTCCGAGTCCGCCGGGTCCCACAAGGTCGCTGTGTTTCGAGCAAAACCGTTGAAGACGCCGGGTCATTGATAGAGGGGCGTACCTGAAACTATCGCAGTTCGATATTCAAGCTTGCTCAGTGCAATCGGGACATCTTCCGCCGCCGCAAACTTATCAGAATGGCTCAAGATCTCCCGACCCGCGATTTTCCTCCTTTGTATACCCCGACTGGAGATGCCTCCAAAGATCGTCTTGCCTTCTTCCACTTGATAGAAAAGCTGAAGGTTGTGGGCTGTCGAGTCACAACGGTCGCATTTTTGACGGCTCTTCCAGACGCAAAAACGCACAGGCTGGGTGGATAACAACGTGTGTACGTCAAGAATGAAAATCCACATTTCCTTGACGCCATGAAGATCCCCCATCCGGAAAGCATATCCGACCACATGTATCGGATGGCCATGCTCGCTATGTGCTCCTCTGACCAGAACCTCGACATCTCTAAGTTTGCGTCCTGACCTTGATCTCATTCTGCGCTAAGAATTCCCAGATGTGTGATGATGTGCTTGGTGCATGACCTTGCTGAATCCCACGGTAAGCTCATTCGAGCCTCGTATGCATCCGCGAGGAACTGGAACTTCCGTCAGTCGGCGACATTGCCCCTCGTGAAGGGATCACTACGGCGGAGAAACAACGGCGTGAAGAGGTACGTCCCGAATCCGTTTTCACTCAGTCCCCGCTGCATCGGAGATTCGGGAGCACAGGAAGCGATGCACAACATAGTGCACGATATGCTGCACAATAGTCCTGCCGCTCAGCAGATAGAGACACTTTGGAAGGTCTGAGACCTGTCCTGACTGGATGGGCGCTGTTAGATTTGACGCATGATACAGGAATACGAAGAGCGCCAAACGCCCGAAGCAAAGTTTGTCAAAGGCACGCAAGATCGCTGCAGCTCTTTGGCAATTTCTGACTCATCGTAGATTTAGATCGCCTCGAGATGGCAACGCAGGGTAAGTCGCACTCTCCAATATGACGGTCTTCGAACTGTCTTGTAGCGTTCGAATACGAGCGTGACCATGGCATATCTCTCCAACCCTTTTTCGACAGCAGCTTGCCAAATCTGCGCCATCCTGAAGTACAAGAATGGGGCCAAACATTATCGGAAGAACGGCAGGCACTTCAGAGTACCTAGAAGACCAGAAACCACCACTACATACATACATTTTTGTTTTTGTTTCTCGCTCTTACCCATATCAATGGTGGAACAACCGGAGCGTAGTGTGGGCAAATACAATCCCATGCTCGTCAGCTGCCTTGATGCATTCGGCGTCCATGACGCTCCCGCTGGGCGCTGCCAGATACCGCACCCCACTCTTCCGCGCACGGTGCACATTATCCGCGAAAGGGAAAAAAGCGTCACTCGAACACGCAACGTCGTCCAGCTGCGCCGCCCACTCTGCCTTCTCTGTCGCACTGAGTGGTTCGACCACCCCCTCGAACTGGCTCTCCCATTGTGCCTTCTCGCCGCCCTCCAGAACTTCACCGCCAACGAACAGGTCTATCGCGTTCGCCTTCTCCGCCCGCTTGACGCCCTTCTTAAACGGGAGCGCGAGGACGCGCGGGTGATGCCGCAGCCACCAGATGTCCGCTTTGCTGCCCGCAAGGCGAGTGCAGTGGATGCGAGATTGCTGCCCCGCGCCGAGCCCGATGAGTGCGCCGTGTTTCGCATACGCGACGCTGTTGGACTGCGTGTACTTGAGCGCAAGCGTCGCGAGGATGAGATCTGTCAGCGCGTCTGGGGGCATCTGGACAAGGTCAGGCGGGAAGGGCAACGAGCAGCAGACATACCTCCTTGCTCTTCGTGACGATATTGCCAAAGAGCGCGGCGTCAATCTTGGCATTGTTCCTACGCTGCTGGAGGTGCACGCCGTACACTTGTTTGGTCTCGATGTCTTCCGGTGTATACGTGGGATCGATCTGGGAGCGCGTTAGTAAAACGCCAAGGGATTGCGGGACGCGCATACCTCGAGGACACAGTACTTGCCGCCTTTCTTCTTAGAAAGTACATCGAGGGCTTCGGGAGAATACCCGGGGGCTATTATTCCATCGGACACCTCCCGCGATATGATCTTCGCCGTCGCCAGATCGCAGGGAGCCGACAGCCCGATGAAGTCACCGAAGGACGACATTCGATCTGCGCCTCGAGCGCGGGCATAGGCGCAAGCAAGTGGCGTGAGAGGCTCCTTCAGGTCGTCGACTCCGTAGACTTTCTTCTCCGTCTCATCAAGCTCGATGCCCACCGCGGCGCCGGCGGGGGAAACATGCTTGAAAGAAGCGGCGGCCGGTAGGCCTAAAGCCTCCTGGAGCTCTTTGACAAGCGCGTAGGAGTTGAGGGCATCAAGCAGGTTGATGTATCCCGGGGAGCCGCACAGAACTATTTGCAAAATATTGAATGGGAAAAGAAAGATGTCTGGGACCTACTAGCCTTTGAAAGGCAGTTCGCCTTGCGAGACATAGGCCTGCGCAGGCTTCTGGTGGGGGTTTGCACCATATCGCAGGGCGATCCGCTGCACAGCGCCGGCTAGTTTTTCCTTGGGGAGCTCCGCAGATGCGTACTGTTCCCTGAAGTAACCGCTGATCGCTTCGTCGTATTGAGCAGTCATCTCGAAGGCCTTCAAGGCAAGCTTGCTGCGGATGTTTTGGCCGACGTCGCCCCCTCCAGCTTTCCATGCCTGCAGAAATTCCGCATAGTCCGCGGGGTCTGATACGACGGACACCCGGGCGTGATTTTTAGCTGCAGCACGCAGAAGAGTGACGCCTCCAATATCAATCTCTTCGACTGCATCAGCGAGAGTGCAGTTGGGCTGGGAGATTGTCGATGTAAACGGGTAGAGGTTGCATACGACAATTGAGATCGGCGCAATGCCCTGAGCAGCTAGATCCTGCTCGTCCGAAGGGATTGAGCGTGCCAGAATACCGCCATGAACCACAGGGTGAAGAGTCTTGACTCGCCCACCCAGCATCTCTGGGGCCTTGGTAATATCGGAAACATCCCTGCAAAAATGAGAAGATGTATTCACCGAGTGCGATAGATGCGCACTCGATAGGAATTCCCGCATCCCTAATCTTTTTGGCAGTTCCACCCGACCCAAGCAGTCGAACTCCAGCAGCGTTCAGACCTTTGGCGAAATCCAGAAGGTCTGTCTTGTCGTACACCGATAGCAATGCTATTTCGCATTGAATCTCGAATAAATTGTCGATGCACCCTGGATCACAACTCACCGATGGGTTGACTCATCGGGATAGATCAAGCGACAAGCTAAAGGGCGCCTTGAAACTTGCGAATGAGGTCCAGAAGAAAAAGGATTTGATTCGGCCGAAGCGAGAACACGACCACGTGACATTCGTGATGTTTGCAAACAGTGTGAAACACTCGGCTTTCTACCATCTAGCGTCATTGTTTTAACATGTGGGTATATACGAGTACGACAAATATCTAAACCGTTTACTGTTGCTTCCTGAACAACACCTTTGCTGACACATGTGGCAAACCTGCGGATGCGACGTATTGGGTTCGGCGGCCGCCCCTCATCGTTCGGGAGCTTCAAGTCGTAGTTAAGCACAATGTGCGCTAGGATTGCCTTGAGCTCGATAGCTGCGAAGTGCCGCCCGGGGCACGCTAGCCTCATCATAAATGTTCAAGTCTTTCAAGCGTTTTTCAACACGGTGGTCAGATACGTACCATGAATTCCGTGCCCGAACGCCAAGTAATCGAGGCTGGTCGTCACTGCCAGGTACTTCGCGGCTCCGACCTCTTCCGCCTCCCGCAGTTTCGCGAAGCGGAAGCCGTCGAAGACGTGCGGGTCGGGGTACAGCTCTGTTCCAGTCTTCAGCAGATATTCAGCGTTCGAAGAGATGACTATTAGGCACCGGGATCGTGGTGCAGGCTCCACGTCGTTGCATGGATGTACGTTCCGTTGGGAAGCGTCGTTCCATCGGAAAAGGTAAAGCCGTCCGGCTTCACGACTTTCCGTCCGAGGGATTCTATCGAAGGATGAATGAGTTCGACTTCTAGTTGAATGTGATGTTGCATACGCGTCCCGATGCCGTGGAGCCGCTGGGACTCCCACAGGAAGCTGTCCAGTTTGTACATCTTGCCCATGGACGCCTTCGTCCATCCCTCCACGTTCACGATTGCCTCTACTTCCTCTCGCAGCGGCTGAACGTACGAGGGATTCGCCGCCAAGTCAAACAGCATGTGCACAAAGGTCTGTTTTACTTCATCGGCCCATACACAAGGGAAGGAAAACAAAATGCACATCGGTTGAAGTACGGATGGCTGCGAAGTTGACAAATATGACTCGCTGGACAAGTGCGTTGAGGGAGAGCTCGCCGCCTTCAGCCGAGTCCATCAACCAGGAGATTAGGTCGTTCTGTGAATTTTTACTTTGCAGTTGAACTGATGGCAAGGAAGAAAAATACATACCGGCTTGCCCGGCCAATCTTTACCCAGATCTTCCCTTTTCTTCAATCTCTCTGCGACAAGCGGCGTGAGATGCTTGCTAGCCCGACGCATGTTACTGTTTAACGAAGAAATAAAAGGTCCGAGTGTCCTACGCCCGATGTTAACCAATATCTGGTGGTTGTGCAAATTTGTTTACGGTCGCAAGAATGCAGGCAGAAAATTAATCAGCTGAGCCTTCACGACGACGTCCATTGCTACGCCGATGTTGAGGGCGAGATAGTCCGGGTTGCGGCCTAAGCAAATTCAGATTGGCTTTGCCTGGAATTGAGAAAAACGGACACAAGGGAAGACCGACGAAGAAGCGGTTCGAGGTTCTGCATATGACTTGCATCATCGTATCGTAGGCCGGGACCGCAAACCATTCTACAAATTTTTAACATCGAACATGAGTTCGATAGAAGAAGAATAGCACCTTGATCATGCAAGGGCAGGAGCTCGGAGAACGAGCACACGATTTCGTCACGCACGTCCGGGAATCGGTTACCCACGTTTCTGCTCAGCGAGGTGCGTATGACGGTAGGGTGGTAGGGATCCCGCTCGATCCCACGGCCTAGGGTATACCTTGTTTGGAGAAACTACACAATCTCAGATGGTGATCCGCCAAAAAAAAAGAGAAGCAAGGAATACCTCGTTCGTCGACTGGTGAAAAGAGAGATCCTCCTCGCGCGCATTCGCAATCTCCTCCACCAGTTGCTTTCCACTCACGAGCACGCTCCATCTTGCGGGCCAGAAATCAACTGGGTCCGGATTTCGGTAAAACTCAGCCGTACGCACCGGTCTACGATGGCGACGCGGAACATGGACGCGGGGTACCGCTCGTACCCTTCTTGGAACATCTCCTTTGCATGGAACACGTAACGGAAGGCGCCTAGATAGGACGAGATGCTTCCCGAGGGGCCGATTGTCGGGAGAAAGTCGAGCTGTATCGATAGTTAACCAGCACCTCACCTCGAGATTATATCTGCACCGCACGTTTGGTCCGGAATAGGCGTTGCGAACGAGGAGGTAGAGAACGGTAGCGCCGCACAGGGCTAATGCGAGTGGAACCTTCAAATCTGAGCTCGCGTCCATGATGGTAGTTCCTGGAGACGGCCGCCGCTCACCAATCGATCATTAGAAACTGATCAACGCCCTCGTATTGGCAGAATTGCAAATTTGAGCTCAACTGCCAATCAACTACCTACCCACCTACCTAGGAGAAGAATGACAGTCCAAGGCCAAGTGAATCGAGGCGCATAGATAAAGGATTCTGGGTCAAAGCTTTGGAAGATAAAGGGTTTGAAGAATTCTCAAGGTCAAGACTAGAGCGCATCTGATGCGCCATCATGTGGCTTTGATCAAGTCTGTTTACGTATGTTTGCGCTCATGGTCTTTTTCTCCTACCAACATGATGACCGTGAAGCGCTTGAACCTTGCAGCCTCTGGCACCACTCTCCAGGGTCTTTCTGGCGGTATCAAGCCTGAAATCATCTCTGCGCCATCCGACTTGACTGGTGATATGTACGCGTCGACTCTGGTCTATTGCACTATAGTGGCACACGCAGAGTCCTCGCGGTGCATATGCATATTTCTTCTCTTATCCAGGCGACGTAAGCTTTTGCGGTACCGTCAAGGCTACCGTGCCAAACTCTTTTAAACCACTGCGGCTTGAAATTCTAACATCCCACTCCCTGGCCCATGGCTACGCGTCGACTTCGATCGCCGGCTCGTGCTTATTGCGCTATCGCACATGCAGTGTCTTCGGCGTATACTTACAGTACCTGCGCTTGCTTCCCGCCGGCGTACCTCTGCTTCTTCTTTTGCCGTGAACGCGGACATTCAAGTTGTCTTGATCTATTATCATATCGTTCCCGAACTTGTTTGACACCAGCAGGTCCAAGAACACGATCCGTTCAATTCAATCGGGACGAGCTACCCGGAATCGGGTCTGAAAACCTCCCCCTCGGATTCTTTTCCATGATCTCAGAATCCGACCTCCACAAGAGGCAAAGAGAAGGAGCAGAAGAAGAAGAGTCCGCAACGGAAGTGCCCTCTTTATGTCTTCCGACATCAAGACGAGAAGACGGTCGTATCATACTCGGATGCATTCCGCGGCAGCAAATTCGGCGCGGATTTGAACGCCAGGCTCGTCTCGCCCTAAATCTTTGGAGGCTGTTTGCCTAGTTTACATGATATATCTTTCTTAAATTAATGACCATCTCATAATCTCATTCTCTTTGGAAACCTATGGACGTGTTGACTGACTTGGCGCTGGTTTCGCCAGCGCTTAAGTAATTCGCGTTTGGAACGCGTATGGGAACCGGATGTACGGCCCGAGCACTTCTATTTCTGACATTCTGTCGTTCCGAAGTGTCCTCAGTCCTCCTTCGCTTCGACGACGTTGGAGGTGTACCCCGGTGCACTGACTCGCGAATCGACTACAGAACTCGGATTATTGAATAACCCGCGCCTTACGTTCAGGTCCGCTCTTCGTCCACTTGACACAGACTGACTATTTACTTACAATGCGTTAATTTTAAAGTTTCATAGTTTGCACTTACTCTCTCGCCTTGACCTGACCACGTTCATCGAGTAAGGCCCTCCCTTGGGTAGAGAACACAACTGCGGTAAGTCTGGGTTGTCGCGGTCGATCGGAACCAGGGACGAATGCTGGCCCGTATCTGGTCATTATCTCTCCGCTGCGACGGTCCGAATGCGCAGTGGTTGGAGCCTGCAGGACGCCTCGTTCGTCCAGCCTCACGCTGTCGATGCCACGTCGGTCCACGGGGGGATAACGCGTTCTGTCCACGCGACCCGGTCCCGTCATGTTTCCAGTGTACTCGGATCATTCTCACATTCTTGTTCGCCGTTGTAGGGTTCCAAGTGCGATTGGGACTGGTCTTTCAAGGGAGAAGCGCGCTACTTCCGTGCGTCCTCTTTGCAGCTTTCTCTGTGCTGCAGACGGCGTTCGTGGCGGATCATGCTCATTTATCAATTGCATAGATATAACTGACATTCAGACTATATACCATTGAAAAGGACTGTTCGACCCGCGTACGTTCATTCATCTTGCAGGCCGTGGGAGCGAGCTCTCAACTGCACTTTGCTGCAGACCTGATCATGTTTGCGCTCCTCGGCATTCAGATCCTGTTCTCTGATTTTGCTCACATTTGGTCTCGTTATTCTAGGACCCAACATAAAAACAAGAGATCTCCAGCTACAGTGCCATTCCTTTTGGGGTTTGGTTAAGAACTCGTGTCGTGACCCACGCTTTTCTCTGCACACACCCTTCTCTTCATTCGCCTGCTCATATCTCAAGGACACTCAATTTTTGTCCTATTGCACCATTGACAGTGTCAATCACCCGGGTCTGTCACGCACGGTCTGCACTCTGCGACGACTGAGCTGCTCGCTATCTCATCGCTAGCTAATGGCGTCGTCGGATGGACGATATATGTATTACGAATATCCTTACGCTGCCCCACCGTCCTACGAGCCTCACCGGCCTATACGGTCTGATTCGGGCTCTTCATCATCTCAACCTCCCCATTCGCCGGCCCAGCAGCACCAGCACCAGCCGCACCAGCACCATTCATCCCAACAATTTAGTAATCATAATCAGAATCCACCACAGCCTTCCTATCCTCCTCCCCAGCAGCAGCAGTATGCTTCAGGACCCACTTACATGTCGACTACGGCTGCGACACCTCCCCAACAATGGACGCAAAGTTCCTGGGGCCAGCAGTCGTACGCCCCGCCGCCGGAAGCGCAGCAGTATAATAGTATCCCTCCCCCACCCGTGCGGCCCACGTCGAGCGAGCAGCAGCAGAGGACCTGGAGCCATCCTTCGTATCCGCCTCCGCCTCCGCCTCCACCACTTGAATCTCCCCAATATTCTCCGCCTCCCCCACGTTCACGGTCAGATGAGCCGCAGCAGAGAATTTACCAACCCCCGCCGCTTCCACCGCCTGATTCGCCCAACCCGCGGCAAAGTCAAGGCCATGGCCACAGCCACGTACACCCGGCACCCACACACTCGACGTACCATCAGTCTCAGTCGCAGTCGCAGTCGCAATCGCTCCCGCACCGCCGGCCCCACCCGCATCCAAGTTCGCCTCAAGCCGTCGACTACAGAAGCAGACGGCGGAGGGAGTCGACACCAGCACCTGCGCCCGTTCCACCGCCCGCGCCCGCCCCGGTCTCGGTGCCTGCGCCGGTGCCCGTAGCCGCACCTGCGGGATACGCGCCCTACTCCCCTCCAATAAGCAACCCGATCGATTTCCAAAAGGTGATCATTTGGCCTTTCATGCTATCCCTTGCTAATACCCGGTCCCACCCCAGCTGGTGTCCTCGTACCGCGTGATTTTGGAGACGGGAAAGTCGATGTCTGCGCCGCGCTCGGCGGACGGCGCCATGGACCGCATGTTGGAGAATGCGTTCTACGCAGCGCAGGTGCTCGAAGGCGCGAACTCAGGTGGCGGACAGCAAAGCCAGCACCAGAGTAGGACGCCCGCGGCGGTAGCGTCGCCCATCACGATGCAGGCATCGTCGTCCGCGCAGCAACACCAACAGCCCCAGCTGCAGCGTATCCACTCCGCCTCGACGGTTTCTTCAGCCTCGGACACCGCGTACCCTCCCAGCCACTCACAGCCGGCTGCACGATCTCCCCCTAGAAGCAGCTCGAATGTAACGACCAGGGTCAAAGACCCTTCACCGAGGGACATCAAGGCCAACATTAAAAGCAAGTCTCCCTCAACCGGGAAAGCCGGCGGCCTGCACGGTGGCAGCAGGGATGCGGCCCCGGCGGCAATGTCGTCTTCGAAATCGCAGGTATGCAACAGCCCTGGACTGCCGAGGTCCAGCCGCTGCTTCTATTCTTCTGATCTCGAGGCTCACTTTGACTTTCTTAGTCGCAGAAGTTGGAAGATTCTGCGCACACTCCCGCGGTCCCCGATTCGGGGGCTGCTGGCGGCCAACACGACACCCATCGCAGCGGCGGCAGCGCACAGAAATGTCTGGGCTGCGGCGCGACCGCAACACCAGAATGGCGCAGGGGCCCTCTAGGTGAGGATTCGGAACGCATCTCCGAATCTCCTCATGGACTGATTCTCTCACTAGGCCCGCGCACGCTTTGCAACGCCTGCGGCTTAGTGTACGCGAAGCTGGTGCGTTCTTCGGGATTTAGCCTTTTATGCCCGAAGACCTTCTCACCTCTCCGTGTCCAGGTCAAGAAGAGGATACGCGAGGATGGCCGAACGGGCGGTGGCCCGCGCACGACCAATGGTTACCGGACAGGTCAGAACCTCAAGGAGGAGTCTCCGGAAGCAGAGAGCGACGAGGACGACGAGGAGCAGTCGTACGACCACGCCCAGATTCCGGGCAGATGATGGGCAGGAAGTTGAGAGCGATTCCATGGCTGATGTTATCATGCATGCACCCTTGCCGATATGATGATCATATGAGAAGCAGAGTTTTGTCTGGTGAGCCCCGGTTTCGTGTCCTTGAACAAAAATCGTGTTTTTTGGGGTGCCAATCAAACCCATGGAAAGGGCCATAGTGAACCTGGGGACAGACCGCATTCTCGCGGTCGGGGGGTTGATCCTTCACACCTGTCGGCGCCTTATTCAATCCTTCTCAGTACTCATCTTGCTATAACAATCGGACCTGGCGACTTTGCTAACTATCGTCCTTTTCTCTCTAGTTCCAACGGTACGCGAATTTGGCGTTTGGGCGCCCGCGCCCCCCCGCGTTCGGCTCCTGGTGTCGCCTCATCGCCGACATGGCAGCGCCTGGCGCCTGTCTTGTTACTGTACCAGGTGTAAGGGTTATCCCCGTCGTGCTCCATTCGGGCCATGACTCTCACCTTCTGGTCCCTCGGCCTGTCAAAATATGGGCCCACTCCCCGAGGGTTAACATATTATCTGGTTGATAACATCATGCACTGCCCGACATTGGGCCGCAACTTGCGGCTGGCGGGTGCTGTTACATCTTGTAAGTAGTGTACAGGGTTCTGTTTGGAATGCCGTCCAGCCATATGGCAGGGAAATGTTCGCTGTCCTCGCAATCATAGCGAATGATACAACTTGCACCGACGGCATTTGGATATTCCGGACAATGTGCCGGAATATACTTACCTACCTACCTACCTACCGAGCAGGAATAGTCCTTTACTTTTGTAGTCGTCATCTGTGCGTCAGTTACAACGAAGTAAAGATAAAGCATATGCATTTACGCGGGCGGGCGGACAGGCTGTCGAAAATTCAGACAGCACATGTCCTGTCGCTCGCAGTCAACTCGACGAATCGAGGAACGGCGTTTACTGCACGGCTAACCCATTCTAGATTTCAATTTCTGCGGGCGCTTCTGACTGGAAAAGGACATTGTCTATATCCGTCCGTAGCGTCGACGTCAGTGCTTCTTCAACTCAGCGAAATGAAAAATGATGTCCACGAACCGCGCCTCTGATCGATCAGACGGAGCTAGCGGAAGATGGAAAGACAACAGAATGTGAATAATGATTATATAAGTACATTGCGCGGAAACCCAGGATATAATGTTACAGTCTAGATAAAACAGACCCCTCCCAGACTAGAAAAATGCGATGCCTAGGAGGAAGTGGAGCGCCACCATACATGCACAGGACGCTCATCACCTGCCAGGGAGGCCAGGCTGCCCCTTGCCGCCGCCGCCCACAGGCACCTGGTGGTGCTGGAGCTGCTGTCCGCCAGGCATAATCGGCTGCATAGGCATCCCCATCTGCATCATCCCTGCGGCGTGCCCGTGCATCCCCACATGTCCGTGTCCATGTCCATGCCCATTCACCCCCGCCGCCATCGCGCCGCCGGCGCGCCCAGGGACCATTGTCATCGGCCACGCTGCGGGGTACCCGTTCGGCATGCGCGCCCCACCCGCCCCCGCCTGCATAAATACGTTCGGGTAGTACATTTGGTACTGTTGCTGTTGCTGCTGCTGCTGCTGTGTCTGTTGTTGCTGCTGTTGCGTGGCCTGCTGCGACATAGGCAAGGACTGCCCGCCCTCGACGGCGGTGGGCGGTGTGCCGTTCGCGTTCGCGGTGGGTGCGGGGGAGGGAGAAGCGCGTGCGCCCGCGAGATGCTGGGGGATCGCCTGTGGTGGGCGCGGCGAGCTAACGTTCCCGGTGGCACCGTTCGGACGGAGGTGGGGCGGGGTGTGATACGAGAAGTTAAGCTGCGAGGGGGGGTGGGGAGCCATCTGTGCGTTCGAAGGCTGCCCGGGATTTTGATTCGCAGGGGAACGAGTGGCAATGCGTTGATTCGGGGCAAACGGGCTACCGCGAGCAGCAGCGATCGCTGCGGCAGCGTTCGGTGCGTTGTTCATAGCAGGTCGGGGCGTCGAACGGCCATTTTGCTGCTGCTGCTGCTGGGCCTGCTGCTGGGCCTGTTGTTGGGCCTGCTGCTGTTGGTGCGCCGCCTGCTGCTGGGCCACTAACCGATGCTGCATCATCAAGGTTTGCTGCTGCTGAGCGTAATACATCTGCGCATTCTGCGCAACCCCATTTGGTGGTTGTTGCGAGTTGGGCTGAACGGGTTTGTTGTTCGGATGAAGGGATTTCGCTTGGCCATTAACATTTCGGCCAGTTGGAGGAGGGTTAAGGAACTGGGCGTTGGGTATTGGAGGCTGGAAAGTTGGAACGACGGAGGGCGGGCGGGTCTGGGGATTAGCCTGCACTTGCACGGGCGGAGGCTGGGATTGCGGCGGAGGAACGGAGGGAGGGGACGGGGCGTATTGCTGTTGGAGGGGCGTCGGCGCTCGTTTCGAGTCCGTGGACGAGGGCATGGAAAAGTGATGTGTGGGAGACGGTGTCTGATTTGCACTCGTGTGCGCAGATCTGGGTGTGCCGGGCCTGTTCTGCTTCTTCAGTTTGTCGACTGGCGCAGGCGGATATGTCTGCTGTGCAGCGGGCTCGGCGGACGGTACAGAAGGAGTCGGCGGTTTGGCCTGCCGTGATCGCTGGATTGCCTCCAGGATTCTGTAGCTGTGACTATTGCTTAGCTTTGCGCGAGAGGAATAACATGTGTCAGCTTACTTCTGGTTGTGAGTTCGTCCAGCTCGCGGGACCATGAACTGCATGATCTTGTTCCGGCGAGCCTTGTCGATTTCGTCCTCTTCTGGGTCCATTACGGCTGCTTTGCGCTTCAGGGAGATAGGAACGGTCGGAGTGGAGACTCTGAGGACATGATTCGCGACACGCGTGAGGTGCGGGTCCGGAGCGAGACATAACGGCGGGGATGTCGCCAGCTGTTCCAATATTAGAAGGAATGTCAAGGAGCGCGAAAACGCGACTCACCAAAAGTCGCGCCTCGATCTCCAACGCGTCTCGGTCAGTCCATTTACTACCATTCTTCCGATTTAAGGAACAGATGTCAGCAAAAAGGGTCTCTCCGTTGGGATGTAGCACAACACGGGTCCTTTCGGGTTTATCCAGTGGGGCTTCCTTGTGTCGTTGTTGAGGCCGGTAATCCAGAAGCTCGACAATCATGCACCCTACTACCGTGAATGACAGCTCCAAGGTCCGAAAGATTCACAAACCATCGTAAAATGGAACTTTAACAGCGTCAAAGAGATCCAAAAAGTCTACCGGTATTCGGTGTGCTCGGATGTCATCGAGTAGACCCTACACGCAAATGAGGGAGTGAGAACACCCGAAACGCATAGAACACACCGATATCTGGGTATTGTACAGAAATTTGGAGACGTTGTTCAGTGTCCAATGTTCCGGATGCAGGTGCACCGAGAACGACGGCGGTTGTGATTCATTCTTCTCTAGCAATTCCTGGGGAACGAATTAAACGATGAATCCACCGGTACAAGAAACCACTTGCCTCGACGTAACGAGTCCGGTTATAACCCGCCATGCGCGCATGTATCTTGCCACTGAGACAAGCAGCAGGTAAATGCAGTGGCCAAGCGATTTGGGATCACGTGCTTATCTCCGGCCCGCTTAGCGCGTGCTCTGCTCAACCTGAACTTCATTGTTCAAGGACGTTTCGACTCTGGACAGCTTGCGACTACATGGACTCGGAGTCTGTACCCTGCCAGACTTCCAAGTCGATTATCTCGTCGTACAATACCGATCCTGCCTTGCCACAGTTCGTGGCCCAAACGAAGCCTCCGCCAACTCCGAGTCCGAGCCCACGTCGAGATCATCTACTTCAAGTTTGATTAAAATTGATTCAACTCTGGGCTCTTTTCTCATGTACCGAATCCAATTTTGACCATCAAATCTGGTTGAGTCCATTTGACCTGAATTTATCTAGGTTGTAGGTCCGTTACAACGTTAACCTCTTTCCCCTCTCCAAACATATTTTGAGAGTCGCAGAATTAGCAGAAATTCACAATTTGTCAGGAAAGCTGCTCATTATTAACACTTTTGGCTTTCTTGGAGAAAGAGATCGGCTCCTCATCGACATCGATCGGAAATCTTGAACGACGAACCGAGGTCCGACACTCTGGGTTTTTACAGTAAATCCCTCAGACCTTCGACCAGCAGATCGTTCTTACAATTGTCTGACTCAATCCCCGCAGGATTATCGTGAATAGCGATATGCTCAGCTTGTTTTTCTTCTCAGCTGGGCTGTGGCGGTCGCAAGGGCTTGATGTTCAACAATTATCGATCCACATGGCCCTGAGACTTCATGGGTTACGAACAGTTCACGAACGCGACTTGGACGGGCCTTTCAAATAAACGCTCTTTCGTTTGGTCTGCCTACCTGTCCTGACTCCCGAATCCCTAGGTTGAAAGGTGATCGAGATTAATAGATCAAGAAAACATTTCTCAATATTATGCTTGTCCCGGCCATTGATTCCTGTGTCTCTCACTTTCGAACGGACGCCGACGCTGGGTTCATTTTTGCTGGCGTGTATCGAAGCGGCCCAGAGGCGGAAACATATCCTCGGCTGAGGGCTTCTGGACTATGTGTGCATTGGCGCGGTGCAGGCCGTAGTATAGCACTACGTTGGCTGCGACATGGCCTTGTCGGCCACGAGGTCGCCATCCTTGCCACGCTCTTGCTGGGGCTCTATTATTGCGTCAACGACTGCCGTTTCGATTCCCGGTCAAGAGCAGAATACGGTTCTCGGCCGGTGTTGCGGAAATTTCAGGGGGAAAGAGGACTCGGACTCGGACTCTTTGCGTTTATGATAGGCAGCCATCTCGAGTGCCAGGTGTGTGGTTCGGTAGCAGAGGTTCTTGCCAGGACAAATGCACGCCATTTCATCTCATGAATCGTCTAGTGTGATGTCAGCCGGCGTTTCTAACTGTCTTGAAAATCATCATGCCTGCGGCAACGGCGCTGTGCCTGTGTCGTTTATGCTTTCCGCACCATTTCCCAAATATCGGTAGGCGCTCCCCGACGGAATTACGCTCGACACCAATACCGCGCACGCTTTAGGCTGAAGTGTTCAGGTGCATCAGATCGCGCAAATGCAGGGAGGAGGAGGAGGAGGACATTGTGCCAGTGATTAAAAAATGTTGGGTGAGCACGTCGAGTCCATGACTGTGGCCCCTGAGCGTAGTTCGACTCGCCGATCGACGGCATCGTGCCACGAAAAACCAGTGCGGGTTTCATCGTACTCCAAGCCCTGTAACCACATTACAAGCTCTGGGATTTTGTTACTTCTCCGTTTTGAACACCAGAAATTTGCATGGAAATAAGAAACTTGGTACCGACTGCCAGAGGTTAACCTTGTTAATTGTCTGGTGGTCCTTTCGTACCACCAAAAAAAAAAAAAAAGGTACCAGATGGTTGAATGAAGGTGAATATCTGAGACGTTTTTTTCCTAGCATGGACCAAGCCAGACTTTTATTTTTGCATGTGAATCTATCGAGCACTGCGCTGAGCCCTGGACCAGGTCGTGCAATGATTGCAGATGCTTGAACAGGAAGAACCAAGCCATGTTCGAATGCTCGTAATTTGAGACAGGGTTCATGAAATCAACCGTGCGTTCAATGGCGCTGGTGGTAACCTCCACCTTGGCACCTAAACTTGTGCTCGCCGCAGAGTCGGAAGCGGATACTGAGGACCGAGATGGTCTCATTATCAATAATGTCACATTTTTAAAAGCGTTCGCAGCCGCCCTCGTAAAGAACGACATGGCCAGGTGCGTCTCCAGCAAATGGCATCTGGAGCACAGAAGTGCCTGGTTGCCAGACCGAGCTAAGAAAAAAATGTCAGGAATGGCCCTGCCCCCAGGTGCATTTTGAGACTCACTTGTGCCCCTTTGCACTAACATCAGCGGTATCGACCGCAATAAGAATATCCCCAGCCAACAGGGTGTAATTTCCCCCAAGAGTCGGATCCGACGAATTTGCGGAAGGGAACGAGAGCTCTCCGCTGCCGGTCATGATCATGACGTATCTAAGCGGTTGTCGGAAAGCGAGTTGGGACGGGATTCAAACAACGTACTGAGGTGCTGGGGCATTGTGCAGTCCAGCATTAGTCCACTGGGTGAATAGCGCGTAGCTGCTATTTCCTGTCGCTCCCAGATGCGGGTAGGACAAAGCGCCAACTGTGCCTTTTGCAGTGCTCTCCGCAAGCCCCGGAGTCAAGGCCCAACATCTAGGATATCCTGTCTTTTTGAGGCGCGCCGCAGGATGAGAGGAAATCTTACTCGAGCGAGGAGAGGTTGTTCTGTCCAACGAGGGCCGTAAGAGTGAGGTTCTGTGGTAATCCCGGCGCCGTCTGAGCAAAGACAGTCGCCAGAGCGGAAAAGAGGGTGAGAAGGCTGGCAAGCATCTAGACAGGTGGGTTCGAATGTCGATCTTTCCCCAGGTCCGCTGAATTTATGGACGTACCGTCTGAGAGGTCTCGAGCCAAATCGAGGTAGACACCAAGTGGACAGTGGACACTTTGCTGATCCGATTCTCCGAATCGTATGTAAGTACCTTCAACTTGTAACCGATGTCGTTCCTATGGCCGAGTATAGTTAGATGTCGTCTTGGCCGGCTCTTTGCTCGAAAATCGGTCCCCTACCTTGTCGGCCTTTGGCTTTGAAATCCTAGTCCGAAACGCCGACTGCCTGGACAGGTACGCGTTTCACGATTCAATTTCAATCCATCTCGCCGCTTCCCTACTAAGTACTCTGGAAAAAGGCTTCCCAAAAACGTATCCGAAACGTTTAAATTTCAGGCACACACTTTAGTTTCACACCGCCCAAAACCCGTCGGCCCTCGGCCAGGTACCTTGAACTCGTATCGAACTAAAGGTTTCCGGTACGTTGTAACGTTTTTGGAAGGATCAGTATTTCCGGAGTGAAGGTGATAATAATTCTAGATCTATTAAGCTACTTATTAGCCCACAAATTCACTGAAATCACGATGTCGTTGCCTCGACAGGCGGTCGCCATCTCTTAGTGTAAGTGTACCAAGTTCTCACAACAAGAGGGAGGCGAATACGACACTCCCCTCGCCTCCGAACCCTCCACTTGTCTGGGTACGCATCCGTTGTTTCCGCTGTCCCAGAATTCTTTACCCAAACCGCGGCTTGCCAGTGCAAGCGTAAATCGCGAATCGCCGAATCGGGGCACAAGGCAACGCTGGCGGCTTCCTGACTGGGTAGGCAGTGTGCTAGGTATGCGGGATAGTACCCAGGCCAATAAATTAATTTTAAAACCTTAAGCTAAAGTGTATATTAGAACGGCTGTGGATGCCGGACATATTGTACTATGCCGCTGGACTGGACTCCGACGCAACGCTCACTGGAAGAGAGTGTGGTACAGGTTCATTTGCGCCCTGAAATTCATGGTCGTTAGACTCAAGATGACGGTGAGAAAGCAGTGGACCTACTGGTGTGCGCTCCGAGCCTCTGATTGAGTAATGGGTCTAAGGAGCGTAAGAGAGAGCAATATGGATGAGCTCGTTGGGCTTACTGTTCGAGGAAGGGGCATTGGCCGTTGATAACCTCGGAAACATTGGTGGCAGCTCCTCCGTCCACTGACTCAAATTTTCGGATCTTCCGGACAGTGACGGACTTGTCTGTTGACCGCGTTAGTGGGTCCAAGCTCAACAGTGGTCGTGGACAACAGAGCTGACCAGACGTCGTCTCGTATAGGGAAATATTGTTCGCCTGATCCGAGGTGAACGTTCCGTTCAGATTTACGACGACGTTCAAGAACGAGAGTCCCGGAATGATCTTGATGGTCTCGACATATTGGAAGTGCTGTCTCGGGAGCCCTTGTCCTGCCGGAGCAGCGGGGTCGGTGCGCACAAATGCATCCTCCAGATCCCCGTTGACGATGACGGAGTCCAGCGCGCCGGCCTGGAAGTCGGACGCTATGGACTCGAGGAGAATGCTCGGCCCGAGACCTTGGTTCGTTCCCAGGACGGGATAGACGGTGGAAAGAGGTTGTTGGATTACGACGCTGAACACTGAATCGAAGTTGGGCTTGAAGTTAGCGGGGTAAGAATCTGCAGCTGTTGCAAATGAGAATGCAGTCTTCAACGGGGTAGGCAGCATACCATCTTGTCGCAGAGAAAGATCAACTACTCTGCAGTTCACCGAGAGAATGAGAGAAGCAAAGACGGTGGAGACTGCAAAAAACATTATGGTGGAAAGAAGAAAGGAATAAGAGCCTGTTCGGTTGCACAATCGATTGTCATTGTCGATTGTCGCTTATCGGCTTGGGACGGCAATCCATCACAGTGTCGTTAGCACATCATTGTCATCAATCAAACCTTCCTGGTCATCGTCTCTCGAGTCCCGCCTGATCCCGCCTGCTGTGCACGCCACCCCCGCCCTCCATGAAAACTGTCAAGAATGTAAGTGATGGTGGCTTTTTTTCAACCATCAATGTCGAGTATCATTCAATGGATAATTGCCAAATGATTGCAATAAAATTGCAGTAAAATTGAGGGGAACAAGGAGATATTGGGGGTCGCTGCTGTCGCGGACAACGGAAGGAGGGGTCTCATCGTCGTTGAACCATCAAACGGCGTTGCCACGGTCTGACGTTGCCCAGGATTGCCGAACAATCAGGTCAACAATCAGGCTACCATAAAAGGAAGAACAATCGACAATGACAATCGATTGTGCAACCGAACAGGCTCTAAAGTTTAAACTTACCACGGTTATCCTACCTACCTTTTACTATGCGTTCCGCTTCCATTCCGCTGTCAGAAAATTTGAAATACACCATCACACGATCGGTTGTCGCAAGATCGCGGGGCCAAGCCTGAGGTTGAACCCCAGTGAATATCCCCGCTAGAAATATCGAGCCAGAAAGAGAGAGATCGAGGGATCGAGGGAAAAAGAGGCAAAACGATCTTACATCGAGAGATATTTTGGTTTGGGACTACATTTGAGTCATGTCCCTGTGCGATGCAGCTGCTGGACTTGGAGAAGAATGCGCGAAGTCCGTGCGCACCCACGTCAGGAAACGTGCGATGTCGGAGTTTCAATTTGCCTCTTTCCTTTCCGCCACCTTGCTCCCCGCCCTTTCGTTCCCCTGCCCTCGTCCGCGCCGTCTTTGCCCCTAATCCTCCTCAGCACTTGTCTATTCATGTTCTCAAGATACCTCTGGAGGTCATGCCCACTGCTTCAAGTTTCAAGCTAACATTTCGCAGACCGCGCGTGGGCTTTGGAAATCTTCTTGACGCGAAGTGCCGTCATTATTCGGAACCTACTCGGGGGTGGTGTATCCGTATCCGAATCCGCATGAGGCGCGAGCAGCATCGACCCCGGTTTCCAGAGCGTCTAGCTGCGCGTCGTCCACAGGTAGCGGCAGGACCAACACCAGCACGTACCACGCGCCGCCCTCGGGGCCGGGCCCGATGCCCTTACGTGCTGCGCACGCGTCGCACGAGTATGAGGGGGAGAGCACGGATTCGGAGGGGGCGATGGGCGGGCTGGGGGGTGGCGCGGAGTAGGACTGGGAGGTACGCGTATTTTTGTGGGAGTGAGAGGGGTGCTGATGGGTGTTTTGTTCTTCTTCCCTATTTGATTCGCGTCGTCGGCCTCCCTCCTTGGCCTCCCTCCCCGCTTCGGCTACTTTCCAATCCGTCTTAATTCGCCTTCCTTCATTCACCGCGCGCCACATCTTCCGCATCCTCCCTCCGAGCATCGTGAGTCTTTTTTTGCCCTTCCCTAGTACGTGAGACTTATCTCTACAGGCTCTCTGCAAGGCGTAACTTTAAATCTTCTGCGCGCAATGATACTAATAATCCCCGAAATACATGCAGTTCATCGCGTCCTTTCAATCATGAAGGCCCCCGATATCCCCTCCGAGGGCGCCGTCAAACTCCTCGCCGAGTTCCTCGATCTCGACACCCCCGGCCCGTACGAAGAGGTGGGGCGGCACAGGAATGCGGAGTATGTGCGTCCTTTTCTACTCGCGATACCTCCTGCAACAGAATTGTTTTGCTAGAGGTATACACATACGTGTGCTCCCCGTACCGAGCGAGACCCGTTCGTGTATGATAGCGTCGTGCAGGTGTGTCTTCGTCTCTTTCGTCTGTGGTTTTTTCCTTCTTGCCTTTGTCCCTCTCCTCCTTCTGTCCGGCTTCCCTTCCCGCTTCCCACGTGCGTACTGACATATTTGTATCTACCCCAGTACGATGCCCTGCCCATTCAGAGGTGCCTTCGCACGCACTTGCGCTCCCTTTGGAGCGGGAGAACGAGGATGATCTGCAAACGTATGGCGAGCGTTGGCCACTGCTACCGCCCTCCCCCCGCCACCTGCTGCTTCCAACATTGGTGGTCCCTTCCGCTCCGCCCCCCTTCGCTGGTACTGGCCTCCCGCGTGCCTGCTGGAGGCTCCTCGTGTTCGCGTCGACTGATCGGCTCGGTCTGAGGTGTTAAATGGTGCCAGTGCGGGAGTGGGATTCCTATGTATATAGCAATGTACCAGTAGCAGAAGCGTGAAATATACCTATTTTGCCCCCCTATATTTGCCTAGCAAGGTCTCGATGCACCTCAATGCATGCCTCGACCTGTATCAGTCTACCTCTATTGTCCTCGATTTGGCATCGAGGCAAATCGAGCTATGTCCAAATTGGCGAGGCAAATCGAGGAGCAGGCAAATGTCTCGATTTGCCTCGCCTTGGCTCGATATTCCTAGCTGGGAAAGTCACTGGGGTTGAACGTTGAGCTAGGAGGACAATCCTCACGGCGCGCTAAGTATATACATGCTGCATCGAGTGCCAGGCCATGCGTAGCTGAATGTACCAATTGCGGCACCGTCGAGTGCAATATTTCCTCCTCGTCCAACGTTGTCCAGAAGATTAGATGTAGAGTTTACGACGCTGACGGGAGTGATTGGCCTGATTTCCCATCAGTGCCCACGGGTTCTGATGATATTCGAAACGTTTGAAGCGTTTGCCACGTTTTTTTGCCAAGACCAACTTTTCTGCGATGAGTACACTGACCGGTGACCCCCATCGAAATTGCAACCTCGAGCGACGCTTTCACGGTTGCCTACAGACACAACAGGCGTGAACGGATCAGTTGCAGAGAACAGGCGGCCACCTTGTGCGTTTGTCTCGAGCTGTTGGAATTTTATCTGGAAGAAAGGTCATTATTTAGTGCGCGGACCTTCGTCTAGAAGATTCACGGCCCGTCTCAGTACAGACTAACAGTTGGAGACCAAATTGAAATTGAAATTGGAGTGTCGAAGTACGGAGAGACTCACGTGATCGCGAAGTCCTCATTTTGCACTTGTTTAACGTTATCGCCGTTGCACAACAACCATTGAACCCGTTAAGCCTCTTTCGTGTCCAGTGAGTCTCGAATCGGGGATGATCCCCGACGTAAGTATATATAACTGGATCTCGCCTAGCCCAGTTCAAGTCCAAGGTGTCAAATTAAGTTTTAATAAGAAATAGCCGAATATTTTGGAATCTATGGTGCCAGCTTTTTCGTTCACCTCTTACTTCTCTCACAGGTCGGATCCTCCTATTATGTGGAAGCCACCGTTACTGCCCAATTTTCGAAAGTTTCGACTGGACGTCGACTCAGAAATTGGGTGGAAACTGGAGCCGCGACAGGCGAGAACCTTGTGATATTGATGGATAATTCTATTTGGCAACCCCCGTTATTTGGCAACCCGAGGTTGCCACTATATGGCAACCCCATGATTTCTAAGCGATCAGCTGATGGCGCCCCATGGCGCTTGATGGCGCTGATGGCGGGCGAGGCGGGAGACATTCGGGATGCTCCTGATGCCTCTAAATGCCTTAGATAATCCCGAAAAAAATTGACTACATTCAGAAGCACATACCATATGTCTCACAATTTTTTTGGGAGCAATGTCTTGCTCAATTCATCAAATTATTGTGTTTCAGACCATTTTTCTCAGAAAACATGAGAAAAATCATGGAAACGGACAAAGAAAAATGCCGAAAAACTCAGGCACATGGAAGTATAGTTAGGGGAGCTCTCGCCACTCAAATTAGTGGTCTGAACTCTCCAGAAGGGTGACAATGTAAAAGAAACGGCGGTCAAAGCAAATTTTCGTGATTATCTTGCTTATCTTATCGCCCACGTGGGGGTTGCCAAATAGAACAATGTTATATGGCAACCCCCGTACATCTGGCACGGGGGTTGCCAATAGAATTATCCGATATTGATGCCCATCTCCTCGGAGATAGATATCACCCAACGTCGCATAAGGATCGCTTACAGACGTTTGCATAAATGATTGCAGTCGCGGATTTTCACGGTCTTGTTTGTGCATGTAAATCAATATTGATCCATTGATTGCCGAGGGTCAGGTGGCCGCCGAGGCATACTACATCTGCGCAGAAAAGACGCACAAAGCTCGAGAAAACTTAAAGGTGAGGTGATTTGCGCTCGAAAGGATGTCCATTCAGAAATGCATCGCCAACATTGAGGTGTAAGCTGTCTTTGGGGAATATTTCTCCCGCGGCCATCACCTCGGATCACATTTCACACAGGAACAAACAGCTCGCCACGAAAATTGCGACTGCAATCATTTATGCAAACGTCTGTAAGCTGTCTCGACTCTCGACATATACATACAGCCCCCTTCATGTTCCTGCCACCACAGTATGATCAACCCCAATGACCCTCTTGTCCAGCTGAAAAGTATGTGGCTAGTCTCCCTGCATTCTTATGCTCTAGTAAGTTCACGATCGATATTCAGTCACTTCTGCAACATGCAGCTTTTTTGCTATGGGAACGACCGTCTACCGGTCAGCCTCGAATCTTCGTTTTGCCTGGCTTCGTTCTCATTCCTTGGCTAGACTATACAGACGTCGAGGAAGGTTGTGGGCGGATGACGCTTGGGCCTTCTTTGCCTTTGTGGCTCTCATTATCCAGGTGGTCGCTGTATTTTTACATGTAAATTTCTTGTTCCGCCTCAGATGAAGATGAAGGTCCTGATAGTCATCTGCAGCTTCCTATTCCAAATTCGTTGAGCCATACAGCACGGGTTGCAGGTGAATACCTTTTCTTACGATATCCGACTAGGTTTGCTAAAACCTGGCAGTGTACTATTTAATGGCCATGACTTTTTATGCAGTCATTTGGTTCGCTCCCAGATGTTTTTCTGATCATCTGCTGAATCCACATTTTTAGGGCGTCTCGTCTGAGCATTCTTTTCAGTATCGTCAGAATCGACCCGGTAGAAGAGAGGCGCAAGCTGCTATCATGGGTAGCTGTACCATTCGTCGCAGCCGCTCTATTCCTGTTTGCGCAACTTCTTTGGGTCTGTGAACCAGAACCCGCCTGGAAGAATACTCCCAACCCGCAGTGCCACCTATCGCTCGAAGTTGCGATCTGCCAGGTCGTGAGTGAGTGCTTTCCATCTTGGAATTCCACGCATCTCATTTATCATACAAGCCGATGTCATTGCGGACTCGATCTTGCTGTTCGCCCCGTTGACCGCTATTCCGAAATTTATCAGACAAAGCCTTGCGAAAGAAATTAACACTCATCTTCTCGACATGCGTTGTGACGACGATCGTACGTCGTAAATCGCTAGACTTGCCGAGAAATGTTGACTCCGAGCCAGGTTTCCCTCGTGCACGCTGCCTTCATCCTCCGAAATGGTGGTATCAAGGTCGTCATTTCAGCGCTGGTCGAGGTGAGTGTCGGGATGGGTTTGTTTCTGTCGTGTCTAACATGTTATTGATGCAATAATAGGATTGCCTAAGCCTGATCGTCGCGAATATTCCCGTTGTCGTCACGTCGTTGGTAAATCTTGTCGGCGAAGATCAGAACGACACCGTCCCGACCACTACTTTGCGGTTCACCCCTCCTTGGGCACAAAATACCGGGCGTGGCATCACAACGAGCGGCACCGGCTTAATGGTAACAGTGGGATCGAACACTCTGGGCGAGGATTCCCGAACCGCTGAACAGGCGGGGAGCTCCGACGCCGAAACCGGCAAACAAGCTTCTGTGATTGCTTGGAATCCCGACCGAAGCCAGGGGACCGTCGTCGTGAACAATAGCTCGTCCACCCACAAAATCTAACTCGGAATACTGGGCGGGTACCTCTAAGGTTGCCCGGCCACTCTGATGTACTTATGATTATGATACCCCGTCTTTGACCTGTATTAACACCAAGTGGACTTAACTTATGGATGTAATTGTTTTTGTAAATCGATAGAAGGCTGCAGCTACCATTTCGATTGACTGGTTCATTCATTGCTCGGTCTTTTGCAAAGTACGGTGCTACGCTTGTGGTATTGCATCGTCGGGGACAAGTCCGGGACCTTCAGTAATTTAACATTTTTGTTCGGCCGATATCGTCCGAAGCTCGCAAGTCACTTATTTAATTCGCTTTCTCTTTCCTTCCACCTCGGTTTTTTATGTTCCTTTCAAGATTATTCCGCAACACAGGGATTCCTCCTGTCTTACGGAGCCTCATCACCCCGCACCCCTCGCTTCCAGCTGCATTATCTGTCCAGCTCCGTCTAAGGCTCGGCGTCCGTCCCAACTCTCTCGTCGCATCGTTTCAGCGGTCTGTGGGCTACTCGACGACAACAACTGCACCAGGTGTAACGGCGCCTGCAGAGGACGCACAGGCGGAGCTCGCGAAGACCAACTCACAGCCGCTACCCGAGGCCATCGCCCCAAAGCTCTCCATGACCTTTACATGCACGGCGGACGGGTGTGGCGAGCGCAGCACGCACGAGTTCTCGAAGCAGGCTTACGATTCTGGGTTGGTGCTCGTTCAGTGTCCCGGCTGCCACAATCGGTGCGTCACGCGAAATTCGACCTTTAACGACGTCTCACGCTGGTAATGTGACGCAGGCATCTCATTGCAGACCACCTTGGGTGGTTCAAAGAGAGCACGGAGGAGGGAAAGCTCCGCACGATCGAGGACATATTGCGCGCGCGTGGCGAGACGGTGACTCGTGGGACGTTGGGAACTGGCGGTGTCGTTGAATACGCACCATCCTCATGAGCTCTTCTGGGTTTGCGAGCACGCCAGCAAATAATGATGGGTACACGCTTGTACGGATGACCGCATTCTTGGAATGCCTGCTTGCCGCTCCGATACTAATAGAGATAATTTCAGGCTCACTAATCTTAACTGTATCCTAACGAACTGTATCATAGACCTATACTCCTTCTCACTCTATAGATACATCTTCATCCTGTTTTCCCGCCAAATGCACAGGAAGCTGACAGAGTAATGAATAATATGAAAAAATCCAAGAAAAAAAAAATCAGAGCAGAAGCCGGTGGCAGTGTTACATGTATCGACTCCTCTCCAAATGACAGCTTTTCCTTGTTCAGGATACTACTTGTTGCGCAGACCAGCATCTCTGGCCCGGGATCTATGCTTTTTATCATGGTGACACCGTACAACGCTCATTCCTCTTCCTGCGCAGACTCCAAATAACAGGGTAGCGGCACTGCTGCACAACTGGCTCATTCTTTGGTGTTTCGAACGCCCGCCGACTCCTACGTCGATATCAACAACTGCCGAAAACTCTTTAATATCGTCTGGGGCTGCCTGTTACCATTTTTGCGTGCACTTGCATCTCTGTGCACCAAAGGTACCGCCCTCTGACCAGACCCAGCTGGTGCTTGCTCGACGAAGGCTAAAGCTGTTCCTCCTCGCGGCCATCGCCCCGGAGCCTCTGGTAGCTTTCGTGGCCAGGCAGTTTCTCATTGCGCGCAGGTCATCCAAGGGTGGGTCTCGTTTCCACTCCATCCGACCCGCCACAAGACTCATTCGACATGGACTTCGGTCTCTCAAAGACCAGCAAGATCTTCTTTTCTATGGGTGGATTCGTGTCGACAAGTGGGTGTCCGATTTCAACGAAGAGTCAGCTCGAAGATCCTCTCATTGGGCCCAAAGTCCTTGCCGGCATACGAGGTGTCGACGTAGAAGAAATCCGGGACAAGAGCAAAGGAGACGCGTTGGCCAAAGGCATCGCCCTCGCCCGGGGTCTGTGGTTCGTCATGCAGTGTCTACTAAGCGCGCGTGACACCTCGCGGTGACAACTGGAGGTCGCGATCCCAGCCTTCACCGTGATCAACTGGACATAGTCGCTCTGGTGGAGAAACCGCTCGATGCGCAGGTACCTATCCGGTCGCACCTTCACAGCCGCCAGACGCGGTGGCTATCATCCCAGTCCGCAGAGGGCGCTGGGATAAGTTCATTAGCGCTACCAATGGCGGCTACCAAGCCACGTCTTACACTCCTCTCTTCTCCACCTCCGTCCCCACATTCGGGTCCGCAAGGGAAGCAGATTTCGATCGAGCGAACTACATCATCTCTCTCTGCGTGAAGCTTCTTGTTGCGGCGATTTTCGACGCCATCCATGGCGGTCTTGTTCCCTCCTGGTTGTAGCCGTTCAAGTTCCTTGGCTCACCGGTGGTCCCCTCATCAACGTCAACATCGCGGTCGAAAACAATTACAATCCTAGGTAGGGTCCTCTACCGCTTGCTCCAAGTGCTCTTGATGAATGGAGTTGCTATATACGTGATCGCCCGCTTGTTTCTCGCCACTCTGCCCTTCACGGGATTGCGGGCCCTGCCCCCCGGAGCGTTTGTGTGGATGTGGACGCGGACTGGAGCGTTTATATGCCACACCTGTAAATAAACATTCATACCTGTATCACAAACACAATCCAACTTAAAAGTAAGTTCTGCAGGCCAGAAATTGATTATCTACCAGTATACAAGATTTGGTTGTGGAGGATGAGAAGGAGGATTGCCAGAGGTCTTGAGGTCACGTTACCGCGGTTGGCCGGAAAGCCGGAATCACAAGCTCTCCTTCTTGTCTCCTCCGTCAACACTGTACAATCTTCATCGGAAATGAAGCTGGCTGGGCGCACTTTCATCGTTTCCGGAGGGTTCGTACAGAGGTTCTTTTACCTTTTTGTCCAAAACTGTCGTGACGCTCCGGGTGAGTCGACGAAATCCCGGGCGTGCAGTACTTCCAATTTCGCTTCAGACCGCCTGCACATACACTGGCCGATTATTCATATCTCGTTTATAGGTCCTCCGGACTGGGGCTTGCGACGGTAGAAGACCTCATCTCCGCGAATGCGTACATCTCCATCCTGGACCGCTCCCCGCCTCCTGCAGAACTGCCGACCTCCCGAGTTAAATTCTTCGAGACAGATATCACAAAGGTCGAAGAAATTGAACGTGCGGTGGACGGTACTGTTGAATGGACCGTTGTGACCGAGGCACCCTTGGGCGGCGTTATCAACTGCGCTGGTGTGGGGACTGCAGCGAAGATAATTGATGTCGACAACGAGCCTCACTCACTGGATCTCTGGGATTTCACACTTGCAGTGAATCTCACCGGGACATTCAATCTTACTCGGCTAGCTCTGCGCCATCTCGTCAAGGTTGCTCCCGAGGACGGCCCTGACGGCGAGCGCGGGGTCATCGTGCTCGTCTCTAGTGCAGCTGCAGTCAGTCGTCGATGATTCTGCATTAAATACCGACTAACGGGAATCGTGTTGCTTCTAGTTTGAAGGTCAACCCGGACAAACCGCATATGCGGCGACCAAAGGCGCGATGCGTTCCATGGCCTTGCCGATGGCTCGAGACCTCTCTCGCCACGCCGTTCGCGCCGTGACGGTCGCGCCGGGCGTTTTCAAAAGCAACATGACCGACCTCATGTCCGAGAAAACCCGGCGGAGCCTCACAAACGAGGGTATCGCGTACCCCCGCCGATTCGGTCAGCCGCACGAATTTGCGCAGACCGTCAGGTGGATTTTGGAATGTCCATATGTAAATGGGGAGACCATCAGACTCAGTGGAGCCGGGCGGCTGCCCGGAAAACTGTAAAGTAAGCACATATACCCGTCCCTTCCCACCCAACCTCCCAACATTTTTACAGTTAGCAAGCCCCTGTAACTCTCGTAGTCGCATATCATCTCGTTACCCCTTTCGTTGACCCCGGGAGGCCCGCTTCCGGAGCCGGGATTTGTGTGTCCGAAAAAGTGTCGGAGCCAAATTCGCGCCGACATCACTACAATCACCTGCTGCAGTATCGTGCGAGGGTCACTTCCATGGCGCTTTAAAGCCCGTCTCCGCCTCTGTAGCGACCTCAAACACCTCATGAAGGTCGAGAACAGGACATTTATCGTGTCAGGCGGGTGCGTGGCTTTGCTTAATAACAATTCGCGTCCGTCAACTTTTTGGTGCAGATCTTCGGGCCTTGGGCTCGCGACGGTACGGGAGTTGGTCGACGGGAAGGCGCGTGTGGTCGTCATGGACCGCGCCACGCTACAGGAGGTGTTCGAGGCCGGCCGTGTCCTCTTCATCCGGATAGACATCACCCGCGCCGACGAGGTTGTGCGCGCGGTGGCGGACGCGGTGGCGTGGACCCAGCGAACAGGCGCTGTGTTGGGTGGGGTCATCAATTGTGCTGGCGTCGGTGTCGACGAGGCGGTACGTGCGTATCGACGTGGTCGCCCATTGGTCGTTGATCCACCCCCGACAGATTATAGATGCCCGGGGGAAGCCGCACTCGGCGGAGAACTGGGACCTGCACCTCGCCGTCAATCTGACGGGTGCGTTCAACCTCACTCGCCTTATACTGGAGCACCTCGTGCGCGTCCCCCGGAAGACGGCGACGGAGAGCGCGGGGTGGTGATCTTGGTGTCTAGCACCGCTGCGGTGCGTTTTCCTTCTGCCGTTCATCGTACTACCGCAGTCTGAGTCGGCGATTTGCTCGCCTTTCAGTATGAGGGGATGCCATCGACGATCGCTTATGCCGCGACTAAGGGCGCCATCCGGTCGCTCACATTACCGATGGCGCGCGACTGCGCGCGGTTCGGCGTCCGTGTCGTGACGATTGCACCGGGGCCGTTTGTCACGCCCATGACGGGCCAGTGGACGTCCAAGGTACAGAGCGGGATAACGACGAACGGCCTGCTGTTCCCTCAACGGTATGGAGAGCCATCGGAGTTTGCCCAGACAGTGCGGTGGGTGCTTGAATGCGCGTACATCAATGGGGAGTCGATCAAGCTGACTGGCGGGGGGCGGCTTCCTTCTCGGTTATGATTCCACTGTTGGGCTCTTCGGTACTCTTTTTTGGTGCTTAATTTATTATCTTGCATTCAGCCTCGCTTCTTGGTACTCAGCACGATAAAATCAAAGCTCATTCCTCCCACTGAAGAATGGATCGGTTAATTTTAAATTGGGTGCCACATTTCGCTCGTATCTGATGCTCCCTTCAAACCCGTTCGTGTTTTGGGGTAACGGCGTCATCAATGCATACATATGACATATGGGCGTCCTTGATCGCCCAATGAAACACGTCTTTTGAGTTGTTCCTATCCTTCAGCATACCAAGTCTCGCGATCTGAACGGTAATACAAGTATGTGGTTGACATATCCTACTCCTTCAAGTCTACTATCAGATGTAATGTCAGGCTTGAGCTGGACCGGTAGTCCATATGCAGTCTTTCTGTTGTGTTACAAGAGGTGGGAGACGACGGAGACGACACGGTTGCATGCGGGAACGTTAAAATGTATCCGAATCCTGGCAGTGGCACTACCTTCCGAGGGATTGACACTGGTCAACCATCAGAGCCAGCCTCTGACAGAACAACCCGTCGTTTTTTCTGAGAGTTCTGGCATCTTACTTTCGAGATGACGGTTCTTTCAATTTTAAACTCCTTCGAACATAGAACTGCAGCATTGATGGTCGAAGTCGCCTACTGTTATCTGTAAATCGTTGGGAGATCGCTAATTGGCCTTACATAAAAATGACAAGATACCTGAATCCCGACCGGGTCAAGAGCTAAACTCGGCTTGGTCCCGCCAAGCGGAGATTTCGACTTCGATTTAGTTATGAAGGAGAGAGGAAATGTATGCGGTGTCCAAATGAGGATTGATATGTTTGATCGGCCCGGAAGACCGAAGGCGCTTGGACCCCACGTGTTTCACCCTTTAAACGCCGTCTGTGGACCGAGACTGACCGAGACACTTCACCCACTACTATCAGTGGATGGCTTCTTGGACTCTTGGGGAGCCAGTTGCCAGCATCTTTCCCGCCTCTGATTAGTGAGCTCACGAGTTCACATGGAGGGCTTTTTGTCTGGTACCACTCAAGGTGCCATGCCCTCAAAAGGGCATCCAATGTACGTGTACTTCTCCAGGATGGATCCAGTTCTCCAATTTAAACAGAGAGCTTTGTTTGGACAATTTGAAAGACGAGGTCCTCAATGTCTTGCGAAATGAGCAATCTTACAAGGATACCATTGAGAACATATCCCAGGAATTAACGGTTTATAAACGCGCATTTGCCGACCTCAACGGGGAGCTTCAAGCGGCTCGGCTTGCGCGGATGGAATTAGAGGCACTCAATACCAAACTTGAATCTGAGTGTCTCTCGTTCAAGAAACAGGACAAGGTGCGGCCATTATATGCCTAAGAGCTATCCAATGTTTACATATTGGTAGGGACACCGGGTTGTGATCCTCCTTGATGGCGACGGTGCCATTTTCTCCGCCCAACTTATTGGGCAAGGACTGAAAGGAGGGCATGCTGCAGCGCAGCTACTCTCCGATTACACTTTACAACATCTCAGTGGGAATCATGACCTAAGGACGCTCCGGCTCTGGGTATATGTATTCTTCAACAAGCGCGGCCTCATGGACACCTTTCGGCGCGCCGGCTTTGCGGCCTTGATTAATAAATTCGAGGACTTTGTTATGGGATTCAACCAGGCCACGGAACGATTCCTTATGGTCGACGTTGGCAACACAAAAGAGGCTGCGGATGCTAAACTGAAGGGTCCGCATTTTTTTCTCGAGCCTCAAACCTGGTCTTCAGCTCAGGCATAGTTCATCTCGAAGACGAAATCCGCTTGCCGGAGACTTTCAAGATTGTGTTCGGCTGGTCAGGCAATCCTTTCTCTCTCCAAGTGGCTGCTTAATTCAACGCTACCCAGGCTGTCACGACAATGGTTATGTTGCGAATCTGCATTCACAGATCACAGCGGGTTATAAGGAGAAGTTGATACTTCTCAAGACTTACACGGAAATGGCAGGGGGGATCGCCGCCCTTGGCTTACCCTCTCTCACCATCCCGAATTTGTTTATGTCGCAGAAAATCGGCGACGATGTTGTGTTTTCTCCGACAGGCTCCAGAGTGAAAGACCTGCCTTCAGTGGTGGGCTCCCCGTTATCCGGCAATGTTAATCTAGGGTTCGGTACCGCCGTCCCTTCTGCGACACCACGACTGTTGAAACCAAATGTGGTAGGCAAATATTCTCTTTCCATATAGTGTCTGAGTAAATCACCCCCGAACAGCCGATAGGAAAACGTGCGTTCCCAAACCTTGCCTCTCATCTTCATTGACCGTTCTTCAGAGAAACCAGCGCTATGTACATTATATTACATGAAGAACAGCTGCAAATTTGGGCAGTCGTGCAAATACGCGCATGACTATATTCTGACAGACGCTCAACGAGAGGAATTCGGGAATTTTACGAAGAAGGCGCCGTGCCCAACTGCCCTCACAGGTTTGCTCTCTGCGCGAGGTGTTTGAATATTTCTAACGTCGTTAATGCTGCAGGGAATAAATGTGTGTGGGGAGACGGGTGCCCGTATGGGCATGTTTGTCCCACTTCCCAAAATTGTTTCTTTTTCAGTGAGTTTGTGGTCTGGGCGAATATTTCTGCTGGTTCTCACCTCTCGAAGAGCAAGGGAAGTGCAAATTCCGACAAGGTGCGATCTCCGGGATCCGGTCCCTCTGCCAATGATGTTGACGTGTATCTCCGCTCCAGCTAATATGCACGCGTCCCCGGTAAATACCAGCGCCTGATGCATACCAGACCTATTCCAATATCCGGTTGCGCGTGTTTCGTATTTCGCTCTATCACAAAATCTATTCATTGCTGCTTTGCGCCGATTTCCGTTTGAGGAAGTTGTAGTCGACGGCTCACCCCATGTTTGTGCCTCTCTGGGCGGGAAATGACAAATGCAACCACCTACGAGTCAATGTGTCTTCCCGTTTCTAGCTCGTAATAAAGGGCACGTTCTTGACAAGAAGCAATCATATATGATACGGCGCCCCAACGGCAGGCAATGAATTCTATTTTGATCCTTCGTGCGGTCGCTAATTCCGGTCCAAGCGTGATGTACGGTGAGGGAATTTCTTTCGAACTCGAACAAATTTTCGAATCAATTTTAACCTTCGAGCTGTTCCTGTCACTGCTAGCGTGCGAGCCATAAAAGGCACAGCCCACAAGAAAGTGGACAAGAGGCGATGGGACGCAATTCGGTGAGAACCCACCATTTTACATCCTTATGAATGACGGTCTCCATAGGCGTCCCGGGTCGCGCACATTACTTCCGCTCAGCGCCTACCATCAACACTACCGCCAGTACAATTGCCATTTTTGGAAAGGCTAGTTGTGATGGACCAGATCGAAGCCGTTGGCAACCATTTCATGATGTGCAGGGTAGAGGGTAAAGGACTAGCCAAAGGCAAGCTTTGCTTTGACGGGAGAGAAAAAATCCCACCGCGGGTCGAAGAAGAGTTGTGGAAGAACGGACAGAAACGAAAGCGCAATTTAGACTCTGGCTCGTGCGCTTGTGACCGGGATTCCCACTGGTGCGATAAGACTCGTTGCGTCCAAACAGGTCAGAAACCCGGCAAGTTTCCCGTTCGTGGGACGTGAATTGTATGCGTCAGTTCTGTTAAATCGCGGGGCCCATTGCGAGCGAAGCGGGCTCTGAGGCTTATTGACTAAGAACAAACTTGAACTAACTTTAAACAAGGATGAATTCCTAAATGGTTTACTTCAGTGCCAGATGATGAATATGAGATGAATCGGAAGCATCGTAAATGCGCCCCGCCTCGGCGTATACATAGTGTCTCTGTGCTTGGTAAATGCCATGGGCACGACGATGGAGTACTCGAGCCCTCCGTCAGCTCCTCCATTCGGCGCAAGTGGGTTGAATGCCGGAGGGCCTAAGTTACGTCGGAGAATACTGACCAAGTTGAACAATGGAATAAACATATGTGGTCCCTGCATCGTTCTGAGTAGACGCGGCGGTGCAGTAATTTACGTACTGCAGTTACATTGGCGAAGACACTGAGAGAGCTACTGAGAGACACTGGAGAAGATGCACCTTCCCCTTGGTTGACCAAGTTGAACAATGGAATAAATATATGTGCAGTAATTTACGTACTGCGGTTACATTGGCGAAGACACCGAGTGAGCTACTGAGAGACCCTGGCGAGAACATGCACCTTCCCCTTACATATTAAGGCCGGAGCGTCGCCCGATTCCTTGGTCTCGGTACTAGTTCTTGGGTCCTTGAACAAACCGAGCAATGTCAACGCAGCCATCGTAGCTCTCCGAAGGCGTCGGGGCGACGGTAGCTGCGTATCGGGACTGCGATGAATAGAAGCCGTAGGGAAAGAGGACTGATGACGCCGTGAGATTGGACAGCAGCATAGAAGCCAAATCTGCGAGTATGGAACCGGATTGCTGGTTCTGAGTCGCAGATTGAAGATGATTGTGCGTTCTTCCGACGAAATAGTTATGATGTACGACGCAATGAAAAGCTGGCTCTGATAGCGTGCCCACTAGCATCAGCGAGTCGGATAGAAGTGCCCGGAGCGCGTCGTGAGCAATACTCTGCGCGAGATCGGCAATGCATACGACTGCGACGATGAAAACTGCAGAAACGCACGAGCTGGTCCCGACATAGCAACTTGAGATCCCGAAAATGTTATTTTCTTTACAGTGAGGAATATACTCCTGTGGGGAGAATCTTTTGGGGTTCGAGGCAATAAGTCACTGCGGTTGGAAAGGCACCATGGTGATCTGCCGAACTTGCGAACACGAAGGAAGGGGATAAGCGGAGACCTTCCAGCCGTGCATTAGGTAGATGGAACGTGCAGGCTTTTTCTGAACTGCCCTTTGCAGCTGGGAGTCGGAAGGAAGCTTTTCAAGTGAGAGAGTTCGAGTCACGCAGCGTGACGGTGCTCTTCTCAACTTGACCCACCACTAAGCACAGGGACATGATAGAACTTCGTGAATACAGGCCAAGCATCCCCACCATCGTCCTTGACAATTTTGATTCCCTCATGCCGTGGGCTTCATGAACTTGAACCTAGTCGGAGAAAACTGTAACGAATTTATTTCCCTTCATTGGAATGCTCATACTTCGCCTTCGCACGGCAGGACCTCGCGCATCAGTCCACAGCGCCTCCATTCATTGAGTTCGATTCAGACTGATTATAATAGGTTGAGGTGGTCCTATTACCGGCTCGCTCATTATCATGAACCTCCAAAGGCTTCTTCGACGTCTTGAGCGAACTGTTCCTCTATCCAACTCAATGCCGTCCTTTCCCGGTTTTTTCGCTGCAAATAACCACCCAACTCCACCCACTCTCACTGGCATCTCTCCGAAGTCCGATCTAGGGAACTTTTGGGGAACTCAGCACGCCTGCTGAAAATCTTTGGCACTGTACAGCAATCTTGACCTTTCTATCCTTGGCAAGACAGCCTTCCCGGTGCAACGACACACTCGCCCGAACGTCGACGCCAGCAGCGATTCGAACCGACGCATCTGCGCTGTTCCAGCGACGACATCAGCGACAACATCAATTGTGGCACTGGGCACTGGTTGATACGTGTCCACGATACCCGAATGGCGCACGGATGGCGACGTTGACGGAGGCGCACGGTTGCGAGCTCCCTCGCGATCGGTGTTAGTTGCTTGCAGAAGTAGTTCCTCTCGTGTGGAGCGATAATCACAGCCCAGGATTCAGGAGCACGGCCTCCTTCCAGCGTGTCATCCCCGTGAGTTCGGCGTCGTGCATTTGCAACGCGGCGATGAGGCATGTGTGACCGCAGTGGGCAAACAAGGGGGCATGCGGAGTTCCCAACTGCGGGACCTAGCTTAGCGGGCGTTCCTGAGGGCCCGAGGCCTGAATACATACATGCATTAAACACGAATCTTGCCTCCAGGACCATATGTACTCGACGCCGTAAGGAATAATAAACAATGAAATTATATTATGTATATCGCAAGTCGTCTCCTCCTTCCCCCCTCTCCCTCCCTCCCAACCACCGCGCATTACGAATAGTAATACATGTTGCGCATCCAAGGCAAGGGCATAGATTCCGTATGAAATCCAGAAAAAATCGGTCAAGAAGATATCAAGCAGGTATCGGGCGTGAGAGCAAGGCAAGGCTGGGCAAAACACGGGAGACGGGGCGGAGGCGGAGGGCGGGGCGGAAGGGGGTGGGCTCATGAGGGGTAGTAGGCGTCTTCGTCCCACGATTCTGAAAAGGAAGGTGAGCAGGGGAAGCGAGATGCTGGCAGGGAGGGGGGAGAAAGTGGAACAAGGGAGCCAAACGCACCCTCCGTGATACTCTTCCATGCAAGGTACAGCACTCCGACGGACGCAGTCTCGAGCAAGGTGGCCACGAACGAGCCGTCCACTTTTGAGTTTGAGCCCTATGTAACGGAGTTCCATCAGGGCGGCCAAACAAAACAGGTAAAACGGTCAAACATACGTTACAAATGACTTTGTTGAGCAGGAAGTAGTCTAGCTGACTGAGGACGAAGAGCGCCGCGGAGAGGATGTAGAACCACATGGGGCGGACCTCGTTGAGAACCGCAAGGACAATGTACGTCATTAAGCCGAAGTAGAGGAGGACCGTGCTGCGGGGAGCGAACGCGTCAGGAAAATGCGGCGAGGTGGGGGTAGAAGGGGACTAACACGGCAGGCCAAATGCTCGTCAGCACGAACAGGGGGATGCTGCCCAGCGACTGCGGCGGCTTCGACGGCCCAAAGACGGAGGTGATGCTGAGCCCAATGTCGAGCGAGATGTATGTCGTCGCCGCGAAGAACGCGATGGCGAGGGCGTAGAAGGGTATGAGGCTGCTGGGCGTCCCGTCCTCGACGACCTGCGTCGCGACCAGGGCGTTGGCTAGCAGAGACCAGAACAGAGTCGCAACCAGCCCGGCGTGGATAGCGGTGAGGACTACCAGCGCGGTCGAGCCCTGCTCGAGGAACGAGCCTGAAAAAAGGCAGTTCAGCAGGCGAGGGATCAAATAAGTCATGCAGGCGCACCGGTTGTAATGAGTTGGAGTGGGAGAGTGAGGAAATAGAATGAGAGGAGCGTCCGCAGTTCTATGCGACCTGTGGAAACAAATACATCAGGGACCGGGTACAGATATTTGGCAGATATAAAGGAATCGTGCAAAAGTCGGGATCCTGATCGGGGGAGCGCCAGGGAACACCCGCCGTCGTTTAAGAAAGCTCCGAAAACACACCGGCTGGGACAGCACCCGAAGCTTGGCGTGTCTGCAATTGCCCAAACAAGTACATTGTTCGCCGCCAGGACTAGAATGCTCGCCAATGAGACGGCCCGGCCAATCCTGAGGAGCAGCCACGTTCCGACCCGAGGCGGAGATCGATTGCAAAGCAGACGAGCGATAGAGTGATGCCTCTGTTTTCAGACCATGCCAAATGGAATTGCGCTCTCGACCGAGGCACGAACCGAAAAAAAAAGCAGTCAGAAGCTCACCGACAGCGGCTTTTCTCCTGTTCGTGAAGAATATTAAAGCCCCGACGAAAACCATGCTCAATGCGCAGACAACGATGTTTGCGATGTTCCCCAACGACCCATCGTGACCCATACGTCGTATGGTGCATTCTGGGTTGACGCCCATTCCTGCGGAAACGGTGGGAGTCGGATGCATTGGTGAATACGGACGGTGCTTTGTCGAGTATCTGTTTCTGGATTAGCCCTACACTTTTGATATGGACCTTCAGTGGAGTCGGACCTGGCGATAAAACAGATTACACCAAGTGTACGAGGGTGTATCCCTGCACAAGGCGTCAAAGTCGCCGAAGCGAGTCATGGCGGGTGGCTGGTCGTGAGGGTTTCCAGTGAAGAGAAGCGAGTGGGAAATCAATACAGCAAAACAATGGGCGTGTGAGCGACAGCGTGGAGGCGTCCGATCCCAACGCCAAGTGCTTCGCGGGCCAGCCGAATTGCACAAGATGGAGTCTGATAGACAATGCTGAGGCACAGCAGTCCTACGGAGCGGAGGAAGATGAGCAACGGAACGGTCTTTTCCCTAGCACTGTTCGGATTTCGATCGAAGCTAATACGATCGCGTTTCCAGGGTCAGTCGTGGCAGATAGACAGAAAACATCACAACGATTCACGATTACTGCGGGCTAGATAAACAGGCTACGGATCTCCAAGGGTTTCCATCTTCCCTCTAAGTGGATATCGTGGCACTGCCACTGGGCGGGATGTAGGGCGGGATCACGTGTTGACGGCGGGTCAAGGCGGACTGCAACCGGGGTGCACCCATCAGCCCCACACCATTGAGTAGATTGATGAAAACTAACCGACCAGCATGGGTGAGTGATCGAATTGTCAAGAGCATTTCTACAATCTGGAAGAAATAACTGCTGTTTTCATTATCCTATGGACGGGGCCCGCCGGGGGGGGCTGCACTAGTACATAGCGTGTAACTCCAGCCGGCGTCCTAAGCGGGACCGGCCGTGTAATTCCTACGTACCTGATGGTATGATTCAATCCGAGGTGGCTGCTGACGACTCTCACGCGGAAGGAGTTGAGCGACTGGAGTAGCGTAGCTGACGCCTATACTTGAAACCTCAAACTTGGATTTGAACGACTCCCGACCAAGGGTGGTTCATTGAGGCCTCGGCGTTGAGGAGCTACCGATTAATTGGGAACTTCTGGATCCCATTCCTCCGAAACGAACTAGCCACTCAAAGTAAGACGCCTGGTTAGACCATACCAGTCGCAATGATTACACGGAGATACCACGGACTCGGTCGAGAACGACACGCTCCATATCGTGGATGCCTGGTAGGTAGGTGGGTATTCTGGCAGAAATTTTGACTCGGGTTGTCTCTCACCATTTTATTTGTGTGCTTCACAGTCCACTAAATGTATGCTTACTGCGCGAACATTAACATCAGACCCGCCATCTCCTCCAAGAACGCTCGGGCGTCCTCGGCCGCGAAGGACCCGTCATTAAAACAGAAACCCAGCATCGTAGCACCCTTCCAGCCTTCCATGCGAATACCCCTGTCAAAGGGACAACATCAGCCCTCTGGACACACGCCGGAGGAGGAGGAGCAGTAGCAGAACTCACAGGCCGGGTGAATACGAGTCGAGGAAGAAAAAGCAGTTGTCGACGGTGAAGAGCGCCTCGCCCGACGGGGTGGTGACCTCGCCTGGGATGTAGCGGTCCGAGACGCCATCACTGGCGAAACCCTGAAGGCAGTTCATGAGCATGACTAGCGCAGGGACCGAAGTGACGGTGTACTCGCCGGGGTATCGGAACCCGTAAAAGACGGCGTTGTCCTGGCTCGGAGCAATGGGTCAGCTAGCCTTTGCAGAGGAAGCGATGAAATCCACCTACGAGGAAAGCAGATCGGCGAGGAAGCTGCTCTTGGACGCATCCACAGGCAGCTGGAACTCTTTCTGCAGCCAGTAGTCGTATCCCTCCTTAACACATCTGCACCCCTTCGCCAGCATGGCCCGGACAGCGTCTGCGTTGCTCCAGTCCTCCACCACCCAGTCGGCTAAAGGCCCGAAATCCACTACCGCGCCGGCCTGGCAGCAGCCGTACTGCCGCGCCGCAAGGCCGTCGCGCAGGAAGCGCCGCCCGTCGGCCGGGATGGGCGAGACCAACGTGGCGCCGGGAGGAGGCGGTCTGATCTTAATTAGGGTAAGCGCCGTCGCGGCGTGCCCGAGGTGGGAGATGGTGTGGCCGGCGCCGAGGCGTGCCTTCACAGCGCGGATGATGGCGGAAGTTTCGGAGACGCTGAAGGTGTGGAACACCGTCCTTGGGTTGTCGGAACCATTGGTGACAGGGAGGCCCCAGCTGGACTTTTCGCGAGGGTCAGTGAGGGATGCGTCAGGGATCGACGCGACTCACACCGCTCTTCACCGTAGCTCTGATAAACTCATCCCGCGCCTCGATAAACTCCGAGTTCTCCTGAAGAGCCCCCACATCCACTCTGCAGGCGTCCAACATAGGCTCGCTGAGATTCGTAACCTCCTCGCCCCACTTATACTCATCAGACTCCAAAGGCCCCGGATCTGCGTCGCCCCATCGTCCCCAACGCTCACCGACCCGCCTCAGCAGCTCACCTACAAACATCCGCCCGGAAATACCATCCCAGTAGATGTGGTTAAAGTAGCACAGCACGTCCACCCGCGTCCACCGGCAGCAATGGCGCCTCGATGTCCCCGCCAGGCGCGTCCGCGACAACGGAGACGGTCACTGATGGAGCTGAGCGGCGGACGGCCGACTTGCGCCGTGCCTTCTCATCCTCCGCAGCGACTTCCTGTCCACCCAGCGGCGTTGCACGCGTCTGCACCGTCTCGCGGGCCCACGCCAGCGCGGCGGATCCGGATGTGGGAGGCGTGTATTGGATGTGCGGGCGCCCAGGTCCGTCCACGCCGCGGTGCATGCTATCTCGGGGTGGAGGAAGCGCAGATGGAGAAGAGCGGCGGCGATGTGGTTTCCAAGATGAGCGAGAGACAGGCCTTTCGCGCTGTTGTCGACGGTGCGGAGGCTAGTGTTCAGGTAAAAGTTGTACTGGCCCTCAGCGTTGGGTTCGCGGAGACCGACCCACGCCTCGGCGCCGATGGTGAGGCGTTGGAGGATCCGGGGGTCCGAGGGCGACTGGATGCCAGCGATAGATCGAGGGGTCGAGAGGAGGGATGGTGGGGAGAGCCATGTTGTGATGATGGACACACTTCGCCGTTCGGGGCCGCGCAGTATCCCAGAGTCATATTTTCAGCCTATCATGCATGTGGCACAGTGAAGAAGGAAGCGGCGTCTATCTGGTTTAATTCTGGCCATGAAGGAGCGTTTCTTGTTGGTTCAGTTACGCTGTTCGTAGAAACTTGAAAGCAGATTGCCCAAAGATTGCCACCATCCTTTAGGGGAGGCATTCGATCGTATCCCCACTTAAGTTCAGCAAGACCAAGGAAATCTTGATGCCCCAAAATTCCATTGGACCCGCCACGGCTTTGGCGTCGACAACAAGTAGACAGAGGTTGCGCAGGCTGGATGAAGTTGGGAGTCGGAACGAAGTGGCTACGACTCAGCCGGCCCGGCCCGGGCGATAAGATAAGATACATATATCTCCTTCTCCTTCAAAAGACCTGGAGTACTTCGTATCCAGGCACTTGAATGCGCTGCAGAGTCCAACCTGACAACTCTGTCTCTCAAGTCTTCCTGTCACTTGTTGCGCCAATTTTCAAGAATATGATGGCTTCGAGAAGAGATTTCATCGTGGTGCCGTTTCTGCTCTACATTGAGGGTCTGATTTTGAGTCCGCGGCTCCTTCCAATTTATGAGCCCGCTTCATCGGGTCAGGCTATTCTGGCTAAGTTGCCCTGCTAATCCATATGTAGTATGGTCAACTTTTACTCCGATCTTCCAGACCTCGCGAAACTCTCGTCCGCCTTTGTCCGCTGGACGCGTAACCTTTTCTTCGGCGCTCGGGCATTGTATGCAAGTCATCGAACGTACCTATTTTTCCCAGTGTCTGTCACACCTGCCTCATCCAACTCGCTGTTCAACGGTTCATTCTCAACCGACTTTTCATCATCATCCGACCCAGTATCGATGTCCAAATCCACGGCTTGTTCAACACTCCTCGAGAAGCGAGTGATAAGCTGCTCAGCCTCAGTCTCTACCATCACGAGCGTCGGAATGGCTTTTCGGTACTCGTTCGCAAAAGTATCACCACCAGTGATGTAGACCTCTTCCAGTTTGCAACCCGACCTCGCCACGAACGCGACAAGCGTACCAACGGGATCTGGGGAGAGAAAAGTTTCCGGGATCCGAAGCTGGCGCAGGGCTGGGAGGGTCAATGCAGGGTAGGAGACGTGTCAAGGGGGTATTGTGGGCTTTGTATAATGATAATGCCAAACTTTCTAGGCGTGCAAGATGCCGGTCAGGGAGGACGGAATTGAAACCAAAGAGTCCAAGCCTGCAATGAAGAAGGTTGGGCATCCCCTCCAACAGTTCCCAGCAGTGAGAATTATGCATTCGGTCTGCGATGAAGTGCGTCAACTGACCCCAAGGTAGATCGACACTGGCGAGGAATGGAATCCGGCAGGGTGATTGTGCTCAGCCGAGGCGCATCCTGGAACACCAGAGCAGGCTGCGAGTAGTCGCTGAGCAAGCGAATGCGAAGATCGCGAAGAAATGGCATGCTGCCCTTGCACAAAGGGAGAAATCGATGAGGTATGACAAAGTTTAGGTGTTCCCAACGGTTGCAATATGAGAGGATAGCCTGTATGAGCGGTTTCATCGCGAATTCATCAATAGAATCCCACACTTGGGTCATCTCGATGGACACTGGGCAAGATCGGGAACGCGCCAGCCACATCTCGAGGAGGAGAACCTGTGACTTCCACCATTTCGTTGCTGTTCAACGATATGGATATCGCCCTCCAAAGAGTGGGAGTGGACAACGCCATGTCTCGCCACTGGCGGCATATGTGGGTTAACTGAATTGGTGATAGCAGTCCGGTTGTAGGAGCACAGAGCGGGTACTCGGGAAGGAAATGGGTGAAAATCTCGGAGAGGATTTCGTAGGGAAGAGTGAGGACCGGATATCTGTATGCGTCGAGCCGGGTCTGCACGCGCTTTCTCTTTTTAAGCAGTTTGCGCAGGGCACAGTCTAGCTCCGCGAGGTGGGCACGGTCGGCTTCCCGAGTAGCGGCCGTGGACTGCGAAGCCATTTAGGGCTGTCTGGAACTATGAGTTCACGTCGAAACTGTGGTGGGTTGCTCTGTGTGTTGACTCGGAGCCGCACAAGTGATTTGGAACTCCGCTTGTCCGCCGTCAACATATGCGGTCACGTTGGCGGGTGTGACCGTGTACTCTTCAGTTCTTCTCCTTTCTCCTTGCACTTCAAAGCTTCTGGAGTCTCCCTAGCTTCTCTTGCCCTATTTTTCAACATAATTTAACCAATCGCAAAGACACCCAGAAGAATCATTCTAAAACTGTCTACCAGGACGTCCCAAGTCTCGAGTCCGCACAGATATCTGGAGCACAGGTACCAATCGCATCTCTTGCTCAATCTCGTCCAACTTTGCAATCATCCGCACCGAGTTCGCGAAATCAAAGTCTGGCCTTTTACTGCCCCCCCACCCTTGTTGAAAAGAAACGAGCGACTTCTATAGACGACTCGGAGACTCTAGACTTGTCATTCATCTCGGACAGTTTGCTCAGGGGTCATCTTCTCAGTGGACCCAAAAATATCGCGGGATACTTCCACACTCACAATGCGTAATATTGGTTGCGACGCGCGAGCCGCCGGGCCAAGTTAACAGACATTACGCTGGTGTAGGACGAAGGCTCCGGCGCGAGGCTTGTAGGGCCAACGACGGTGTCGATGTCGGCTTCAATGCATAGTCCCCTGCACGAAACTCGATCTTGAGCTCCCCTGCACCCCATTTTCACTCGCATTCCCGTTCGCTCACGTTTTGGGTGATATGACGAGCGGTGTCGTAGGGGCATACGTTGGCATCGTCCTCGGCGTTATTCTCGTCGTCGGCATGTGTGCCGTTAGAGCAGCAACTTGAAATTCTTTAACTCCATTGATGATTTGGACAGTGACCGCACTCTTCAGAAGACATCGCGGACCTGGCAAGGGAATTTCATGCGTTGCCGGCCACTTCGGCCTCGGTCAGTGCTGTTCCGAGGGTACTTTCTGCGCTCTTTCTCGTCGGCTTCATCAACGCCATTGACAGTCCCGGCGGTGTTGCAGTCTATTTTTGAATCAAATGCAACCCGGCGCTTTCTTTTTTCATTGACTGACAGCAACCTCTGGAAATTTTATTGGGTAGTCTCTGTAGGCTTTCCATATATTTCTGCGTTATAGAATGATTATCCGTCTACGTCGAGTGCAGTAATAGAGCATGTTTTTCGTCGGTGATGACTGATATTTACCGCACAAGGCACCGGCTCGTGCTGCGTAAGACAATCAGCCACGCCATCTATTATATCCTCTGAATCTGCCCCATACACCCCCCAAGGAGAGTTCCACGTTGACGTTGAACCCCATAGAAGAGGAGACTAAAACATTGTGCGAGACACTCCTAAACTTTCCGCCACTGTGGTTTGAGGCTGACATTTTTTTTCTCTTCCGCTCCACCACGACAACAGGCCCAATTGCAACTTGGGCTTGATGATGAATCGTGGTCCATCGCCCATATTCGATGTACCCGAATTCCCTACCCTCCGACGGGTGAAGCCGCTGCCCAAGCGCAGACGGACCGCCGCCGCCACTCCGCCCGATGGTGATGATGCCGCGGCGTTGCCATCTCTGGCCGCTCTCGGGCTCCCCTTTCCTCTGCCTGGCCCGGATGCCACCGCGGAGGAGCTCATCGCTCATGCCGAGTCCCTCTCGGCACACATGGCCCTCCAGTCGTACTACATGCCTGGCTTGCAGGATATTTTCAACAGGAGCACAGAGCTGAACGGGAACAGTAACGGAAGCTTGAACTATGGAGACGGAGATGACGGGGAGGATGGAGACGACGACGGCATGGAGCACCTGCAACAGCCGGGCAACACAAAGAAGAGAAAGGTCCCGACGAATGCGTCGGCATCTCCTGGCCACGACGTCGGGGACCCACAATCGGGTGGGGAGGACGAGCCCACGGAGAGGGGCATCCCTACGGGAAGGGCTGAGGACACCATCGATGTTTTTCAGCCCCCATCGACGCCTTTCAGTGGCCTTGGAATTCGACGCGGGAAGCCACCACCTATAACCCTCGCCGGGCTCCAGCATAAAGAAACGCTCAAGAGTCGTAAGCGTCAGCTCGCAGCCGTTCTCGGAGCCCTGTCCCACGGCGACACCCTTGCGCTCGACCAGGCATTGTCCGCAAACTACCCCTTCATGGGCTCGGGCTTCGAGAACAGCGAGCCACCACGCGTGCGCATCTCCCGTCGCTTCGGGCCCCGTCTCGCCCGCGCTGCGCGCTTCTCTGAAAAGTACCGCCACCCCGACAAGAGCGCGTTCTTAGAGTGCGAGTTCACGTATTCGTGTCCCAGCTCGAGTGAGTGGTGGTTGACGCTCTAATACCAAGTGACTCAATGCAGCCCCCAGCTGCGGAGCGGCTCATTGCGACCAAGGAGGAGGTGGCGATGCTGCGCGGTCGGTTCGAGGCGGAGCTCGCGCGGCAGGCGGCCAAGGCGGCGAAGCTCGCGGCAGCGAACAAGCTGATGGCAGCGCTCCCGGCGACTAAAGCAAACCGGCAGAAGCGCAGCGGGCGCACGCAGCCCCGCACGCGCACTACTAACAACGCTAATACCACCACCACGAGTAGTAGTACCCCGCCGCTAGCCAAAGGCGAACAGGACGGCGCGGACCCGGCCGCGCTCATGGGGCTGAAGCCGCGGGGGAAGAAGAAGAAGCGCTCCGCGCTCGCGAACGCGTCGAACCCGCACCATCTGCGCAACTACGTGCCTTCGCGGCTCCCGCACTCGGGGCAGCCCGGTGCGGGCGGCGGCACAGCAAACGGCGCGCAGGCGAACGCGAACGCGCAGAGCTATTTCGGGCCGCTGCCGCTGCGGTTCCTCTCCGCGGACATACCCCCGCGGCGGCGGCGCGGGCGGGGCAAGAAGGCGCCCGCGCCCGCGGGGGAGCAGCCCGTGCTCACGAACCCCGCGGAGGAGTGGATCTGCGCGTTCTGCGAGTACGATCTGTTCTACGGGGACGACCGGCAGCACCGGCGGGCGGTGCGCAGCCGGAAGAAAATTCTGCGGAGGAGGAGGCGGGCGAGGGAGCGCGCGGCGGCGGCGGCGAGCGGAACGAGCACCGCGAAGGCGCCGCCGGAGAAGCCGCAGGAGGAGTACGAGATGCACCCCGGGTATGCGCCCGGTGTGGACGACCTCGCGAACATCCCCAAGCAGGCCAAGTGGCGCGGCGATCCGAACAAGGAGCGCGAGCGCGCGGGAGAGCTTGGGGCGGCGGGATAACTCGGCTGTTGACGGCGGGACGACTGAAGTGTTGGCTCGGGGGTGTTGAGTCAGCTCTGCCCGCTGGGTGTTGATCTTATACGCATCTACACATTTTTTTCTCAATCCAATCCTTCCCTTGCATATGCATCGACACAGCAATACGCACCCCTTTTCTTACCATCCACGCATTGTCTCTTATTCTTACAGCACACTGTCTTTATTCCGCACTACTCCGTTTGAATGCATCTATATTGTCTGCTAGTACCTGCAGGAAGGGAGACAGCGAGGACATTCGCAGAGCAGGCCACGGCGAAGCTGATCAAGAGCATCGTGCGTCCCCGACCAAATTATAGGTCCTCTTCCACGGCGACGCCCCTCGATCACAGTTGGGTCCGCTGCTCGATAAGGTCTTCGCCAGTGACCACTTGAGCGCCGTCGCATACTGCCTTGACGGCCGCTACGTCTTTTTTTCGCACCCCACCTCCAGATCACCGTAAATCTGGAGGCGGAGTACGCAGTCCGCGAAGGGGCTTCGCAAACTCGGAGGCACCGCTCCTGATTTTCAGCTGTTGCTGCCGGGTGCGGACGAGAGTTTCGGGAGGTTTGCATCTGAAAGACTACTTTTGAGAGGTGCACAGACGGTTGCCACACGCAGGGACCTGAGAAACCCAGACGGCAAGGGATTCAGGGAGCTATCAAGAGCCAATGACACAAAAGGTCTGCGGAAAAATCGGACGCAGACTGCGTAGTATAGTCAAAAGTCGGCACTGGGCAGGCTACTTCGACAGGCTAGACTCTGTGTTGCTCGATAGAACTGAGACATCTGGAAGAGATCGCAGACTCGTCTAGAACACAACGAAATCTAGCGGGACCGCGTTTAAAGCATTCTTTTCCAGTATCCTGCAAGTGAATAGGTATCCTTGAACAGTGGCGCGAGGAAACCTAGTAAAACTCCAGGATACAGACTCATGAGCGCTCAGCAAGGAGAGAAAGGCAGACTAGAGTAGTGTATGGAAGAGAGTCACAACGTGGTGATGGCGCTAAATGGCTTCGCATTTCACGACCACTACTCGCGCAGCCGACCGTGCCCGCATCGCGGAACTTGACTCTGAAATCACAGCGTTGGAACTCGTCCTCCGCAAACTACACAAGCAGAGAAAGCGGGTGCAGACCCGGCTCGACGCGTACAAGTATCCGGTCCTCACCTTGCCCAACGAAATTGTCTCCGAGATTTTCACCCATTTCCTTCCCGAGTACCCGCTTTGTGCTCCTGCAATCGGACTACTATCACCAACTCAGCTAACCCACATATGCCGCCAGTGGCGAGACATAGCGTTGTCCACTCCCACTCTTTGGAGGGCGATATCCATATCTTTGCACGGCAACCACACGGTGTCGTCGCAGGTTCTCCTCCTCAAGACATGGCTCGCGCGCTCCCGATCCTCCCCAGTGTCCATTGAGATGATGGGAATATGCGATGTTGACGAATCCGCGGTGGAATCGCTCATTCAAGGCATTGTCTCATGCTGCAACCGTTGGGAACAGCTGGGCGTTATCACACCTCCCAAGTTTTTCTCCTCGTTCAAGGGCACCATGCCATTTCTTCGCGATCTCAGAATTGGAATGGCCCAAATTGGACTGCCCGCCGCTAACACTTGGGTTAATACTCCGATTCTAGTGTTCCAAGACGCACCGCTGCTACGCAAACTTACCCTGTTGACTTACATTCCTCCCAACCTCATTTTACCGTGGGCTCAGTTGACGCACTTCGTTGCAAGAGGAATACATCATATTCGCTGTTGGGTGCTTTTGGAGCATATGTCAAACCTTGTTTACTGCAAGCTTGGGCTGCTCCATCTCAATCATGGCCTCCCCCACAATGGTCCAGTTGTTCCTTCTGGACCATCAATCAGGGGACCCGACCGGCATCTTGTATACCTAGAAACCTTTGCATCAGTGACGTTGAATCCCAGGCAGTCCTCCATTGCTCTGCTATCCTCATTCACATTCCCAGCCCTACGCAAGCTCCGAGTATCGGAGGATTTTATCTCCCCCGATCCCATTAATACGCTTGTGGCGTTCGTGTCGAGATCGGGATGCAATCTGCAAGAGCTCTGCATCACTGGTGGCAATACTCCGGTGGACGAGTACCGAAAAGTGTTGCCATCCATTCCGACACTCGTGGTGGAACGGCAGAAACAAGGCCTCGATCCGGCCTCGAATAGAATTGAAGAAGCGGAGGACGCCGAAATGGATCCGGACATCGATACTGGGTCGGACGACGATGAACAGTCCGTCGAGGATGAAACCCTGGCTCGTTCAGTGACATGACCAGAATACTAGTAGAATTGTTGCGAGTCTCTTGGTGACAGTGATTTTTGTTGCGTCTCGCGAATTCGCGCGAAGCTATTGCATACCTTTCCTCTGGCCGAGCCGACTGCAGACTCTACTTCTCGTATGATCACTTCATTGCTGAACCTTTAGGTTTGGCTGCCCAGGAGAGCATCGAGTTTGCGAATCAGTTTTTGATCTGTTTGTCATGAAGAATTGGTCATCACAAGAAAAATTGAAAAGCAAGTGGGGAAAGAGAAAATAAGCAATAAAAATGGAAACATACTTTTCCAACCTTCCTTCTGCTTCGAATTCCTGCGTGCTAGCCCGTTTCATTCACAGAAGGCAATGCAATTCTCTTAAGTTCAATTTTGCTCATTAGTCATTTCTGCTTGATGTTCGGGTCAGTATCCATTGACGTGGGACTTTCGGACAACATCCGAAACTCGGACGTTATTCGGACGTGGAGAGTGATTGGCGATATTTCCGTGTCTCCGGCTTGCTACTCTAGTCTTATGTTGGTTCTTGCTACATTCTACTAGACTCATCACTACTCCACTCTATGGTATTTGAGGTGCTGCAAGCAGTTTGCCGTAGGCAGGCTGGTATGTCTATGTCGTTTTTTGCTGCATACCTTCTCTGATGTGCCCATCTCTACCAGTATCTTCTAGACAGACACCTCAACTGACCATATGATGGTTCTGCTGAAACCTCTTATGGTGCTTCCCTGGATGGGTGGTATATCTGGGCTCCGTCTGTACTTACAGGTGTCTAAACGTCCGGCTTGGTGTCTGGCATGTACTAGCTCTACTTTTGTTTGGAACTCTCCACCGGAGCTTCATGCATCTAAGTTGTGGGGGATCAGTGTGTCCATATACATGAGATGGGGAATTCATTGTTCTACCCACTACCGAGACACGAGTCATTCTCGTTGGGCTCCCTCAGACGATGTTGAATATTTATATCCCTGTCCACACCTACTGTCTTTGCTATGTTAAGAGCCCAAATATTTATCTTGTACTATCTTGTAATAACCATCAGAAGGAAGAGGTAGGCAGACAGTTCACTGGTGCATCCACCTAAAGGTTCAGCACCCGCCTCGAAGAGGCCTACTCCCAGTCATATAAATTAACGTTCTGATTTCTGCCTCCACTTTGCGTTTCGGGACCTATACACTACAATTTGTGCAAATAGAATCAGTCGGTATTGATGGCCGGCCTGCCGGACCGGGCTCCGTCAGCGACGCTTAGGCTTGTTCGTCCACTGTCTTCTCGAGCACGGTATAAAGCCTGCGAGACTACCTACAATCTAGGAAGTAGGTCAGCATTTTCTATATGATTCAGGTAGTCAACTCATGATCTGATTCCGCCCACCAGACTGACGGTGTCCACAACTCGGAGCGTCTCTGGAAACAAGGAGTTGGCTCAGTTCTAGACCTCCATGTATCCGGTCCTCACTCTTCCGAACGAAATCGTCTCCGAGATCTTCACCCATTTCCTGCCGGCATACCCCCATTGTCCTCCTGTAACCGGCCGTCGTTCACCGACCATTCTAAGCCATATATGTCGCAAGTGGCGAGAAATAGCTATTTCAACTCCTGTATTGTGGAGGTCGATATCGATACCTCCGGCGCAAGGCAGAAAAAATGTCGTGTCACGGTTTAATCTCCTGGAAACGTGGCTCGGGCGCTCCGGATCCTGCCCTCTTTCCCTCGACACGCGGAGTGCTGAAGCATCCGAAGTGGCTCAATTCACGCAGGCAATAATTGTCCACTGCACTCGCTGGCAATATCTTCGCCTATTTATACCTCAAGAACTCTTATCGTCAGTTAAGGGCGAGATGCCCTTGCTCCGCGACTTGCGAATTGGGCTTATCCCCGATAATGAGGTCTCAGCTCCGATATCGGTTTTCCAGGAAGCACCTCAACTGCAAAAACTCACTATTTCGTCTTTTATTCCTCCCGAGGTCATTTTACCTTGGGCTCAGTTGACACGGCTCATCACACGGAACGTCTCACAAAATCACTGTTCGAAAATGTTGGGATATATGCCCAACCTCATCTATTGCAAGCTCGAGCTTTTCGGCTCCAACTCTGGCTTGAAGCATCAGCACCTCGCATGCTTGCAAACCTTGATAGTGTTGGAGGAGCTCGGATTCTACACCGGCCACCACATGACAGGGTTTCTCGCCTCTTTAACCCTCCCTGCGCTGCGCAAGCTCCAAATTCCGGAGAGTTTCCTCTCGCCGGATCCCGTTGATGCCCTCGTGGCGTTCGTTTCTAGATCGAGGTGCAATCTGGAAGACGTATGTATCACTGGCTTGAAAGTGTCAGTGAGCGAGTATCGGAGAGCATTACCCTCCGTTCCGACTCTCGTGGCCGAGTATCAGCGAGACGACGACGACGAAGACGATTCAGAAGCCAATTATAGTGAAGACGGGGACATAGCCGACTCGGTGGATGAAATGGATTCGGAGAGCGACACATAGTTGACGGGCGATGGTGAAGACACGGCAAGCGGGGAATCTGTCCAATGGTGTTGGATTGAGGCGCCAGGCGGAGGACCTCAGTGAAGCGAGTAGGTTCGGTTGCTCTAGTTTCAATGCCGAGAATCCCACGACTCGGCCCCGAGTGCAGGCAAAATTTGCTCGTACGTACCACGGATGACTATCGTTTCGGCAGTATAAATAATGTCTGAAACTGGGGAACCATCGTGGACTCTGTGACCTTCAGTCGAAAGGAGTAGAGAACGCCATTCGACCAGAGGGAGATCTGAATTTGGTCTGAATGACTTCACGTCGCGACAATTGCGCGACAACGTGATCGTGTTCGACGTGATGGCGGAACATCGGAGTCTATCGGAGTTCCAAACCCACTCTTGCACGACAACCCCTCAGTGGCACTCACTGTTGGTATACTCAAGACGCTTTGAAAACACATGCAATCGACGCCTATTCTCGCTGGTTGCTGAACCATTGGCATAGGATTCGGGACCAGGCATGGCTTCACCGTTGCGCCGCAAACCTGAGCGACGACCGACACGCGAGACTTCTTCATCCGACCGAGCAGCTGATCGTGCCCGCATCGCGTACATAGACTCCGAAATGATGGCGTTGCAACTGGTGCACCTCCCGCGCACGTTGTACAAAGAGCGAAAGCGGGCGCAAACGCGGCTCGACGCGTACAAGTATCCCGTCCTCACGTTGCCGGACGAGATCGTATCGGAGATTTTCACGCATGTCCTTCCCGTGTATCCCCGCCGTCCTCCTGCAACGGGCCTTCGCTCACCGACCCTTCTGAGCCACATATGTAGCAAGTGGCGCGATATAGCATTGTCCACCCCTAGGCTTTGGAGGGCGATATCATTGGCGTTGATGGTCGAAAATCTCCCCTCACAACTTCATTTTCTGGAAACATGGCTCGCCCGCTCCCGATCTTGCCCACTTTCAATCAACATGATGAGTATATTGGGTGTTGACCGACACTTAGCGGACCTATTTATACGGACAGCCGTCCGGCACTGCGATCGTTGGGGGCATATATGGCTATTGGTACCTCAAGATACTGTCTCATTGATTCGTGGAGACATGCCTTTGCTTCGCGAGCTGCGGATTGGGTTGCATCGGCCCAGGAACGCCTCGCCGGTTGCGCCTTTCCAGGACGCACCCCATTTGCGCACAGTCATTCTTATGTCCTTCATCCCCCCGGAAATCATCTTACCCTGGGCTCGGTTCACACGTTTTATCACGAGAAACTTGTCTCAGGCGCGCTGCTCCGAAGTCTTGGCACATATGCCCAACCTTGTGTATTGCAAACTCCAACTTTTCGGCTCCAACTCCGTCCTGAAACCCCAAAGTCTTGCACACTTGGAAACGTTGATATTGGAGGACGTCAGCTTCCCCGCCAACCACCTCACCGGGCTTCTGGCTTCATTGACCCTCCCTGCGCTCCGCAGACTCCATATCCCGGAACGGTTCCTGTTACCGGACCCTGTCAACACTCTTACATCGTTCGTGGCGAGATCAGGGTGCAGCCTGAAACAAGTCTATATTGTTGGGCTTGAAGCGTCGGCACACGACTACCAAGTGGCGTTACCATCCATCCCAACGCTCCTGGTGGAACAGACGTATACTGGAGAGGACGTTGATTCGGAGCCCGACAGTGACGATGGTGCTATGGACTAGGGGTCGACAGATGAAGACTCCCAATTCTCCGAAAGTAGCGACGAGGCGAACTGACGTAGTTTCCTTGCCTCCACGCTGGGGAGGTAAATTAGTTAGTTCGGTGGTGCTTCCAATTGCGGTTCTCTTGACATGCCCGTTTGCAGAGACTCGAGTTCTCATTTCCCATAGGATTCTCATTCAGGAGCGTATTGCTGTTCCACAAGACATTTCTCTTCAACTGTGTCCTTTTCTCAAAACCTTGTCCAACACATTGCTCCACATTATTTTTGAATAGATACCTACATCTGTAACAACGCCTCGACCTCTGTGCGCCGAGTTTTGAGCTGCCTTAATATCGGAATCCCACTCGCGTCGCTGCGACCGCCGCGGGTATTTCATTCCGGCTCACTACCTTTGATTTAGCGATCCTTGTATATTATACCGTGAACTGGTAGGCCGTGTTCTGCCATCTGTGGACTCGAACTGACAAGTACTTGCTTTTGCCTTATAGGGGCCTCTGCAGTATTATACTCTCCTCCTTCTGCTCTCCTCAAATAAAGGCAAGTTGAACTTTATTCGTAAACTTTCAACATCTTTTCAAAAATATGTACCGAATTCTCAACCCTCTACTAATGGCATCACACTAAAATTCCATTCGGCCTTGCTTCGGCCGAGTCACTGGCGTCGGAGATGCCCGGAGTTTTAACGCCCTCCCTCTGCATAACTTGATAGTACAAGCGTTGCCCTTCCTGTGCAATTCTACTTATACAAGATTGAAGACTTGGTGTGTCTCTGTCCCCGTTGCAACCCTTTCCACGCTGCTGCGGTCATATCATCATGCTCGCTGATTCCCACCGCCGGTGCGACGCGTTGAAGCTTTTTCTCAGTCTTTTCTTGGTCTCCGAGTCTTATGTTCTCCGGGCCCTCTCCCGATATGTACCCGGAAAGTTGAAGCTGGAGTCCCGCTGCGCGTCCTTTCGCCTCGTGCCACTCCGCTGCGCATCCTTGCTTCAACTAGTTTCTGCGTTGTCTTCACCGGCTCCTGCTCTGCGTCGACATTTCCCTTGCGCCAATGCCCAACGTCTGGCTCTTCAATCAAAGACTCGGGTGGAGCACTCATGATTTCGATGCTATATCAGTAGCTCTAGCAGATCGTCCCGCCTTTATATTTATATTTGCGGACTTCGTACGCCGGCATGCTCACACGTTGCCTTCAATGCCGACTTCTTCGCCCAGGCCCAGTTCACTAATGGTCTGCGACCCACGGTACACCCTTGGGGCTGGCTCTGATGTCCAGTAATATGCGTCTTGATGCCTCAGCCATGTCATAAAATACTCTTCGTCTACCGTTTGTCGTGGTTCGCCTCCTTGTCTAATCCATCTCATTTGCACCCATTCGACCTTCAGACCCACAGCCTTGCGAAACTCTATACAGTGACTACACATAATTTCTCGTGTAATTTTTGAAATAAATAAATGAAATTAGACATAGCATCATCTGACCTCGACGTCAGCCACATTCCCTCCATGTCTTCGCCGGCCATGGCCTCTGGGGACCTATTGGACCTCGTCTCCTCGTCGGGCGCGGCCACCATTTATCCCAATGACGACCAAGTTCTCCAAGTGTTACACGCCCGTTTCCGCGCCGATTTGCCCTTTACTCGCATCGGTGCAACGCATTTACTCGTCGTCAACCCGCTGAAATCCCTCGCCAGCGTGAACGATGAAAGTGCTCGCGAGTACGAGGAGCGGTGCTACAAGGACACCAGTTTACCAGCAATTGACTCGCCGAAACCGCTGCAGCCGCACGTCTACGAGCTCGCATGCAGGATTTACCTGCTGATGCGCCGCCGCGCCGAGTCCCAGCTCGTCGTGGCAAGGGGAATCACTGCCTCGGGCAAGTCAGCGTCCATGCGGCTCCTGACGAACCAGCTGCTCCGTCTGTCAACCCACTCTCGCAAAGAAGTAAAACTCGCCGACCAGCTGCGCGCTATGACGACTGTGCTCGACTCGTTCGGCAACGCCAAAACTCATCCCAATCCCGATGCCTCGCGGTATTCCAAGCTGCTGGAGTTACACTTCAACGACCGCGGTAGGTTTGCGGGCGCCAAGTGTCTAGTTTTTGGGCTGGACAAGTCCCGTCTCGCCCGACTCGGACACGAAGAGCGCACTTACCACGTCTTCTACCAACTGCTTGCGGGGGCGACCACCGCCGAGCGTGATCACCTCCAGCTCGAGGATCCGTCGGAATATGCGCTTTTAGCCTCGTCCGGCACGTACCGCCTCCCGTCCGGGCCCTTCTCCGACGACACCACCGCCATGTCCGACCTCCGCGCCGCCCTCCGCGTCCTCTCCTTCAAACACACCCCCGCTGTGTTGTCGCTACTCTCCGCCATCCTCACGTCGACCAACATCACCTTCCTCCCCGCAGACAACAACACTGAAGGCGCGACCGTCTCTCCCGCGTCACTCCCCGCCCTCCAGCTCACCGCGCGCCTCCTCGGCATCCCTCCGGACGACCTCGAGACCGCGCTCACCAACCGCACCGCTTACGTCCGCAAGGAACTGTACACCGTGCTGCTTGACGAGCGCCAGGCCGAGGCGCAGCGCACCGCCCTCTCGCGCGACATCTACGCCATCCTCGTCGCCTTCCTGCTCGAGTCCTCTAACCGCCGCATCGAGCCGCCGGCCACTGGAACAACCGTCGTCGCGCTGCTCGACACGCCCGGGTTCGCCGCGCCTTCCGCCGCCATTGGCCCCGCGGCGTTCGACGTCTTTGCGTCCAACTTTTGCGATGAGCTTGTGCAGGGGTGGGTCGCGCAGACGCTGTTTGCGGACCAGGACGATGTGGTCGGCAATGAGGCGTGTGTGGAGCTCCTGCGCGGTATCCCCGTTAGCGAGCCGGCAGTCATTCCGAGCAAGAAGGAGAGTGGCGGCGGCGTGCTCGGTGTCATCGGCCGCGCGAGTCTGGCGCTCAAATCCGGAAGGGGGGCGGAACGCGACCGTGACGAAGAGTTGCTCGCGGAGCTAACAGGCCGCTTCGCCTCCCACGCGTCCTACGACGCCGCGCCCCTTCCGCCCGGCGCTGGCGGCGTGGGCACAGGCAACCTCTCCGCCCGCCCGCGCGCCTTCGGGATCCACCACTACGCCGGCGCGTGTACGTACGACGTACGTGGGTTCGTCAGCACGGACGCGGACCTGCTCGACCCCGCGCTGGTGGCGCTCCTGCGGGCCTCGAGCGTTCCCTTTGTCGCAAAGCTCTTTGCGGGCCCGTCGCTCGCCGCGGAGCCGCATGCGCGCGACGCGGGGACGGTGGTGCAGGCGCAGGTGTCCACGCGCCCGCTGCGCATGCCCTCGCTCGGCGGGGAGGCGGCGCTGCGCAGGTTGGACCCGGGGAAGACGTTTGGTGTGATGGCGCAACTCGATGGGACACTCTCGGCGTTGCTACAGGGTGCTGCACAGGCGGAAGCGGAGGGGCAGGCGAAGGCACGGCTGTGGACGCTGTCGTGCGTGCGGCCGAACGACTCGGGGAGCCCGAATTCGTTTGATAAGAGGCGGGTGCGGACGCAGATTCGTGCGCTGATGGTGCCGGCGATGGTGCAGCGCGTGGTGGGGGGCGATTATGTCGCGGAGTTTGACGCAGAGGAGTTTTGTGCGCGGTATGTGCCGACTATGCGCGGGAGCGTGGAGGAGCGGATCGAGCAGTGCGCGAGGGCGGGCGGGTGGCGCGCGGGGCCGGGTGGAGAATATAAGGTCGCTGGGGGGCGAGTGATGGTCGGGTATGAGGCGTGGAAGGGCGTGGAGGACGTACTCCGCGCGGCGGAGAAGGACCGTCGTGGCGGGGCGGAGGGGGAGGAGCGCGAGGTGGAGGAGTATGATGCGGAGGAGGGGACAGAGTACACGCATGGGCAGCATGGGTATGAGGAGAGTGCGGAGAACGGGGGCGGGGCGGGCTACGGATCGGGCGGGCTACGCACGCCAATGGCAGACCCGTTCGCAGGCGGTGTTCCTGCGCCGCTTGGGGGCGGCAGCGGGAACGGAAGCGGGTGGGGCGGCGCGGGGTCAGACTACAAAGGCAGCCCTGCCGGGACGATGGAGGGCTACCCTGAGTCGCCGCTGCCCATGTCCAAGGACGGGCACGCCGACGGTGGTGGCGGGGGTGCGGGCGGGGGCGGGTTCGCGCAGAAGGACACTCTGATCGACAACAACGCCATCGAGGAGGTTCCCTCGAGTCGCGCGCGGCGCGTGTGGCTTGGCTTCGTGTGGACGTTTACCTTCTACATTCCGTCCTTCATGCTCTCATTTGTCGGGCGCATGAAGCGGCCCGACGTGCGCCTCGCGTGGCGCGAAAAGCTCACGATCTTCCTGCTCATCTTTATCCTCAACGCGACGGTCATATTCTACATCGTCATCTTTGGACGTCTTCTGTGCCCCGACTTTGACAAGGCTTGGGGGCTCAACGAGGTGGCCGAACACACGGACAGCAACGACTACTGGGTCACGATACAGGGGTCCGTGTATGATGTGTCCAACTTTGTGGCAGCGGACCACAGCGATATCGCGTCCGAGCCGAGCAACAGCGTCGATATTCTCGATGCGCTCGCGGGGCAGGATCTCACGTATTATTTCCCCGTCCCGCTCACGCTTGGTGTGTCTCGTTCTCACTTATATTTTGCTTCTGTATGTTGATGGTGCTCAGGCTGCCCGACGCTGGTAACGGACCCGACGCTGCAACTGGCGATCAAGAACTTTACGGACACGGAGCCGACGGCGATCCACACGAGCGGGCAGCTCTCGGCCGGGCAGAGCGCGGCCCTCAAGGCCGACGACTGGTACACGGCGACGTTCCAGCCCAAGATGAAGAACTACTACAAGGGGCCACTCGTGTACACGACAAGCACGCTCCAGGCATTCGCTGCGGACACGAACATCGCCAAGTGAGTGCGGTCGCTGCGTTTTGCTTTGTTTTGGCGTGGTGCTGACGACGGGCGGCGCAGGATCTGGGGGCAGTACGAAGACCGGATTTACGACCTGACCGACTATGTCAACAGCATCACGACCAATCCGAACAATAACGACTACGTGTTCCTCGACACGGACCTCGTGCAGGTGTTCAAGCAGCAGTCGGGGCAGGATATCACCAACCCGCTCAACACGGTGCTCGACGCGATGTCGCCCGATCAGCGCGGGCTCAACATGCAGTGTCTCAACAATGTGTTCTACATTGGGAACTGGGATTTCCGCAAGACCGCGCGGTGCTCGGTGCAAAACTACCTCCTCATTACGTTCTCGGCTATCATGATGGCGTCCGTAGGGATGAAGTGTACGTCGTCGTCGTTTGGTCGTCTTTGGTTCGGCGCTGACTGACCTGCCCGTTTACAGTCCTGGCGGCGCTGCAGCTGGGGAGCAAGCGCAACCCGGAGTTGCAGGACAAGTTTGTGCTGTGCCAGGTGCCCTGCTATACCGAGGGCGAGGACTCGCTGCGGCGCACGATCGACTCGCTCGCGGCGCTCAACTACGACGACAAGCGCAAGCTCATCTTCATCATCTGCGACGGGAACATCATCGGCAGCGGCAACGACCGCACGACGCCACGCATCGTGCTCGACATTCTTGGGATCGACCCGCAGCTCGACCCGGAGCCGCTGCTGTTCAAGTCGGTCGGGGAGGGCTCCAAGGCGCTCAATTATGGAAAGGTGTATTCGGGCTTGTACGAGTTCGAGGGCCACGTCGTGCCGTGCGTCTTTTCCTTATTTTCTATCCTTCACGAGTAATGCTAAGCGTTGCGTGCAGGTACATGGTGATTGTTAAGGTCGGCAAGCCGACGGAGCGCTCCAAACCAGGCAATCGCGGTAAACGTGACAGTCAAATCCTGCTGCTGCATTACCTTAACCGAGTACACTTTGATGGACCCATGAACCCGCTGGAGCTCGAGATCTACCACCAGATGCGGAACGTCATTGGGATCGACCCGGCATTCTACGAGTACATCTTTACCATTGATGCTGATACTGTATGTTTGCGTTTAAGCTGCGTCTCTGCGTTTTCGCGAAGCTGATTTGAATTGTAGACGGTGACACCGGAATCGCTCAATCGGCTGGTCGCGTCTTCTGCGGACGACTCCAGCATCATCGGGATCTGTGGGGAGACGAAACTGCAAAACGAGGAGGGCTCGTGGTGGACAATGATCCAGGTGTACGAGTACTACATCTCGCACCACCTGTCCAAGGCGTTCGAGAGTCTCTTCGGGTCCGTCACTTGTCTTCCCGGCTGTTTCTCCCTCTATCGCATCCGCACGGCTGACAAGGGGCGCCCGATCATCATCTCTAACCGCATCATCGACGAGTACGCCGAGCCTAATGTTGACACGCTGCACAAGAAGAATCTCTTCTCACTCGGAGAGGACCGTTTTTTGACCACGCTCATGATGAAGCACTTCCCGACGTTCAAGACCAAGTTCTGCCCCGACGCCGTCGCCCACACCATGGCGCCCGAATCATGGAAGATTCTTTTCTCGCAGCGTCGCCGGTGGATCAATTCGACGGTGCACAACTTGTGCGAACTCGTGCTATTGCCGGAGTTGTTTGGCTTCTGTTGTTTCTCGATGCGGTTCTTCGTCTTTATTGATCTTCTCGGAACTTTGGTGCGTATCTTTGGCGGTATCACCCAAGATGATTACTGACGGTCTGGCTTCAGATCCTGCCCGCGACCGTAGTTTATGTGCGTAGTTAGCTACTCGATCCCAGGCTTCCCTCATGTTTCTTTTCAGCTCATATACCTGATCGTCGTGGTCGCCACCGGCAAATCGGCGTTCCCTGAGATCGCGATCATCATGATTGCGGTGACATACGGTCTACAGGCAAGTCGTCGGTGTCGGTTTCACCACGGTCTGCTGAACGATCGCACTAGGCCATCATCTTCATACTCAAGCGAGAGTTCATGCTGGTCGGGTGGTTGGTGGTGTACATCTTATCGTGCGTTTTCACCTGCTTGCCTGTCGGGTGTCCGTCCCTTGATGCCTTTTTCTTTAGGTATCCGGTTTACGCCTTTTTCCTCCCCGTCTATTCCTTCTGGTGCATGGACGAGTTCGGTTGGGGTAATACTCGTCTTGTGATCGGCGAGGGCAAGGAGAAGAAAGTCATCATCAACGAGGATGAAAAGTTCGACGACTCTATGATCCCGCTCAAGAAGTTCAGCGGTAGGTTCCGTTGAGGGCCCCGTTTTCTTCGTACTTACATTTGACGCACAGAATACGAGGCCGAGGCGTGGGAAACGGGTTCACGCCATTCGGAAGACACCGGATACAGCGGCAAGCCTCGCTCTCGCTCTCGCTCGCGTGCGCCGCCGTCGCGTGGAGAGTCGCCGCATCCCTATCAGCAGGCGTCGCAGTCGGGCGACTACTACCGTGACACCAACCTCACCTTCAACAACAGCTCGAATGCCAATCTCCGCCTTGGGTCTAACCCGTCCCTCACCAACCTGTCCCAGCATGGACAGATGCAGCAGTCGCCGTTCGCAGCTCCGCAGCTACCGTTCATGCCCTTCGGTGGAGGACCCGGGTCCGTCACAGGCTCTGACCACGGCCAGATGCCTATGATGCCGATGGGATACCAGAACACTGGGAGCATGTACGGTATGATGCCGCCGATGATGAGCAACATGAACATGTACGGGGGCAGCTTCAGCGGGTCGCAAGGCGGCTTCGCGCCGCCAGTGATGCCCGCTGCCAGTGGTATACCCCGGCCAGTTTCGACGCTGTCCATGGCCACCACCGCCAACATGTTCTCCGGCCCAAGCCAAAATCCGAACCCGTCGGACGACGAGCTCTTCACTGCCCTGCGAAATTATCTCAGTACCCAGGACCTTATGACTGTAACAAAGAAGTAAGCGGCGGTGTTTCATTTACTCTGCACATTACTCACCAGCTTTACTTCTAGAACCGCACGGGAGGCCATTATGGCGAGATTCCCCAACGCGGATCTTACATCTCGAAAGGAGTTCTTAAACCACTCTATCGACACGATCCTTTCCGAAGCATAGATCCCCTTTCTTCCGTTTACCACTCATTCATCATCATTGGACTATCATGCATGACTTTTTAGTTATCCTCTGTTCGATCTGCTTTGCATTGCTGCATGCCCCGGACTTGTGTTTCGTAGTTTATTTTAGGATGGACTAGCGAATATATATCCATCGTATAATTATGTTCGACGGGACATACCAATAAATATTTTGGACAATTCCGCAGGCAGTCGACGATTCAAGCATGGATAAAAAGCAGGTCCAGTGATGTTCATGGTATCGATTGATGTGTTCTAGATATTGTAAATAAAGATGTCTAAGTACAGTGATTCTTCTCTAATGTTGATGTCAATGATGTTAGTATTTTAGACCGTCTGCGCCAGGCGTTCTCCCAATTGCCGTTTGAGGTGTTCTATCATCTGATCCTCGTCGGGCGCATCGACAACAGATATGCCCGCCGTCATAGTTTTACGCTCAGGGCGATGCACGGATTCATACGGCTGCATGCGACGCATGTGGCCCATCCGCCAAAGCTGAAAACGCGATGAGGCGCTCTCTCGCGGGACAGAAAGATGGGTGATGCACTTACCCGGAGTTGTTTAACAAGCGCCTCCAGCTCGGTGGTCAAGCCTGCCGCTTCTTGGGCCTTCGCTACTGCGCGAATGTCGTATTCGCGGAGGAAGTTCAGCCAGTCTCGCTGAGGCACCGGCAGATGGAGGGCTTCTTTTTCGGGGGCGGGGAACGGCCGGATTCCGAGGAAGGAGTCGAGAGTCCTGAAGACCAAGCTCTGCCCGCCGGAGATGCCATCGACGCCCCCGAGGGTCCACCCCTGGTAGCCTTGGACGTATGCCATCCATATCTGCTGGGAGAGGTTGCGGTCGACCATTGTGCTGAAGAAAAATTTGAGCGCCATTTTGAGAATCTCGTTCGCGGATTTGACCGCGTCGCACGCAGCAGCCGTGTCTCCTGCGTCCAAAAACGCGATGGCTTGGGCAAACAGATGATACATGGGAAGAACCTAAAAACGAGGGAAATGAGTTTGAAACAACAGCGCGTGCGTGACAAGCATGTCGCGTACCCGGACTTCCATCTCAGAGATGAGCTTCGTGTTCCAGTACTCGGTGGTCCTGTGGACTTCGGGCATGCCAACAGTGACACTGTACTCCAACCGGCTGTCGCACCGCATGTTGGTATACATGAGGGAAGTCATACAGCCGCCTGGGGACGTCGTCCCGAAATGCTGCTTGAGATAATTCCACGGAAGCTCGATTTGCTCCGGGAATTCGAGCGACTGCTCGTTCTGTGCTTCACTGACTATAGGAGAGACGCCCCATCTATGTAAAAGTCAGAAGAGATATGAGCCGAGAACAAGACACGAACCGGTAGGAATGTCGGAGAAAGGACATACACAGCCAGAAACCGAGCCATGCCGCTTGTGAACAAGCCTCGGGGTCAGATTCGGCGCGCTCCAGCGCTGATTCGACGTCCGCTAGATTGACGTGAAGTTCTAGTTGTAAACGCATTCGTGAACGGAATGAGTCAATTATTTGGCGGTTGTGAACGTTGTCGACAGAGGACTCTGCAACAGCCAATGTTGGTTCCATCACGCGGTATACCGAATCATACGGCCTGAGTGGTAGGGGCCAGGAATCCCGGTAGGTCGCTCTCGGCGGCCAAGACCCACCTCCCCCTACATTGACCAGGTCACGAAGACGGGTCAAAGCGGCATGCTGCAGTGGGTCGTCGAGGATTTCAGCACTGGGTGAAGGAGTATCTTCCGTTGGTCGGCTCCAAGAGGGCAATAACCAGGAAAGCATGTTCGGAAAATGTCAAAAAATGTACAGGAAAAAGTCAGACTTTAAAAGCCGATCATATTTGAAACCAGACATACGGATAAGACCCGATGAAATCTTTCGGACCTTATCCAGTCACCGATGCAGCGCGTTTTTAGATCAAATTCTGATTCTATTTGCATGTGCAAGTCCCTCGGATTTCTCCTGGACTTGTCTCTTGCCTAGTCTTGCCCTCGAAGGTTCTAGAGAAATTTCAAAGACTCCGATTCTGCGCGGGGATCCTCTCTTCCTCCTCCTAGGTCGAAACAGTTTGATGCCGCGCAGGCCAACGATAGTCAGAGCAAAACAAAGTCGGCGTCACGGCCATCGCGACATCCGGAACTTGAACTAGGAAGCGGGAGGATCATAAATCTTTTGAGATTCTCGAAGAGCAGGCCATTTCTATCCATCATGACGAGGGGACATATTTACCAGGGTAGACGGTGACGGTGGAGAGGAAGGACCAAGGTCCGGGCCCGTCGGAGCAACTTCGTTGACACCAGGCAGGTGACCCATCAGACTTTTAACAAATAACTTGTGACCTTGTACAAGGTCAAACAAGGCCGAAAAAGGGCCAAAAAGAACGCAAGCTCACAAGGTCACAAACCTATGTCTCGACCGCCACAAGGTCGACGGTTCGATTCCTTTCGGTAGCATAAATTCGAATTATCATAATGTCCGAGTATGGGGTTGTCCTGAAAAAAATTACGGGGCATCCTACAAGCATCCTTCTGATGTTTGACACGTTATCTGGTCCTGCTCTATATTTTCTGAGGGAGTTGTTTTCGGACTTTGACCTTGTGAGCTTGGCGGCAAGCTCACAAGGCCAAACAAGCCACAAGTTATTTGTTAAATGGCTGATGCCGTGAGTGAGCGCGGGCCGCATATTCGCTTGATCCTCCTCGCGCTCAAACAATTAAGTATAAAGGCCAAACTTGAGGCCAAACGCACAAGTTCAGCCTACCCACCTGGAGGAGCCTTGGGATTTCTACAGTCTGTTGACATACCGGTCATCGAGGTGTTCAAGCTCGATTCCCAGGATCCAGTGGTATATATAAGTGGAGGCTTTCTCCGTGCCGCAAGTTTCCCAGCCGTAATGCAACCCTTCGTATACAACGCTTTACCTGGACGCGTCATTTTCGGGCGTGGAACACTCTCCCAGGTCGGGCCCGAGATCCAGCGCCTGGGATGCAGTAAAGCTCTGGTCTTGACGACGGCGTCCCGAGCCAAGGGAGGCGAAAAGCTCAAGAACGATCTGGGGGTTCTCGCGGTCGGACTATACTCCAATGCGAAGATGCACACCCCTACCAACGTTACGGAGGAAGCGCTCAAGTTGGCGCAGACGCTTGGTGCGGATTGCATTGTGGCCCTTGGAGGCGGGAGTACGATTGGGCTGGGAAAAGCCATCGCTCTCCATACGGATCTCCCGCAGATTGTGATTCCTACCTCGTACGCAGGGTCAGAGGTATTACCAGTGACAGGATGCATTTTTTTCTCTTTGGCTCATCGCCCACAGGCAACAGCCATCCTTGGACAAACCGAGAATGGCATAAAAACGACCCTAAAATCGTTGAAGGTGCTTCCGGAGGTCCTTATCTATGATGTCGACCTCACCTTGACCCTGCCTACGCAAATGACTATAACATCTGGTATCAACGCGATCGCGCATGCCGTCGAAGCGTTGTATTCGATTGAGGCGAATCCCGTCACGGACATGCTTGCCGAGCAAGGAATCGTCCGTTTCGCTAATACTCTTCCAATTCTTTTCAAGGAACCGCAGAACATCGAGGCGCGCAGCGACGCACTTTTCGGTGCTTGGACCTGCTCAGTCTGCGTGGGCACAGTTGGCGTTGCATTGCAGCATAAGCTTGTTCATTCTTTAGGTTTCTTTTCTTTTCGTATTTTGTCGACTGCTAACCTTGATGTGCAGGAGGAACATTCAATCTCCCCCATGCCGAAACACACACTGTTCTTCTGCCGCACACAATCGCTTATAATACCCCCTTTGCGATCGCCGCCATGGCCAAAGCTGCTAAAAGCCTTGGAACTTCCAGTGCAGCCCAAGGCGTTTTCGACCTTGCCAAGAATCTCGGCGCGCCTTATTCCCTCAAACAGCTCGGGATGAAGGAGGAGGATCTGGAGCGGGCAGCTGATGTTGCGATGAAGAACCCGTATCCTAACCCCGCCCCGTTGGAAAGGGAGAAATTGCTCGCCCTCTTGAAGGATGCGTATGTGGGCAAGCGCCCTTCGTAAGGTCTTGATTCTATGTACGTACTGTGAAGTTGGAATCCAGTCTCGTTTCCATTCCAAGGTTCGCGGATATTCGGGAGAAAACCGAGGCCACTTCCCGAATCTTGACCATCACTCAACGAAGTATTCAAGTCTGTCGCTTTCATGCCAAGTCAAAACAGCCAAGGTTGAATGGATCACGGTCCGAAATTATGTCTACCGTCCCTCGAAGTTAATTTCTGGTGTCCGGAAAGAGAAATTCCTGTTCTCCCGCCACACTAGTCTCTTGTACGTAGACTCTATAACAGTGGAAGCGCATGTTGCACCCGGTTTTGGTTGAAATTGATGTAACTCGCGAGAAGCCGAAATTCAAACGGTCCGACTCGGACTTCCGCTCTTGCCACCACCATGCGCACGTCTCTTGACGCAACACTCCTTCCTCCAGAGATATGGATGCATATATTCCTTCTAGCCAGCACTGTCGAGTACACCCCACAACTTTACGAAATCGATTATCTTCCTTTCCATAACCCACCACGCGAAAAAGAGCGCTCCATGCTAAACCTCGCCGACCGCACCATGTTGTCGCTCAGCCTCGTTTGCCGCGGATGGCGCATACTCTCCAGGCAATTCCTGTTCGAGACCGTCCGACTCAGTTGGTACGGGTCCCAAAAACTGCATAAAAATCTGCTGCGATCTTGTGGTGGTGTTTCCAACGGGAAATGGACGAGGCGACTGGAACTTTCAGTCCTCGAGCAGGAAAACCCCGATAATCCTATCTCACCCGCCGATATTTTGCGGGCTTGCCCCAATATCGAGATTCTCGTCAAATGCGACGACGACCTCCTTCCCCACGTTGTAGCGGGTACCGACTTGACGGCGCTGAAACGGTTCGATTGGTACTACGCCCGATATCGCGACGGAGATCATCAGTTTGCCACCGAGGACGACGATCCTTCGCGCGGGCAAGATTTCCTGAGAGATGTCGTGCGGAATGCTCCCAATTTACGTTATCTAACACTCGTCAAGCGTTTTCGCGGCACACCTCGTACAGGCCCTCCACCCTCCTCCCTTGTATTACCGGCTCTCGACACTCTTCGGCTCCAAATGATATCCCTCGATGTGTGGACCGAAATCGAAACGTGGTCGTATCCACAGTTGCGGGTTCTACTGGTTGATGACGCATTTGGTGACCTTACCCGATCTTCAGTCCGCAGATGGGACACAGTGAAAGTCGTCGAGTTGCTTCAAGGCCAGGGATCTATCCCCACCGCAACTAGAATACCGACCATACTCAAGATATGTCCGAACGTCGAGGAGTTGAATTATTACATTGAATATGTCTCCCCTCCGCCTCCCGGGAGCGCGGTTTCGATGTCGGTGCGAATGGTTCGACTGCATTTTGCAATAAACCATGATCTCAGGTGGCCTGCGGAGGAGGATGACGAGGTCTGGAAACATATCGAGAGGCACTTCTGGATGCTGAGCGGACCAATGTTCCCCTCGCTAAATCGAGTGGTGCTTCATGGACCCTGGGAGTTTATCCGCAACTTCGAGCCGTTCAAGGTCTTCCTCCAGAATCTTTTTAGACGTGGCTGCAGGCTGTATTACTCTGGTGGTGAGGATATCGAGTGAGTAAACATATTATCCACGCTTCTTACACAATCATTAATTCGAGCTGCGACACTAGATGACTTGAACTTTCCCATGGTCAGTTCAGCTCAGCTAAAGTGACCGCGCAACTCCGGGTTTGTCATGATTCACGATCGGCCCCATGGTTTACATTTTCAACCTTTGTGCAGCAAACACGGAAAATAAAAATATATGCATACATGCGTGAGGGAAATCGAACAAGATGATATCAATGACCATGGCAGAGGAGATAGGCGCATGTTCCATGCACACTACCACCCAGACCCGCTTTGGTCTCCGCCCTTCCCCTGGCCGCCGCCCTTCCCCTGATTACCGCCTTTTCCCTGGTCAACACCCTTGCCCTGGCCGCTGCCCTTTCCCTGGTTGTCCCCTCTGCCTTCGTCTTCTTCACCATCATTTCCCTTTTGATTGCCTCCATTATTACCCTTGCCGTGGTCGTGGTCGTTACCTCCACCTTTTCCGTGGCCATTATCCCCGCCTTTTCCGTGGTCGTTTCTGCCCGTTACTTGCCCGGCGCCCTTTCCGCGATCATCTCCGCCTTTCCCGTCGCCGTTGTAGCCATCGTCTCCTCTTCGGTAACCGCCAGTGTCGCCCTCGCCTGGTTCTTCATCATGTTTCCACCCTTGCCTTTCCCTTCTTTGCCACCCTTTCCGTGATCGTTATCCTTTCCCCCCTTGCCATTGTCGTCGCCCTTTCCGTTGCCGCCTTATCCGCGGTCTTTTCCGTCGCCGAAGCCGCCGTAGCCTTCGCCCCCGCGCCGATCAGGGCAAACTATATCCGTATTACCTTCGGCCCCACAAATCCGCCTGTCAACGCAGTTTCTTCCTTTTGCGCACACAGGTCGGGTGCCGCAGGGTGGGCATCGGATCGGCGGTCGTGGCGGCGGCCTAGGGTGCGGATTCTTATGCTGCAAATCGACAGTGATCAATATATCATACCTAGACTTGTGGACTGGGAGTGCAGATCAGGAATCAATAGTACCTTACCTTGTGGTCGGACCGGACGTCCCGCGCGAGGACAGCAGACGAAAGCGAAAAGAGAATGCAGAGTGCAGTGATGAATCGCATATCTGAGTCGAGTGTGGATGGGAAGTTTCTTAGGCGCAAATTCCTTGAATTTATACGACGCCCCCGGTCCTTTAGCGGCTAGATGGACCATCGAATTAATATTGAACCAGGTTTGAACTTCACCGCACGTGATGTTGTTCAAACCGGCTGAAAGCATTAAAGCATGTAGCAACACTAGCAGCTGTCGTTCTTGGGGGGATATATGGTAAAGCGAGTAAGTAAACCAAACACAATGCTTCTCTTGCCTGATAAGTCTCCTTGAGCCGAATGACAGAAGTGGTTGAAATGCGACACTGTGAGGCCATGGGGTGTAAGAATTCGAAATCCCCCTGTTCAAAGTTCAAGTTCTCGGAAGATCCGCGCGATACGAAGTCTATGCACCGTTTGAAAATTAGTAGTTACACCGCTACTGGTCGCGTAGTGGTATGGATCGTTTAGTGCTTAAGTGTTCGAAACGGCTGCAGATCCCGTTCGCGCACTTGACTTCATTAAGTTCATAGATACCAAGATAGAACCTAAATGAAGTCGTTTCTCATCTTAACGTCTTAAATCCTCGAAAAAAGAAAACGATTCTGCGAAGACCAGCGGCCCGGAGGTCTGACCGTAAGGCGGACCTTCGCGGCCGTGAAGTACTTAAATCGTGAGTTTGGTGCCACTACGTGCCTGTGGTCCCATGTCAGGTACACTCCGTACCAAGCTCCGTACTCATTTTTTCGTTCTCCTGTCGTCAACTTCGTCATCTTTTTTCAGACCGCCGTCGGCCAAATCGGATGCATATCAGCCAAGAGTATTCAATGAGAACCGGCAAATGCCTCATTATGAATTTAATACCTACCTACAATAAAGACGGTGTCATGGAGCCAAAAGCAAATGGGATCCATGGCACCTCTCTATTAGCGTGTTTGGTGCTTAGACTTACTGAAGGCAATTCCAGTTCGGTCCAGGTGGACCGACGGCGACGTATTGAAATGTATTGATTCTGAGAATAGTCAATAGTTAAGCGATGTCCGTAGTAACGCGAGTCGGACAGAGAGAAAGTTCGTGGAAAAATCATGACAGTTGTTGAATGATAATAGCCAGAAGAAATGCGATTGGTGGGCCCGGGGATGCGAATTCAAATGACGGAAGGGGCCGTCCCGGGTGACTCTGAGTTGATTACTCGGAAAGAACAGGCCCAGATCGTCTGCGAGCCATGCATTATGTACACGAGTCTGCTAATGGACATGAGATTCGAGAAGAACAGCCGAAAAGAACCACCGAACCAATTCCCCCCGCAGCCCGAAAGATTTAGAAACGAATCTATCGTCGAAAAATGAGCATGGGAAATGTACAGATCAACCTTCGGACAATGCAGGAATCGGAGGGGAAGGAGTTGCAAGAAAGTGACTTAGATGATCCAATGGGACAAAATTTCAAGTGTTTAACAGAGAGAACTGAGCTAGAGTGGCTCGAGGCGTATCGAAAATCACTAAGAAAGAGCGGTCAATTTGCTGGCAATTTGGACAAGTCAGAGAACGAACCTATTCGCTGTCGCCATTCCCACCGACGTTCTCGCCAGAGACCGCACCGTCCGAGTCTTCCGAGTCGCTATCTGACTCCATATCCCTCTCCGTATCACCATCCACTTTACCACTGGCGGAGGCAACTCGACCATAGCGTGACACCACGAGAAGAGGAATGGATGGTAACGCTCTTCGGTATGCCTCCGCGGATGTGCGGCCAATAATGCAGACATCTTCCAGATTGCAACCCGATCGCGCGACAAACGTCACAAGCGCCTGAACGGGATCCTCCGAGTCCAGGTCGGGGCGAAGATGTTCCTCCGGGACTTCGAGCTTGCGCAGCGCTGGGAGAACCCAAAGAGCGATAAAGCCCATCCGGAAGGTGCTGAACACGTCAACGATGATCAGGGTTTTCAAGTGCGGAAGGTGCATGTGCTTCGGGATGCTGTAGCCAACGGTAATCTTGACACTGCAATGAACGAGATTGGTCATATTCTCCAACAGTTTGCAAGAGAGAGCCGCTGGTGCGGTCAGTTTGAACTGCGTAACCTGAGACCAAGGTAGCAAAATTTCGGAAACATCGCAACCTCCGAGATCCGCTTCGCGAAGCTGTGGCGCGTCCTGGAAAACTGGAACCGGATTCAAAGCTTCGTTGCCTGTCAATGTCTGTGATTGCAGCTCCAATCGCAGACTATGGAGTAAAGGCATGGGGCCTTTAATCCACGCGAACAACTCTCGATGCACACGTAAATCTAGATGTTCCAATCGATCGCAGCGAGTGAAGAGTACCAGAAGCAACGGGGGCACCCGGTTAGGCCAAACTTCAGCAGCGTCGTATGTGAAGCAGATGGAAAGCGCACAGGATCGAGAGCCCTCGAGCCAAGTCTCCAGGAGATTCAACCGTCCCACGACTCTGTTGGTCATTAACGAGACGGATATCGCCCTCCAAAGAGTTGGAATGGACAAGGCTATTTCCCGCCACTTGCGGCATACGTGGCTTAGCAGGGCTGGTGAAAGGAGGCCGGTTGTAGGCGCACAGACGGGTATTTGGGAAGGAAATGGGTGAAAATTTCGGAGACGATTTCGTTGGGCAGGGTGAGCTGCACCCGCTTTCTTTCTCTGTGCAGTTTGCGGAGGGCGCGTTCGACTGTCGCGATTCCAGAGTCTAGCTCCGCGAGACGGGTACGGTCGGCTGCTCGAGTCGCGGTCGTGGATTGCGAAACCATGATGAATCAACGGCCCGGGCAACAAGCCTAAAATAAGTTTTGTATCAATTTTGATCTCCGCTGTTCCGCCATCAATGATTCGAACTCCGGCATCAATAACTTGGAATTCCTCGTTCTCAGTTCAAATTCCAAGTTTCTATATAGCCGCCTGTTCTCAATGTTTGCACTGAAAACTTAGAGAGGCTGAATTTTTTCAGCGTCCTCAAATCATGTCCTCCGCCCGGCAGAGGTGCAAAGGGATGATCGATGATCTATTGAAGGCAAACACTCCTATACTTACATCCTACTCACGCCGCTTCTTACGCTCTACTGACCACACGGCACGATACACCGAGTCAAAGTGATCTGGATCGCACTCGGCAAGTAGGCGTACACCGAGAACCGGCCCACAGCGCATATTTTAACTGTACGTGTTCAGTCTGAAATTCAACGTGAGGACCTTCTCCCATGTCTCGCCCTTCCCGAGGTACACAGATACTTGATTAGCTCCGATACTTTCTTGGATTTTATCATGACTCGCGAATACCTGAACCCCCCGTTATTGTTCATTGAACGCGGAACTTTTCTTCTTTCCATTTTCATTTATGTTTTGCCTAGTGTAATTGTTCCTTCACAGAGACTCGTTATTTCAGCACTCATCGGTGCTGTCATTTCCAGTGAATGGGAGCAGCGTTTGGACCGTTGCTTGCGGGAGATCATTCGGGCGATGGCAAGATTTCATTGCGCTGCGCAGGTAGCCGCCGCCAGTGAATCCTACGCACGGGAATTGTAAAGTATTACTTCTCGGTTGATTCTGGGCCCCGCCACGCCGTCGCCTCGTGGAAGAATCTTGACAGGACAACCAGATCGTGTTCCTTCGAGGATTAAAGGCGGGCGGTTGCCCAAAGTTATGGCGATGGTCAGCTCAAGTCGGAGATATATGTTATCGGAGAGTGCGTTTTGTGCCACCATGCCTGCCACTAGTTCGACGAAAGCGGCTGTCACGCAACTCACACAGCACTTCGGCGACGGGGAGCTGTAGTTCTTCAGATCTTGGATGACGCATCGTCGCCCGTGAGTTTCAGAATGGTTCAAGAGCGTTCGTGAATTCAGTTGCTCACATTCAGCTACATCACACACCAAGAATCATCAATGATTAACTTTCGTGGGTGATTGGCAAGGATCTTACAGTGGGTCATTCCTAAGATCATGAAACCACACAACTCGTTTATTGAACGAGGCGAGCCTTGCTATTTATGAAAGTAAATGGTTATGTAAATATCGTCCTGGAAATCACTGACATGCATGCACATCATGGTCCGACCTGTCCCTTGGTGTGGGAACAGGGAAGTTCAAGAACGACCCCCGCAACGAGCTCGCGGGAGTGCCAGTTGCGCTGTCGTCTGACAGCACAGCCGCGCCAGTTTGCCTTGGAGAGTGTGGTACGCGGTCTTGCCGGGCATGTCAGAGATGGTTGGAGTCCGGTTCGGTGAATTCCGCGGAGTCGGAGGGAGCGAGATTGACGACTCGGATGGGCGGCCACTCGCAGCGTGGAAAGCAGGAGAAAACGACATCGCGTCAGTGAGTTGAGTATTAGAGTAGGCTCGGAGGTTTATGATAGCAATCGAGCTCGGCAACCAGGACCCAGAATGGTGCAGTAATGGTGCAGGCTGAGCGAGGGTTCTAGCCCGGCCATGGAATAAGTTAAAAACTCTCTACTATTAGTGCGGATTCGATGAATATAGACACTGAGGACTTCACCCGAAATGCTGATAAATCTGAAGAAACAGAACAGGGCGCGACGACCTGCTGCAATGACTGAGCCAATTAGGAGCATTCCAATGAGTTTGAATATACGCGTAACACTTTTCTCCAACAGATTCTACGCTTGACAAGAGAGGGATAAGGACTGGTGCAAGTGCTAACGAGTTGCTAACGAGTCTTGTTGAAGTTCGCGAAACACGGACCCACGTGACTTTATCGCTTTGAAAACTTCCATCACCTTCCATATATCCTCGAAGGGAGCATGGAGGCCCAGTTGCGAGAGGTCAGTTCCGACAGAGTCTATACACTTCATTTGCCTAATGCACGCCTGGAAGTGCTCAGCTTATCCCCTTCCTTCGTGACCGGAATCCGCAAGTTCGGCAGCTCGCCCTTTCCAACCTTTTGCCTCAAACCCCGAAGGATTCTCCCCACAGGAGTATATTCTTCACCGGATTGAAGGGTGGCGGGCTCCAAAAACCTAAAGAAAATGACATTATCCGGGATATAAAGTTGCTATGTCGGGACCAGCTTGTGCGTATCTCCTGTTTTTATCGTAGTTGTGTTTATCGACGATCGCGCCCAGAGTGTCTCCCACGACGCGTTTCGGGCACTTGTAAACCTGTCCGACTCGCCGATGTTAGTGAGCACGCTATCGGAGCCTGCTTTCCTCACTTTTATCGTGTCGTACATCGTGGTGAGTCCCTTTTGAATAATATCCAATTTATTCTCAATTTACGATCCAGAACCCGCAATCCATACTCGCGGATCTGGCTTCAATGCTGCTGTCCAACTTGACAGCATCGTCAGTCGCCTGTGCCAATGTTTTGGCACTTAACATCGATGTTATCATTGAGCCCACTTTCCCCAATGGCTTTTATCCACCACAGTCCCGATGCGCAACTGCCGTCGCACCCGCACCCTATCCCGTCGGAGAGCCACGGGCGCTCCCCGCACTGCCATTACTCGTTGACGCATTCGTTCAAGGAGCGGAGACCAATGAAAACGGCGACGCTTCAGCCCGAATACGCAAGGGGAATGTACATTTTTTGGCCAGCGTCTTTGCTAATCTAACCACGGTAAGTAAAAATTTGCAGCACATATTCTATTCTTATTCTAAGGTCGGCACAGTCTCCCGCCGGACGTGACTTTTTCCTATGCCCTCGGGCGTCCAACGCATTTGCGCCGGATGGAGGACTGGAGTACCCGCTTGCTAAACTCGTCGCCTTTACCGAGCACAAAGACACTATACGCCGGGGCGGGATTGCATCTACGATTAAGTGCGTCCGGGCTCGTCGCGATTTCCTCATCCTCTGATGCAATTATCAGAAATTGCGTGTTTCACGCGCCAGGACACAAGGCCATTCTTAGTCCAGACTCTTCGAACGTTTCGGTTCCTCCATCATCATCTGTGGCACCAGGGATTGATGCGTTGCCGTACCTCCTGCTTCCACTGGCTGGGCCCGAAGAGTTCGACCTCGAGGACCAGGAAAAGCTCCCCGACGCTTTGCAGTTCCTCCCGCCGACCAAGGTCCGCGAGCCAGACGCGGCGATCCGCCTCATCCACATCGAGACGCTGCTCCTGCTGTGCCATACCCGGTGGGGACGAGACTACTTACGCGATCGTGGAGTGTATGAGATCGTCCGTGCGACACATGAGAACGAAACCGTAGACAAGGTCGGTGATTGGAAGCAATCTTTTTTATTTATTTATAAGTCTGACACCCTTCGAAAAAACAAGATATCCGAGCACATCGAGCGATTGGTCAACCTTTTGAAAGGCGACGAGCCAGAAGTTGACCCTCCAGTAGGTGATGAAGCAGTGGAAAGCACTGTTGGACCGTCAGAGGTGGTGGCGGACGGTTCTGACGACGAGGACAGCAGGATCGAAGAGGTGTAGCTACTGGTGACACTATTTTCATATCTATCAGTATCAGCATCATCCCTAGCATCTGTTTTCGTTCAATTGAAGCTTGGAAGTCGTCATTCCGTCCTCCTGTGTCACTGCCACTGCTTGTGGAGATCCAACCTGATCAACAATTTTGGAACAATACCGGTGCGTTTGATGGACGACGCAACAGGGGATCATTACGTAAGGGCTCCAGTCCCCTCCATTCGTGGCATACATACAATTCAAGAACCTTTCTTTCAAGCCGACGGGAAGGCTACTTGCGCTACAAAATTGGTATGAATGCACTACCCATAGCTATGATGGTCCTCGTTATTAATTGGAATTGTCTGGAATAGACTTTCCACAATTACACGTACTTTGATCCCCGCTCTTGTTCTCCTTTGAGAAGCTCCAATCGGCTGGTTGCGACGCAACGCTTACCGTACCGTTCTGGGGTGCTCACAGCAAGCGCGGCTTAGCGCGCGAACTAGACCGCACCACCCCTGATCTTTCAGGGTGACGCCATTTCCGGCCGAGGTATATAAGTGGGAGCATTCTCACCATGCACCCACAGTGTGTTTTTCGTCCTGTCCTTTTTTCCATCACCCTTCCTTTTCGACCAGCGGTCGAATTTTTCTCTCCCGTCTAAGCAAAGCTTGTCGTTGGCTAGTCCTTTACACTCTCCGTGCAGAGCACTCCCCTTTTTGTCTTTGATTTAATCTACTCCAACACTCCCTCACGATGTTGTTCACTCTTGCTGTTGTGCCCCTGCTCGCCTCCCTCGTTGGCTCGGCTGTCGCTGCTCCCCACGGGATGGATGCGTCTTTGATGGTTTGTCTTTTATTTTATCCCTGTGCCCTTCTCGAGCTTACTTCCTTCATCTCATAGGCGCGTAAGAGTGTAAATCGCATTTTTATCAACTCAATTTCGCAGTGCTAATTTGTCATCCTTCTAGTCGGCACTGTCGAGCTCATCTAAGGTATGTTGTTGGTATATTTTTTTCGTTTGCTTATAACTTATGATATTGGTTCTGCCAGGCGTCCTCTTCAGATGCTGCCGCTGCTGCTGCCTTGTCGGGATTACTGAGCTCCGCCTCGCTCGACAACTCCACTGCTTCGCTCGACAACTCCACTGCGTCCCTGGACAACTCGACTTCGTCGCTCGACAACTCGACTTCGTCGCTCGACAACTCGACCTCGTCCCTCGACAACTCGACGTCGTCCCTCGACAACTCGACGTCCCTCGACAACTCGACCTCGTCGCTCGACAACTCAACATCGCTCGACAACTCGACTTCATCCGACAGCAGCCTCGACAACTCGACATCGACCGTCACTGTTACGGTTACCGTCACCGACGCTGCTGTGAGCAACCCGCTCATCCTCTATAATACCTAGCGTGCTCACTTGCACTAGTCTTCCACCGCTGCGGCCAGCAAGAAGGGCAAGGGCAAGAAGAGCGCGGCTGAGAAGGCAGCAGATGCTAAGAAGAAGGCCGCGAAGAAGGCTGCCGCAGCCGCCGCAGCTGCTGCTGGGGGTTCTGCCGCCAGTGCTGTGAGTTGTTTCGTGCCATGGCCAATTCCACAACTCACACAACGTAGGACGCTGGTGATGCCGCCGCCGCCGCCGCGACCGAGACTGCTGCTGCCGCTGGGTCTGTAGAGACTGCCGACGCGGTTGCCGTAGGAAAGGGCTCTGCAGTAGCCAAGGCTGGAGCTGCGGCCAAAGCTGCCAAGTCTGTGAGTTGGGCTCTACTTGATTCAAGCCGACATACCGACTAACCCCTTCCCCCTAGACCGCAGCTGCATAGATTATATCACCCAACAAAATGGACTTCAATCCAGCCAACTCATACTTTCTTATTGTAGCCACATCCGTGATGTATTTACTGGACAGAACGATAATTACATGCTGTAAATTCACAGTCGTGGCTCCGATTCGTGAGTTTCTTGTAGCAAGTGGGTATGTTCCAATCTACCAAGTAACACGATCGAGCTGGTTACAAAGGTCGTCAAGCTCGAGTACGAGTTTGAATTACGACACACTCCGGCATTCCGCCGGATACAACGGTCGCTCACGCCCTTCACCTCTTTTCGATCGACCTTCTTGGGGTATAGTGTAGGCAACCCTCCTATCCTATTCCTCCTCCGAGACCCTGTCTAAAAATGGCAATTGTACTTGATTGTGGCAGTGTTGATGGTAAACCACGCTTAGACCGGCGTTTCGACGAGCAGCGGCCACCCGTGGAATAGGACGGGAACCTTCAGAATTTTTTCAGTCAATATGAGTTCCGCTTCTTTTCCCAATTTATTCTGGTGGGTACGATGCTACTGACCGCAGTGCTCCAGGAACAGAGGAAGATTACAGGACAGTCGACCCCTTAGTACGGATTCCCATTTCTGCTGCCGATGGTTTACTCTATTCCTACACCGTTTATGTAAACCTTGCTCATCTTTTTATCACGACCTTCCAGCGAGAATATACGTGCTGTGTATATATGCAGGATTTTAATATCTCTTTTGCTGCTCCGTCTCGTGTGCGCTGCACACCTTACTCTCTATAGGCAGTGAGAATATCCAACCGACTTGCGCACTGATACCGATATACTTTTAGCCCGATTTCACCAGACCAAGCGTCTAAGCCACGGTATTACTGGCCTCGCGGTTCTTACTCGGAGAATCAAAGGGGAGAATCAAACAGACAGATGTGTTGGTATTTATCTGTTCTCAAACCCGAATATCATCGAGACTGGCGAGATATGAAACACATCTCATCTCCTCATACCATGTGTTCGGAGCATTGTCCGCAGCCCCAATCAGACCTCCGGTCTGCCACTATGAGGGTCGGAATGGAGGGGAACAACTTTCGGTACGTGTCCGCCAATTCATATGGACTATTCAAGTACATTTCTTCCAGTTTGCACCCCGATATCGACAACGAATGGTGCAAGGGAAGCAGAAAATGCGCTAAAAGAAACCTTTTCAGGATGAATGAATGAGGCTCGGCGTATGCTCCAAGATTCGGGAAAATGAATCTGGATCCGTGTTTCGTGCCACGAGTCACGTAAGCTGAGTCCACGGTAAGATGATTTCCGGAGGGAGGGACGACAACAGAGTGATTGCGCGCAGCTGAGGTGCACCCTGTAAAAGGACCATCGGATCGGAGCCCGTATCACCCATGGAATGAGCCACCCCGATTTGCAGATGGCAAAGCAAAGCAAAGACATGTCGCCTTGAATTTCCGGGAACACATCTGGATCCGGGACAAGTAGACTGAGTTGTTCCCAGCGATTACAGTGGGGGACGATCGCCTGAGTGAAGGGTGTCATCTCGGATGCCTCGGCAGTCTAGTTATCCGCGAGTCTGATGGAAAGTGGGCAAGATTGGGAGCGTACGAACCACGTTTCGAGCAGGGGAAATTTTAACTCGATGTTTATCTCGGGATATAATGATATCAATATGGATATCGCGCACCAAAGCATCGGGGTCGACAGAGTTGTGTCTCACTACTTGCGGCATACGCTGCTCAGTAAGGTCGGTGAGAGACGTCCGGGCCGCTTTTAGGAGGATAAGTGAGGTACACAGGAAAGACACGAGTGAAAACTTCGGACACAATCTCGTTGGGCAGGGCGAGGACGGGGTACTTGTAACTTGTATTGTAGAGTTTGTAGGCATCGAGAGACGAGCCTTCACCCGTTTCCGCCGTCTGTGCGCATTGCGAAGGAGGAGTTCTAACGCATTGATTTCAGCGTCTAGTTGAGTGAGGCCGAGGCCGCAGGCGAGCACTGAGCAGGGTCTGCTGCTCGAGCGGACGAAGAAATCTTGCGGGCGGAGCTGGTCGGTTTGAACTCCGACCGTCCGCCATCAATTCTTGATCTCTTTCTCTCAACCTCCATCATTGATTCTGTTTCCCGAACGCTGACTCCTATGCCTCTCCTTCTCTTGATTGAAAGTCTGAACTGTGATCCTGATATTTTTTAAGAGTTTCTGAATCAGCGCCTGGTGAGTGCATCGCCCCCTTCCAACTTGTGCGCATGATGCAGCCTCGAAAACAAGCTCTGCGCCTTCAGTGTAACCATTCCTTCGCAGATACTCGTTATCAAGACACTCACGCCGCTGCCGTAGCCGTCCAGTGATGTCTCGTCCACGTAAGGTGACTGTTGTTGCACGATTCCCCGGAGGTTATTCATATCGGACGCAGCGAATTGGAACCGCCTCAAGGTGACGCCGGAGAACAAGTCTGTGGCGCTGACTCGAATAATGTTTCTAAGCTTCCTTCCTGGGGCGCAGCACTGCAGAAGTCCAATGTAAAGCAAGGGTCTCGTTTTACTCCGAGTCGGTATACCCACCTCCAGCCTTCGCCTGGGGAGACACTCATGGGAAAAGATCAAGGCACTGTCATTCACAGCGCAAATGACATACAGCCCCTCGGACTGTTGCGGTCAAGCTGAAGTAGCTTCTCCCGCCACTCTAAAATAAACACGACAACATCACAGCATTCCAGAATGCTATCGCACGCCTGTACAGCTTTTTGACGACACAAGGGCCGTCTCTGAATTTACTCTTATCTTGAAAACTCTCAGATCTCAGCCTCTTGAATTCATACAGCCCCCGCCGCTCTCTGTGCATGTCTGACAGTCATATATACAGCCGCCTTCTTTTCCCAAAAGGCCACGGCTACCCTTTATTCCACCCCCAACCATCGGACGACCTTCCTGAGCCTGCCAGAAAAATAGGCACAGAGATCGGGGATGTTGGCGTCGTGACCGAAGATGGTTGCTTCGACCCGATTTTCAACATCCTCAAGTCGGCCGACGACCGATCGAACCGTTTTGGCGTCCCCTTGGGCTTCACGCCGGTTGTGCTCGGTCCTGAGGATATTCGTATGAGGGCACAGTACCATCCCCCGGGATCTGACATCTCCAACACGACAGTCAACAAGAAACGCCTCGATATCGACGCTGGCATGGAAAGCAATGTGCAAGTCTCTGTGATCTCCGCCCTGTCGTGCTCATCGTTCTCATAATTGCCTGCAGATTTTTACCCCTCGGAGCAGGCGCGGTCGTCGAGGTTTCAATGAACTCGAAGGAGACGGGACTGCTCCTGTTGCCCGATGGCGCCTCACGGTGGGACCTGCGCCCGCAACAGCCTTTCCGCGACTACGCGTTGAAAAATGCGCAAAGCTGGTACGCGTTTGTGAACGGCGACCTTGGGCGCATGATCGGGAGCGGTGACCTGTACCTCATCACTGGCGTAACCAAGTCGACGTCCTGGAGCGTCGCCGCGGTCGAGAATCACTCGGGCGATGGAAAACTCTCGCTGAAGCTCAAAGCCGCACAACTTGGCGCCGCCGGAACGTCGTACACATGGGAATGGGAAAGCGCCAGCTCCTCATTCGATTCTGGCCCTCGCCGCAACCCAGGGGAGGAAACCTGGCGGGACAATCAAACTGTGTTCCTTCGAGGCTTCAAGGTCGCACTGCGCTTGACGCCGCTGCGTCGGTCGCCCAAAGTTGTGTCGATTGTCAACTCATGTTCCTTCTGGTCTGAGATCTTCTACCATTTACTTTCCGGGACCTCAAATCGTGATTTTAGGGCGAGCTTACCTTGAGGCTCGCGCCACAGCCTCCGATTCACAAAAATACAACAGAATTATTCCCCGCCGGGTTCCAAATACTACACCTCGACGGGCCCCAATTCCAGCGGATTGCCTTACGCTATGCTAACAGCGCCGTCTCAATACCCCAGGGCGCTAGTCTACGCCTCGACGAGTTCCAATTTCAGCGGAGTCGACATGGCATCCTACGGTGCAGTAACACCGCCGACTCGATACTCCAGTCTCCAATGACCAGAGTTCGCCAGGGTCTGTTTTTTCAGAAGCGGAGATGCAGCCCTTCGCGGACATGACTTCCCTCGAAAACTCTATGCCACGGAATTCATACTCCGCGGGGGCGAATGCGGGGATGTCGTACTCTAACCCAGGGAGCCACAACTACCACCCCCTTTCTGAATCGACCTTAGGCCTCCCAACGGAACCTGGCGTGAAGCAGTGCCCCCACTGTGGCACGCAGACCACCCCGCTTTGGCGCCGCGACCCTCTGACACACAGCACACTTTGCCACGCGTGTGCGGTGTACATGCAGCAGCGTCGCAACCCGCGCCCCTCGGTGCTCATCGAGGCGAGCCAGGACGAGGACGACACCGGATCAGTGCTCGATGCTCCGTACGATGGGCGCGAGTGCAGCCACTGCCACACCCGCAAGACGAGCGTCTGGCGGCGCAACAAGGAAGGGGATCAAGTGTGCAATTCGTGCGGAGTGTATGAGCGCCTTAATCGAGCTCAACGGCCTGTGAGTCTATCCCCCACGAAGATCAAGCCTCGCGCGAGGAAGACATGAGCACCCTCAGTGGTGCTAGTGGGACATTCAAAAGATTCGAAAGCAAGTCAACCCGTTTATTGAAGGATGTATTTTGAGCCAAGTGCTGTTGTCTATACAGTGGTAAATATGAGCCCTGGTAGGGAACGGAAGTAGGTAGGGAGGTATAATGATTAATCACACGGCCGGGTGGGAATCGAAGATTTCAGACTTTTCAACCAATGTCACGTGATTGGTTCAACCGAGTGTCGCAGAACTTGAACGACTCGTATTATTGAACTTCTTAGAACAACAGTCCGTACTACGAATCAACTTGTGCAGTACGAATTACTTGAACTCAGTCATCCAGTATATAAATCAAGATGAGTATTGAGTACAACTCCAGCTCGATTGCAGGACTATGCAGACCTGGCGGTGGAAGGCATCACACCCATATTTCATCCGTTGATTATGAACTGATTCGGGAGTGCTGGTTCGAGTCCGGCCCAGGTCATTAGTGTATAAACGCGTTTTTATTCAATTTTCTCTCTCTTTATTCCGCTCTCACTCTCACCCGAACTAGTTGAAATAGAGTTTGCATTATTAGATGTGGTTCAAAAAAAGATAGGATTTCGATATTCAGCCGCTCTCGTTTCAGACTCCTTTCGCCATGGGATGCTGCAGTCAAGCTATAGTAGTAAAACTCCAAGGCTGCGCATGAAGACCTGGCGGTGGACGGCATCACACTCGCGTGAATAAAATCAGCAGTCCGAATCCAGCTCAGGTCTTGGCGCACTTTTTACTATTTTTATTGAATTTCTCTCCCAATCAATCCACCTTGAATCGAACGAGTGGGGGTAGACGCGCCATATCTGCCGAAAAAAAAGGTAAGAGGGGACGTGGTTCAAGAAAAAGTTGCGTCAGTTTAGCTTGAAATCGATCGAACGTCTCTTACTCAGGATGATATAGTCAAGCTATAGTGCGGCCAGTAGTACAACTTCATTTGAATCCAAAGCAACACAGACCTGGTGTCTTGATAATTCTTAAGGCTGAAAGTGGAGGTATCAGCTGAAGTCGCCGGTTCAAATACGGCCAAGGTCGTTATATCAATGTTGAGCATCTTTTTTGGAGGGGCGACGGCAGGATTAATTTATGCATAATACCTGATTGAGAGTGAAGGGGTAGACACACCATATCTGCCTAGGCACCTTTCGACGGCGAGAGCGTGCCATTTATTATATGGTCTGAGTCCGGCGGGGTGCTACAGTAGTATGGTGTGACGAGCGGCTGGCTGTAAATTGCTCCTCGCTGGAGACATTTCAGATTGTGCGGAAAGGATAGTTCCGATGAGGTTGAGGTTCGAAAAAGGGGAGGTGAACGATGCTAATGGTGTGACAATGAAGCTTCATCGACGAAGGACTCTATCGATAGGCTCTTGGGGCAAGTTGGATAGGCAACGACCAAGCAACTTGAACGACGTTTGATACCACGTTCCAGAGGTTGGGTAAGAGGGACTTGAGCGGTCCAGGGAGAGGACGTTACTGCGGGCTGAGGGATCGTGCTACGGAGAGTGGGCAAGAGCAACGGCGTGGATGGGCGGGCATATGTAGTAAACTGAACACAGACATCTTGGCGGACATTGTCGGAGAGGAAGTGACGGAAGATCCCGGAAGAACACGGTGACGCATGTGATTCTCCGCCTTACGAGTCCTATTTTTAAATAGAGATCATTCTCAGAGTTTTGTTACCTAGCAACCAGCTCTCCTAACTTGCGTCTTTCACTTCCACCTGTATGACCGAAGCATCTGTTTCTCTATCTACCGCTCACCAAAACTTCAATTATCCGCTGCCGCAACCTTCAGAAGAAGTCGTTGACTCCTTTTGGAGGAGAATCGCTCACCTCACCACCCGAACAAGGAACGGTAATGGACAATGGGTAGGAAGCCAGGAAGTTAAAGACTGGAATCTTCGCAACACGGAGGTAATTCACTTTTTACTTATGACATGCCGTAAACTGACCTTTATTTCGTAGTCGTGCGACAAGTGTTTACATGCTCGAAGGTTAAGGCAGTGTATAATAGAAGAAGACCAGGCTAGTTGCCGGCCTTGTCGCGATTCAAGGACTTCTTGCGATCGAAAAATGCGATTTCTTTATGAGAGCACCCGAGACGATTTTTTTCCGACGCTCGACGAGTTCATGCTCGTTTACAACGCACGGGACCAGGAGCAATTAAGATCATACAAGAAAACCGCGAACAAGCAGAAAAAGGCTGCGCTTCCTTACAGTGCGCTTTGTTTGATATATGCTGCCTTTTATTTATTTATTTAGTGTTTCCAGCCCGACCGTCAAGAGTCGTCGTGCTCGCCGACCGACCGCCTGCAACACTAGTTCAGTCGCAAGGTAAGCGACAAGGTTGCATAGCCTTCAACGGACTTATGGTCTAGATTCTCCTTTATCCGTCAAATGCACCGAACTGTACGCGTTATACGATGAAATTCAGTATTTACGACACCGCGTGAAATATTTGGAAAACAGTCATCAAGGGGCAAGTCCAGTCATTATATAGTTCCATTCCGTATCTGAACAGATCTGAACCACTGTCTTCTCCAGGTATCCCACGCATGACGACCCACATGATGTTACAGCCGATATGTGGTACATTCAGCTGTTTTCCGGCGTTGCCCATATAGTTCACGACGGCATATGCAAACGACAAAAGATCCTTCGATGATTTCGCCCTCCCAGCGAAGCAGCGGGGTGTCCATGTTCAGAATGTCTAGATATATTGATATTTGTGTATTATCCGTACCATTGAGCGTACCGTTATCGTCCCATTTCAAGGAGTCCGGGTTCGACGGGGACGGGAGACAGAAGAGGTATTAGCTTTTATTTCATTTGGCGGGATGAACCGGAATGCCAACTATTCGATGAACCGGACACGTTTTTAATATGTCCAAGTTGTCTGGCGTCAAATGCAGCCTCTTTGCTTGGAGGGCTCGAGAGGTGTACCAAGGTAATTATTCACAAACTAGATTCAGAATACAATAGCGGTAAGAACTGAAAAAGATCTCACCTCCGACTAAATATTTGTTCGCAGTCCGATTCCGGTTTTCCCTCGTTGAATTCGCTCAATTCGGTGGGGCAAGATTGTATTAGCTGTAGGCACGGTGAATTAAACACCTGATTTGTAATTGCGGATGGATGGTATGTACGCGAGGTTACAACTCGTGATAGGTTCAAAATTGTCAATACAACTGGGGAATGCATTGGCAGAACGCGAGGATCGCAGGAAATTGCAAACTTTTTCCAAGTGAAATAAAGAAGATATCGGGGCCAAGCGGTGGGGAGAAAATCTGGCCGACAGACCGAGTCCGTGGATTCACAAGGCCGGAAGCACTTGGATAACTGGACAAACCTCAGCCCATCTGCTGCACCCTTCATCGATCCGAATCCGTTTCTCCTCCAATCGAATTCTTCGGTGAGGTCGGCAGAACTGTCAGTTGTCGAAGTCTAGCTCTGGATTGTCGTCTTCGTCGTCTTGGTCATAATACTCATCCACTTCGATCGCTTCGAGGGCCGGAATGGAGGAAAATATTTTACGATACTCTTCCGACGCCGACACATCATGGGGACCGATGATGTACAGTTCTTCCAGTTTGCACCCCGATCTCGCTATGAATGCCTCAAAGGCACCAGCAAAACCCGGTATAACTTGAAGGAAATTATTCGGGACGTGAAGTTTGCGTAGGGCAGGGGGTCAACGAGTCGATGAGGCCCCTGAATCGGTAGCTGGCGTCAATGACGTCCTCTATTATCAAAGTTTCAAGGTATGCAAGATGTCGCTGCGCCCATTCAATCTTGGAACCGCGAAACTGGAGCTTGCAATAAATGAGGTTCGGCGCATGCTCCAAGATTCGGGAACACATATCCGGATCTGCATTTTGTGCCACGAGCCGCGTAAGCCGAGCCCACGGCAAGGTGATTTCGGGAGGGAGGGAGGACAGCAGAGTGACTGTCTGCAGCTGAGCCGCGTGCTGGAAAAGGACAACCGGACCGACATTCGTATGGGTCATGAAAGGGGTCACCCCAATTTGCAGATGGCGAAGCAAAGGCATGTTGCCTTGAATCAGCGAAAAAACATCCAGATCCGCGACAAGTAGGCTGAGATACTCCCAGCGATTGCATTGAGGGAGGATCGCCTGAACGAAGGGTGCCATCTTCGAGTCGGATGCCTCAGCATACCAGTTATCCGCGAGACTGATCGAAAGTGGGCAATATCGGGAGCGCGAGAGCCACGTTTCGAGCAGGGGCAATTTCGATATGTGGGGATACATTGGTATTCTGATGGATATCGCCCTCCAAAGGGTGGGAGTAGACAGAGCTATGTCTCGCCACTTGCGACATACACTGCTCAGTAAGGTCGGTGTAACTGCAGGAGGACAGCGGGGGTACACAGGGAGGACACGAGTGAAGATCTCGGACACAATTTCGTTGGGCAGGGTGAATACGGGGTACTTGTAGGCATCGAGACGAGCCTTCACCCGTTCCCGCTGTGTGTGCACCGTGCGAAGGAGGAGTTGTAACGCATCGATTTCAGCGTCTAGTTTAGCGAGGAGAGCACGGTCTGCTGCTCGGGCGGATGAGGAAGTCTCGTGTGCAGCGCCCAGTGAAGCCATGCTGATAGACCGTGACAGTTGCGTGACAGGTCGTCTAGAGACAGGTGATCTTGAACTCCGACGATCCGCCATCAATTCTTGAATTCTCTCTCTCAACCTCCATCATCGATTCTGTTCCACGAACGCTGATTCCTATGCCATCCTCTGCTTCTCTTTATTGAAAGTCTGAACTGAGATCCCGACTGTCTTCAAGAGTTGCACGAGAAACTCCCCAACGGCCTGTGTTTCAGCGTCTAGTCCTCGAACTCGTGCGTATGCAGCATCGGTAAACACGCTCGGCGCGTTCAGCGTAACCATTCCTTCGCAGATACTCGCTATCAAGCTACACTCACGCCACTGCCGTAGTTGTCGATTGATGTCTCGTACGCATAAGTTGCACGATTCCCCGGAAGTTGCTCATATCTATCGGACGCAGCGAATCACCCGTGTCCCGTATTTGCTAACGAGTGTTGAAACGTATGGACGGGCATTGTCGGTTCGAGCCCGGCCCAGGGGCTTCGCAACAAGACTTGAACTGTTTATATCGAATATCTCCCACTCAGGTTGCACTCAGTCCACTCTGAATCGAATGAAGTTGAATTTGATGTAGTTCAAACAGGTACGTGGGACTTGATTAAATTTGGAAGTCACTTGTTCTCATCTCAGACTTTCCGCGCGGGATATTCGAGTGAAATTGAATTTGATGTAGTTCAAACAGGTATGGTTAAATTTTGAAGTTGCTTGTTCTCATCTCAGACTTTCCGCGCGGAGTGACCATGTAGTACAACTCACCTCAATTGCAAGGCTATGTGCAGACCTGGTGATGACACCCGTATTTCGTTGACTTCGTATGACATTTTTTTTCGTTGTTTATTATTCGGTCTGGAACCGAGGTTGAAGTCCACGGATTTAGTAATGTTCGTGGTTGACAACCGTGGTTTTGTGTCAAGTTCGTGGTTTGAGAACAGGGTTTTTGGACATTTCTTTACTTCCTGTACATGGTTTTGGGCATTTAATGTGATCTGAGGATGTTGAAAGAGCTTCTGATGAGCTGCACTCAAGGTTGGCACCAAGATTCAACGACCAAAACTGGACTGTACTGAAGCGGGATCAGGTTAGATTGATCCGGGACTCGGCCGGGTAACCTTTTCGACTTGTAAGTGTCCCTCTCGTTCAAGTGAGATGATGGAGGGAGGATAATGAGATGTAGGCAGTTCTAATACTAATATCACCTGCTCTCGTACCTATTGTTGGCCTGTAATCTAGAGGTAGCATGTTATTTGATTGAGTATAAAATTCCCCTGGAATTGGGCTCATGGTCGGACTGGAGTCCTTTACACATTCAATTTACCCATTGTGATGATATAGTAACATATCTGGCCATATTATACTCATCTTAGGACAGTATTCACAACGGCATTGAACCGTGGGAGTTCGGCCAACTTCGGCTATTCGGCTAGCGTCGGCAAACCACGACCATGGAGTACGAAACACGGACCAGAACCGTAACCGCGGGTTGCAGATTCACGGATCCTGAGCAGATAATATTCAACGAAAAATGATTTTATAACTTCGATGAGTCCCATTCGGCGGGAGTCTTTGGTTCGAATCCGACCCAGGTTTGGCATTTTTTATTGATTTTTCACTCTCACCCTCACTCGAACGAACCAGTTAACATGTAATTTGAACTATTAGATGTGTGGTTCACAAAAAGGCAAGAATCCAATACTCAATCGTTCTCGTCTGAGATTCCTTTTGGCGTGGGATGCTGAAGTCAAGCTACAGTGTGGACAGTAGTACAACTCCAGCTGGATTGCAGCGCTGCAGACCTGGTGGTGAAAGGCATCATACCCGTGTCCCGTGTGTGCTAACGAAGAGCGTTCAAACATATGGACGGGCGTTGCCGGTTCGAGTCCAGCCCAGGTTGTGTCAGTTCAATGGGGTATATACCTTTTTTTTTCTTTGAATCTTCGAATTCTCCCTCAGTTGAAGGAGTTGACGAGATGGAGGTTGAATTATTACAGGTGCGGTTCGAAAAGAGTTGAAGGTACGGTGAGCTTGATTGAATTGCTCTCGTCTGGCGGAACGTGGAGCTCGAATCCAGCACTACAAGTTCTCCAGCTCGATTACAAGCAAGGAGACCTGGTGTGTACCCGTATCTAATTCTTGATCATTGAGAGCGCATCAGCGGGAGTCTTCGGTTCGAATCCGGCCCAGGTCGTGATCGGCGGAAACAATATCCTTTTTCCAACATCTCCGGTTCGAGTCCGCCCCAGGTCGTGGATTTGGCAACCACCCTTGTACTGTTTTTATTGTATTTTTTATCCATTCAGACCACTCTCACTCGAGCGAACGAGCGGGGTTCGAGGTTGAACAGGCCTCATGTGTCAAAAAAGGGTAAGAACTCAACCGTTCTGTATTGAAGTCCATACTTACGACTTTCTGCACAGCCCCCCGTAAGAACGAGTTCTTTGGCTGCTCAATCACAACTTGAGTGTGCAGACCTGGTGGTGAAAGGCATCGTACCCGTGTTTGCTAGGAAGAGCGTTCAAACGTATGAACGGGCGTTGCTGGTTCGAATCCGGCCCAGGTTGTATGTGCTCGATATATGGCATTTTTTTTATCAAATCTTTGGAATTCTCCTTCAGTAGAGGGGGTTGAGATGAAGGTTGAATTTCATGTGGGCTGAAAAGAACTTGAAGTCAAGCTGGCTTGAATTTAATCGCTCTCGTATGGCGGAATGCCAAGTTCCAGTTCGAACCAACCCCAGCTCGATTACAAGGCTAAGGAGACCTGGTGGTGGAAGGCATCATATCATACCTGCATGTAATTCTTAATGAGTGCATCAGCAGGAGTCGTCGGTTCGAATCTGGCCCAGGTCATAGGTCCACAAGATCATAATGTTTTTGTCAATATCTCTCCTGAACTCGCGACCTGGACTCAGGGCGACGGCAGAAACAAAATCGTGGTAGGAGTGGTTCAGTCGGTTCAGGGGTTTCACAATGAGTCTTGATTGAGTTAATTGAGTTTTCGCTCCCACTCCTCACTCGAACGAACGAGAGTGGGGATGGAGGAGAACTTGATGTGGGCTGAAAAGAACGTGAAGGTAAGGTGAGATTGGTTTAATCGCTCTCGTGTCGCTTTCGGCGTGGGACGGAGTATTGAGCAGTACAACCGGAGCTCGATTACAAGGCCGAGCAGACCTGGTGGGGGAAAGTATCATACCCGTGTCTAATTCTTGATGTTGGATGAGGTATTAACAGTGGGAGTCGTCGGTTCGAATCCGGCCCAGGTCGTGGTCGATGAAATTTGGATATTTTTTTCAACATCTCCGGTTCGAGTCCGGCCAGGTCGTGGTTTTGGCGACCACCCTTGCACTGATTTTTACTCTCACTTGAACAAACGAGCGGGGATCGAGGTTGAACAGGCCTCATGTGTCAATAAAGGGTAAGAATCCAATCATTCTGTATTGAAGTCCATACAATACTTCCGACTTTCTGCACGGCCCCCCGTAAGAACGAGTTCTTTGGCTGCTCAATCACAACTTGAGTGTGCAGACCTGGTGGTGAAAGGCAGGCATCATACCCGTGTTTGCTAGGAAGAACGTTCAAACGTATGGACGGGTGTTGGTTCGAGTCCGGCCCGTGGACTTCATGATAAATCTTGGACTGTTTTTACTGAATTTTCGCTCCCACTCCTCACTCGAACGACAGTAGGGATGGAGGATGAGTTTTATGTGTGTGGTTCAAAAATTGAGGTCTACATACGATTATCGCGCGGCAAATCGAATTAATGAGTAGTACAACCCATGTTCGAATATAAAGCCAAGCAGACCTGGTGGAAGGCATCATACCCGTGTCTAATTCTTGATTTGAGAATGCATCAGCGGGAGTCGTCGGTTCGAATCCGACCCAGGTCGTTATTCCGTGCGAATGAAATATTTTGCCAACATCTCTTAGTTATTCTTCTGTACTCGCGACATGGAGGGCGACGGCAGAATTAAAATCGTGGTAGAAGTGATTCAGCAAGTCTTATACGTGTGGTTCAAAAATGTCGATCGTTGTCGCTTGAGGTATACGTACGATTATCCGTGCGGGTTCCGTGTTCGAATAAGATCAAGATGAGTGGTGAATAGTACAACTCCAGCTGAATTGCCAGGAGATCTGGTGGTGAAAGACATACCCGTGCCCAATAGCTGAAAGCCGATTGGCATCAGCGGGAGTCGTCGGTTCGAATCCGGCCCAGGTCCTGCGTCGTTCCATGAACTGTTTTTACCAACTTTTTCCTCTCATTTATTAATTGCGACATGGGTGACGACAGGATCAATTTGAACCTACACACATTCTTGGGTATAAAACGGGTAGACGTGCTATATCTGCCTACGCACCGTGCATCAACAAAACAGTCTGAGTAAGTAAGGAAGGGTGCTATGAGTGGATGGCTTTAGATTACTCGTCGGAGACATGTCGTAGAAATTGGCGTTCCTAGGCCTAGTTCCGATCAGGTTGTGGTTCGAAAACGGGATGAACGACGCGAAAGGTTCGGAGATGAATTTGAGCTCCATCGATAGGCTCTCGGGAGATGTCGGATGGGCAACGATAACTGTGACGCGTGTGATTCTCCGCCAAAACTCCAACTTTTACTTGCTCCTCGATGAGGCGGACGCGGTTCTACAATGCGCTCCATCGCGTCGCCGGCGGGCGGATCCGCTCGAATTATGCCTCCCGTGCACTCTATATATCCGCCACCCTGACCTCTTTCTTCGACGCCCCGCTTGCCGCGCAGGTCGGCGAGGATGCTTATTTCATTCGTGAGAATGCGATGGGCGTCGCGGACGGCGTGGGCAGGTGGGCAGGTGGGCGAGGGTAAAGACGGTGTGTAGTCCTCCTGGCTCGTGCGCATGCGATTTGGGAAAACACATATGCTCGTCCGCGTACATAAGGTGACTGTTATCGCCCGATTCCCATGATACTATTCGTATCAATTGAACGCAGAGAATTGCAACCGTACGGAGAACACGGACTCGGAGGCCATGAAGACGATTTTTGGTGCTGACTCGAGTAATGCTCCTTCCTTCATGGGCACAGCACTGCAGAACTTAAACATATTAAAGCAAGCCAACTTCAGCCTTCGCGTGGTGAGCAAAAGACACAAGGCACTGTCATTCATAGCTATGACAGATAGCGCCTTGCTGTTACGGTCAAGCAGTACTAATAGCTTCTCCCGCCCCTCTACAATAAAACACGACAACATCACACACATATGCCCTTGCGTCCGAAACAAGTACTTTTGTGCACGTTAAACGGACCCTGCAGGTAGTGTCTCAGCGGCACGAAAACCTCTTGATGGAGCATAAATCTCACCCGATGTTCTTCCAACACATCGGAAGAAACAGCAGTTGTTTTTTCTACATCTGCAACGTGGACGCAACGCCTGCGAAGGCATCCAACGCCACTGTCAAGTTAAAATAAAACATAACGGAATCACAGCGTCAATTTGCACTGCATCTCTACAGCTCTTTAAAAGCCGACTGTGTACGCGTCTTTCTTGATGATCTTGCCCCCAACCATACGCTTTAACAACCCAACACCCATGCCTGCCAGCTAGGCAAACTCACGATGGCTAACAGTCAACTCTACGCTAAGCTACTCTTCCCGACGGGCAATGGATATGCTTTGTTCAATCCCAACCCGCTCGATGACCTTCCTGAGACGGACAGGAAAATTGGAACCCAAATCGGAGACGTTGGAGTCGTGACACGGGATGGGTCCTTCGACCCCATTTTCAACATTACTCGAGAACCCAATGACCCGAGCAACCGATTCAGCGTCCCTGCGGGCTATGAGCAGGTCACGCTACGCCCTGGGGACATCGCAAAACGAGCCCATTGCCATCCTCCAGGATCCGATGTCTCCAACACGACCGTCAAAAAGAAACGCCTCGATGTGGACGCAGGAATCGCAAGCAACGTGCAAGTTTATTTATCTCTACCGCCAATAAGATTTCTCCTCATTCCCATGTACAGATTTTTGCCGATCGGAGCAAACGCGGTCGTCGAGGTGTCGATGAACTCAAAGCAGACGGCGTTGCTCTTGCTACAGGAAGGCGCGTCGAGCTTGGATTTGCGCGGGCTGCAGGCCTTCCGCGACTACGCGCTGAAACACGCGGAAAGCTGGTATGCATTTGTCAACGGCGAGCTTGGGCGCATGATCGGGGAAGGTGACCTGTACCTCGTTACTGGCGTAATCAAGTCGACGTCCTGGAGCGTCGCAGCGGTTGAAAACCACTCGGGCGATGGAAAGCTCTCACTGAAGCTTAAGGCCGCACAGGTTGGTGCCGCCGGAACGTCGTACGCATGGGAATGGGAGAGTGCCGGTTCCTCAACCGATTCTGGCCCTCGACGCAACCCGGGGGAAGAAACCTGGGGGGCCAATCAAACTGTGTTCCTCCGCGGCTTCAAGGTCACTTATCGCTCCACTGTACTACGGCGGACCGTGAAAGTTTCCCCCATTGTTGACTCGAAGTGGTCCGAAATAAAGTCGAGGAGCAAATTTGTCCCCTTTTCCCAACCAAACTTTGCAACTAGTACCCCAAATAGTCTTCCGCAGAACTCGCCAAGTACTTCGAACAACACCAATGCCGCGCATGAAAAGTATTCATTCGACTATGCTCCCAACGTGAGTTCCGCAACAACGATTGAGTATCAGGTACTCTTCTTCATCGGCCGAAATATGTTTACAATCTGGGCTTAGGTTCCCGGTGTAACGCTGACCGACGAAGCATTCGACGACGTACGTGACCCCAACTTCAATATACGCACGCTCACCTATTTGACAGGCCGACGATGGGCTCTCCGACAAGTCGACCGCCTCGTCTGCTAAGTTACACTATACGTTTTACCGATGGCCTCGGTCAACCAATTATCTTTGAAGATTCGCTTGACTACGTTCCCAAAGTAAGTTCGGTGATGATGATTGTCGATCTCTGCGCAACTCAGTCGGATGCCTTTAGCTACATCACCCGTCTTGCATCATCAACGATCATCTCCTTGATTGTGTGAGTAAAACGTGCTCTTCACAGCTCAAAGCATCTTACCGTCGGGGTTAGGTCCCTGGCGCAACGGTGGCCGTTACCCACGACGACGAATGGGTCTCCACATTAGACAAAGTGCGTGACACCAGCTTGATATATATACAAGCTAACCCATTGTACAGGCTGACGACGAGGTCCCCGAGCCTTCTGAGCTCATAAGGCGCATCTCAAACAAGTTCAACATCCAAATCTCCTCGGGTAAGTCATGCTATACGATATTTACCACTGGGCCTAGTTGACTGGCGATTTTCAAGGGGGTGTATGCCTTCAACCTCGCAACAGTGGCGACAGGGCTTCCCCACCGACTGGCCAAGAAACGTCTCGGAATGTAAAGACCATGAATGGCGATAGTTCATGTTCCCAGTTACTACAATGCTCGAGTCCCGAAGCGGGGAGTCTTCCATTGGAGATTGGTATTCGCACTGATTTCGACGTGCCGGATCCCGAATTCCGTGACTTCGATTCGATGGTTCAACCCGAATCTCCCGATTTCTTCGGCAAGTATCATCCCTTCAAATCACAGCTATAATCTCAGCCTACAAATCTAGATCGTTCCTCACCGGCACCATCGTCGTCGAAGCACCATAGGGTCCCGGAGTGGATCCTCTCCGTCGATGCCTGCGAAACTCCGCCTGAAGATGACGTTGAGGTGATTTCGCCAAAATTAACTTCAAATACAGACCAAATGGATACTGTCTTTGCATCACTAGAGGTGCGACGTGTTCTCGCGCCTGCAGGATCACTCTAAACTGTGTGGCAGCGAGAGTTCTGTCCCCCACTCGACTCGTCTCTCCTCGCCGCCCTGCTCGCCGATGTTGACTTAGACTCCCCGGACGATATTTCTTCTCTGCGAAGCATGCTCACCGAGCTCGCGGTCCACGCCGGTGGATCACAGAGATTGGAGGATTTTTCGTGTTCCGATGGAACGTGCAGCTCCTCGGATTTTTGCACGACCGCGACTACGACCTCTGCGTCGGAATTTTCGCGCACTTCTTTTAACTCTCCACTCGGCTTTTTGCAAGCTGCATTGCCCGACATCCCCGTCGAACGCCTCGTGAAGGCTTTGTCGGACGTGGATGCCGCCGACGAAGAACTGGACATGTGGGATATTATCTCCACGATCCTTTCGGAGGAGACAGAAAAAGAAATGAGGGAGCGGGATTTGGACGAGGACGAAATGGCGACGGAGGCCTCTTGGGAGACGGTGGAACTCAAGAAACCTGGGCGAAAGCCGAAAAAGAAATCCCCTCAGGGCAGCAAAATCACCATTTCGGACATCCGCCAACTGCAACACGTCCGCGCAGGACCATCGAGACCGCGCGTTGACGATCCGTGGGCGCAGCTCACGTCTCTTTCTACACATGTTGCGACTTTCCTGCCCCCACACCCGGCGTCTTTTTTCCAGTCCTTTTTCCACTCGCCTGAACCCGCGCGCACGCCCTACGATGCTCTATGTGCCGCCCTCTCCGCAATCTGCACCTCGTCGCCGCCGGACATCCATACGTCCACGCTCTTCAACCTCCTCGACCTCCTGCTGCCGTCCTACGACGCGCTGGACGAGGACGGCCGCACGCGCCTCATCGCGGATATCGAGCTCTCGCTCAACGCCGCGCAGGGCCGTGGAGAGGACGCGTTCGAACTCGTCAAGGTCCTCCGCGATCTCGATTCGGACGCCGTGGACGGGCACTTCGAGATGGGTGTATACCACTCCCCAACGCTCTCCCCATCCAGCGAAACCATACCGACGCCCCTCAGCGCTGCGTTCGTTAAGCTGCCTGCGGGCCCAGCGCCGACCCCGCCCCCGAAGTTGAAGCCCCCACTTGCACGCACGGCGGCTGCGCGCGGGAAGCCAAGCCCGTTCCAGTGGCAGGCGGTCCCGCCGAGGCGTCGCTCTCAGCGGAACGACGTGCCGCACGCGCTCGCGATGCACATCCCCGTGTATGCGACGAACGTGAACGGCGTCAAGGTGCGCGGTCGCGGGAACGGCGCGGGGAAGGGCGGCAAGGGCGACGTGGGCGAGCTGGGCGCGTACCGCAGACGCGTGGGGGAGAGTATGCGGAAGCGGGATGAGTTGCTGCGCGAGGCGGCACGGATGTGGCAGAAGGGGAACAAGAAAACGCGTGGTGGGGAGGTCGCGTTTTATTTTGCGGAGAGAGTATGTTATCTTTATTTTTATTTCTGAAAATCTCTGATTATATGACGCAGGCGCGGGAGTTCGAGCAAGTGGCGAAGCGGGAAGCGTTGGATGCTGCCCGGATGATGGTCGAATCCAAAAGGTACAACGAAATTTATCTTACTGTTTATCTCCTAACATGGTATATGTACCTAGGTTTGCCAGTCGGGACCGCGACATGGTCGATCTGCACGGCGTCACCGCCGCAGAGGCCGTTGTCATCGTCAACGAGATCCTCCGCGAAAAGACCTGGTCTTCAGGTTATTTCTTCCCTGAGTTTGCTATCTAAGACTAAATAACTATCCAGATACACAGCTGACGATAATAACGGGCCGGGGCGCGCACTCTGCCAATCAATTCAGCGTGCTAAAGCCTGCGGTCAAGCAGGCTCTGACAGAGGACGGATGGATTGTCGGGACCTGGGACGGCGGGCTCACTGTGAGGGGCAAAAGGAGCACGAGGTAGTGATTTATCTATTCCTCACCCACTTGGTTACTTTTGGGGTTCGGTTGGTACTGTATTAGAGAGATAATTATTCTGTAGCTAGTACGCACACATCTGTATTGCCCCCTTGTTTTGTTTTCCTAGCTCCCAAACGCCGTTCAGCACACGCAAAGGCCCCGTGAAGCTCCTGCAAACGGTTGTCCGGAAAAAAGCGGAAATCTGGCCTCAAAAAGCTGATGTCCTGGGGCATTTCCGCCCTGAAAAAGCTTATCCCGGACAAGGGTCGTCCCAGGTCTAGATCGGCCAAAATTGATCGGAAATCCGCATTTTCGTCGCTATCCCAGCCCAGTGGCCCTCTCGGGTGCGGTGGAAAGTGTGTTCAACCTGGGCTCGGCAAGGCGCCTCAGCATGCCTGTCATCCGCGAGGCTGATGGAAAGTGGGCTCTTTCGGGAGCGCGCAAGCCATGTTTCGAGCAGGCGCCATTTTGACTCAAATATTTGGGAATACATCGGCATTGTGATGCATATCGCTCTCCAAAGGTTGGGAGTGGACAGAGCTATTTCTCGCCACTTGCGGCATACGCTGCTCAGTAAGGTCGGTAAAACTGCAGGACAGCGGGGGTACACAGGAAGGACACGAGTGAAGATCTCGGACACGATTTCATTGGGCAGGGTGAATACGGGGTACTTGTAGGCATCGAGACGAGCCTTGACCCGTTTCCGCTGTATGTCCGCCGTGCGAAGGAGGGACTTCAACGCATCGATTTCAGCGTCTAGTTCAGCAAGGCGAGCACGGTCGGCTGCTAGAGTGGAAGGAGTCTGGTTTTCCGACGGCAAGGACGCCATTGAATCAAAAGTGCTATGTCCATGATGAGCCAAATCATCCGAAGCGAAATGCTAGAGGAAAAAAACGCCTATGTTCACCTTACAGAAAGGTATCAAACGCGACTTGAGCGTGATGACCGGTGGTAAAGCGGAACTAGTGCCTATGGTGCTGATACCGCGCAGTGACGAATACGTACGAGGTACGAGCTAGAAACGATAAAGCGTCTGTCGAGAGAGACTAACGAATAGCAAACTATACCAAATAGGCAATTCATTTTTGCTCAATCAAGCAACGAGTCTGTCAAGAGACATCTCGTAGCGCAGACCCCTTCGCCTCCTTGCCCATTCAACATTTCTCTCGCCAGCTATCGCATACTGTACAAAATATTCCACTCTGGCAATATAACGAAACAAAATTAACTCGGTCCTACGGTACGTAGCCATAGCGCAGCCGCCTGAGCGCCGAAAGTTTTTGGGTTCCTCCGCGTATCGTTCCCTTCTAGCGAGAGAACGAGAGCGAGTGCGTGTAACGTGTGAGTGGTGGTGGTGTGCGTTCCTTCCTTCCTTCCTTCCTTCCTTCGCGAGTGTGTATGTATACATATGAGAGTGTGCATCATGAGATGTCGGGCGCTGCATGTATAATCGCCGGTCGCTGCGGCGCATGCGTGTAGGTGTCCAGGGGCGCTATAGACGGCACTCGCGTACCGCCACGCAGAGCCAGAGACGTGTATCGATCCCTGGGCCATCCGCATAAGTTATACACAGCCGGGGGCGCCGCCGGCTGCAGTCGGATACCATCGAGTGGGCGCGTCACCCGCCCACTTCCTCCCCTCCTCTCTCCCTTCATCTACTTCCCACCGCATTCACCCCCCAGCCGCGCGCGCCGCCTCGAGCGCACCAGCCCCATGCGAATGCGCGGGCGCGATCACCGCGACGATGACCGAGATGTCTGCGAGATGGTTGGCGTTAGTTTTGAAGTACGAGGACGAGGAAAAACGGAAGTAAAAACCCACCATCGTTCTTCCCCCCGCGATACACCCTCCCCGTCTCGCGCGCCCGCCGCGCAAACGGCGTCTCGTCCTCGTCCTCGTCCGAGGCGGGGCTACTTGACCCTGCACCGAGCGTTGTGGCCGGCGCCGAACTCGAACTCGAACTCGTTGCAGACGCAGCACACGACCGCCCCCTCTCCTTCCCCGCACGCCGCGTAGCCACCCGCCGTGCACGCGAGCACAGCGCCTCGCTCAGCATCCCCGCGAGCGTCCGGCGGCGCAGGCACCCGCCGTCCACCCCCTCTGTCCGTACACCCTCTCCCTCTCCCTCTCCCTCTATCTCCTTCCCCTTCCCTCCACCCTCTACCTCTACGTCCTTCTCCCCGCCCTCTCCACCCGACACCCCACCAACCCCAAACACCGCACACACCCGCCCCACCTCCTCCAGCACATCCTCATCCCACAGATTATCGCTCAGCCCGTCGCTCGCGAGGATGAGCACGTCCCCTGCCTGCACCGGCAGCGTGAACAGCCGCGCGAGCGCCGCGGGCGACCCGCCGTCCTTCTCCTTCTCCTTGGCCTTGTCTTTCGCTACTCTGCCTGGTGTCACTGTGGTGCTGGCGCCGGATGACGACGCGGAGCTCGAGGAGGACGCCGCTGACGAGCCGGAAGTCGAATTGGACCCAACAAACCCCTCCCACCACCCCCTCACCTGCGGCGCGGGCGCGCTCGAAGACGCCGACGCCGACGCCCTCGCGGCACTCAACTGCACCGGCGTATTCCACTTCCACCACATCTCCTCGCTCCGCCACGCGACCGCCCCCCCGCGCACGAGCATCCCCATGCAGTCCCCCACATGCGCGATCTTGAGCACCGGCGTCAGCTCCCCCGCCGTTTCCTTCCCTTCGCCGGGCGTGGGGTCCGTCTCCAGCGTTTGTGCTGTCGATCCTTCTGCTGAACCCGCCGTCGCACCCGCAAGCTCGACCGCGACGGTCCCCCTTGGCACGTAATCCAGCACCGCGACGAGCGCGGTACTGCTCCCCGCGAGGAGGGGGATCGTTTTTGGGTGCTGTTCCGTCTCGTGCGGCTTCCCGTTTGGGGTCGCGTGCGTCCGCGCCTGCGTTGTCGGTGTCCACGTGGGCGGTGACCCCGTCGCTGCACTCGCACCATCACCCCCCGGCACCTCCACAACATGCGCCCCCAACGTCCTCTCATACGCCCTCTCCAAAATGCTCAACACGTCAATCCCATCCGCCAGTGCGTCCAGGTGCGCCGCCAGCGCCGCCGCGGGGTCCCCACCACCACCGTCGTGCGGCTCCCCCTCCTGCTCGTACACGTCGAACTCGAATTCGTTGTCGTCGAACGGCGAGGGGGCGTGGTGTGCGTACGACGAGTACGCCGAGGAGGCGTGCGCGGGGTGTGTGTACGACATCGACGCAGACGCAGGCTCCTGCCAGGCCGACGCAAATGCCGGCGGGCAGCCCGACGCCGACGCCGTATACGCCGCAAACGCCTTCCTCCCGCCCCCTCTTACCCGTGCCGGGGGCTCCCAGTGCGCGACCACCGGCACCCGTCTCTCACTATCACCTCGACGCGCCCCCGAAAGCGCCGCGCGGTCCACCTCGTCCGCGCAAAAGTGCATGAGGCGGCGCGCGAAGAGGGCCGAGGCGGAGGGGCTTGTTGGGGGCGGGGCTGTTCAGGGAGTTAGCATGGGTATCGACGGGAATAGAGGAGGGAGGAAGAAGAGGAAGAGCGAGAAGGAGTAGGGAGGGGAAAGAGGGGGGAGGCTGACACGGGCTGACATGAATAGAATAGAATGAAAGCGAAGAATGAATCGAAATGTAAACAGAAGAAGAACAGACAAAATAGAACCAGGTGGCCGACGCCCTCTCCCCGAGCGCGTCAGCCACCCGCTGCATCGGATCGGCGTGCGGGCCAACGCGCAAAGATACTGCAGAGGAATGAAGCAGAAGGAAAAGAAAGACAAGCGCGCGAGCAAAAGCAGCGCAAGCACAACCACGACTGTGGACACCCGAAGCGGCACACGATCTGCGCGAAATAGAAGACGGAGACGATACGGACGCTGCTCCCGGCCTCGCCTTGCGTGCTCCCACTCCTCCCCACTGCGCACGTTTCCACTTGCACTCGTGCGGTCCACCCCACCCCACTCCAAAACAGCACGCCCGCTCGCCGTCCGATCTGCGCACCCTTGTCGTATCAGACGGTGCTGGGCGCCCCCAAGAGCCAAGACGTGCCCGCGTATCCCCGGAGAGCGGACTGCCTCGGGGGTGAAGAAGAAGAAAGAAGTGAAGGGAGGAATAAGGAGAGCCGAACAAGAAAAGCAAGGCCCCCACGATGGACGCCGCCAATGGATGCGACGGCAGCAAAGATTAACTCCCTCTGCACGCACTCCCTGGCCCGCTTGCACTCGTGCTCCCTCGTCAGCGCCGCGTCGACGCCGGGTGCGCACTCCACTCGCTCCCGCTCCCATTAAACGAGAATGGAGCTAAAAATGAATAATGCCACACCCACCGCAGTGTCAGCAGGCGTCGCGTGCGACGTGCGGGACGTTCGGGGCGATTTCGGCGGGGGAGGGGAGCGGGCGGAAAGGATGCGGTGCGGGCGGATGCGGGAGGGGAGGCACCATCCCAAAAAAGAATAGAAGGAAGAGGAAGGAGGGTATGGGCGGAATATGGATTGGAAAAGCAAGCAAGGGCAGGTGGCTGGCAGCCTAAAAGACAAGAGAAAACAGCCGCTCTGAGCGTCCTCGTCATATTCAGAGGGCGCTGACCGGGCGTAGGAGTCGTCGATGGGAGCGACTTGGTGCGCGAAGGAAAGAAGAAAAGAAATTGGGAGGAGTTTGAGATGCAAACAAGGAGGGGGGATGAAGGATGGGAATAAAAGAAGAGGGGGAGAGAAGGGCAAATAGACACTCACCCGGTGCCTGCGTCTTTACCCTCGCCCACCCGCCCACGCCGTCAGCGACGCCCATGGCATTCTCGCGAATGAAATAGGCATCCTCGCCGACCTGCACAGCAAGCGGGGCGTCCGTCGCGTATGAAGCCCTCTGCTGCTGGTGATGATGCCGCTTCGGAATCCCATACGCCCCAACCTCGAGGGTATACCTTGCCCCCCTGCGCCCGCGTGCCCGCCCACCCGCGGCACTCGGGGCCGGCGCAGAGAGGTGGGGGAGGCCGGGCACGCCGGAGGGGAAGAGACCTAGAAGTGCGAGTTGGCCGGCGGGTGCGAGCTGTGCGCTGGGGGGGTGGGGCGCAGCGAGGGCGAGCGGGGCGTGGTTGGCGTTGGGTCCGCCGTGGGGCGCCTCGCCCTCGCCGCGGCCCTCGATGGGCAGCCGGTTCGTCGTGAGCATCGGGCCGTTCCGGGTGTTGGGCGGAGGCGGCGGGGCGTCGAAGAAGGAGGTTGGGGTCGATGATGTATAGAGTGCACGGGAGGCCGAGTTTGAACGGACCCGCCCGCCGGCAACGCGAGGGAGCGCATTGTAGAATCGCGTCCGCTTCATCGAGGAGCAAGTAAAAGTTGGAGTGTTGGCGGAGAATCACACGCGTCACAGTGATGTAACGTTCCTCCGGATTCTTCCGTTCCACGGTTCCCGTTGACGGCATTCCTTTTGCGGCGTTTAACGGGCAATGTTAGCTTTCAAGTTTACTCCGCCCATCCACGGCCCCCGCTTCTGTCCGCCCCCCCGCAACCCACAATCGCCTGCTCTGGGCCGAGGCTTAGGCGGGGCGCCAACCTCGTTGCCCATCCGACATCCCCCGAGAGCCTATCGATGGAGTCCAAATTCATCTCCGAACCTTTCGCGTCGAACACCTCCCCATTTTAGAACCTCAACTTCATCGGAACAAAGAATGTCAATTCATGCGACATGTCTCCGACGAGCGGCGATTTAAAGCCAGCCACTCATAGCACCAGTACCCCGCCGCCCGTTGCCCTTCCTTACTTACTCAGACTATACTGTTGATGGCACGGTAGATATGGCGCGTCTACCCCGTTCGCGCCCAAACATGTCTGTAGGTACAAATTAATTCTGCCGTCGCCAATGTCGCGAGATCCAAAGAAGGAGGAAAAAGATGGTAAAAAAAAGTTAATTGAGTTCGAACGACGCAAGACCTGAGCCGGATTCGAACCGGCGACTCCCCGCTGACTTCTGCAGTCAAGAATTGGACAAGGGTATGATGCCTTCAACCACCAGGTCTGCACAGTCTTGCAATTGAGCTGAGCTTGTACTATTCACCACTCATCTTGATTTGATTTGAACAACCCGCGCGGATAATCGTACGTATACGATGATTGACGTTTCTTTGAACCACACATAGACATACATCCTCCATCCCCACTCTCGTTCGTTCGAGTGAAGAGCGGGAGTAAAAACGGTTCGATACTCTTACCAACGCCACCGAACTCGAACCCACGACTCCCGCTGAACCACTCCTACCACGGTTTTGATTCTGCCGTCACCCATCCCTGTCGCTAATTCAGAAGACTAACCAAGAGATGTTGGCAAAAAGCTACTTCTCAAACACACAACCACAACCTGGACCGGATTCGAACCGACGACTCCCGCGGACGCACTCGACAATGTATCAAGAATTAGACACGGGTGTGATGCCTTCAACCACCAGGTCTGCTTGACTCTATATTCGAACTGGGGTTGTACTACTCATTGGTTTGTTTTGCCGCACGATAATCATATGTAGACCTCAATTTTTGAACCACACATAAAACTCATCCTCCATCCCTACTGTCGTTCGAGTGAGGACGTTCGAGTGAGGAGTGGGAGAAGAATTCATTCAAAACAGTGCAAGATTACAATCAAAACAGTAAACGAGTATTTCATTACAACCTGGGCCGGACTCGAACCAACGACTCCCATTGAATCACTCAAGTTGCATCATGTTAGAGTTCGAGGAGTGACCGGGTCAACTCCGAGGTGGCCGAGATGCCGATCCGTCAGGTGGCTGGTCGCATTATTACTTTGTCGATGTTTTTCACCTTGTACAGTACGTGCACCACCGTCGTACTCTATCCACTTCCAAGTACCCTATCCACTGGCTTATAGCCCCCATAACCTTTAACAGGTTATGGGCCCCGCGCTCTAACTGCATCCGCCGAAACCTCGAAGCTTGTTTGCTCCAACCCCTATCTTTTCCCCCGGAAACTGGCCGACATTTCGAGGCTACAAGATGACACAATTCAAGCTCTGGTCACTTAGTTTGTCATTCAATATCGACCTTCGATGTCCCACTGGACTCTGCAGCTTCAATCACCTTGTCGGGACAATTACTGGCGACAAGCTTAGATTGACTGAAAACCACAAATACCTCTCAGTCAGAATGGATTTCTTGCTTACACCACGGTACACCCAGCAAGCTATCGATAACGTCCTTCCTGTGAACTTGGACATACCCTGAACGTCTTTCTTGACCAGATGCCGCCACATCAATTTTCAGCATGCCAGTCACGGTGAAAATCAACTCGCTGATGAATTCAAGATGAATCTGATGTCCCTCCGAACACTGTATTTCAACTCGGCGGTTCTGGATCGATCTATGTAATCTCCTGACGGGCAAGATCGTCGTTGACTGCTTCAATGCCCACATGCGTCCACATATGTGACTCGGATGGCATCTGACTTGCGTTGAAATAGCGCCAAGTCCCGGAATGATGCAAATTTCATTCTCTACCGCTTTCTCGCCATCTGCAGCCTCTTCCAACTGGCTCGTCATCCACTAACCCGAGCCGACTGCTCACTCTCACTCTGGCAGCAACATGCAACCCGGCCATCATCACTCCCCAAGCATCGATCAAAAAGGGGGGGACGACACTCAGTGACCGTACTGAGTCGCTCGCGACGAAGCAAACTTCACTCAGTCGTTCAATTGGCATCAAGATCCCCAGTTCACTATTGGACCTGGCCGTCCACTTCCGCACATCCGAATGTTGACAAGTTCACACAAGTTGAAGGCTTCTCAGATTTCAACAATCTCAGTCACGGAGGCGCCGTCGAATTCGCCTTGTTTGATCTTCACTACACTTGTCGTCCTCGACCTCGACCTGCTTCATATCTTTAGATTTCGTGACAACACCTTGAAACACTCTTTTCCCATTACTTTCAGCCGCATCGTTGAAGCTACACTAGGTCTTCTTCTAATATTCAATCTCCTCTGGATTTGACCACGCTATAATTGCAAACTACGAGAGTACTTCACTGGCCCTGGTCTGAACGACGTCTCATGCCATTGGTATCCACTTGTTCGACCACGACCTCGTTTAATGCCGAATCGGCCCTTAGCATGACTACGCTAAGTTTCCGGTTCAAAATCATTGCTCTTGATCTACTAACAGTGGTTTTAATCATCATAAATCACGGATGCGAGGGGGAGAGAGAGAAATTCTCATCCTGGCCTTTATGATGATAGAATAACTGTACATTGCAGCGTTAAACCTGAGCACAAAGCTGAGTTCCGATTCATTTATTCCAGTTTAACACTTAAAAATCCTTTCTGAGCTCAGAACTTGAATTGTTGGATAATGAAATCCAGAGGGACGACATCAAGAGAGCGTATCACCCAGAGATGACCCACAAGCAAACTTCGGTTATCACCACAAAGCTGAGTTTCTACTGAATACTCCACTATTTGAATATTTAAAATTTGTTTCACGGTTGAGAACCATGTTCCATGGCCAGTCATCGAATCTGGAGATGAAGTTGATGATTCCGCGACAACAGAAACACCTTAAAGCCTCGACGCAATACTACGCTGGCCTTCGCACCTCACCGGCGACTCGACTAAATTCGCTCCTCGGAATGACGATTTCTACCGCTCGCGACTAGGCATTCAACAGGAAGTTGATGTCGGAGGAATCCCACCGAACTCTGAGTGTTATTTGCATTCCTGTCTCTGTATGCTGATACATTGTCCGATACATTCACTACCAGAGACGTAGTCAGCAACATAATTGCCATTTCGCAACTAGCCTTCGAGCTTAACTACACGAACACTTCCCAATGATTTTCTCGACTTCTCAACATTCGAATGATACATATGAAGTCAATCTGCACAAATCAAAGCTGAGTTATCAACTTGTACTTCAAGCTCAATAATCTTGCTGTTATTTCCAGAATTCATAGGCGCTCACTGGGACCTCGGATGAAGGGGGGGTGAACATGAAGCAAACCAGCATCCGATGTTCCCAGATTAGCTTCTATATCTCGCGGCTCACACAGAGCTAAGTATTCGTCTTGAACTACTGCTGAAATGCCCTTACTCAAGTTCCACTCTATTAATTTTAGTCCAGCTTGGTATAGCCGACCGAGCAAAACACTGCCGCCAAATATTTTCTGCTTCCATTTTGGATCCACAAAAATACGGATCCTGACAATAAAATTGTCCCAAGGTTGGGCGCATTTGCGCTGGAATAATGTTCCAAATTTGCCAGAGAGCATACACTCCAAGCATAATCCGCCTTTGAGCGTAACTTCGCCTCCGAGCGTAATCCGCCTTCGAGCATAATCCGCCGTCGAGCGTAACCATGCCGCTGAGCATAACCTTTGCCATCGAGCATAACACTTTGCCATCGAGCGTAACCTTTGCCACCGAGCGTATCCCTATCATCGAGCGTACCTCTGCTCATCTGCCGAGCATTTGTTTTCTAGCATATATCTGTGCTAACCGACTCACTGTCTTCGAACATACCTTCATTCTAACTTATCCACTGATCTGGTTGGACACATACGGTGTTCACATCGAGTTCTCGATACGCGCTTTCGAACTTCACTTATCAGCTACGTCCAAATCTTATTTCAGAATGAATACAACTAATTCAAAACTCGACAGGTTCATTCATGAATTTGATGTGCTCTTCTGTGTTCACTATAGCCTTCCTCTCTCGGCTTTCACCTCTCACTGGCTGCCGCGCAAGCTGAACAGCCCAACATGATCATAATCTGCTTTCGAGCATAACTTTGCCTTTGAGCATAACTTATCTCCGCTTTCGAGCATAATTCTGTCACAGGACATCCAATTTGACGATGAGCACATTCTACTTATCCAATCTCCTCTCGAGTCAAAATAACTACTAATTCTCAAACTCAGGCGAACCATTTCATCCTCTCGAAACTTCTGCTTAGCAAAAATCTGAACCACAATTCCAATCAGCGAATGTAATGGCTCCAGGACATTGGTGCGCTGAGGTCGCACTCAGTAGCGTGGGCTTATGGTACTGTGGGTACTGAGGAGTACTCACTTTACCTCCCAAGTTCCGCAAGAGCCTAAAGGCCACAGTGCGGTTACGCCTGAAAAGGGAACTTGGGTTTTCCCTGATGTCTTTCCTCATCCCGACTAGGAGCTCGGCACATCTGCTCCCTATCCCTATTTTCCATTTTATTTTCCCTATCATCCACTCGCACTTGACGCCGGTCAAGGGGGGGTGTTAGAGTTCGAGGAGTGACCGGGTCAACTCCGAGGTGGCCGAGATGCCGATCCGTCAGGTGGCTGGTCGCATTATTACTTTGTCGATGTTTTTCACCTTGTACAGTACCACCACCGTCTTACTCTATCCACTTCCAAGTACCCTATCCACTGGCTTATAGCCCCCATAACCTTTAACACATCAGATGAATGAGATATGGGTGTGATGCCATCCACCACCAGGTCTCATGCTCGGACCTGCAATTGAGCTGAGTTGTACTGAATTTTCACTCGAATATCCCGCGCGAAAGTCTGAGACGACAACAATTGATGTAACCAAACCACACGTACCTTTTTGACCCCCATCCATCAAATTCATCCCTACTCGTTCGTTCGATTCAAAATGGACTGAGTGGGAGAGAGAAAACTCGATTTTGATTCTGCCATCGCCCATCCGTGTCGCGCGTTCAGAGATGTCGACAAAAAAAAACTCATCGCCATGGACATTGAAGACCTGGGTCGGATTCGAACCAACAACTCCCACTGAACTTTCAGAGGATTTCGATGAAATACGGGTGTGATACCGCGCCACCAGGTCTGCATACCCTAGAGATTCAGCTGGAGTTGTATTACTGGGTTCGAGCTTCGAGTTCCGCCAGACGCATCTTTAACTTACCTTCAACTCTTTTGAACCGCACATCAAGCATAATTCAACCTCCGGGGCACCGACTTCCGAAACGTCGTTGCCTATCCGACATAACCCGAGAGCCTATCGATGGAGCCCAAATTCATCTCCGAACCACTCGATCTCCGTTCTCGAACCTCATCGGAATTATCCTTTCCGTCGGATTCGGAACGTCAATTTCTGCGACATGTCTCCGGTGAGCGATTTCACTCGTTTCCCTTGTACCCCGCCGCTTGTTGCCCTTCCTTACTTACTTACTCAGAGTCCCAGTGTTGTAGTTAAGGTGTTAAGGGCTTAGTCTTAATAAGGGCTTAACCCTTATTAAGCTAAGGTCTTAATTTCAGGATGTATGTATCTGAAGCCCTTAACAACCCTTAACCGGCTGCTCCAGCGCATGGCGGGCTGCCGGCAATTAAAAAATGACTAATAAAATGGCAACCACATGGAAGTTGCTCTGGCCCGACTCCCTACTAAGTATGCTGGTGGTGCTTTTTGGCGGGGTTATTGCGAACCCCATTGCTCTCCCTACATGCAGATGTGCTGTCTCATAAGAAACCTTATACATGGAGCATCTTGCAGTCAAGCACAGTGACGAAGAGCCGGATGCTGGTGCTCAGGAGGGCTCTGGAGACGATTACAATGGATAATTGGGCACGGAAAACCAGATTCTCATGTTCTAGCAGCACCCGCCTTTTTGGGAAATAACCCTTAATATGACCCTTAATTTGGACACCCTTAATAAGCCTTAATTAAACTTAAGGTCTTAATCATGGAAAGCACCCTTAATAAGACCCTTAACTACAACACTGACTCAGACTATATTGTCGATGGCACGCTCTCGCCCTCGGAAGGTGCCTAGGCAGATGTGGCACGTCTACCCCGTTCACGCCCAAACATATGTGTAGGTAGGTACAAATTGATTCTGCCGTCGCCCATGTCGCGAGTTCTAAACGAGAGGAAAAGTTGACAAAAAAACAGTTCATGGAACGACGCAAGCAAGACCTGGGCCGGATTCGAACCGGCGACTCCTGCTGACTTCTCCGGCTGTCAAGCATTAGACACGGGTATGATGCCTTCAACCGCCAGGTCTGCACAGTCTTGCAATTGAGCTGAGCTTGTACTATTCACCACTCATCTTGATTTGATTTGAACAACCCGTGCGGATAATTGTACGTATACGATGATTGACATTTCTTTTAACCACACATATAAACATACATCCTCCATCCCTAGTCTCTTATAAACAGACATTATAACAGAGATTACTCGTACCTCGTATGTTATAGTCTGTCGATTGGCAGGTGTTCAATGATCGGAGGTCGACCTTATTAGGTAATCGTATTTTTTCTCGGGCGCTCAAGTAAAGATTGTAGGGCATCCTTGCCCAATTTTTTCTTGGAATATTGTTGAGTTCATCAGATTAAACAAATCTACCAACTAGTTTTGCCTCCACGGCGCTGTGAAGGCGGTGCCGAAATTTGATGGCACGGCAGCTTACAAATCTCGCCGTCTCAAAAACAAACGAGAACAAATATTCTGAAGAGACAGATTTGTCTTATGGGAGAATATATCCAGTTTTGTCTCCAAGTTTTGGGTGCTGGAGTGCTTGAAGGGCAGCCAGCATTGAGGAGGAATTTCAAACTCCGCACTTTACGTAATAAGGTCGACCTCCATACATCCGGTGCGTGGTTAACTACAGACTACTCCATCCCCACTCTCGTTCATTCGAGTGAAGAGCGGGAGTAAAAACGGTTCAATACTCTTACCAACGCCACCGAACTCGAACCCACGACTCCCGCTGAACCACTCCTACCACGGTTTTGATTCTGCCGTCGCCCATCCATGTCGCGAGCTCAGAAGACTAACCAAGAGATGTTGGCAAAAAGATTTCATTCGCACTGAATAACGACCTGGGCCGGATTCGAACCGACGACTCCCGCGTACGCACTCGACAATGTATCAAGAATTGGACACAGGTGTGATGCCTTCCACCACCAGATCTACTCAATGCTGGAATCAAGCTGGGGTTGTACAGTGCCCGTCATCACTTCTCCGCACGTGGTTTTCATGGTCAAAGGAATTTTTGTGATTTTTCTGTGATTTTCTGAGCCATGAAACCGATCAAAAGAATGTGATTGAGCACAAAAAGTCATTTTTTCCCATGGTGTTTCACTTTTTCGGGGTCCAGAAAAAAAAAAGTTGCCTCAAATCACCAGTATGTGTCACGATTTCGATCGTTCCAACGCCACGTGACCAGGACGATCTCGATCGGGTGAAAACAGAGGTATCTTGCCAGCCGGCGAATGTTGGGAGCTGGTTGGCAGGGGACTCTAGATTGGAAGGGGCTTCGTAGGGCAGTGCATCTGATAGACGGGATTGGGGCACGTGGGACTATGACATCATAGGCACATGGAAGGAGAGAGGCGCTGCGGCATGAGGCCTAGGAACCGCTTGCGTTGTACATTTAATTATATATGACAGGTTGATCGGTTTCATGATATTTATAGAATACATGCAGAGTACATGCACCACTGTAGAATAGTATAAGTAGTGTAGCTTGACGCTGTATTCTTTAGTCTTTTATTCCAGTTTCTTCTTCGCTCCTCTTACCCTCCACCCCCCAATCCCTTGTCACTCTGACTTGGGACGGAGACTGAGCCTAGTTGTGACATAATAAAAGACTACCCTTCTTACCTTCGTACCGCCCCCCACCCGACCATCCTTTCCCTTTCCCCCTACCCTCTATCCACTACTTGGTTTCTTACCTCTACTTGGACTCTCGTATTTGAAGATCCATTCTCCTTACTCCCCACCCACCGACATTCTCCTTCATCCACTGCGAAGTAAAACAATTGCAGCGCCAACTGTTTTCGGTCTATCATACAGACAGACGCTAGGCCACGGGAAACGTTGAGTCCGTCCCAAGCCACATAGCAGTCGTAGGAGTGCCAGCCGGACCTTCGGGGAAGACTGCCTCGCTATCGCCGGGAGGGTTGTAGAAGACCCGGGATAGTTCTGTTGCAAGTGATCGTTACAGCCCCACCCACCGCTCCGTGCGAATACAGCACGGCCCGTCGCAACGTATCGCGACACTCATACCCCATCGGACACCTCGTCCTCATCATCTCGATCCTCATCCCCGCCATCACCCCTATCCCTGTTCGAACCCCGACCCCCCACACCACCAAACCCGTATTTTCCTACACCCGTTGTAATTCCCCTTCGGCCCGCCATGCCGAGTTCCAAAGTCATCCTCGCCAACCCCCCGCCGTTCTTCAACGGCAACAAAGCCAAGTGGAATAACTTCCACGACACCCTCAGCACCTACATCGCCGCATACGACGATGAGTTGGACACCCAGAAGAAACGGGTGTTCTTCACCATTTCATTCCTCCGGAACGAAGACGGCTCGGACTGCCTTGCGGCAGACTGGGTCCGAAACTGGAAGAAGCGGACATTTGTCGCAGGAGTCCTTCCAGTCACCTACACCCACTCGGCACTGTTGGCCGATTTGGAGAGCGCGTTTAAGGACCAGAACCTTGCGCAAGTGGCGCACCAGCGCCTGACGGCGACGCGGCAGGGAAGCCGCTCGCTTGTCGAGTTCATCCAGCAGTTCGAGCTGGATGCGGAATTGGCCGGGTACAGCCCAAACTCGGCCAACACCGGGTACAACGCGTTCCTGGTGGAACTCCTGGAGGACTTAGTCGCCAAGGAGTTGGTCGAGCAGGTGTACGTGGGCGGGAACCAGATTCCCGACACGTACAAAGAGTTCAAAGATCGCCTGATGGTGATCAACGGGAACCAGGAGCGGAAGAAGCTCCGAGCGGCTCAGAGGAGCCGAATGTTCTGGACACCGGCAGCTAAGACAGCCCCGGTTGTCAAGGGGAACAGTCCAGGTTTCGGCTCGGCGCCGAACTTGGCAAAGAAGATCGGACCGGGGGAGGTTGCTCCGATGGATGTGGACAGGGCCAGACAGAATGCCCGTCCTTTTGTTTGCTATAATTGTGGCAAGGAGGGCCACATGAAGCGGGAGTGCCCAGAGCCTCCCAAGAAAAAATTCAATATCCGGTCGATTAAGGCCGAGGACTACTCGCAGGAGGATTTGGAGGCCCTGGCGGCCATTCTCCGTGAGAAGGGTTTTTAAAGGGGCCCCCGCTTGTGGCCAAAGCGGCGCCCCCTGTTCCGAAATTCGAGCGCTATTTAAATATTGACAATGTAGTTACCAAGGACTCTGATGATGATGATATATATACAGATGTAAATGCTAGTCTACGTAAGAGTATAAACGATTTTCTAGTAGCTAGTGTAGAAAAGCAACAAAAAATACGTATCTTGGAGAATCAGAATCGGAAACGTAATTTAAAAAACAAAAAGATGGATGAAAGGAATAAGGAGTGGAGCTCCTTCAAGAAAGCGTTCAAAAAGGCCCCTGGAACCCAAACCAGTGAGAAAAATAGCGAGACTAAAAAGGGCGGCGATGCCGCGAGGGCTCAATCCCAAACGAGGGAGGAAGCGCCCAAGGAGAGGACGGAACGGCATGGAGCAAAGCCGATAAAGGTGCCGTTCGGCTTGAAGAAGGCCGAGGCGGCAAGGTGGTTGGCACGGAGGGCAATGGGAATATCGGAGAACAAGCTCAAGGAGGAGCTGAGGGAACTCCAGAAGCAGAGGAAGCATCATGAGATGCTGGTTCCCGTCACATTAACGGTGTTGGATACTGGAAAGACACGTGCTGTCAAGGCTCTTCTCGATAACGGTTGCACCACCACATGTATTGATCGAGATTATGCCAAGGCTGAAGGCTTCGAACTCAAGGAGCTCGACGTGCACATCGTCGCCCGCAACGCTGATGGAACGGAGAACTCTCGGGGCAAGATCACTCACTATGTCGAGTTGATCATGTCAGTCGGACCCCACCATGAGCGCCAACGATTCCTAGTCACAGGACTTGGAAAGGCTCGTGTCTTCATCGGGTACGACTGGTTGTTCAAGCACAACCCCGAAGTGGACTGGCGATCACAAAAGATCACTTTCTCACGCTGTCCGTCAGAGTGCAATATGACGGGAATGGAGTTCAGGACCGGAGTGGGGAAGGAGGAGGCGATTGAGGAAGACGAGTCGATCCTATTGGTCGACTTCGCGGAGGCTATTGATTTGCGGTTGAAAGAGACCCAGGCGCAGAGGATGGCGGAGGAAGCAGGGAGAGAGCGAGGGAAGATGACAGAGGATCAGATCCCGGAGCAATACCATGAATTCATAAAGGTGTTTGCGAAGGAGTCCTTCGATGCGCTCCCAGAGAAACGGCCGTGGGATCATGCAATCGAACTAAAGCCAGGATCGAAGGCTGTAGACTGCAAGATCTACCCGTTGTCTCGAGAGGAGCAGGGGAAGTTGACCGAGTTCTTAGAAGAGAATTTGGCGAGTGGGAGGATCCGGCCGTCCAAGTCACCGATGGCCTCGGCATTTTTCTTTGTGAAGAAGAAAGACGGCAGCCTGCGACCTGTGCAGGATTACCGGAAACTCAATGAGATGACGATCAAAAATCGTTATCCACTTCCGCTAATCTCGGAGCTAGTCAATAAACTCCGAGGTGCCAAGATCTTCACGAAGCTGGACATCCGCTGGGGCTACAACAACGTCCGGATCAAGGAGGGAGATGAGTGGAAGGCAGCATTCCGAACGAACCGAGGGCTGTTCGAGCCCCTCGTAATGTTCTTCGGACTGACGAACTCGCCGGCAACATTCCAGACCATGATGAACGACATCCTTCGCGAAGTAATCAACGAGGGAAAAGTCATCGTCTATCTGGACGATATCCTGATCTTCACAGAGGATCTGGCAGAACACCGAGCAATTGTGAAGCGAGTGCTCGAGATACTTCAGAAGAACAATCTGTTCTTGAAGCCACAAAAGTGCGAGTTCGAACGCACGGAGATGGAGTATCTAGGTGTGATCATCTCGCACAATTCGGTGCGGATGGATCCTGTCAAGATCAAGGGAGTGATGGAGTGGCCGGAGCCGAAGAACCTGAAACAGGTTCAGTCCTTCCTCGGATTTGTGAACTTCTACCGGAGATTCGTCCGAGGATATAGCGAGGTCGCCAGACCGCTCACACGGTTGACGGGAAAGGAGGGATTCTCGTGGGGACCAGAGCAGGTTGCTGCGTTCCAAAAGCTGAAGGATCGGGTCGCGGAGGACGCGGTGCTGGCATTGCCGACTGATGACGGGAGGTTCAAAGTCGAAGCCGACGCGTCGGAGGGAGCAACGGGAGCAATCCTGTCACAGGAGCAGGATGGAGTGTGGAGACCAGTAGCGTTCATGTCACATGGATTGGACGAGACGGAGCGGAATTACGAGATCTACGACAAAGAGATGCTCGCAATCATGCTCGCGCTAGACGAGTGGCGGTCGTTACTGAAGGGGACCAAGCACCAGTTTGAGATTCTTACGGACCACAAGAATCTCCAATATTTTAAACTACCGCAGAAGGTCAATCGGAGGCAGGCACGATGGATCACGGAGCTGTCAGAATATGACTTCACCTTATCGCATCGTGCGGGGGCGCTAAACAAGAAAGCCGACTTGTTATCGCGCAGAGCAGATCACGACCAGGGGAAGAATGATAACGAAAATGTCATCCTTCTCAAACCGGAGTATTTCCGATCACAGGAAATAGTGATCGAAGGACCGGAGGTTGAGATCTTGGAAAAAATTAAAAATACAAAAAAAAGTAGATAAGAGTGTCAAACTGGCGCTAGAAAAGAAGTTGCCCGGATGGGAAAAAATAGAAGATATTATATATTACAACGGACTTATTTACGTACCACGAGATGAAGAGCTTCGCGATAAAATTATTGGACTACACCACAATTCCCCCCTCTTGGGCCATCCCGGAGAGAACCGGACCCAGGGATGATAGAACGTAATTATTGGTGGCCGCGGATCGGCAACCAGGTTTCCAAATATGTAAAGGAGTGCGAAGCGTGCCAATGGACGCGGGTGCAGCGGTATCAGCAGGGAAAACTGAACCCTCACAAGATCGCGGAGGGACCCTGGCAGATAATATCAGAGGATCTTATCGGTCCTCTGCCGATCAGCAACGGCTTTAACGCCATACAAGTTTGGGTGGACACATACACCAAGATGATCCACTGTGAGCCGACCAATATGGAGCTCACAAGTGAGGGGATGGCCCGCTTGACGCGGGATAGAGTGATCCGGTACCATGGGGTGCCGAGGAAGATTATCTCGGACCGGGATCCGAGGTATGTGTCTGGGTTCATGCGGGAGTTGAACCGGCTTCTCGGGATCGAGATGAACCCGAGCACAGCCTTCCATCCAATCACGGATGGCCAGACGGAGCGGATGAACCAGGAGATCGAGAAGTATCTCCGGGTGTTTGTAAATTATCGGCAATCAGATTGGGCAGAGTGGCTTGCCTTGGCCGAGTTCACACACAACGACAAAACTAGCTCGTCGACGAGCATGTCGCCGTTCTATGTGAACACCGGGTACCATCCCTGGAAGGGGATAGAAAACGCAGTCGAGTCGCGCAACGAGGCTGCAGACAATTTTGCCAAGAAAATGAAAAAGATCCGCGATGAGGCGGCAGCTGCGCTGGAGAAAACACAGAAAACCATGAAAAAACAATATGACGTGCATAGAAGAGATGCGCCGGAGTTTAAGGTCGGAGATAAGGTGTGGCTGGATGGCAGGGACATCGCCACTGATCGGCCGACAAAGAAGCTGGACAATAGAAGGCTGGGGCCTTATGAGATTCTGGAGAAAGTTGGAGCATCGGCATATAAGCTTAGATTACCAGAGACGGACAAGTCACACCCGGTCTTCAACGAATCGAAGCTGACGCTGTACGTGGAGCCGCCAGCACACAGACGGGAGAACCGGCCAGCACCGGAGATCGTGTCAGGACACGAGGAGTACGAGGTTGAGGAGATCCTTGATCACCGGAAGCGTGGAAGAGGGGGTTATCAATACCTCGTGAAGTGGAAGAACTATCCGCTCGGGGAGCGGACGTGGGAACCGAAGCGACACTTGACGCATGTAGGCGAGCTCTTGCACAGATATAATGTCGAGCACAGCCTAGCGGTCAGAGTTGTCGGGATGGACAGGGTTATCGCAGGAATAGACGCGATGCCGGAACAGGAGAAGGTGGCGCTAGCCACGGAGTTGCGGAGGAAGGGCTTGATCCCACCAAAGGAGGAAGTGCCGGCTCAGACGGAGGGTTTACCCGTCCTACGCCAAGGGCACTGGGACCATTTAATTCACCGGTATAAGCCGAAGATGGAATCGATCGGCTATCCGACACGCTATTTATGGGACCCGATTACGGACCGAAGGAATATTATAGAGAAATTCCCTGTGGACGGGGAAAAGGGTTTTTATCGGGACACCTCTGTCGAGGTTTAAATCTATTTTTCGACTTCCAAAAGCCCGGACTATCCCTCTTTTACTACCGTTATGTGGGAGAACCAGTGGATGTTGAACGCCATCCTCGGCTTGAAAGGATGGTACACAAGTCTCCTCCCTGATGTTGGTATGGATGAAACCGTCGGTGCAATCGTCGGGACGACGACCCTAGGAGGGGGGTAATGTCACGATTTCGATCGTTCCAACGCCACGTGACCAGGACGATCTCGATCGGGTGAAAACGGAGGTATCTTGCCAGCCGGCGAATGTTGGGAGCTGGTTGGCAGGGGACTCTAGATTGGAAGGGGCTTCGTAGGGCAGTGCATCTGATAGACGGGATTGGGGCACGTGGGACTATGACATCATAGGCACATGGAAGGAGAGAGGCGCTGCGGCATGAGGCCTAGGGACCGCTTGCGTTGTACATTTAATTATATATGACAGGTTGATCGGTTTCATGATATTTATAGAATACATGCAGAGTACATGCACCACTGTAGAATAGTATAAGTAGTGTAGCTTGACGCTGTATTCTTTAGTCTTTTATTCCAGTTTCTTCTTCGCTCCTCTTACCCTCCACCCCCCAATCCCTTGTCACTCTGACTTGGGACGGAGACTGAGCCTAGTTGTGACAGTATGACACTGTGTAAGGGATGTATGGATGCTCTGATAATGTTCCATGTTGTTCAGAGCTCTCACAAGTTGTCTAGACCACAGAATTCGGACGCAGGTGTCCAGACTAGGCACGTGATTTAACCCTACCCAAAATGGTAATTTGATGCCATCATTAGGGTTTGTTTCACTTTTTCAGCGAACAAAAAATAAAATCTTCTTTGATCGACTAAACAAGCACAATGGATCTTCTTTATGGGTCCTTTGAGTGTTTCTGGGGTGTTTTAAGTCAACTCGTGATAAGGGTGTAATGTAGTTAGAGTTTCAAAGTTTTGACTTGTTTACTGCCAAAAGCGGAACCGTGATGTGATGACGGGCACTGTACTACTCAATGCTCATCTTGATTCGAACAACCCACTTGGAAAGTGAGACGAGAAGTTGATTTCAAGCCAACTTTTCCAAGTCGCTCTCCATCCCACTCTTTCCTTCGAATGAAGAGTGGGAGAAGAATTCATTCAAAACAGTGCAAGATTACAATAAAAACAGTAAACGAGTACCTGAATTACAACCTGAGCCGGACTCGAACCGACGACTCCCATTGAATCACTCCAGTTGCATTGGATGAATGAAATTCGGGTGTGATACTGTTCACCGCCAGGTCTGCATATGTAGCCCTGCAATTGAGCTGAGTTGTACTGAATTTTCACTCGAATATCCTGCGCGAAAGTCTGAGACGGCAACAATTGATGTAACCAAACCACACGTACCTTTTTGAACCCCATCCATCAAATTCATCCCTACTCGTTCGTTCGATTCAAAATGGACTGAGTGGGAGAGAGAAAATTCAATAAAAACAGTCCAAGACTCGTTGTGAAGCCCCTGAACCGACAACTCCCGCAGAACCACTTCTACTTCCTACGATTTTGATTCTGCCATCGTCCATCCATGTCGCGAGTTCAGAATAGATGTTGACAAAAAAAACCTCAATGTTATGGAGCGAAGGCCTGGGTCGGATTCGAACCGACAACTCCCGCTGATGCAAGAATTAGATATGGGTATAATGCCTTCCACCACCAGGTCTGCTTGGCCTTGCAATCAAACTGGGGTTGCAGTGCTGCGTTCGAGCTCCACGTTCCGCCAGACGAGAGTAATTAATTCAAGCTCACCTTACCTTCAATTCTTTTCGAACCGCACATGCCCTCCATTTCGTCAGCTCCTTGAAGTGAAAGGCAAGATGTCTAAGAAAAAGAAAAAAAGTTATATACCCGACGAAGCGCACAACCTGGGCCGGACTCGAACCAGCAATGCCTGTCCATACGTTTGAACGTTTGATAACACACACAGGACACGGGTATGATGCCTTTCACCACCAGGTCTGCAGTGCTGCAATTCAGCTGGAGTTGTACTACAACTTTACTCAGATATCCCGCGTGGATAGTCTGAGATGAGAACAATCGGCTTCAAAATTTAACCAAGCCACACGGCGTATCTTTTTGAACCACATCAAATTCAACCTCCGTTCCCACTTGTTCGCTCGAGTGAGAGTGGACTGAATGGATAAAAAATACAATAAAAACAGTGCAAGGGTGGTTGCCAAATCCACAACCTGGGCCGGACTCGAACCGGAGATGTTGGCAAAAAGATTCCCATCCTTACTCCTACGACCTGGGCCGGATTCGAACCGAGGACTCCCGCTGACTTCTCCGGCTCCTAAGAATTAGATACAGGTATGGTGCCTTCCACCACCAGGTCTGCTCAGCCTTGCGATCGAACTCGGCTTGAGTAGTGTTGGGTTCGAGCTCCACGTTCCGCCAGACGAGAGTAATTAATTGAAGCTCACCTCACCTTCAATTCTTTTCGAACCGCGCATGTAATGATTCAACCTCCATCTCGTAAACTCCTCGAAGCGAAAGAGAAGGTTCTGAGAAAAAAGAAAAAAACTTATATACTCGAGGAACCCGCACAACCTGGGCCGGACTCGAACCGGCAACTCCCGTCCGTACGTTTGAACGCTCTTCCTAGTAAACACGGGTATGATGCCTTTCACCACCAGGTCTGCACACTCAAGTTGTGATTGAGCAGCCAATGAACTCTTTATTACGGGCTCGTACGCACTTCAACACAGAACGATTGAGTTCTCACCCTTTTTTGAACTACACGTATAATAATTCAACCTCCGTCCACACTCATTGGTTCCATTCAGAGTGCAATGAATGGATCAAAAGTGCATTAAAAACAGTGCCAGGGCGGTTACCAAATCCACGACCTGGCCGGACTCGGACCGGAGATGCAGGCAACAAAAAACCCCTTCTACCGTAATACGACCTGAGTCGGGTTCGAACCAACGACGCTGACACATTCAACTCCGCTTTCAACGGAATGAGACATAGATATGATGCCTTCCGCCACCAGACTTGCGGAGCTTTGCCAGAGGACTAGATTTAACCAAGCCGCACATACACTAAGTGGACAAAATAAATGTCCGATGGGTTTTCGGACATTTCTCGACCACCAGTGAAGATTTTGACCCCAACTAAGATACCAGATAGATTAGATATCTTACGTCGACGTTACTAGCATATTGATCAGATCAAATAAATTGATGTGCCATCAGATTGGCCCAAACAAGAAATCCGGCATTTTTCAACTCAATCAGCAATTTTTTGTGGGAATATTTAAATCGGCCAAATCATAGCCTAGGATGACTAGGTGCATGCGTCGCATGCGCACACCTTGCTTCCTAAGCCCAGTATCACCCATTTCCCATTATCTTGTGATTTCCAGCCCAAAATAATATTTTTCACCCAATATAAACTTGAAAACTAGATTACCGGGTCGCAGACCCACTGCTATTCACCAATGCGACCCTCACTGCTGTCCTCCATAAACTCCAATACGCTGCCTCTTGTCTGGCCTACTACTGCCGGAAGACCTCGGCGGCCTTGCGCTCGTGATGGTTAGTGATTAGTGCTGGCCATAAATACGATACGCCAAAATATATTTTGAACTAGTGTAAGCCCGTCAAAAATTGACAGCCCGGGGTATGTGCATTGTGACTTAGATATACTATATGTTCTCCTCCTCCCGTTCTCTCAGGCCCTTCTTATAGTATCTCTTTTGTCTTGAACCTCGCTGAAATTTGACAGCGTCAGATCCATTCTCAGTGTTCTTGCCCTGGCACACTGTCAAATCCTGCCCAGCTCCTGAGGATGGTTAGACCGGTAACCGATCTCTCGTATGAAGTGGAAAAATGTTCATAGAGAGACCGGTCGATCTGGGTTTGAATTTACATAAGACCCGAGCGATCACGTTCCTGGCACGTGTTTTCCCTCCTGCCTGGGGGATGCTAGAGGTAAATCTCACTGATAATTGCCAGAAAAATTTGATAAGACATCCATGATATGGTATTTAGTACCTGTATCTCTGAAACCATGAAAATCGCAGTGAACAGAGCAAAATGGACGTGTTTTCTCTAAATGGGTGAAAATAATGCTGGTTCACATGACATCTGGAAAACCGTAGCCGTGATGTAGTTATGAGCACTATGAGGCCCTATGCAGCACTATGCAGCACTGCATTCACAGCACTATGCAGTGCTGCATAGTGCTGCATAGGGCCTCATAGTGCTCATAGCTACATCACAGCCACAGGTTGCTACATAGTACTGCATAGTACTATACAGGCATTTTAGTTTTCCAGATGGAGACCCAAATGAAAGCAATCCAAAGGGTTCTAGGAGATATCATACAATGCTTAGGGCATTTTGGAGTGTCTTCGAGTTTTTTTCTGCCCCAATTCCGTGCACAGCGACTCCTCCACGGCTGAAAACATGTGCCAGAAACGTGATCGCTCAGGTCTTATGTAAATTCAAACCCAGATCGACCGGTCTCTCTATGAACATTTTTCCACTTCATACGAGAGATCGGTTACCGGTCTAGAGGATGGTCCCTATTTTTCTTTTTTCCTTACTTTCCAACTGATGTGCCCGATTTCCTCCTCCTGACTCTGTCGTGTTGACAGGAAGCACAAGTATGACTAAGGTTAGTAGAGTTTCCCCTACTACATACCACAATTCTAAGCAGGATCAGAGGGTCCGACTCTGCTGATGTGCAGGCAGCATAGAAACTCCTTCGGCATCTGCGGCTTCTGCCTTGGCAGCGGCAATGCTGTGCAGCACGAAGCAATGCCATCTCTCGGTGTTTCCGGCCCGGCAGGAGTCCTGCCAAGTGCCTCGGCACGAAAGAGGCCCTTCTCGGTGTTTCCGGGTCGGCACGAGTACTGCCAAGGGCCTCGGCACAAGAAAGGCCACTCTCGGTGCTCTGGGCCGGCTCGAGTCCTGCCGAGTTTCCGGGTCTTGCTGAGTTTCTCGGGCATGCGTGAGATGCTGGAGGTCTGGGCCCGAATAGTTGTCCCCCCTGCTCTGTATTATAGTATAGATATATTCGAATACATACGAATACAATACGGCCCCAGGACCTCCACCAGAATATGAATACAGCTGAATATGAATACAATATGATATGGATATAATACGATACGTGTCCCATCGTATTCAAATATATTTGAATACTCTGAAGTTGGCTTTTGCCGCCTTCGGGCCTCCGCCGGGACACATCGGATCAATGCATTCTGGCGGCAGGCCTGCAAGCCGAGTCTGATCTGCACTGACCACCGCTGGTCCGGCCTCGGCTTCAATCAATCAATGAGGTGGTGTGATCAAAGTTGTGATCCGGGGTTTGAAACACACCGACTATCGATAGTGGCTACCTGCTGGTCCCCAAAGAACCAATTCATACATTGGGAGGGGTGTGCAAGGACCTTCCAACACTCTGGCAGGGTTTTGGTCCAGTGTGAGCCTCCTTTTCTCTGACTGCAGGTGGCTCAGAATATATTTGAATATATTCATATTGTATTCATATTCAGGCCGTTGAATATGAATACAATAACACTAAGAATACGATACGGGCCCGCGGGGGTGAATACGATATGAATATGAATACGATACGCCATTTGCCATATTGTATTCATATTTGGCCAGCACTATTAGTGATTTTACGTTTGGCAGAGCGAGAAGGGACACTGCATCAATCGTCTCCAGGCGTTCGTGTTTGACCGTAAATTCCTTGACGAAAGGCAAAATCACGTGCTGCGAGGTGTCGATACGTGTGCATTCCACTTTGCTTATTTCTAGAATTTCCAAGCACGTAGTGGCCTCCAGTGTCTTGGCGAGGTCCGACCAAGATTTCTGCATGTAGCGGCCAAGATCTACGAGGCGTAAGCAAACAAGAAAAGTGAAAGCACGTGTATCTGCTTAACAGGCCGGCGCTTTCTCAATATTCAACTCCAGTAAGTGGCTGCTGTTATAGAATGGGGCAGGGAATATTGGAGTGTATGGCCTGTTGCTTAGCAAACCATACGGCAAGTTGAATGAGACTGACAACCTGCGCAGACCCTCGGTGTTTGCAGTTTAGTTTGCAATCAATCGCAAGCCATTCAATCCTCACAAAGTGTGCGACGAGGAATGGGAATATGTCCGACAATACATCTTTCGCGGTTCGATAGCCTTCATTCCAATGCGCGAGATGGAGGCATATTGACAACGGAAAACTTTTCGTGCGTTTGAAGGAGGAAGTGACACATCCACAGGAAGTCGCCGGAGTAATGGAAAGCGACGTCCATAGCCACGGGGTGGAGAGTAGAGAATTTTCCGTGCCTCCCGAAAGTCTCGCCAATCCCTTGCTTTTGGCACGCTCGAGCAGAAAATATCCAAAAGCGATTCTGTGGGTAACTTGGCAATGTAGTTCTTGATGCCGAGGACATTGTTGGTTGTAAGGTCAGAGCCCATATTGTGCACAAAGCAGTGGAGGGGACAGACGAGCAGTGGGAGGCTAGCAAGGGAAGCAATGGTTATCATATCTAATCTTGATTTGCGGTGCGTAAATATTTGTTTTTAGTAGACTCCTAACAAATCCAGGTTCCCCGCCGTCCTAGTGTTTTGACGTGTGTTGGCACAATCTAATCTCAAGTTGCGGTGCGTAAATATTTGTTTTTAGCAGACTCCTAACAAATCCACCGTCCTAGTGTTTGGACGTGTATTGGCGCAATCTAATCTTCAATTGCGGTGCGTAAATGTTTGTTTTTAGCAGATTTATGTAAGCATTTGATGGACTTTCGACTGTGGGGGACCTAGCTAAAGCAAGGTGATCTAATGACTTTGTCTGCTTGCCTCATGCAAAAATATACAGGGAATAATGCGCTACATCGGCTGGAAAGTGGGCAAAAACAAGGGAAATTGGCTTGTGATGGCCCAAAAATGGTCAAAATCACCATTTTTGGTAGCGTTTGTAGCGCATTATTCTCTGTATATTTTTGCATGATGCAAACAGACAAAGTCATTAGATCATCCTAGGCTATGATTTGGCTGATTTAAATATTCCCACAAAAAATTGCTGATTGAGTTGAAAAATGCCGGATTTCTGAGAACGATGGAAGTATAGGTATGATGGCGGAGACTCCGCCGGAGTCCGGCGGAGGCCGGACATCACGTGCCGGACACTCGTTGGAGCGTTTCGCTCTAGGCAAATGTCGAAGGGATTTCCCGTGAATGATTGCTGGGACGTTTAGTCTCCAGCTCTTTTCGCAACATGAATAGTCCAGGTTTTCTCTTCACTGGTTCCCTCCATGTATTCTGTCCAAGCTTTCACTCTACTTGGCCTACTTAAGGCATTTACTTTGTTTGTTTGGCTGAGGATCTTCTCTACAATATTTACGTGTTGGGTTCCACTGGAATGGATCGCTGCAGCTTTCTGACTTAAGGAATGCCTCTGCTCAATATATTCCGGAGATGCGAAGTGGTCACGTGAATTCAACGCGGCGTGTCTGTATGTCTCTGTTTGTTACCTATGCGGCTTGAGTGGCTTGGTCTCGTGCAAGCCTGGCAGCTTTGCCCAGCTCACTGGTTCCGCCTGCAATGTGGCCTTGCCGTGCTTCTGTTGGGCCATCTCTATGGTCAGGACGTTGCTGAGCTGGGTGCTGCCCCAGTAACTTTTCATTTTGTCTTTCCCAAGAGGCAACCGTCCTTAAAATTTGCCACACAGGGTCGGAAAAGTGCAATAAGACCCTCCAGACCCATCCTACCCTATTAGCCGAGCACAGCCACATCCAAATCGGGTAATTTTCTCAGGAAAAGTGACTGAAAAGGGGATTTTCTACTGAAATCTGGGCTTGATATAGGCCATTCTGCGTGAATCTGTTGTGTTTTGAGTCGATTTCTGTCGTACGGAATGGACATTCTTCACCGTTCCACGCGGAAATGTACCCCTGAAAAACTCGATTTTTTCTCAACCCTTCTAAACGTGTTTTCAGAGCTGTCCAAACAAATTCCAAAAAGTGAAATAAGGGGTCCCAGACCCACCCTACCCTTCGAGGCTGTGTCTCGGCATCTTCCGGTGGCTGCCTCTTGGTCTTTCCACATTTTCCATGACTGGCTCCTCCCAGGTTTGATGCACCCTCCGACCGCTACAGACCCAACCCATCCAACTCGTGTCTCACTCGCACCCACACCCGCACCGTCTAGTCTCCCCGGTGTCCTGGCATTCCCGGCGCATTGTCGTCGGCATCACCGTGTCCCAGATACTCACCCTGTGAGTATTTTTACCTTGTGTTTATTCTTTCTGACACTGTTGCTCCCCAGCGCCTTTTGCCCAGGATTCGTGTTGGAGGCACTGCCACATGAGCGGAGGCTTCGCACGTGCGAAGTCGCCGCATTTTCACCCACGTCGCCTCGCCGTCTCCGCCACCACGCCGCCCTCGCTCACAGACCGTCCGAGGCGGACAACAGGCCGCGCTCAACAGCTGCGCGGGTGGTTCGCGCTGCTTACGCCGCGCCTCCAATGTCAACGCCAACACCGGTGAGACGGGGGCTCTCGAAGTACGGCGGGAAAATGTGCTATCTAGCCGCTAAATGCAAATGGACAAATGATCTATCCACTATACACTAACAACCAAATCACACTACAACCAATCACTCCTCTTGTATTGAGAGCTTTGAGTCGGGTAGTTCGGGGTTTGAATCAACGGTTTGTTGACCCTATAGCTAGTCTGTACTCGTAGGGGTACTTGCTAAGATCGCTACTCAATTAAGGTGTCTTATTTGAGTAAGGTTCTTGGATATTGTCTGGGTAGTTCTGGTCTTATTTCAAGACTAATGCGGTACAATGTACGATGTTTATAGAGTTTTAATGACACAGGGTCGGGTTTGGGTGTCTAATAGATGGGTTTGTGGTTATACACCAAGGTTTTTAGGTGGCTTTCGGCCTTAAAAGAGCTTTCGGCTCAGTACAGATGTTCGGCTTTCGGCCTTAAGAGAGCTTTTGACTCAATATGATTCAACGAGACTGGTTCTGACGGCTTTCGGCCTTAAAAGAGCTTTCGGCTCAGTACTGATATCGGCTTTCGGCCTTATTCAAAGGGTTTTCGACCCAGTTCTCGATGTTTCTTATATTCTTAAGGTCTGATCCAAATCCAAATCTATTTCTGGTGCTAGGTGTCTGTGGGCTAGGCCCGAGCTAATCAAATCTAGTGGAACAAACAAGGACAACCAACTCTGGTGCCTGCCTCCAAGGGATATGCGCTCCCGTTCCTGCCCTTTCTGCCCCTTATTTATACTACTCTCAACCTGCTTACACTACTTGGTTTACGCTACTTGCTCTCTAATATGACTCGTACGGCCTCCTGTCTCCGTCGGCGTCCCTCGTTCTTGATTGGCCAGTAAAGGCGTGCTCTGACAGTTGCACACGGTCGTTGGTTTGATCCATCAAGGAGCTCTTCTTGGCAACTGATGCCTTGCTCGAGTAAGGTCTTCTTCGTCTGTGGCTCTATGTCCCGAGCCCGGAAGGATCTTCTTCGTCTAGCCTGCCATCGTAGCTTCAATACGGTACCCCATAGTCATAGGTTAGCTCAACCCGTCTATCCATGATTCGATTAGGAACCTAGGATGCCTTATCCGATTTAAGGATTATCGCGATCTCTATAGTGATGCTGGTTGCCTAGATCCGGAATTGCCGGTTCTATTCTTGGATGCTATCCGTCTTGGCAGTATCTGCCTTCTCTCAGTAGCCATTCCCATCCTGTGGCCTGAACACGCTAGTCCCTCGTGTCAAACACGGACAATCTTAGTCTAGTCAATCTTTTTATGAAGGACTTGGTTCCGCCACTGTGCAAATATGATAGTTTCCTTCCCATCTCCTTGGTAAGTGTCCCAGCAAGCAGCCTTAGGCTTTATATAACCTAGTTTCTCTGCCACGATAGTCTAGTTCCTTACTCGAGTAAGACATATATTGGCCCCATTTGTGGAGGTACCGCTATAGATCCTCCTGGTTCATTTCCTAGTGCTATTAGACTTGTTAGGCTACTCGTTCGGAGCTCCCGAAAGCCTCTTAGGTATGTAGCACACATGCTTGACAGCTGGAAATGCGTAAAATGCGCAAATTCAGGTGTACTTGATTACACGGCTTATCACCGGCACGAGCACAGACACGAACATTAGCCACAGCACGGACGCCAATGCTAACACAAGAGGAACAGGGTGGGGGCCAAGGCGCCGCAGCGCCTGAGGGGCGGAATTGTGAGTCTCGTTTCGCTTGGTTATTTTCATTTTCGTTGCTCCGGACTGCTATGCTATCTGACGGTAGTAGATACGATCTGATACATCCATCATCCCTCCGTTACATGACTCCCTGCTCCGCTCCACATGGGACGTCGTACCGCCTGACATACGCCCGCACCTCTATGACCACGGGAGTGCGGGTGCGGGCCTGTGCGTCGACACCCAAACAGCAGGGGAAGGGTGGGAGCACGGGATGCAGATGCTGAGTGACACGACCTCGCTCGAGTCAGCATTCAGTCCATGTTGATACCCCAGCCCGCGTACACCTCTGTGTCCATGTCAGCACTGTTATCTGCGTCCGCGTCTGCGTATGCACCGGTATCAGGTGTGTTGGCCGCTTCCTCATCCAGAATCACATCGGCATCGACAGGAGGTACGCGTTGCTTCCACCCATACCCATACCGCCCCTGCGCCGTCTCCTTCCGCCTCCACCGTCTCGCATCCGTGCCCCAGCACCCTCCCTCGAACGTCGACTTCAACGCTTCCCTTCAAACCTTTGCTTCAAGACCTCCCTCAAGCCTTCCCCTGTGACATATCCCTTCAAGACTTAGCTTTGGACTTTGGGAATATCCTAGACTTTGCTTCAGGTATTAACCCTCAGCCATTCGCTTCAAGACTCTGCTCCAGGGATCATCCTAGGTCATTTGCTTCAAGACTTTGCTTCGGGAATCATCCTCAGTTATTCGCTCCAAGACTCTGCTGCGGGAGTTTTCCTCAGTGGTCTGCTTCATGCCCTTCACGGAATCATGTTCATTGGTATATTGCTACTTTATTACCTCCAGTACTTATGATGTTTAGTGTATGATGTACATGTATTGAGGTGCAATGTTACCGCAATGTTACAATGTACAAGAGCACACCGCCCAGGCACTTCACCTGAGTCTTGTACATGATCAGTGTGTTGACTCTTGCGAGACAAAGCCACGGAGAGTCAGTAAGAGCTGTCAGAGATCCACAAATTATTTTTCATCCCATTACTTAAAGGTTGGAGCTTGAGCCTTTTATTTTAAAAGCCTTCCAATACAGCAAAGCCAGATCAACCAACAAGTGTTGCCAAATAATTGTGGCACACTGAATGTGTTGCTTCCATGGCCTGCTCACACCACCTCCAGGTTCATCCACCTCGAACAGGTTTCACCGCATCTGCATCTGCTCCATTCATGCCCTCTGCTATATACCAGGGCCTATTGCCAGGCTCGGGTGCCGTATATTGGCACCCTTTCCGGTTCTGATACTCTGGGTGGTTCACCTCCCTTCAGTTGCCACTTCAAGGATTTTCAGCTCCAAGCATTCCGCTTAGGAACTTTGCTTCAAGACTCTGCTTCAAGCATTCTGTTCCAGGACTTCGCTTCAAGACCTGCCTCAAGACTCTATTCAAGCAGTCTGCTTCAAGACTTCCTTTCGAGACTTGCCTCAAGGCTTGGTTCCAGTATTCTGCTCCGAGACTTCGCTTTTTGAAGACTTGCCTCCCTTTCAAACTTTGCTTCAATCAAGAACTTCATGTCGGGCGCGCAACCCCAGCTAACCTTAGCAGCCACTGAATTAACCGTCCAAGTGTCCGAAACAAAAATTGCTAGCCCTTTCGAGACTCAAATACTCTGGCACTACATACCATTCATGTACATACTGCCGGTTGAAGTTAACAGAATGCAGTACATACCGGGACAACTGCCACAGAGCTGTGCAATACTAAGAGTTTGGAGACCAAAACCAGATTTCAAGCTGGACAAAAGTAAAATGGGTTGAATGCGCAGAACACACCATTCAACCAAGACACAGAGTCTGTGAAACGATCAGGTTCAAAGGCATAAAATCAAGGAGAAGGAAAGAGAACAATACTATATGCAATTTGAATACTTGGAGGAAGTACATGAGAGGAATTCTTCCGGGGAATCCTTTGAGAGAATGGCTCAAAGGCTTCCATGTTTCTTTGGAGGCAATCTGGTTAAACCTCCAACATGGATCCTTAGAGAGAAAACAGGTAGAACAGGCATAAATGGAATGCCCAGAGTGATTTTCTCTGGCTATTTACATGCACGAGATTGCTTGAGGAAAAGGCTGGAGGCATATCGCTGAAGGGATTGGTAAGCCAACTCTCCGCCGGACTCGGCGGAGAGTCCGGCGGAGTCGTTTCTCCGGCATCATACCCATACTTTCATCATTTACGGATTTCTTGTTTGGGCCAATCTGATGGCGCATCAATTTATTTGATCTGATCAATATGCTAGTAACGTCGACGTAGGATATCTAATCTATCTGGTATCTTAGTTGGGGTCAAAATCTTCACTGGTGGTCGAGAAATGTCCGAAAACCCATCGGACATTTATTTTGTCCACTTAGTGTACCCTTTAGAAATTTGAACCACATAAAATACAATTGCAGTGAAACTCGTTCGTTCAAGTGAGAGTGATAGTTGAAAACAGTGCAAGGGCGGTGACCAAAGCCACGACGGAGCCGAAGATGTTGGCAATTTTTTTTGAAAACAATCTTTACCGACCAATGACTTGGGCCGGACTCGAACCGATACTGCCGCTTGGATTTAATCACTTGTGGCCTATATCACCGCTAATTCTCTCCTCAATTTTTCCCTACTCATATTCAAGGAGCCATTGACTCTCTGAATCAAAAATGATTGCATGTGGAAAATAGCTAGCATTTACAGCGTAAAATTACATGGCGTGTCGGAAGGGACCGATCAAAAGCCATACGAGAAGCTATCACCATTGAATGACGCCCAACCATTCTATACGGGCATGTAAATACAGCCATCATACCAACTACCAACGCACCTCAAAACATTCGTCGGCGATGTAGTCCAATGCGGTAGTGCAATTCCCGGGAGTAGCGGTGGTCTCGATATTCAATGCGTAGAATGCACCTTTATGAAATGGAAATGTGCAGGCAGAGTGAACAATTCCTAATACTCACATGCAAGGCCCGGACTTTCCAGAGTTCCCGGCCAGCAGCCTGTTAATTCAGTCTTCTCGTCTGCCGCGAACTGGGGAGCCGTGACGAACACAGGAGATCAGCACATGCAGTTGCGACAAAAGAAAGAGGCTACGGTGGTACCACTGATCATGTCACAAAAATACGGGGCCAGGGGAGGACAGCTTTCGTCGTAGCCTCCCGAATAGGTAGGACCCCCGGTGTAAATTGCGTCGATAAACTGCGCCCATGCGATGGGGAGGGATACGAGGCTCAAGATCTGCGTAGAAGGCTACATGAATGGCATGGGTGGGTGGATGCACGGATGCTTACTGCGCTGGCGGTAAAATGCATGGATTCGCGCATATGGGTCGAAAGATCAGAGGTTTATATGCAAGCTCAAAAGGCGGAGTAAGCGAGGCGCGAAGCGCCGAGCGAGCCAGATGTCGAGTAGATACTAGAATGAGTAGAGGAAGCGGGGCCAGGACAGGATGACGTTGACGTGAACTCGGACAGGCCGTGGGTTTCGTGTTGATATCCAAAAGTAACTTGGGAAAGAATAGTCTAGACGCTACAACATGTTCAGTGAGGGATACAGCTCAGACGCGCTTTGTCATGTTAGGCTGAGGTTGGCAAAATGCTTCGTGTGTAAGCTGTAATCCGAGCAGATAGCGACTCTTTTGCAGAAACCGGGTAAGGAAAATGTGACGTGACGTAGGCCGCGAAGTGGTGGTTATAGAGGGTCTTGCCGGCGTGCCTCCGCTGGCAGGACAGGTGTACTACCCAAACCGGCAAACTGGGGAGAAAAAGGGAATGCTTAGAAGATCTAGGTCCTCCAATATGTATTCCTGGTACCGCCTTAGGTTCCAGGTCTACGTGCCAGAATTGCAATCCCCGATCCTGGCGGTAACTTCCAAATCCAAGCGCTTGATAGGCCATCCTACAAGGGGGAGAAAACGCGAGCCGAAATTGTCTCTTGCCTCCATCATCGTGGCAAATTCAAGGAATACGATTTCGAACCACATGCACGTGACCTTGGTTCAATCTCTGAGTCTCGATCCAAATCCTCATACGCGCCGCCGATAAATTTCCGGTAAACTTATAATCTATTTCCTCCTCTTAAATCCAAAGAATTGTATATTCTCCAGCGATGTCGACTGGCCGTATTCGAGTCATTCAGCAACTAAAATGGAAGGATAATCGAAAAGCTTGGTTTCGATTACTGTATTGTACTGTATAACACATACATTCCGAGGGGAGTGTCTCTTTTAGTGGTACATGTGAGATATAGCTAGAGGCTTGATCATGACAAACGTTCAAATAAATTAATCAATAAATACCCGCCCCCAACGACTCTTCATTTCGCGTCGGAATCTCCGTCCTCGGAGTCGGGACATCCGCCGTTGTCAGGTGAACCCAGACTGCGTATATGCGGACTTCGTGGGACGTGATCTTCGGCGGACAGTAGGCGGATGGTTCTACGACGACGCCTTGCTGTGCATCTATGAAAGGGACCTACGGCCAGATCGAGATCCCCGACACCGCCAGCCTCCCCGACGCAGGGTATCATAAAACGTGAGTGACCCGCCGCATCGAACGGGGGGCCGGAATCGCGGATGTGGGCGTACAGCGAATCCAGAGGCTCGATACCGCCCGCCTCCCCGACGCAGGGTGCCATCCAACGTGGGCGACCCGCCGCATCGAACTCGCGTAGGATAGGGGTGTACAGCAAATCGAGATCATGAAGGTAAGTCGGTGTCGAGTGGAGGCGTGTCATATCCCCACTGCGTCCCCTGTGATTACCAGGCCTTCGGTCGCTTGTTGTACATGGGTCGCTCGCCTTAGGGGGACGATGAAGCAAAAAAGGAGCTGCGTACCGTGCACGGCGGGGCGCAGTGGGATCTATAGAGGTCGAGGGGACGGTGCCGCCCATGGTGTGCACAATGAGCTCCACGAACTCCATGACTTTGGCGGAGGTGAGCGTGGCGGCGCTGCGCTCGGCTTCGAAGCGGGCGAAGATTTCGAGTGTGTCCATGTTGAGAAGATGAGTAGGAGTGTGAGGAGGTAGTTTGGGGCGGATAATGGGCTTGACGACGACGACTGGGGTTCGCCAAGCACCTCCGTGCGCTGGATCCGGCAGATTAACTTCAGCACCCTTCTCGAGTAGGGCAGTCACCGGATCCAGGGGCCCAGTATCGCACGCCGTGGGGTATCCTTCGGCTTCGGATTCGTCCAGCAACAGGTTTAACCATATGTCGGTTACCGTTGCACCGGGGATCTGACGCCGGATCAGCTAGGTACACAGAAATCGACAATTGTTGTCACCGAACTTACGTTGGGAGCATAGTCGAGCGAATATTTTTCATGCGCGGCATTGGCGTTGTTCGAGGTACTTGACGCGTTCTGCAGAAGGCCATTCGGGGGACTAGTTGCGAAGTTTGGCCGAGAAACGGGCACAAATTTGCTCCTCGGCATTATTTCGAACCACTTCGAGTCAACAATGGGGGAAAGTTTCACGGGCGGAAGTAGGGAGGAGCGACGAGCGAGCTTGTAGCCGCTGAGGAGCACAGTTTGATTGGCCCCCCAGGTTTCTTCCCCCGAGTTGCGTCGAGGGCCAGAATTGAACGAACGATTAGAGCCCTCCTCCCATTCCCATGTGTGCGACGTGCCGGCAGCGCCAATCTGGACGGCCTTGAACCTCATAGAGACCTGTTCATCGCCCGAGTGGTTTTCAACCGCCGCGACGTTCCAGGGCGTCGACATGGTCACGACAGTATTGAGGTACAGATCACCTCTCCCGATCATGCGCCCAAGGTCGCCGTTGACAAACGCGTACCAGCTCTCCGCGTGTTTCAACGCGTTGTCGCGGAAGGCCTGTAGCCCGCGCAAATCTAAGCTCGATGCGCCTTGCGGCAGACAGAGCACCGCCGTCTTCTTCGAATTCATCGACACCTCGACGACCGCGTTTGCATCGAGCAGCAAAAATCTGTACGTGCTTATGAGAAGAGATTTTATTGGCAGTAGAGACAAATAAACTTGCACGTTGCTTGCGATTCCTGCGTCCACATCGACGCGTTTCTTTTTGACGGTCGTGTTGGAAATATCGGATCCTGAAAGATGGCAATGGGCTTGTCTTGCGATGTCTCCAGGGCGTAGTGTGACCTGCTCATAGCCCGCAGGGACCCCGAATCGGTTGCTCGGATCATTAAGTTCTCCGTTCAGCATGACAGGGTCTGCCGAGGTCTGAGTGCCGTCCTCAGACTTTTCGACGCCAAGGTAAGCTGTATTTGAAGTTAAATTTGGCGAAATCGCCTCAACGTCATCTTCAGACGGAGTTTCGCAGGCATCGATGGAGAGGATCCACTCCGGGACCCTATGGTGCTTCGACGACGATGGTGCCGGTGAGGAACGATTTAGATCTGTAGGCTGAGATTAGCGGATAGCTGTGACTTGAAGGGATGATACTTGCCGAAGAAATCGGGCGATTCGGGTTGAACCATCGAATCGACGTCGTAGAATTCGGGACCCGACAAGTCGAGTTCGGTGCGAATACCGGCCTCAAACGGAAGACTCCCCGCTTCGGGACTCGAGCATTGTGGCGACTGGGTACATAAATCATCGTCATTCATGGCTTGTACATTCCAAGAAATTTTTTGGTCAGTCGATGAGGAAGCACTGTTGTCAGTGTTCCGACGTTGAAGGTATACACCCCCTGGAAAATAGTGAGTCAACTGCGTAGTAATGCCGGATAGCATGACTTACCCGAGGAGGTTTGGATGTTGAACTTATTTGACATGCGCCTGATGAGTTCAGAACGCTCGGGGACTTCGTCGTCAGCCTGTAGAATGGGTTAATTTGTATATATGTTGAAACTGGTGTCACCTACTTCGTCTAATATGGAGGCCCATTCGTCATCGTGCGTGACGGCCACAGTTGCATCGGGGGCCTAATTCCGATTGTAAGATGCTTTGAGCTGTGAAGAGCACGCTTTACTCACACAATCAAAGAGATGATCGTTGATGATGCAAGACGGGTGATATAGCTAAAGGCATCCAGTTACGCAGAGATCGACAATCATCACCGAACTCACGTTGGGAACGTAGTCAAGCGAATCTTCAAAGGTAATTGGTTGAATAGGCCCAGCGGTAACACGTATAGTGGAACGTACCAGAAGAGGCGGTCGACTTGTCGTCGTCGGCCTGTCGAATAGGTTAGCGAGTGTATGTTGAAGCTGGGGTCACGTACGTCGTCGAATGCTTCGTCGGTCAGCGTTACACCGGGAACCTAAGCCCGGATTGTAAATATATTTCGGCCGACGAAGAGGACCCTTTACTCACACAATCGAAGAGATGTTCGTTGGTTACACATGTCGGTTGATATAGCTAGAGGGATCCAGTTGAACAGAAATCGACAATCGTTGTTGTGGGACTCACGTTGGCATAGTCGATTTCATGCGCGGCATGGGCGTTGTCCGAAGTACTTGGCACGTTCTGCGGAAGGCCATTCGGGGGACTAGTTGCGAAGTTTGGTTGGGAAAAGGGCACAAATTTGTTCCCCGGCTTTATTTCGGACCACTTCGAGTCAACAATGGGGAAAACTTTCACGGGGCGCCGTAGTAGGATGGAGCGAGAAGCGACCTTGAAGCCGCGGAGGAATACAGTTTGATTGGCCCCCCAGGTTTCCTCGCCCGGGTTGCGTCGAGGGCCAGAATTGACCGAACGATAAGAGCCCTCCCATTCCCATGTGTACGACGTGCCAGCACCGCCAAACTGTGCGGCCTTGAGCCTCATCGAGACCTTTCCATCGCCCGAGTGGTTTTCAAGCGCCGCGACACTCCAGGACGTCGACTTGGTTACGCCAGTAACGAGGTACAGGTCACCTTTCCCGATCATGCGCCCAAGGTCGCCGTTGACAAACGCGTACCAGCTCTCCGCGTGTTTCAACGCGTAGTCGCGGAAGGCTTGCAGCCCGCGCAAATCTAAGCTCGATGCGCCTTCCGGCAGCAAGAGCACCGCCGTCTGCTTTGAGTTCATCGACACCTCGACGACCGCATTTGCTTCGAGCGGCGAAAATCTGTACGTGGTTATGAGAAGAGATGTTATTGGCAGTAGAAACAAATAAACTTGCACGTTGTTTGCGGTTCCTGCGTCCATATCGAGGCGTGTCTTTTTGACGGCTGTGTTGGAGATATCGGATCCTGGAGGATGGCATTGGGCTCGTTCTGCGATATCTCCAGGGCGTAGCGTGACCTGCACATAGCCCGCAGGGACGCCGAATCGGTTACTCGGGTCATTGGATGCCAGAGTAATGTTGAAAATGGTGTCGAAGGATCCATCCCGGGTCACGACTCCAACGTCTCCGATTCGTATTCCAATTTTTCTGTCCCTATCAGGAACATCATTGAGCGGGTCGGGATTGAACAAAGGATATCCATTGCCCGTCGGGAAGAGTCGTTTAGCGTAGATTTTACTGTCGGTCATCGTGAGTTTGCCTAGCAGAAATGGGTGTTGGGTTGTTGAAGCGTATGGTGGGGGGGGGCAAGATCGTCAAGACGGGGTACACACGGCTTTTGTGGGACGGCCAAAAGCTGTAGAGAACTAGCGGACCAGTGCAGCAAGAAGACGTGATGCTGTGATTCCGTCATGTTATATTTTGACTAGACAGTGGCAATGGATGCCGCAGGCGTTGCTTCCACGTTGCAGAGGTAGAAAAAAATGACCAAACTGCTGTTTCTTCCGCTGGATGTTGGAAGAACATCGGGCGAGATTTGTACTCCATCAAGAGTCTTTCGCACCGCTGGGACACTACCTGCAGGGACCGTTCAACGGGGTTCGGAGGCAACTTGAAGGGCAGCTGTGTGGGATGTTGTCATGTTTTATTTTAGAGGGGCGGGAGAAGCTACTAGTACTTACTTCAGCTTGACCGCAACAGTCCAAGGGGCTGTTTGACATACGCTATGAATTACAGTGCCTTGGGTCTTCTCCCGCCGAATGGCTCACCACGCGGCGGCTGAAGCTGGCTTGCAACTTGAAGTTTTTATGAAAACAGAGTTTAGACTTTCAATCAAGAGAAAACCAGAGGAGGGCATAGGACTCGGCGGTCGTGAAACAGAATCGATGATGGAGGTTGAGAGAAAATATAGCTTGAAGAATGGATGAGGGTGGGAGCAAGTTCAAAACTGGCGGTGTGATACCTTGTGATACTTCTCACCCACCGAACCGTGATATATGAAAACCTCTTGCTTAAAGACCCATCTGCCAGTGATATTTCAGGCCAGGGACCTTTCTCATGCGCAGCCATCCGAATGCCGCGAAAACCGTGGACTTGGGAGACAACGATCAATTAGTCTCAACACCACCGCGCCCGCGACGGCCACAAATTCGGCGCAATTACGGAAAAAAAGGAAGTAGGGGCTCTAAGTAGACTACATGTGTATATGATAATACAAAAGCGCTAGTAAGACGGCATAAAACAACCATTTTATGCGAAATGCATGGGATGCCTGTCCCGATTATCGCTTGCCCATACTCGACGCAGGTGAATGCGGAGCCTACGCCACAGAAAGCATGACATCTCGGCTGCGCCGCGGCACGACACAGTCCCGGTCGACAGCGCACACGCGGCCTCACAGTGGACCACGAGAGTGTGGGTCGTGGGCAGCGCGTCCGCGCCACGGGAATGCGCCTCGGGAGATTATCCCTTGTGTTGTCCGGGGGACGCGCACGATCCGCTGCAATAGCGCGCTGGTTTCCCGGCGACAGCAAGCGGCCTCGTAGCTGCGGCGCACCGCGACAGTGCGGGTCATGGGCAGGGCGTCCACGACGTGAGAGCGCACCTCGTCAGATCACCCATGATGCTGTGGGACGCGTACGGTCCGCTGTGACAATGCGTAGCTAGGAGCCCGCCCGTTCCGCGGCGACCTCATGGCGCGGGCAGGCCGGAGCAGAGCGTCCGCAGCATGCGAGCCCACTTCGGGCTTCGGCTGCGATGCGGATTGTGTCTCCTGCGGACAATCGCCGCACCAGCAGTCCCGAAATCTGGCGAGAAAGATCTCCGCATTAGCGAAAATAGCGATGTGCGCCCCAATACGAATGGCGAGCCCTTGAGACGATAGGAGGCATAGTGATGAGGACCAGATGGCACAAATTAGCCCCTCTTCTCAGTCCGTTCCTAGGTGCGCACTTTGGGCGCTATTTGCGACGCGTTTGGGACAAGGTGAAGGAGCATGAAGACATCTTGCCACGTTTCGAGTTGTGTTGGCACCAAATAGACCTGGGGATTTGGAGGAGAGGAGACGGAACGGCACCACTGCTGACGGAGGCGGCAGGGGAAGCAGAAAGAGACGGAATAGCACCCGAAGACGATCCCCCTCGCTGGGAGCAGCGCTGGATTATGTCTGCGGGGAAGACGATGGAGGCGGAGCCCACGCCCGGCGAAGGGAAGGAAACGGAGGCCTGACGCGGTGCTCAAGAACTGCATGGAGACGCTCGTGCACGGGGGGGGGGGGGGAGGCGGTCGCCGGTGCAGTTAAGTGCGGCGCGCCCTTCTTCGTCGGGATCTTGTTCGTCGAGTGCCTCGGCTGTCCATGCTGCCGGTCGCGGTGCAGGCGGGGGACGTGCTCATCCTCGCGAGCGACGGGCTGGGTGATAATCTGTAGGATGAGGATGTCCCTAAGTCTGGGCCTAAGTAGGTCTCCAGGTTTGAGCGGCTCAGCGTAACGCCTACTGCTAGGGCGGCGTTGTTCGGCCGAGTCGCAAGCTAGCAGCGGAGTTTTAATTGTCGCTGCGGCTTAAATATCTATACTCTCAGGTGAACCTGAGCGTTTATTCTCTGTTAGCCATTTCGCTGATAATTTGGTTCATTTCGGACGTAGAACTTTTAACCCATCATCATGGCCTCTTTCCCGTCGGAAAACCAGGCTCCTTCCACTCCAGCAGCCGACCATGCTCGCCTCGCAGAACTAGACGCTGAAATCGATGCATTAGAACGCCGCCTTCGCACAGCGCACAGACAGCGGAAGCTGGTAAAAGCCCGACTCAAGGCCTATAAGTACCCCGTCCTCACCCTGCCCAACGAAATCGTGTTTAGTGTTGTTCGGGTCGGGTCGGGCTTGAAAGCCCGGGCTTGGGTCGGGTCGGAGCACTGCCACCCAGGGTCGGGTCGGGCTTGGGTCGCTGCTAAGAAAGGTGATGTCAGCATCGAATGCCTCCAAATATGAAAGATGGCTGAACCAGGCGTCAGAGGCAGATGGTACACACAATTTACGTCACCTCCCCAGCCCATACCGCACAATTTTTCTCAAGCCCGACTCAGGGTCGGGCAAAAATGGTGGGCCCGACCCGGGCCCAAGGGGTGGGTCGGGTCGGGTCGGGCTTGGGCTTGGGCTTGAGGCCCGACCCGGCACATCACTAATCGTGTTCGAGATCTTCACTCGTGTCCTCCCTGTGTACCCCCGCTGTCCTCCTGCAATTTCACCGACTTTACTGAGCAGCGTATGCCGCAAGTGGCGAGAAATAGCTCTGTCCACTCCCACCCTTTGGAGGGCGATATCCATCTCAATATCGATGTATCCCCATATAAACATTGAGTCAAGATTGCCCCTGCTCGAAGCGTGGCTCGCGCGCTCCCAATCTCGCCCACTTTCCATCAGCCTCGCAGATAACTGGTATGCTGAGGCATCCGACTCGGAGATGGCACCCTTCATTCAGGCGATCCTTCCTCATTGCAATCGCTGGGAATATCTCAGTCTACTTGTCGCGGATCCGGACGCTTTTTCGCCGATTCACGGCGACATGCCTTTGCTTCGCCATCTGCGAATTGGAGTGACCCCCGGTACCATGACCAATACGAACCTCGATCCGGTTGTCCTTTTCCAGCAGGCGCCTCGGCTACAGACAGTCACACTGTTGACCTCCCTCCCTCCGGAAATCACCTTGCCGTGGGCTCAGCTTACGCGGCTCATGGCACAAGATGCAGATCCGGATATGTGCTCCCGATTTTTGGAGCATGCGCCGAACCTCATCTATTGCACGCTCCAGCTTCACGGTTCCAGGATTGAATGGGCGCAGCGACATCTTGCACGCCTAGAAACTTTGATATTAGAGGACGTCAGTGCCGCCGGCCACCAGTTGAGGGGCCTCCTCGAGTCGTTGACCCTCCCTTCCCTACGCAAACTTCACATCCCGAGAAAGTTCCTTTTACCGGATTCTGTTGTTGCTCTTGAGACATTCATAGCGAGATCGGGGTGCAAACTGGAAGAACTGTACATCATCAGTCCCCATGATGATGTGTCAACGGAATTTTACCGAAAAATCTTTCCCTCCATTCCGACCCTCGAAGTCAAACAGTATTATGATCTAGACGACGACGACAATCCAGAGCTAGACTTCGATGAAGACAACTGACAGTTCTGACGTCCGCACCGGAGAATCCGATAGTGACTGGAGGAGAAGCAGATTCGAAAGGCGCAGCAGATGGGCTATAATTCGTCCAGGTATTTACTTCCAGCTCTGCGAATTCACGGACTCAAACACTTGGGTATAGATTTTCTCATCCCCGTGGCCTCGATATCTTCTTTATTTTACTTGACTTGTTGAAAAAGTTTGTATTCTCTACTTTCCTCCAAGGCTCGCGGTCTGTCAATGCAGTGTGCACCCCCCGATCGTATGTAATGTCATTCTAAGAGTACCAAGAAGCTACTACCATCGCTTGCTCAAGGCCTGACGGGCGCGCGGCGCTCTGACTCGGAACCGAGAAAAACTTTGCCCGAGATCTCACCGAGAAGATTCAACGATTTCAGGCTGTCGAAACCTCTCACATAATGGTACATAAAATCTGCTATCACTGCCTTCAAAAGTTGCAGCTGCGGCGCGTATGGTGGCTAGGAAATGCGCAAATCAGTTTAAAGCACCCATCCGGATTCAACCATCGAAGCACCTCCACGCAGAAGAATTTCTGCGATCGTGAGGCACTTCAATTCTCCGTATCCATGGCCGGGCTCTCGCTATTTCAGAACGAACCCAACAGATCGCAGCATACGCTCTTTGAAAAATTGAGGCCACAGCACTCAGAAGAGCGCTTCACAGCTCACTAGGCGCTTTAAGCAGGGGCTGAAGGCGATGAGATTGTTCACTCCTCCCTTTCCGCCTTCACCTCTCCCTGGTATCTTCATGTCCGACAATATGCTTTATACCCGCTCCATCCTATCGAAAAAAGAAGGCTACCCTCTGTTTCTACCTTCACCATCCAATGATCTTCCGACCGCAGCCAAAAGAACTGGGACCGAAAAATAGGGGACGTAGGCGTCTTGGTTCAGGATGGCTCTTTCGATCCCATTTTTAACATCCTTCTACCACGCGAGGCCACTGCAAATAGATTCGGCGTCCCTCTGGGCTTCCAGCAGCTCCTCCTCCGCTCTGATGACATTCGTGTATACGTCCCATGCTACCCCGCAGGATACGCCATATCGAATGTGATTGTAGAGAAGAAACATGTCGATGTCGGGGCAAGCTTGGAAAGTAGCCTGTAAGTTCATCTAACACCGATACATATTGACTAATCTATGGAAGCAGATTATTACTGATTGGGGCCGGTGCTGTTGTGGAAGTGTCAACGAATTCGGACCAACTGGCACTGCTGCTCTTGCCCGATGGCGCGTCGAGTTGGGACGCACGCTCGGAAAAGGACTTCCACGAGTACGCGGTGAAGCATGGGCGAAGCTGGTATGAATTCGTCAATGGCGACCTCCGGCGCATGGTTAGGAACGGTGGCATCTACCTTATTACTGGTGTCACGAAGTCGACGTCCCGGCGTATCGCCGCTAACTCCTCGGGCGGCGGGAAAGTGGCGCTAAAGTTGAAAGCAGCACAGATCGCGGGGGCCGGCGCGTCATATACATGGGAGTGGGAGAATGCCAGCTCTCCAGTTCACTCAGGCCCACACCATAATCCAGGGGAGGAATCGTGGAGAGATGATCAGACTGTCTTCATACGCGGGTTCAAAGTCGCTCTGAACTCGCTAACTAAGACCACTAAGGTTCTCTCCATTGTCCGCTCTAGGGAATCGGAAATTTTAAAGACGACGTTGCCACTATTCTTTTAACCACGGCGTTTTTTTAAACCCGTCATCCGAGTGGCTGTATACTGTCCGACTACCTCGCTGGCTACTCTCTTCCTTCGGTCCTTTGATGTTACAACGCGTTCCAATCGCACTGCGACGTTTTCCTTCACCGGGCCTCGCGACCTGAGCCCGACCCCGTCGCTGTTCGGCTGCCGTATAGGATGCCGCCGTTCTTCCAGAACCGGGGCACATTATATACCCTCGCAAACAGCTCTAACCTCTGTGCCTCTACTCTCCAGGGCGGTCGTTTCAATTCTCCCGGAAGGATGGCAGAAAGTCGTATGGCATTGAGCTGGTTGTTGGCTGGTTGGTTCACGATTCAACAGGCACCAGATCTCGGCATGTCTTTTTCAGAACCCTTCCCTTCATATCCAGAGAAGATATGTTTATTTGTTTTACTCCATCCATTAAATCCACTCGAATTGTGTCGTTTTTATTGTCTCCGTAATACTAACGTCCACTTCAACTAACTTGAACTTCAAGTTCTGAATTTCAACCACGACCACGTGACCTTTGTTGAATCTCGGATATTCAAATTGTCGTTTTTTTTTTTTCGTGGAACGTTATAGGTAGGCATGGACAATAGCATTATTTTTTGTCCTTGATTTGAATAGACTCAGCTTCGAAACTACCAACCGGATGTACTTGACACGGGATCCGGGACTTCCTTCTTCCCACATGGAAAACAGGTCCAAGTGAATCAACTAACCCATAAAATCAAATCCGTCGCCTGGACACTGGGTTCCAAACTGGCAGGAAGAACTGGTTTAAATATTTTCTGACTGATCCAGCGTGCGCCCATAGATAATTAATTTAAGCCACCTCGTAGACTCGAGCGCCAGTCTCAAGTTCAAAATCTTTTGAGGTTTTGGCCATGCGTGCCAACAGGCCACGGTTTTTTTTCGTAGTGTTTGATGCACCTTTTTTTTGGCCTGGAAAAAGCTCAGGCCAGGCCAAGGCCAGCCTGGGCCAAAGCTAAGAAAAGCCAAAGCCAAGCCAAAAAGTCATGGTTGGCTCGAGGCCACAGCCAAAACATCACTAAAATTCCTAACAAGGTTCAGATTTTATTTAATGTCATCCGAGCGTCCCGGTGTCAACGCTGGGGAGTCAAGCATCAGCTGGTTACTCCAGGGGCGAAGACTTTCGGCTTTCTCGACGGCTTTTTCGGTCACCAAGGTAGATGAAACAACAGGGAATTAGGAATCCGGACTCGGGACGCGCGTCGCGAACACCTCGCCGTGACCGCACCCAGATCATTGACACATTTGCTATCCTCATTCGTCCTCAAGCTGAGTTCGAGGTTCGGATACGACCATTTATTCGAGTCCAGGGAATAATGCCAACTTGGAAACTAATTGGAAGCGATGGCACGCCGCGCCGCAAAATCGATTTTATCCCGGGCCGAGGAGACGACAGTGCCTCAACTCCGCGCTCAGCGCTCGGCCCCTTCGCAATGTTCCAGAGCTCGCTACCAAGTATACAAGGCCGCGCCGATTTGACATTTGACTTGTCTCCCCGTGGACCAACAAATGGCAGCCAGCCATTGTGTGTGAAAGGAAGGGAGTGCGTCGACCGTGTCGTATGCTTCGCCGAAGATGGGTCCGAGTACAAGTGCCCCTTGGAGCCCGCTCGCCGCGGAGACGACGGAAAGGGTGGGAAAGATGATAACCACGGGAAGTGCAGCAAGGAAAATGGCCAAGGGAAGGGGGGAAAGACGGTGAAGGACATGGCAAGGGTAACAATGGTACGTATCGAAGAGACGACGAGGGTTCCGGTGATGGCGAGAAGACCAAGGAAAGGGCGAAGGAAAAGACCAAGGGAAAGGGGGAGACGGCAACGGGAAAAGTGGTGACCTCAACAAGGACGGAGACCATGGTCAAGGAAAAGGCAAGGGTAACAATGGAGGCGGCCGAGGCGGAAAGAGGAAAGGCGGTGACCAGGGCAAGGGTGGCGACCACGGGAAAGGTGGCGGTGAACAAGGAAAGGGATTTGGGTGGTAATGTGCTCATTTTCGGCCGTTCGAGTTATCCTGTATTAGTATGTATCTGTGTCATTGTACGAAGATGTGCTTCTCGTTCAGATGAGGTTAAAAGCAACTCTGAAGAAATTACCAAGGAAGGAATTGATGGAACTTAGAGCACAAAGAGTGCATCAGGACCTGAACTCACTACAGAAATCGCTCGACCTAAACCAATTCCAATTCCGAGGGAGTATATCGCTGGCGGATGGAGGTGGCGTACTTTTCTCGACGCAGTTTTCTCTCCTCTCTCGCGGCCCTCCACTTCTCCTTCTGCGCTTCCGCCGCTTCCCGTTCGACCTTTTCTTGCTCGGTTTCTGGATCTTCCGTAGAGATAGGAACTCTATCTGGTTTCAAAGGAATTAGGTCTTCATCTACACCTTCCCTTCCCGCTATTTCATCCTCGTCCCCGTCGGGCCCTTCCCACCCCGGAATCGGGTCCGCGCTGACTTTAACACGTTCCACGCGCGAAAAGAACCTGCGTTCAAGGATCCCTGCCTCGTTGCCCGGTGTAAGAACGACTTTATTCATCGAAACATAGAACTTTATGTCGGCTGCGAGCGCCCGTGCCACATCTACGAAAATTAGCACCTCAGAGGAGCTCCGCATACCTGACGGGACGGTTTGAGTCTTCAGAAGCGACAGTACGAACTTTACGCCATACCGCTAATTACGTCGCCACTGTAACCCTGCGCAAGATGGATATGGTTTCGGGACATACGTGAGAGGCCCTGCTTAGCTGAAAAATCCTTCGTGAGCAACGACAGAGAAAGGTGGATTGGGACGCACAAATAAATTCCCAGGCTTGCATGGTCGTTCCGTGGACAGCAATAGGAATTTCAGTAGGCACCCTGACTCGCCTCAACTCGAGGGATATGTCCTACTGCAGGATGAGAGTGCAGCCCTTCCGCCTAAGACAAGGACCGACCGCCATGGAGTGTCCCTGATTCGCTCGAATCCACCACGAGTTGTTGGTACCGGAGGATGGCTCATACGTGAGATGGTAGCGGTTCTTCTTATCACCGCGTACGATCTGTTCGAGCAGCCGAAAATCGAGTCCCCGGAGCGAGCGATGGCGCAACTGGACACACACTTAGACGAGAGCGGTCAACGAGTATATCGACATACCAGGGCCTCAACGTTGACATAGCCGTCGGTACGAATGGGAAGTCCCTCATTCTTGGCGCCGTGGCGCAAGAGATACGTGAGTTCGAGGCCCATCCTGAGTTTCTCAGGTCGCTCGCCACGTTTTGGTTTCCACGGTAGCTTCCGGGGCCCCGGAGGAGCTGGAGTCTCTGGAGGCCCCGAAGGGGCGGAATAAGCCCTAAATAAGACTGGGAAGAAGTTTCGACATCGTGGTTGGAAGAGAGCGGGAAACATAAGTTTTGGCACCAAACAAACAAACCGCCTTCGTCCTTCATCTTGTACAGCAAATGTAGGCATGTCGTCTAGTGGGCCCATTCTCGGAACGTAAGGAAAGATTTAACCCTATTGTCTTGGTAGAACCGTCAATGGGGGTCCGAGTCAAGGAAACATCACGGAAAACTGCCGATTTTTTTTCCGACCCTTCAAGATATTCGCCTCTTGCACTCAAGGACCCTTTTTTCGGTCGTTTTCTTAAACCGAGTGCGTATTCAAGTACGAACTAGACATGTACTGGGATCGACAGTGCAGAAACGGCATTATGTTCCCGATTTGGAGCGAAACGCCTAGGTCCAAAAAAGGAGTTTTCACACATACCTGTCCTGCATTGGCGTGTTTCTAGATGGATTAACACAATTACCGCCGGTACTGTTTTACTATCCCGTTTCAGCTTACCATCCGGAAGATTTGTTTGGGGGCGATAGCGGAAATGGACGCTCCAGTGTTGAGCTGTAATAAGTTAGGTGTCTGAGGTTGCTGATTTTCGCATAAATCTATCGGTTGGAGGTGTGCTAAAAATCCCTGGGTTAGCTGAGAAACTGAGCAATATTCAGTGTATTTGTGGTTCGCATACAAACACCTCTCATTATACGCTTTACATGGAATAGCGAATGGTAATACAGTTAATTCAGTAGAAGGGTTTCCTTTTCAACCTGTATACGAACGACCTTTTTGAACAGATGGGGCGGCAGAATGTTATCCCTGTCTCCACTGGTGAGCACCTCATTCTTGTGGTTCGTGAACAGACGAATTCCGGACGACAACATTTTCTCAACGTCAAGATAAATGCAAACACCGAATGTCGCCCCAGGACCGTGCGCAAAATTTTGGCTACGGCTCGACCTGGTTAGATGGATGAAGCGGTCTGCCTCCGACGGCTCTATTCCGTGACGCTCTGGTGATATGAGAAAATGAAATCAGTGGATGGTGGAAGGCTCACCGACACGCTTCCACTCCTCGGGACGGAGAGGGTAGATGGCCATAGGTAGTTCTTCGGGTGATCTTATTTTTCTTATTACATGGAGATTCACGCCCTGAAGGAATAAATAAGGGACGCAGGAAGAGAGTTGGGGAGTAAACCATACTTTGATAGAATGAACGCCTCTAGACCGTATCCATATCGCGTCGGCACCTTGTCGGACGTCAAAGTCTTGGATTATTGTAAACCGCCGGATAGGGTCTTTCCAGAACAGCTCGTCAAAATCGGCGGACGACAGGTAACTGAATCTCGAGCAGGCTTTCTGAAGAGAGGGTATGAGGAGCCGCGATATCCGTGTTGCATGTAACATACGACGTCGGAAGCACGGACGAAACCATCGGGCCGCATGGGTAATCCCTCCTGTGTAGCACCGTGGCGTAGTAGCCAGGTTAATCTTTTCCTGAAGAATTTGTAATCCGGAGGGTGGTCGCGGTTATAGTGATTTATATGCGGTGGGAGGGGTTGAAAGTAGGGTTGAGAAATTAGATGCGGAGGAGTTTCATGTCCAGGAAGTCGTGGAGGAGTATCCGGCCCCGCGACGTGTGGAGGGGTGCTATGTTCAGGTGAACTCGGAAGAGCAACCTGTTCCGCGACATGCGGAGGGGCGTCTCGTTCAGAAGAACGTGGAGGAGTATCCTGTCCTAGATGCAAAGAATCGGCGCGTCTAGCTAGAGGTGGAGGAAAGTCACGTCCAGGGTGATGTCCAGCGAGATGGGGAGGAGTCTCGTGTGTATCCGCTCTCGTCGACAGTAGTCTGTGTCCATGGTGCCTATGCTTATGTGCTCGGATAAAACGAAATAGGCCTCTAGGAAGGCTCATGAAAGCATAGAGTCTACAAGTTTCTGGTCAAGACGTTCATGGATTTGGCATTGTTGATTCTGAAAGGCGACACCTTCTTCACTTTCCGAAAGACGTGGCCGACACTTGTAACCTTCTGCAATGTCGCACTCGCACACGCATGCCCCGGGCGAGACACACTCCCATAGCCACGGCCCCCCTCAGCCAGCCCCACAGCCAGTCGCTGACCCGGCATTGCAAGCTCTAATTGATGCCGATTTCATACCAGCCGCTCTCGCCCTTTCACCAGACAACAACCTGGCTCTGTGTGCTGCCCACTCGCTAGAAAAGTGCACGGAATGTGGCATTGACTACGTGAACATGAACCGCCTCTCCAAACTCCTCGTCGGAAACCCCGGACTTTTATGTCCGCCGCCCGCCAATGTCATTTCGCAGAAGCTCACGCAAATAATAACAACGACGAAGGACGAAGGGAATGTACGGAAACCTATATCTGGGTCCATTTCATACCCTCATATTGCTTGCAGGCGCTATTCAAAACGGGCAATCACGCACAAGCCATAAAGAAATACAATATGGCGGCAGGCATCGCAGTACAGCGGCCTCCGTGGGAGGCGAACCAATTCATGCGCGAGGAGCTCTCCACCGTCGTCTCAAATCGGTCTGCCGCATACCTCGAAGCGCGCGATTATATCGCTGCACTTGCAGATGCCGAGATGGTTATTCAGCTCCGGAGAAATTGGGGGAAAGGTCATTTCCGGAAAGCGAAGGCTCTGGTTGCGATGGAAAGGCTGCAGGACGCGGCCGAGGCACTAAAACTAGGGCTGGCTTTTGATCCCACAAACGCGGTACGTGTCGTAGTCGCGTTGTTTACGATTAATAAACTCACATTTTTTCGCGTCTTAGGAACTTTTGGGCTTCTTGGCTGAGATTCAAGAGAAGCAAGCAGAAGGGAAGACATCTGAACCGCGGCAAATTGCCGTCGCTGCGAACTAGGTTGTGTGTAGTGTATGCTATGATTTTCTGTGCATGAAACTGGACTCTAAAGCCTTTGGAAGAAGCCAAGTTTTTTGCAACATTAATACGGACTAAGCAGAACGGTCTTTGTTCGATATTAGGGACCTCCCCTTTACCTCTCCAATAACAGTTTTCTCCATCCATTTTTGTTATCGGCTTTGTTTGCTTAGGCTAAGATCTAAGGCTCTGATCCCATCTGACTCGGTAGGTGTCATCATCACAAACTTGGCACAAACTATATCAGAGCAATCGTGCTCGACTCGTGTTTTACATCTCTCAGTCGATACCCGCGCACACTCTAGACTATACCGCCATCTAAATGGATACTGTCTTTGAATCACTAGAGGTGCGACGTGTTCTTGCGCCTGCAGGATCACTCTAAACTGTGTGGCAGCGAGAGTTCTGTCCCCCACTCGACTCGTCGCTCCTCGCCGCCCTGCTCGCCGATGTTGACTTAGACTCCCCGGACGATATTTCTTCTCTACGAAGCATGCTCATCGAGCTCGCGGTGCACGCCGACGAATCACAGGGATTGGAGGATTTTTCGTGTTCCGATGAAACGTGCAGCTCCCCGGATTTTTGCACGACCGCGACTACGACCTCTGCGTCGGAATTTTCGCGCACTTCTTTCAACTCTCCACTCGGCTTTTTGCAAGCTGCATTGCCCGACATCCCCGTCGAACGCCTCGTGAAGGCTTTGTCGGACGTGGATGCCGCCGACGAAGAACTGGACATGTGGGATATTATTTCCACGATCCTTTCGGAGGAGACAGAAAAAGAAATGAGGGAGCGGGATTTGGACGAGGACGAAATGGCGACGGAGGCCTCTTGGGAGACGGTAGAACTCAAGAAACCTGGGCGAAAGCCGAAAAAGAAATCCACTCGGGGCAGCAAAATCACCATTTCGGACGTCCGCCAACAGCAACACGTCCGCGCAGGACCGTCGAGACCGCGCGTTGACGATCCGTGGGCACAGCTCACGTCTCTTTCTACACATGTTGCGACTTTCCTACCCCCAACCCCGGCGTCTTTTTTCCAGTCCTTTTTCCACTCGCCCGCGCACGCGCGCACGCCCTACGATGCTTTATGCGCAGCCCTCTCCGCAATCTGCACCTCCTCGCCGCCGGACAGCCATACGTCCACGCTCTTCAACGTCCTCGACCTCTTGCTGCCGTCCTACGACGCGCTGGACGAGGACGGCCGCACGCGCCTCATCGCGGATATAGAACTCTCGCTCAACGCCGCGCAGGGCCGTGGAGAGGACGCGTTCGAACTCGTCAAGGTCCTCCGCGATCTCGATTCGGATGCCGTGGATGGGCATTTCGAGATGGGTGTATACCACTCCCCAACGCTCTCCCCATCCAGCGAAATCATGCCGACACCCCTCAGCGCTGCGTCCGTTAAGCTGCCTGCGGGTCCAGCGCCGACCCCGCCCCCGAAGTTGAAGCCCCCACTTGCAAGCCTGGCGGCTGCGCGCGGGAAGCCAAGCCCGTTCCAGTGGCAGGCGGTTCCGCCGAGGCGTCGCCCCCCGCGGAACGACGCACCGCACGTGCTCGCGATGCACATTCCCGCGTATGCGACGAACGTGAATGGCGTCAAGGTGCGCGGTGGCGGGAACGGCGCGGGGAAGGGCGGCAAGGGCGACGTGGGCGAGCTGGGCGCCTACCGCAGACGCGTGGGGGAGAGTATGCGGAAGCGGGACGAGCTGCTGCGCGAGGCGGCACGGATGTGGCAGAAGGGGAACAAGAAAACGCGTGGTGGGGAGGTCGCGTTTTATTTTGCGGAGAGAGTATGTTATCTTTATTTTTATTTTTGAAAATTTTCTGATTATATGACGCAGGCGCGGGAGTTCCAGCAGATGGCGAAGCGGGAAGCGTTGGATGCTGCCCGGATGATGGTCGAATCCAAAAGGTACAACGAAATTTATCTTACTGTTTATCTCCTAACACGGTATACCTAGGTTTGCCAGTCGGGACCGCGACACGGTCGATCTGCACGGCGTCACCGCTGCAGAGGCCGTTGTCATCGTCAACGAGATCCTCCGCGAAAAAACCTGGTCTTCAGGTTATTTCTTCCCTGAGTTCACTATCTAAGACTAAATAACTATCCAGATACACAGCTGAAGATAATAACGGGCCGAGGCGCGCACTCTGCCAATCAGATCAGCGTGCTCAAGCCCGCGGTCAAGAAGGCTCTGACGGAGGATGGATGGATCGTCGGGACCTGGGACGGCGGGCTCACTGTGAGGGGCAAAAGGAGCACGAGGTAGTGATTTATCTATTTCCTCGCCCACTTGGTTACCTTGGGGTTCGGTTGGTACTGTATTAGAGAGATAATTATTCTGTAGCCAGTACGCACACATCTGTATTGCCCCCTTGTTTTGTTTTTCTAGCTCCTATGTAGCGCTGATGCACGTTCAAACGCCGTTCACCGAGGGTATCAATCCGCCAGCACACGCAAATTCTTGCTCCGCGACCACGACCACGACCGTTTAATATGAATATGGACTGGAGGCAGCTGCAATCTAGCCTTAACAAGGGCATCACTACCGGTGTTCAGGCTACAAAAGAACGTCTAGGACGAGTCGGACAAGACGAGATCACCGAACTTCCTCAAGGTATGCTGCTCGTCCCGTCGTCCTCCCCAAGGGTCATCCATCAGAATCAGAATACAAGGACCTCGAAAACCGTGTCGATGCTCTCAGACAAGCTCATCTGACCTTGCTCAGGTCTGTACCATCCCAGATGAGAAGTACCAAATTCAACGTCCCACAGAATTACCAAGGTCTACGAGTCCGAGGCGTATGACTATCCGTCGCACATTCAGGAGTCGCTCTCGGAGCTGTCGACATCGCTCAGCCATGGGATCACAAGCTTTGCATCGACGAACCTGAAGGGCACGAAGCTGCCCGCGCCGGCGCCGCCCCCAGCACCGCCAACGCCGCAGCACAAGACGCTCCCGCATGCGCTGGGGCGCTCGGCTACGGCTGCGGCCGCACAGCTGCAGGCGAGTAGCCCGCACGGAGAGGACGGGCTTGCAACGGCGCTCACGATCTACGCGCACGGCATGGAGAAGGTCGCCGCGGCGCGTGTGGACCAGGTGAGTTTTTTCAATTGTCGGTATAACTCTCAAGTGAAATTCCCCGCCACGTTGATTAGGACGCGTCCATCCGTATCAACCACCTGCACCCCTGGCAGCAGACGCTGAGTACTACCATTACGGTCGCGATGAAGGCGCGGCAGGCGGTGCGCACTAGTCGGTTAGAGCTCGATGGCGCGAAGCAGACGTATGTGCCGATTGCCCTATTATTACATCCACGTGTGTAGCTGAAGGAACGCCGACAGCTTGAAGAACGCGAGCACCGCTAAGCAGGAGCATGCCCGGCTAGAGGTCGAGAACGCAGAGGACGACCTGGTGCAAAAGACTGAGGTGGCCATCGCATTGATGGAGAAGGTCTTGAAAAATGTGGGCTCCATCGTCCCTCCTCAATGGACCAGCAAGTTCAGCTGACATTGGCGTTGCGTAGCCCGAACCTATCAGACAACTCAACGAGCTCGCCAAGGCACAGGTATACCAGTGCCAGTGGCGATCGTGAACAGCTGGGGCTAATCTTACTTTCGCAGCTGATATATTTCGCTGTTGCAGCGGAGACTTTGTCGAACACACAGGCCGAACTCGAGGAGCTCAGCATTTCCGCCGGAGAGCAGATAAATCTTTGAGAGAGGGGTGCTCACTGGACGACTGGTCGAAGGGGTCTCTTATATTAATGAAGTAGCTTAGAGCACTTCTGTTCGGAAAATATCGATTTAATTACAGCCAATTTCCGATACCTTCGTCGTGGACAACAGAGCTGAGACCGATACCCAACCAAAACGGGCTTGCGATTCTTTCCACGTGATGTCGATTCTTCCTGTTCTTGGACCACTTTCGTCGGCGAACGAACAAAGATTCAATGTCGTCCGACGACGAATCCAATTACAATGATGAGCTGATCAAGAACAGGAAGGTGACTGCTCTTTCGTTCATTTTCGCGGCATTGAGTCGCTAAAGCTTTAAACTTGCAACTATCGCGTCTTAGAGGAAGCGTAGAAAGGGAAACGACGGTCTCCCAACGAAGGAGAAGGAAAGTTTCTCATTGCAGCCCCTTCTGGACTGTCTGGACTCGGAAGACCTCGAAACTCCGTTCGAAGAATCCATGGATAGATTGCTGCCGGAATACCTAAATGACAGAGCTGTTCTTCAAGAAAAGGAATCTGAAAAAGACGCCACGGCAAGTCATTGCAAAAAGGGCAAGATCTTCCCGTGTTAAAATGTTGTAGGGTCAAATACTACTTCGACCTTTGACAAAATCAGATGTCTCCTCGTTCATCCATGCGTCGACAGAGACTCCTGGTTCTTGGTCCATCTCCCAAGCTACCGCACTACGTAAACTCAAACTCGGCCAGGTATGCCCCTTGAATCTGCAATTTGTCCTCAAGTCGATTGTTTTTCACAGGAGCGGCGGCGTGCGGGTTATGCTGAAACCAGCATTTCGACGTCTCCGGCAACAACTTTTACGGAACTGCTACCGCCGTCATCGACATCTCTTCCTGAGCATACGGCCAATATTATCAATGCTCTCGAATCAATTAAAACGACACCATACGATAATTCTTTCTTGTCGCGATTACATGGTGTACCATGCGGAGCTGCCATCCCCGGCCTTGTCTCCGTGGACTGGGAGACAGTCACACCGTGGATGAGCCTCATGAGTGATATAAGGGATCATTTCAGTTTCTCACAGTAAGTCTTTCAGCCCTTGCCCCGATGTTCACATTAACACATCTAAAAGCCCCGAGCGAGATCGCCCTCCAAACATAGTGTCACCCATCACGTACACCTCTCTACAGCTATGGCACTTAGATCAGGTCCATGATTTGCTGGGCCGCGCGTTCTGGTCTGGGATAGATGGTCGGTTGGTTTCACCTGCCTATAACTTTGATTAATTGTGTTCTACACCGATTCAGTGAAGGATTCTCTTGATTATTCGCCAGAGCGGTGCACGATTGTAGCAACTTACAACCGTCTCGTCGTCGGCGTTGCCATTATCAGCTCTCCGCGTGAGACATACATCACGTACCTAGCAGTGCGTGCGGGCTGGGACAATGCGCAGATCGCGACGTGGGTGTTATTCACATCTCTTTATCAATATTTTGGGTTTGAGATGTTTTGCAGGACAATGCTCTACCACTTAATAACTCTAAATCCACATCAGGACATCACGCTTCACGTCTCGGCCAATAATTCTGCAATGGTATTCGATTTTTATGTTTTCGGATTTTCTGCTAATCTGTGCTAAAAATTGCTAGCTGCTTTACAATCGTTTTGGCTTCAAGGCGGAAGGCTTCGTAGCTGGATTTTACGATGCGTACCTAGATCCCCAATCACGCGCGTCAAAAAACGCATTTCGTCTCCGCCTTCGACAGCATTAATTTCCTCTTTTTTCTTTTGTGTCATAATATGAATCGGCGTTTCCCGATTGCCAACAAATGAGCGCGCGATATCAGGGAGTATCAGATGCCGGAGGTCTGGGCTGCTACTAATTCCACTTCTGGTTAGACTCGGAACACGCATGCATTTACGGGCTCGCTGATCTGATGTGTGCCGCGGTCTCACGAACGACTCGGAAGCGCCCAGGCTGAGGAAGACAATGTCCCCGTCGAGCTACATGCAAGCACGCACTTCCTGTCTTCTGCGACCGTGCGGACCCTCCACGGGCCGTTTCAGATTGACTGGCTCTTTGCATGCAATTCGCATGCGTGTGCAAGTGTACGGATCTGATATTCCCGCAAGGACTCGTATTTCCGCGAGCTCCTCGCTCCCGCTGACAGATAGACGTACGGTCTGCACGCACCTTCCACGCACCACCTATTTATTCGTCTCCCGCGGGATGTTTTCTCCTCGGTCGGTCGTCATTTTTAATCCTGGTCCCGAGCACCACCGATTTCATCATACTCAGGTGGGTTCTTTGACTCCCTCGGCTTCCGACTGACAGACTGTACGTTTCTCTCCAACTTGGAACGATTTTCTGGCGGTCGGCGGAACAAATGTGCAGCTAGATTCGTCCTGCGGAGCGCCGAAAAAAAACTATCCCTGCCTACAAGTTTCTCTCGGCACCCCCTTACCAATTTTTCCAGATATTTCTTTTTGGAACCTTCGAGTTTCCTGTTCGGCCGTGGTGAGCCAAAAATGCTCATGATTATCTAAAGCGTGAGGGTCAACTAAGCGGCCGGGACCGCCACCGCCCGCTCGAGAGCTACATTCAGCACGATTATGTGCAATACAGAAGACGATCCGACCATACATCTGTCTCAAAAACCTCGCGACAATACAGACAATATACATTCACAATCGACCGACTCCTCTAAAACACCTCGGTAGGATGAAGTGACTACTTGGAGAATGGAAAAAAAAAAATCTAGGTCTCTTTCTCAACCATACAGTTGGGGTCTCGCAAGGCCGCGACCCGAGCCATGGCCGGACTTTTGAGCCTAACCTGGAACCAGACCTTGAGTCGAGTCGGATCGAGTCGGGGCTAGCGCCCCAATTTTTCAGACCCTGACGATCTCTCCTCTTACTTTAGGCAGGTGCAAAACTGGCCCACTGCGAACCATCGGAGCATTTGAGTGGGGTCGATGCGAGTCGGGCCTAGCGCCCCGATTTTTCAGACCCTGACGATCTCTCACTTAGGCAGGTGCAAAAGACCGAATTACATGGAACACCCGCACATTGATGTTGGTAGAAACGCCGTCTTCGTGGTTGGAAACCCATCGATGGGTCTCAGAAAGGCGTAGACCACCTGGACAATCTTGGGCATTTATTTGTAAAGGCTAAATTGGTTGAAAAGCTGGTTGAAAAAAAGCACTGTAACACTATGGGTCAGAAGTTGAACAAACTCCCTGGAAAAAAAATGTAACTTTGCCCCAACCCGTCTGAGCCCGAGCCCGAGCCCGTGCGGACCCATGGGCTTTGAGTTTCAGGCCCGAACAACACTTGCAAGTTTAATTTTAAAGCCGCTCACGCTGGTTACTAGTATAATTATACCTGTAAGTTCCGGAACGAGAATAACTTGTGAATTGAACTCTCGCCCTTCCAGTATGCTCATGGCATTCGGACCTAATAATCACAGGTAGGTAGGTAGGTGTATGCCTGCGCGGCCTCGTTAAGAAACAACTGGGGCCCGTACTACATACAGGTAAGTAGCGGCGATGCCAGCGTTTATCAACAGGATATGCTCGAGTCGTTCCGCGTCGAATAGACTTTAAAGTTACTCGGCAGCCAAATTAGATTAGCTTCAGAAAAAGAATTGACGTGCTTGGACGTTTACATCGACGGACGGCACAGAGCCGACTCGAAATTCGAGCTGGCGAACGTGTCACCGATACATATCCTAAAGGTCAGCTCTACCTAAAGGTCAGCTCTATAATCCCGCGGAAGCAGAAACAGATAATTGAGGCCATCATTTAATTGTACAAAATCAGCGGAGTCTAGCTAGCGTCGCGTGCCTCGTCGGTGCAAATAAGATAGGAGGATGAGTACAGTACGTAGGTAGCTAAGGTGGGTTAGTAGATTGGGTGGATGGTGGGTGGGATGGGATGAGATGAGATGGGTGAGATGTACAGTGATATTCCTGGTGAGACATTTGATTTTGAGGGAAGGTAGGTAAGCGATGAGCGCGAGTGAAACAGGGAGAGAGCGAGATAGCACGGGGGTGGTGGACAGCATGGTGGTGCGGGTAGGGATGGTGGTGGTGTTGGATAGATAGACAGAAGAATGGAAGGAAGGTGAAGGAGGAAATCAAAGCCGCGTGACGGCTTTCGAGTCCATGGGCACCCCTGGAATAAATGAGAATAAGACGGTCGGCGCCACTGGGAGGGGACGAAGTACGTACCGGACGGGTCGATCCCGTTCTGTGCGAGGATGCGGTTGTGGCGGATCAGCCGCGCTTGGTCGAAACTATGGGGCAGCATCCCGTCAGCCACGTATTTCTTTGAGGCAGAGAACGAACAACGGACTTGACCCGCTCGCGGCGCATGATCTCCATAACCTCGCGCGTGCCCTGCTCGTCGAGCCCCACGCGCGAATCCTCGTCGCGCACGTTCGCCTCGAGGTCAAACTCGGGCGACGTGAGCCCCGCGCCGATCTGCGCCGAGAAGGTCGCGAGCGGCTCGTAGTTGTTGAGGACCGGGAACAGCTGGCGCAGGCGCGCGGGGACGTGCGGGAGTAGCGAGGCTCGGTAGCGCAGGGCGACTGGGCAGAAAAATTAGGTTAGGCTTGGTATTTGAGGTTAAGCATGAGAAGAAAGACGCACGCATAATGAGCAGCGCTAACAGGGCTACTATGGAGAGAAAGAAGAGCATTGGGGTGGAGTGTCAGTGTATATAGGGCTTGGGATGAGAGGTGCAATGAGTTGCCAGGGTGAAGACAATGGCGGTGTTGAATTGCCGCGTTCCTGAAATGGATGACTGGTAACTGCGCGGGGCCGTTGCCACATACGCCACAACAAAGCTGCGCAAACTTTAACACTGCCTCGGAGGACCGGGACGAGTGCCGGTCTGGTTCGCCGAGCGGACGCGCGGAATGGACCTGTCTGGACCATCGTCCCGTAAAGGGTTCTTACTGGAGTCGCCTATCTCTTTGGGAAGACATGGAAGCGCGCGCGGAGCGGAATGACCAAAACCGTGAGAATTTCATACAAGGCGGGAAGTGCATCGAATTGAACGCAACTACAGTATTACCTGGCATAATGATGATATTGTTCCTGTCAGTGAGTGGTCGGAAGGCTGATCAGAAACAACGAAGATATGACAGCGGCCAACTGGATGTACAATTTAAATTTTTGGTTCTCATATCGACCGCAGATCTAGAGTATGAACCAGACCTTCTTATGACGACTCCGTTTGTTTTAGAAGCCTTCCCGGTTGAAATGAACGTCGCACTCGGCCCACAAAGGTCATGGACATCAGAAGACAACGTCCGCACGACGGCAAGATATCAACGGGCCAGGCTCCATGGATGTCCGTGCACTCGAGGATGTATGCCTCGGGCCTTGTTTTCAAGATGGCCGGTGAGAGATTTGCAGGAAGCCAGTTGAACGCCTGAGAAACTGAACAAGACAAGCATTTGGAAGTCGTCATCCTTCGGGTCCGAAAAGCGACTCTTTGTTGTCATTGGAACGCGGGCGTGGTGGGAGAGGACTCGGAAGGCTTTGAGCAACAGACGCAAACTTGAGCATCAGTTCCACGTCAGGGCCGGTTGGAGTAATTTATTGACCGACCCCGCTTTACACTCCTTTGCTCTTCCTCTCCTCTTCTGTCTCCGTACATGGTCGTTACACGCAAGACCCCGGTGGCGCCGGTGCCCACTGGCTCCCGCACAAATTCAACCCAGCCTCTACCCCGCGCAGCAAAGGCAAAAACATCATCAACCTTGGCGGAATCTGAACCCGCGCTGGCAAAAGATAGTTCGGTGGCGGCTGCGAAGAATGTGCGTAGCTTTTCCGTTGGAAATATCTTTGTTCGTTCCGAGGATGAGGCGTTATGTGGACTGAGATGGAAATGCGTGTGCACGGTGGATCGCGGCGAAACGCGCCGCTGCTAGCGCGGGCGCGTCTGCAAGAAGGGGGCGAAGCGCTATCGAGGCCGGTGTTCTATACATTGAAGCCCAACTTCAACCCGACCTGGAGAATCCCAAGTTGGGCGCCCAATAGGTCCGGCACCAGGTCGGATGTCGTGCTCGACTGTCGGATTTGGCGGTCATCTTTCCCAGCGGGATAGAGGTCGGGGCAGATTTTAGGGAGAACACCCTCCTATATTGCCTCTTGGCCGTTGGAAGGAAGAAAGCGGCTTCGAGAAGACCATGGAATTATGCTTATTGCAGGCAGCAGCATCATGTTGCCGTATTGCCGTTTGGATTTTCCTGGCGGCAGACGTCTAGCTGGCGATTTATTACATTCTGTGTCTTGTGATTGTTCGTATATCGGCTAACCCTTTTCTTCTAGGCTGCCTCGTCTCAGAAACCACCCACAAAATCCAAACATAAAAACAAGCATCATAAAAAAGCACCAAAGGTAATCAATGCGTATGCCATCCTCCTCATTCCAAAACTAATCCTCGCCAGCCCCCGAGCGGCCTCCTAGATCGGCTAGTATACCTCTCGCTCTCCCTGCTCGTCCTGTATGCCTTCATTACATGTCCGCAAGAAGGATCCCTCTCCAACCCCGTTTGCCGCTCCCTCTCCCAATACCGCATCCACGTCCTCGAGCCGTACGTGCTCCCGCCGATACACAAAGCCCTCGCCCACCCCTCCGTCGCCCCTTACGTCGCCCGCGCCGAGCACCTCGAGCGCACCACCCTCCGCCCCGCCGTCCTCAAGACCGCACGCATCACCGCCCCCTACGCCGCCGCCGCCAAACGCGTCGTCTGGGACCGCACCGTCGTCCCCGCCTACACCGCGTACGTCCTCCCACGCGTCCTCCCGCCCTACAACCGCTACATCGCGCCCAAAATCGCACAAGCGGCCCCGTACGCCGCGCGCACGCAGCGCGCACTCGAGGACACCGCGTTCGTGCTGCACAAGGCGTACACCCAGCGCGTCCAGCCCGCGGCGCTCAAGGCGTACGCGTTCGCCGAGCCGTGGGCGATCAGGGCCTGGCGCGCGGCGCGCCCGCATGCGCTTGCGCTCGCGGCGCAGGGGAAGGTTTTGGGCAGCCTGGCCGCGGCGAAGGCGGGCGAAGCGCGCCGCGCGTACGTCGACCCGCATGTGGTGCGCATCTGGGACAAGGTTCTAGAGTTGAGCGGCGCGGGCCCGGTTGGCGGCCCCACGGAGCAGGGCACGCTCGTACCTGTTACTTTTGCGGAGGAGACTGCGGCGACGACTGGGGACTCGACGACGGAGGCGGTCGTGATCGAGACGTCCGTCGCAGCTGCCGTTACCCCCCGTCGAGGCCAGCTCGTCTGCTCCTTCCGTGACTGCCGTAGAGGAAGTCCCCACCACACCGACGGCTACGGCATCCTCATCATCTGCACCTCCCCCGGCCGAGACTACCTCCGTGGTCGAAACAGATATTCCTGTAGCTGAGGTCGAACCCGAACTCTCCGCTGCCTCCGTTGCCGTACAGTCTGCACACGGCACGGAGCCCTCGGTGGTCAGCGAGATCGTCGAGGACGTCAAGTCCAAGGCCGCGAAGGTCGCTGTGTCGCCCGAGAAAGTGACTCCATCGCCCGAGAAGGTCGCCACGCCGTCCTCATCATCTGCGCCTCCCCCAGCCGAGACTGCCTCCGTCGTCGCACCAAAGGTTCCTGCAGGTGAAGTGGAGGCAGAAATATTCGCCGCATCCGTTGCCGCGCAGTCCGCGCACGGTATGGAGTCCCCCGTGGTCGAACAGATCATCGAGGACGTCAAGCACAAGTTCTCGAACGTCGACACCGCCGTACCCGTACACGTACCCGAGGAAGAGGAAGAGGAAGAGGACGACGGCATGAACGACTTCCTCGCGGACATCGGGCTTAATGAGCCCGTTGTCGAAGACAACTACGAGGAAGAAGAGCAGCTGACACCGGCGGAGCGGCACGCGCTGGAACGGCAACAGGCGGAGGAACAGGCGGAGGCAAAGTTGCGGCAGACGGCCGAGAAGCGCGCGGACCTCGAGGGGCGCATGGCGGCCTCGAACGAGGCGCTCGGCGCGATGGTGAAGGAGAAGAACAAGCAGCTCCGGAAGGCGCTCGTCGGGTTACGCAAGGCCGCCGTGGCGAAGATGGACGATCCCCAGACGGTGATTGGGGGGCAGCTCCCGGGCCTGGAGAAAGAGGCGGATAAGTTGTTCAAGGGGCTTGAGGGATATGTCAAGAAGGAGGCCAAGAGCAACAAGGTCGGGGATAATTCAGAGCGGATGGATAGGTGGATAACGGTTGTAGGGAAGGTGGAGGAGAAGCTGCAGGAGAAGGTTGCGTCGGTGCAGAATGCGATTCAGCAGTATCACGTTGATTTGAAGGCGAGTGAGGTGAATGAGGTAGGTTATTCTTTTTTTTTGTGGTCGTGTTTTATTTATGCGCAACGGCAGGGCATGGCGATCATCCAGCAGGTCAAGGACGCATGCAGCCAGGCGCAAGCCGACGTGGGCCTGGAGCTCTCGTGGCTCCATGACGTGACCTATCATGACTGGAATAAGTATCACGACCTCGCGCGAAGTAAGCCCATTTCCTTCGCTAAATTCCAATCTCAATTCCGCTTTATTAACTTCGCTGTCTTATTGTAGTTGGGGAGAAGTTCCAAAAGGATGCGTCAGAGATCCAGGCGGGCACGCACGCACACCCGCCCGTGGACCCGTTCATCCCGCGGCTCCAGAAGATGCAGGATGATTTTACATCGCTCGTTGATGGGTTTGTCACGAGGCTGAATGCGCTCAGGCAGCAGGCGGAGGTGGCGTTTGCGCACGGTACGGTTCCGGCCGCTCCTGTGGAAGAGGCCCCGCCTAAGAAGGGTGTCGAGGATGGCTCAGACGAGTCCGCAGAGGGGCCGGAGGTCTCCATCCTACCCATCGACCCCGACGCGGAGCTGCCTTTGGGAGGGGACGTCCCGCCGCCGGTCGTGATCGGCAAGAGCCCCCAGCAGGTGTTGCAGGCCCTGGAGAATGTCGAGACGACACCTCCACACAATGAGTTGTAGTGGAGCTGTAGCGTTGCCGATGGGGTAGGGACGGGGACGGGCGCGGGTGGGTGCGGGGAGTATCCCGGGTAATTCATATACGTTTGAGGGCTGGGCGGATGGGTTCGGGTCGGGTCTTGCTGCTGCTGCCGCTCGCAGAGTCTCTTTTCCGTATCGTGCTTGTTTGTTGAGTAACTTATTTGCTTTTCATGGGTGGTAGGGAGACATCGGACGAGGTTGTCAATACAATGCACTGTATTATTTTCTTTTTTCCCCTTTCTTCCTCTTTGCGCGCTCTCCCGTAATGCAAGAATGTTTCATATTTCAGGTCCAGCTTGAGGGCCGAATTTTTCAAGTCTAACTTCGCTTCTCAACCGCGGCGATACCACCGACAGAAACGACAGTTTTTTCAAAGTCGAAGCTGCAAACAACCGGTCGGTGTTTCACAACTGGCGTCCCGAGCAGGGACACAACTTCACCTAAGTTGCCTTCTGGCTGAACTCTCATATGACGTTTGAAACTCCCCCTGATGGATAATAGGCTTGAGTCAAAACGCGATTCCAGCCGAGGCGAAGGTCCAGAATGTAACGTACAAATACATATACTCTCGTTGCTCTATGCGATTCTATGCGTCGTCGTCCTGTGCGCGAAGCGGTCGGTTATGATGAGACATATGAGATGTTGTCGCGGTCGGCTGACTATAGTTGTAGCGGTATCCTATTCGGGCATGTGGGAACCATGGGTATACTATGCAAAAGAGCCCGGATTCTTCTCAGGTGCTCCTCCCCGTCGCTGATCGAGCGAGGGCAAATCCACGAGGATCGGTCGGACGGGAGCTCTTGACTCGAAGCCTACTGGCGCTACGTCGGCGCCGGTGGGGACAATGGGAGAGAATATTTCATTCCAGTGGCAACCAGCTCGGTTGTGCCTTGTTTTTCCAGCGAGGGACGGGGACCGACCTGCGCCACTATTCCAATGACGACCGTCGACGGGGATATCACCCATAATCTCAACCTGCGAAAATCAGGACTGACCCGCTCTCCGATACAAAGTAACCCTGCGATGTTCTTTGAAACTTAAATAAAAAAACGGACGGACCTAACGATTGGGATGGAGAGATCCCCGGCCCATGGCCAGCGCCGGCGGGGATAATTCCAAGGCTATGCATGGACGGCGAAGTGGAACGAATAGAATTGGTAGTAGATGTAGACCCCTCCGATCTACCGTGGGACAACTGAAAGACGGACCAAATTGTATCAGGGACAGGTTCCACCTCCTCTGGATTCCAAACACCAGACCCCAGACGCGTCATAGATATAATAACATGGGACAGCACAAGAATGGATTGATCGGAGGAGCGTGTAGTAGTAAGTAGGGGGGAGGTGGCGAGGGAAATGTAGAGCTGAGCTTGAAATGTAATGCCAGTGGATGGAAACGGCGGGGAGATCACTACATGTCAGCCTCTTTCCAGCGGAGATTGGATTCGTAGAAGTGGATCAGCTAGAAGACGAACAGGATTGGTAAGCGGGGATCTGACTTTCAGAGAGGATAGGACACGAACCATTTTGGGGAACTTGTCAGCGCAGATGCCGGACTCCTCCCGGATGCGCTCGCCTCCCTTCCTGATACCACGCGCCAAGGGAAAAAAAATCAAGACGACGCGTCCGCTGAAAAAAAAAGGACAGTACGCACAGTGTGAAGTACACATACAGCTTGTCGTCCGCGCGCTCGACGGTGTCAATGTGCTCGATGAGCTGGTCCCAGGTGGGCGCGTGCATGTGCTCCGCCATGTTCCCGATCTCCTCTTCCTGCTCCTCCTCCTGCACGCTCCGTGCACGGGATCCCGATGTCGTCTTCCTCTTGTCCTTGTCGGTGGTGCTCTTCCGGGGTTTTTTCGCGGGCGGCCCGTCGTCGTCCCTGTCGGCCGCTTTGGCGGACGCGGACTTGCGATTACGCTTCTTCGGGGCCGCCGACGCAGAGCCACCGGCGTCAGAAGCGTCGTCATCCGCGACGGACTTGCGCGGGCGCTTGGAGGAGGCGCTCTCCGCCGGTTTCTTGGGCGACTTCCTAGGGTTACGCGCCCAGTACGCGTCAGTCAATTTTTTCGCGTTTCTGCATCCATACGGCGACAGACGAAAAATTAGAATGAGAAACGGAGGAAGGAACTGTCCAAGCGACGCGAATGCACGTACGCGGCGTCCTCCTCGGTAACCCAGCTGTTGTGCTCATCGGAGTAGCCTTTCCACTTGACGAAATATCCGAGCTTGCCCTAGACACCAGGGCGCAAATTCGTGAGATTACCGACGCGTTTTACGGGTGAGGGGCGACGGGGCGCGAGAATACCTGCTCGAATTGACCTTTTTTGGCGTCGAGGATCGCTTCAATCTCGTATTCCTCCTCGCCAACGTCGCCCTCGTCCTCACTGTCCTCCACTTCGGATTCGTCCTTTTTGCTTTTGGGGGTGGACTTCTTTTTGGGTTCGGCTTCCTCAATATCGTCGGATGGGACGGGGGATGCTGGTGCCATATTGATGATAGTGTATGGCCAAAGTCAAGTGAGGCGTGTGAAAAATACACAAATACGTGTATCACTTGAGCCACCCAAATTTGGGCAAAGTCGATACTAATAGTACTGCCGCAAGATTGCTCAAGATAATCGCATGTTGCTAATACACTATAAATTCTACAGAAAAATCATCGACGACGGTTGGGACTGGCGCTACGTCCACGAGGGCCTCTTCCTTTTTTCGGACCTGTCGGAGGTGGTCTTACGAACGCGTAGTCGCATTGGATCGCTTGCTCCAATAGCAACGTGCCCGAGGCGCCGTCGATGGCAGCTTGAGCCTCGTTCATCGTTTCATACTCCACCAGCGCGTAGCCCTGTCGATAAGACATCAAGAATGCCCAGCATCGAAGAGAGATGTGCGTTGGCGCACCTTGACGTAGCCCGTCCGCCGATCCAGGTTGAGGTGCAGATTTTTTATCTCTCCAAACTCGGCAAATTTGTCGGTGACATCCTCTTCTGTCGCCTCCTCGTGCACATTTGTGACGAGGACTATCCACCCCTCCACGGCTAAATGGATCCGTGTGTAAGTGAATAACTTCTAATGTGTGCAGGAAACGACACTTACACCGAGCAGCGCGGGTGTCTGCATCCTTCACATGCGAAGTCTCCACCCGGTCATAGGTAGGTTCGGTTGTTACAGTCCCGTCGTTTCCTCCTACGAAAGCAGTGAGCGCCAGAACGAGCAAAAGAGATCGCACAGACCAGTATTTTGGAAACCTCTGCCTCGCCTTCTTACGGCTCCTCCAGCCGCGACTGGGTAACAATATAAGTTAATCGCCAAAGCTCTCACGAGGGACGCACCATCGTCGATGTTCATTTCATCGTCGGACATTTTGAAGTTGAGCTCAAAGTGAGACGCGGACACAGACGTTACCGTGACTGTGACTAGTCACGTATCATTGCTTCCTTCCGGCAGTCATTGTCAACAGTAACTTGAACTTGACGCACTTTGACTCAGAATTGCAGATTTGGGCGACATGAAGCCTGTTTCCAGTGCCCCCCGACCCCTCACTTTTGCTTTCCTCATCTCTCAGGTCTCCCTGATTCCCATAGGTCAATACATGTACAATTCCGCGTGGGATCACTGGGCCAACACGTTGTCGAACTTGCGAACCTACTTAGAAGCTCCCATTCCGCTTATGGCCAAAGTTTTATCTTGTTTAATCAGCCATATCGCCATCCATCCCATCTAGTTGACGCCCTCCGTTCTTTTTTGTCTATTTCGGGCAGCGGTACGATCCGTTCTTGGGTTTAAAAAAATAATCGAGGGGGGTCCTCACCATCTCTCACGAGTCTCATCAAAAAAGACTCAAACAGTTACAGTGTCAGTACTCAAACCGGAGGTCCAATTTGGTAAGGGCGTGACACTTGGGGGTGACTTGGCGACACAACTTGGCGGTCACTGCTACAGGTAACTCGTGGCTAAAAAGATTGATCCCGATTTCTAAATCCCAATTTTAAGCATTTACCACGATGTCCCTTCCTGTCCCTTCCTTTTGTCATTCACCCAATGTGGTGCCTGGACCCACCATGCAGATTGATTCACTTCCAAGTACGGATGCCTTCAAATATCTATTTTCCTCCGCGATTACGCTCGGGTTTCATCGACATCGAGACATAACCGGATCCACATCTATAAAAGAACGACTGCTACTCCTCCTCCTCAGCTGTATTTTCTTCACTCCCCGTGTATCCATTATCCCGACTCTCGTTCCCCAGGCATCAAGTATGCATCCCTCTGCCAACAACCCATGTCTTGTTTGTGGCCGCGTTACTTCGCAGTGGTGTAGCCGGTGTCAGACCGCGTGGTACTGCTCCGCTGAGCACTTGCGTAGCGTACGTTTCTTGGCTTCGAACGCGTCACCATTGTCTCACAAGGTACGTATAGGATTGGCCCCGCCACCGCGAACAATGTCGCCCGTCCAGCGGCCTTGGATATGGCATGAACATGATCGCCACCCCGCCTCCCGCAGAGCCGGAGAGCATCTCTGTCTCGGGCATATTGTTCGTCGCCAGTGAGGGTACGCCGACCCACTTTTCTTTTGATGCGTACACGCGAACTCATTACGATTACCGTTGCACTTTATTTTAGATCGACCTAGGATCATCACCGTAAGGTGCAGGCCCCCGCAACGCCCCTCGCACGGCATGTGCCCTGTCCCCGTCCTCCAGCCGTACTTCGACGCGCCACCAGCCAGCGTCGTCCTCACTCAGGGCCTGAATAACGAGCCGCTGCGCTTCCCACTTCACATATTTTACTCGCCTATCGCGCTCGCGGAGGCGTCGCCAATCAATCGCGCGATTTACCACATCACGTCGGGAGCGGCCCCGAAACCCTGGTATGGCAACGTCGTGGCGTTAAAATTCAATGGCGCGCGTCGTCAAGGCTATTCAGAGGCGGGCGCGAACGACCTCCCAGCTCTGTCTGCATATTTCCTTTCTTACCAGTAAACATTCCTTGCACACACGTGAGCGATCAGACTTTACCTTTTTGCCTTTTGTCTCACTAACGATTATATTCTGATGTAGAACCCTCGTCCTCGCCCCTTTCGTTAGATGACATCAATCACCCTCATTGTTATGTCCTTCACAAGTCCATTGTAGCATAATACTCCTTGCTTTAAACTTGCTATCCCACACCACACTGCATCTGTCCGCGCACTTATTTATCTAACACTAGATGCACGTATTTATTTAACACTAGATGCAATCTGCAAACTCAATAAAAGGGTCTCGATTCCCATTTTTTCGTGTAATCATATACAACCAACCCAATGTCTCACGATTCAACACCGTTAAGTAAATGATCTCCGGTGCTTCCTCACTGAAAGGAGTCATCAGATGATGAAGATGTGCAAGCGCCTGGAAGCGCGCGCTAAGCAACCGAGTTCGTTCACGGTTCCTGTTTGATGTATACCCACGTGTCGACTCATTCACGAGCTGAAAAGCTTGAACCACATCTGGTAAATGGTTATCCGGATGACTCGGGCGACGGCGACCTTTGGATCATCCAAATTCCGATTTGACGCGCCGCTAGCTATATACAAGCATGTTATTTATTTGATAAGATTCCTGCGTGCGCGTGCTTCAAGTTCATGTTCGAATTTTCCAGTGATTCCGCCGTCAGCAAACAATCGACGTACATTAAGTATATCTATTTCTCGCTGGAGAGAGAGTTCACTTCCCCCTATACTCGACATCTTCCTCAAGACCTCAAGTCCGTCGCTGACGCTCGCTGACGTCGCCGCCGAGGATCTTCGCATAACCACGAGGAAATCGCATGGCGCACAGCCGGCGGATCACCATCCTCTGGGGGCAAATCAGGGAAAATCCATGACCAAATGGAGCCCGTTTACCTAGGCTCTCGGTACCTCCGCGTCCGGACCCTTTACTTTACGTATGTCCGTACTTACGCGTGCGGCACCAGATTATTTCCAAAAAAATCAATTCGATTCCGCGGTACCAAATTCGTGAAAATCATATGCCTCCTACATATGTATCTTCTCCCACTGGAGCTGGGAGTCGGGACCGACGCGACTTTCCAGCCGCTTGCCAGCTCCGACACCCAGGCTCGGGCGCTCCGAGTCCCCCAACTGGCCATGGTAGATGATCTTCCGTCTTTGCGTAAGGCGATGTCGTCAGCTTTTTGTGGAGGGACTCCGTACATATAAATCGGTCCCGGCAGCACGGTCGAATAGTGGCGACGGAGGGCGACGGCCGTCAAGGCGGAGCCGTTTCCTACGCTTTGTCGCAACGGTAACGTTGTGTTGATCCGTTTGCGCCTAGTCCCAGTGTCAGGGTGCAATCCCTGGTCCTTGGATTTTCCTGAACTGAGTTTCAGTACTTGTAAGTATCTAAGCACAAACCGCGACATCAGAGCCGAAACTTACCAATGGGGTTACTCAGCAGTGCATCCGCGCCTTGGTCGTCAAAAAAAACACCTGGAACTGTCAGTGATAACGTGTTCACATTTTTGCTTCCCATATAATCGCAATGCGCCGAAGCTCCATGCCTTGTGGTCCACTTGCGCTGCTCTAAAGTTCAAAATTGGGTTCGAAGGAAGGGGAGCGACAGTGACATTGAAAATGTGACATCGTCGTTGAGCCAGATGAAACAGTAACACTGGAGCCAAAAAAAGTGGTTGAAAAAAATCAGCCTTCTTCATCTTCTTCACCTTCCGTGACTTCCTCCGATTCACCCTCCTCATCTTCGTTTTCGTTTTCGTCATTTTCTTCTTCCTCCTCTTCTTCTTCTGCAGTCTGATCTGGCCCCATCCCCCCTGCTTGCGGTGCAGTGGTGTTGGACGCCCCACTTGCCATTTTGCGCGCTTCAATAGCACGCTTCGCTTCCTCCTTCTCCTCGTCCACAGGTAACAGATGTTCCAGCGCCAAATCTCTCCATCGGAGAGCGCCATTTACCCCGCCGCCGTCATAGCCCATATCTTCGAATAGCGCACGAGACGACGGGTCATATGGCGGGCGGGGTCGTGAGGCAGGATGTTTAACGTTTGTCGGGTTCCCGTACGGGTATGACGGGTGTGCTTGGGACGGTAAAACTGATAAAGCCATTATTTACAATGCTACCCCAAGGCGCGAGACTACTGCCACAGACTGTCAGAATCATCAGGATCAGGAGGGACCATGTGCGCGGGGATGTCGAGCTCTGTTGGAATTGGAACAGCTTTTAATGCCCCGAGATTCAGCCAAGGAACAGAAGAGGGGAACTAGCCATCGTCGCCGAGGTCCCCTTTGAGAAAGTCGGCACTCTCGAGTGTGTCTAGGACTTGCAGGTCATAGGTTGACATGTGCAGGTGGCAGTATGTTAGATCCTAGAGTCCATGGAGGTTAGGCCAGTTCCATTCAAGCAAGCCGGACTCGGAGTACTGACAGTCATCGTGGAAAGCTTGGTTTGTGCCACGTGAGATCGGCTTGCGTAATGCGCCCGAATTGGAATCAAACTTCGACGATCTTCTACACCCACACCCACCTGTGCATGAGGCTACGAGTCTGCATTCGGTAGCCCCGCGATCCGTTGAGATCGCACTCCGAGGTTAGGTCCCCTCTGAATTAACCCGCCGATCATACGAGAGCAGCCTTGAATTCTTTACACCGAACTGCGGTCTTGCTGCATCGCCGAGTCGAGGCCACTGTGAGTGTGGGTACACTCAACGCGAAGCAATCTTACACCTTGCAGAGAATGCCGTCGCCCTTGAGCGCCTTGAGTATTCCCTCGGTAACCTCGCGGCCATCTCTATCCTGTCTACAGTGGTCCGGAGATGGTCAGGTTTTTTTCGTCACGAAAGGTATCCATATTATCCCAGTATTCCCGTACGGCCAATCACTCACGGCATTTCTGAAGGCTCCGTCTACATCTTCGTGTGTTTGCCGTATGTTCCCGTTGTGGCAGCCCACTGACGGCATCCTGCATCAGACTCCGAACCGCGGCATCCACTCGGTCACTCAACTCCCAGCGGAAGCCACAGACAACTCACACGTCAAATGGTTTTCCACGATGATTGATTTCAACCCGCGGGACGTTCACAATTGGCCAGCGGACTCTGCAGGTTGGTTCACGCCTACGCCTTTGTCGACGTATATATCATTGATCACTCGGGATACCTCTCCATTCAGATTGGGGCGGGCTCTCCTTGGGCTCCTTGGACGTCGGACTCCGAACAATTTCATGCTCTCCCAGTAACCTGACGGCAAACGGGGGGTGCGGGTGTTTCGTCTTTTCTTTTTCGCACATCAGCCTTGACTCAACTTCTATAGATGCATCGCAGCCATTTTAAGCTCTAACATGGATCTCACTCTCTGGCACACCACCAAGAATACGATTAAAGGAGAATGGGCCAAGGTATGTGACGCTGCATTTCCGATCGCCGCTGTTGATCCTGGTCAGCTCTGCGACGTCACTCCCTTCATAACCGAGTTGAGCTCACGGGAGCCCCATTCGAAAGTTGAACAGGTGCTTCGATCACAAATAGCCAGTAAACCGTTATAGCATCCAATGCAATGCTTTCTATGAACTGATATGATTGATAGGTCTGCTATGGTCGCCCCAGGCGGAGTTCGATATCAGTCCCGCGCCGTGTGTAGATGGCTCACTTCTCGTAACGGGGACCCGCGCCGGCACGTTGATGTTCTTCAGGTAAAGCATTCAACTATCATCCGGCACGTCTAACGGTGATAATCCACAGATTTGCGGATTCTGCACTCGATCATGTAACCACCGTTGAAGTCGGCGATCAATGGATAACGCACCTCGCCTTTTCGCCCTGGAGCCCGGTTCAGGCCGGAGAGAGTAGTAAGTCCATCTCGTGCGCTCCCTTTCTTAGTTACTGACTCCAATATGTAGGTGAAATTAGCTTAGCGTATGGCGCAGCGGACGGGTCCGTAGGCCTGGTAAAAATCACCCAATTCCTCTCGTCATCGTCTTCCGCTGGACTTTTTTCTCATGATTACACTATCCAAACACGCGTGGTAATATGTGATCCGGCCGTATTTCAACCCAACGGAACGGGAATCACCGCTTTATCCTGGATTTTGCCTAACGGAAACGTAGGAACTATAAACAGGTTCGCCGCATATCCACTGATGCTAACTAGATGGTCTTGGTGAGGGCCACCCCCGGTGTCATCTCGCTCTGGTCTGAGAATTCATCCACCCTGGGTTGGTCTGGACGTCGTTCACTGCGTCTTTTCACACAAAAGCTATCTGTTGGTTCCTCCTCGTTCCACCCAGTCTCGGGTCTTCATTATGTGCAACAAGAAGACGCGCTTCTCGTTTCTCTCTTCGACGGCTCCGTTCACGTAATTCACTCAGTGATAAAGGAACCCGTACTCTCCGGAGAATCGCGGAGTTCAAGCGATCTGACCACTGGAGCACTCTCGGGCCTCTTGCGGTCCACTTTTATCCGTACCGAAAGCCAAAAGATTACAGACCGCGACGTAAATCGTGTTAGCGGAATGATACCTTACGATGATTTTTCTGTTGCTTTATGGGTCCAAGAGTAAGTCGTCGGATTCTAGTTATCTGTTTGTCTGTAACCGTTTTGGATTAATCGGCCATTCTCTGGTAAGGTCCGCTCAACCATCCAATTTCGATTACAAGTACGATGTATTGCATGAAAGCACTTTTGTAGGAAAGCGCCTCTTATCCGGATGGGAGTTGCCACCCCGACTGACGCGATATACTTACAGCTGCCCAAGTATGCGACGCTCCTACCCCCGATGTATTCATTCACAAACTGAGCACCATTCTGACCTCGACTAAAGCATGTGAGCAACTTTGTAGGCCCGGGCTTCCTCGTGAGACTGACTGAGGTTTAGCATCTGGAGCCACGCCGCTTCATATTCTTCGCCCCATTTTCTTGCACCTCCAGGATCTAACCGAGCTCCAACCGCGTGTCATTGAAACATTGTTGGAGAAAGCAGATAGATATCCACCTAGCCCTTCTCTGGTTGCTTGGTCCGGCGACGTTGGTGACGAACTACGAGTAAAATTTCGACGAAGCCTCAAACAGCATCTGTTCGGATGCAACGTTCTCCTCTCCCTGCGCTTGAGGCTATCCGTGGCTGATTTTTGCTGGGTAAGTAGCCCTCTACTGAACCGTGAATTTTCCCTCATCGGACCGCACTTACAGCGACACACAACCGATCTCTCCCAGCGAGATGAGCTTAGCGGTGTCGCACAACAATTCCTTAGAACCATATCATTCATTATCTTGAGAATTATCTGCCGTCACTTACTCGCTGTTGTCTCATGCCTCCAAGGTAATTTTCGCACTAACACGGCGATTTTTCTCCTTGATTCTGACGCGAGCATCCGCAGAAGAAGACATCCCGTTTCTCATGCGGATAGCACTACAATCATCTCTGTCTGATGCACCAGCTGACCTGCGATCGGACGCTGAGGCCCTCCTAAATTCACTTGCGTCCAATATTCCCTTGTTCAATAAAGAAACTTACGGAAAGAAATGTATGGAGGAGGATTGCCCCGCCTGCGGCCTCGCCATATACCTCGATGGTGATAGCGAAGCGTCTTGTCCCCAAGGACACATTTGGGGTGAGACTTTCTTTGTTCAAGCTACGTATGTATCTGACCTGTTGACGAATAACTCAGGTCGATGTTCGGTGACCTCCTTCATCCTTTCGACGCCGAAGTTGAGAACATGTGCGGGATGCAACCGCAAGGCCTTCCTCCCTTTGTCTTGTCGCACAGGTTCCACTCCAAATTGGCTGCCCTCTTCTGCCCAAAGCTGGGTGGTGGAAGAGTTCCTCGAGGCTGCTTCTCAATGCCTGTTTTGCGGGAATAATTTTGGCTCGTTTTGATTTGCATCTCTCATTTTGTTGTATTTTCGAGAAGTGCGCCTCTGAATCTTGCTTGTACTTCAGTGCCCCAAGTTGTATTTTTTTGTAGGCTCGCCAGCTCTCACCAGTAATGTTGGTTAGATACACGTGACGCGAGTTCAAAAAGATCTCCCGCTTCGCAGTCAAGTTGTTCCCGGTACTACACACTAATCGGCACGCCGCACTGGGTTTCGGCCATCTAGGTGGTACAAATCGCGGATCACATTTGAACAGGCGGCGCATCATCGCTCCACGTGGGCCGGGAGTGGGCCGTGGTACTTAAAGTTATCCCGAACTTTAAAGTTGAAGCTTACCCCGAAAGGATAGCTTACGCGGGCCAATGTTGACCCCGTACCCATCGACTTAAAAGCGAACATCCACCTCAGGTTTCTCCCCACCACAGCTCGCAACCATGGTCTATTTGGCTACTCCCAGTGCCAGTGAACGCGAGACGCCTCCATTCCCCCAGGGGCTCGCTGTGAAGTCGTTGGAGGATATCAACGAACCTAACCTCGACCCTAGGTTGAGTCTTTCTAGGCAGGGTACGGAAGAAACTGCACTGGGCCGACAACTGAACGACTTTGTGCGGAAAAACGAGCACGACCTTGACGACTCGGAGAAGACACAACCACTTGATAAAGCCATTTACGTCGGTATTCGTCTCACTCTAACCCCGGCAAAGCTTGATCGTCACCTCCAGGTGGACTTCGAAGAGGGGGATACTCGAAATCCGGCCTGCTTTCCTCGCTCGAAAAAATGGGCGATCACCTTACTTGCTTGCTACTCTACGCTCATAGCAGGTACGTATAATTTCGCGGACGTCACACTAGTATGAACCAAATATTCTCAATATAGCTTCCGCTTCCTCTGCGTACAATATGGGGTTCACTTCCATGACGGTACATTTTCCAGCTACATTGTCGCATCAGCGCAATTCCTCACAGCATGCAGCGGGACCTCGATTGTACTGATTTTCAGGCCACAGTCGGTTTCGTTGTTTACACATTAGGTTTCGGGCTCGTACCACTAGTATCGTCCAGCTTCAGCGAAGAATTTGGACGCCAGCCTCTCTACATTGGCTCCGCCGTCGGATTCACGTCCATGTATCTGCTCATTGCACTGTAAGACTTTTTGACACGTTTGTGATTCATCATTCATTCAACCTGCGTATTAGATCTAAAAACATTCAAACTGTCATCGTCGCCCGATTTATACAGGGATCTTTCGGTTCAACTTGGGCGACCATGTAAGATACTCGCAACGATATATTGGCAGCGGACTCTGATATATTTCCTCCCGAAGGGTGGGCGGAACGATAGCCGGTTCGTCGCATCTGTTTGTATAGTTCAGCTACAATTATGTAATTTATATTCAAGACTTATGGAAACCTCACGAGTTAGTGCGCTTTGGATCTGCTTCCCTTTGTCTTACCGGGTGGATCCAGGCGAGGGCTACCTATGGCTATTTTTTCTGTCGCCGCTCTCGGTGGGACAGGAGTAGGTCCGGTTGTAGCCGGTTGGGTTGAAATGAACCCGAGACTGGCGTGGCGCTGGATCCAGTGGATCCAAATGATGTACGTCTGAGTTTCAACGGTTTCCAAAGGCACGCACTAATTGGCCGTATGTCACAGAATCTGCGGCGTTTATTCAATTATAGTCCCCCTTGTCATGCGAGAAACAAGATCCTCCATTCTACTTGTCCGGGCCGCGCGCGGCGCCCGTCGAGGATTGAGAAAAAATCGACGTATCTATTCTTTGACTCCCATTTAATCTAAGCAGCCTTTTTCGCACCTCTCTTGGGCCCATATCGTGCTCGCCGCGCTCTTTTTCTCCGCTCCTAACCGGGCTCCCCGAGACGGCTTGTGTGACTTGGGTAGGAACTGGATCAAACTACTTGGAACTTGCGTACCCCGCCAAAAATTACCTCGTATTGTACAGGTACAGAGGAAATAAGGGTTCCGTAAGAGAATGGGATAGTAGGATCGTAGATAGGTGTCGAGTCCTCAAGGATTCCACCGTCACCCCTGCTAGCACGCGTTATTTGGCGCTAAACGCGCCGGTAAACAGCCGATTTTGGTAGGGGAACTTATCCACCTGATGAGTCACATGTGACGAAACGTTCTTGCGCAACACCAACAACGTCGTGGTCCCCGCCCCGTTTTACACACCCCCGACTTCCTGTACATCGACTTTCTAGCGACAGCTCGCTTCGCTCGCTGTTCGCTCGGGCTCGCTTCGCTCGCCCGCCGTTCTCTCCTCGTTTATAGAGCCCGCCCTTTCGTTCCCACCCACCTTTCGACATCACGACATCTCGTCTAGTCGACATCGCTGCACCGCTTCCGGCACTCCCAGCATTCCCTGGCCCTTCTCGCGTCTTCGCAGTACCCCCCACGCCAACCTTGATTGTCTCGCACGCGCACGGCCACGTCATACGATCCCAGCATGCCTACGGCTAAACCGCTCCCGCCAGACCTTAGATTCAATAAAGGACCGAAGCGTAAGCGCACGACCACGGGCGACGACGTCTCCACCGCCCCCGGCAACGCCACTTCAGCACACGCTACGACCGTCCTTACGATTCGTGCGGACCCGTTCGAGCGCACAATCCAGAGCCTCGTCGACCGTGGGGTCTCCGTACCCCCACCTACTGCACTTGTACAGATGCGGCATATGTGCTCTGAGGCCATCTCGAGCTATAAGTCCGCCCACGTCACACTGCAGAAAGCCGTCGCAACTCACGAGAAGTTCGCGATGGCGTCGAGTAACGGAACGCACGTCTCATCAGTGGTCACCCACCTGAGACTCCCACCGCATCAGACCCTCACGGGCGTCCCCGACGTCATGGGCGATGAGCGCGTTGTGGCGGCCATGGCGTCCTCCGAGAAAGACATTGCCTCAGCTCGCACGTCTACCACAACTCTCCTGACCACTGTATACGCAGTCCAGGTAGAGAAGGCGCTAGAGTTGGTCGACGTCCCAAAATGCGCCGATGCGCTCGCTTCTGCTCTTAGCGAGTACTGCGTCCGTATCATCACGCGCGCAGGCGACGTCGACACCGCGGCTTGGCAACCGTGTGTCTCTGCTATCAAAGCCGCGTTCACGGACGAGTTTAAAGCCGTCCGGTTCGAGTTCACCGCGCGCTTAGATAAAGAGGCGATGGTCAAGGAAGCCAAAGCGAACGCTGTTATTACGGCGCGCGCTGACGCGGAGATGACCGACGCGAACCGCCCTATTGATGAGATTATCCACGAGAAGGTCGACGTCGCCGTTACCGCCGGTGCGTCTCGACCCCTCGTGCGATTTCCTTCAACGCTTTCTGAACTCCCTCTGCCCGTCTCTAGCTTTGAATTCCAAAGAGACTCAAGAGACCGAGAAGAAGAAAAAGCGCCCGGCTACCGCGGACAACCCGAGATCCAAGCCCAAAGCCAAGTCGAAACCGCAAGCGAATGCGACGGCGTCGTCCTCCAAAGACACGTCGAAGCCGCTGAAGCAAACGACATTGTCGATGGCGAAGAAGAAGGACAAGTCCGCGCAGGAGCACAAGGGAAAGAGCGGAAAAGACGTCGACGGCGGCACCGGCCCCAAAGAGAAAGCCCAGAGCGGCAAGCCGAACGGCAAGGTGAAGGCGAAAGCCAAAGCCATAGCGAAGGAGACCACCGAGGAGTCGTCAGACGAATCGAGCTGAACACCCGCACGCCCGAAACTTGTACCTCATCTTGGGTGAGTCCACCAGGTCCACGGTTTCATCACCACCGACCTGACACTTACCCAGAAGCATTCTTTACGGCTGAGCCTGCCGCACGTTCCCGATTCATTACCAGCAGAATGACACCCCTGTATTTTGACACCCGTTTGAAAAATCGCGCGTTTCATAATATGACGGACCTGCCATTGAATCCTGAACAGCAAAAGATCCTCGCGCTGAACCCTAAGTTTGTTCCTCGACCTCCGAGAACAACCGTTCGCCACGTCTCGGAAGCGCTCGACGACTTTGATCGCCGTCTCCGCCTACGAATCGATAATGAGGCTCAGCCGACGCTCCACAAGTCCTTTGGCGGTGAGCATTTGGATCGCGGACAACCACGCTACGTCCCGACTTTCCATCTGCCCAACCCGGATGCCCACGGGCCCGCCTTAATTGATAAGATCGAACGCGCACTCTCTAAAGTGCGCAAATGTATCGAAGTCGAGGTTCTAAGCGAGCAAACGCTCTTCATACGCCCGAATATCCATGAAGAAGACCTAGATGGCCTCCTACGTCTCTTGGCAGATAACAGCATTCTCGCTGTCCCTGCAGACAAGAACCTAGGTCTGTGCCTGGTCACCTCTGAATGGTACCATAAAACGGCGCTCAAACTCTTGGTGAATGAATCCTACGTGGAGGAAGAACCAGACCACGTCAACCTCCTGCTTTCGCTACGCACTATCGTCGAAAACTCCCGCGACCTAGTCACGAAGCAGCAGTTTAATTGGCTCTACCGGCCCTGCGTCGTAGAACTTGACAAGGTCCCGGTCCTCAAAGTAATTCCCAAGATCCATAAACTCCCACCATCCGGCCGACCAATCGTGCCCACGTTTGGTACGCTGCTCGCTAACGCGTCAGCTTGGGTCGACTACCAGATCAAACCTCTCCTGGACAAATTCCCGTGGATCCTTCGTGACTCGAAATCATTCTGTCACGATATTCTTAACGTGGAACTACCCCCGGGACAGGACATCTGGTTGGTATCCGGCGATATCGTCGCGATGTACCCCAACATCCCTATCGATGATGGGATTGCCCAAATCGCGGCGATGCTCGACACTTCACCCATGGTATTCGATACCCCGGACGAAGCTAGTCGTATGGATATTAGAAACCGCCAGGAACTTATTATTGTCCTTCTCCGGTTAATTCTAAAATTCAATTATGTCAAATTCGCTGGCACCACCTACCGCCAAGTAATCGGTACAGCTATGGGAACCGCATGCGCTCCGACGTATGCCAACCTATTCCTTGCCGGCTACGAGGTCACCGCTCTGGAGGATTTCACGGCTACGCTACTGTTCTACCGGCGATTCATTGATGATACATTCGCTATCATCAAAGGAACGCTGGCAGATGTACGCCGCTTCCAAAAGCGCTTCGGGTCACTGCACCCAAACATGAAGATGGAATGGTCGGAATCCCAATACCGCCTTCCCTTCCTGGATGTCCACGTCTTACTGGAACTCGATCCACGATTTCCGGTTTTCAATCCGCGGAAGCGGATTGTCACCGACGTTTATCAGAAGGCTCTTAATGCCTATCTGTACATCCCATGGAACTCCTGCCACTCTGAAGACTCCAAGCGTGCTTGGGTCAAGGGTGAACTGATCCGCTACGTGCGGATCTGTTCGAAGGAGCCCGACTTCGCTAAAATTCGCCTCGAATTTGACCGTCGGCTCCGAGCGCGGGGGTATCCAGGACGTTGGCTCCAACGCGTCTTTGGGGAAATAGAGTACAAGGTAGAACGCCCAAGCGCGCTCACTGCCTCCGCGGCCTCGGCAACGGATGGTGGGCCTGAACTCCACGTCCTCAAACTCACCCACAATCCAACCTGGGATAGCATTAATTTGCGCCCAATTTGGCACGACTTGGAAGAGACCTGGGCAACATTAGGGGCTGGCTACCCTCAATACCGCTTCATGGCATCTTTCAATAAACCAGTCGCGCTGGGTGACCGGCTAAATGTTCATAACCGGGACACACTTGGAGATTACCACAAATCGGTAGCGCCAAACGTTTAGTACGTTTTTTTCTCAATCCTCGACGGGCGCCGCGCGCGGCCCTACGGGCCGCGCCCTTCGGCGGCGCCCGTTCTCGGATTTTCGAAAAAATCGACGTATCTATTCTTTGACTCCCATTTAATCTAAGCAGCCTTTTTCGCACCTCTCTTGGGCCCATATCGTGCTCGCCGCGCTCTTTTTCTCCGCTCCTAACCGGGCTCCCCGAGACGGCTTGTGTGACTTGGGTAGGAACTGGATCAAACTACTTGGAACTTGCGTACCCCGCCAAAAATTACCTCGTATTGTACAGGTACAGAGGAAATAAGGGTTCCGTAAGAGAATGGGATAGTAGGATCGTAGATAGGTGTCGAGTCCTCAAGGATTCCACCGTCACCCCTGCTAGCACGCGTTATTTGGCGCTAAACGCGCCGGTAAACAGCCGATTTTGGTAGGGGAACTTATCCACCTGATGAGTCACATGTGACGAAACGTTCTTGCGCAACACCAACAACGTCGTGGTCCCCGCCCCGTTTTACACACCCCCGACTTCCTGTACATCGACTTTCTAGCGACAGCTCGCTTCGCTCGCTGTTCGCTCGGGCTCGCTTCGCTCGCCCGCAAGCTATCTGTTGGTTCCTCCTCGTTCCACCCAGTCTCGGGTCTTCATTATGTGCAACAAGAAGACGCGCTTCTCGTTTCTCTCTTCGACGGCTCCGTTCACGTAATTCACTCAGTGATAAAGGAACCCGTACTCTCCGGAGAATCGCGGAGTTCAAGCGATCTGACCACTGGAGCACTCTCGGGCCTCTTGCGGTCCACTTTTATCCGTACCGAAAGCCAAAAGATTACAGACCGCGACGTAAATCGTGTTAGCGGAATGATACCTTACGATGATTTTTCTGTTGCTTTATGGGTCCAAGAGTAAGTCGTCGGATTCTAGTTATCTGTTTGTCTGTAACCGTTTTGGATTAATCGGCCATTCTCTGGTAAGGTCCGCTCAACCATCCAATTTCGATTACAAGTACGATGTATTGCATGAAAGCACTTTTGTAGGAAAGCGCCTCTTATCCGGATGGGAGTTGCCACCCCGACTGACGCGATATACTTACAGCTGCCCAAGTATGCGACGCTCCTACCCCCGATGTATTCATTCACAAACTGAGCACCATTCTGACCTCGACTAAAGCATGTGAGCAACTTTGTAGGCCCGGGCTTCCTCGTGAGACTGACTGAGGTTTAGCATCTGGAGCCACGCCGCTTCATATTCTTCGCCCCATTTTCTTGCACCTCCAGGATCTAACCGAGCTCCAACCGCGTGTCATTGAAACATTGTTGGAGAAAGCAGATAGATATCCACCTAGCCCTTCTCTGGTTGCTTGGTCCGGCGACGTTGGTGACGAACTACGAGTAAAATTTCGACGAAGCCTCAAACAGCATCTGTTCGGATGCAACGTTCTCCTCTCCCTGCGCTTGAGGCTATCCGTGGCTGATTTTTGCTGGGTAAGTAGCCCTCTACTGAACCGTGAATTTTCCCTCATCGGACCGCACTTACAGCGACACACAACCGATCTCTCCCAGCGAGATGAGCTTAGCGGTGTCGCACAACAATTCCTTAGAACCATATCATTCATTATCTTGAGAATTATCTGCCGTCACTTACTCGCTGTTGTCTCATGCCTCCAAGGTAATTTTCGCACTAACACGGCGATTTTTCTCCTTGATTCTGACGCGAGCATCCGCAGAAGAAGACATCCCGTTTCTCATGCGGATAGCACTACAATCATCTCTGTCTGATGCACCAGCTGACCTGCGATCGGACGCTGAGGCCCTCCTAAATTCACTTGCGTCCAATATTCCCTTGTTCAATAAAGAAACTTACGGAAAGAAATGTATGGAGGAGGATTGCCCCGCCTGCGGCCTCGCCATATACCTCGATGGTGATAGCGAAGCGTCTTGTCCCCAAGGACACATTTGGGGTGAGACTTTCTTTGTTCAAGCTACGTATGTATCTGACCTGTTGACGAATAACTCAGGTCGATGTTCGGTGACCTCCTTCATCCTTTCGACGCCGAAGTTGAGAACATGTGCGGGATGCAACCGCAAGGCCTTCCTCCCTTTGTCTTGTCGCACAGGTTCCACTCCAAATTGGCTGCCCTCTTCTGCCCAAAGCTGGGTGGTGGAAGAGTTCCTCGAGGCTGCTTCTCAATGCCTGTTTTGCGGGAATAATTTTGGCTCGTTTTGATTTGCATCTCTCATTTTGTTGTATTTTCGAGAAGTGCGCCTCTGAATCTTGCTTGTACTTCAGTGCCCCAAGTTGTATTTTTTTGTAGGCTCGCCAGCTCTCACCAGTAATGTTGGTTAGATACACGTGACGCGAGTTCAAAAAGATCTCCCGCTTCGCAGTCAAGTTGTTCCCGGTACTACACACTAATCGGCACGCCGCACTGGGTTTCGGCCATCTAGGTGGTACAAATCGCGGATCACATTTGAACAGGCGGCGCATCATCGCTCCACGTGGGCCGGGAGTGGGCCGTGGTACTTAAAGTTATCCCGAACTTTAAAGTTGAAGCTTACCCCGAAAGGATAGCTTACGCGGGCCAATGTTGACCCCGTACCCATCGACTTAAAAGCGAACATCCACCTCAGGTTTCTCCCCACCACAGCTCGCAACCATGGTCTATTTGGCTACTCCCAGTGCCAGTGAACGCGAGACGCCTCCATTCCCCCAGGGGCTCGCTGTGAAGTCGTTGGAGGATATCAACGAACCTAACCTCGACCCTAGGTTGAGTCTTTCTAGGCAGGGTACGGAAGAAACTGCACTGGGCCGACAACTGAACGACTTTGTGCGGAAAAACGAGCACGACCTTGACGACTCGGAGAAGACACAACCACTTGATAAAGCCATTTACGTCGGTATTCGTCTCACTCTAACCCCGGCAAAGCTTGATCGTCACCTCCAGGTGGACTTCGAAGAGGGGGATACTCGAAATCCGGCCTGCTTTCCTCGCTCGAAAAAATGGGCGATCACCTTACTTGCTTGCTACTCTACGCTCATAGCAGGTACGTATAATTTCGCGGACGTCACACTAGTATGAACCAAATATTCTCAATATAGCTTCCGCTTCCTCTGCGTACAATATGGGGTTCACTTCCATGACGGTACATTTTCCAGCTACATTGTCGCATCAGCGCAATTCCTCACAGCATGCAGCGGGACCTCGATTGTACTGATTTTCAGGCCACAGTCGGTTTCGTTGTTTACACATTAGGTTTCGGGCTCGTACCACTAGTATCGTCCAGCTTCAGCGAAGAATTTGGACGCCAGCCTCTCTACATTGGCTCCGCCGTCGGATTCACGTCCATGTATCTGCTCATTGCACTGTAAGACTTTTTGACACGTTTGTGATTCATCATTCATTCAACCTGCGTATTAGATCTAAAAACATTCAAACTGTCATCGTCGCCCGATTTATACAGGGATCTTTCGGTTCAACTTGGGCGACCATGTAAGATACTCGCAACGATATATTGGCAGCGGACTCTGATATATTTCCTCCCGAAGGGTGGGCGGAACGATAGCCGGTTCGTCGCATCTGTTTGTATAGTTCAGCTACAATTATGTAATTTATATTCAAGACTTATGGAAACCTCACGAGTTAGTGCGCTTTGGATCTGCTTCCCTTTGTCTTACCGGGTGGATCCAGGCGAGGGCTACCTATGGCTATTTTTTCTGTCGCCGCTCTCGGTGGGACAGGAGTAGGTCCGGTTGTAGCCGGTTGGGTTGAAATGAACCCGAGACTGGCGTGGCGCTGGATCCAGTGGATCCAAATGATGTACGTCTGAGTTTCAACGGTTTCCAAAGGCACGCACTAATTGGCCGTATGTCACAGAATCTGCGGCGTTTATTCAATTATAGTCCCCCTTGTCATGCGAGAAACAAGATCCTCCATTCTACTTGTCCGGCTGGCCAAGAAGATTCGTAAAGAAACGGGAGATCATCGATATCGTGCCAGGATCGAGGACCAAAGACCGAGTTTGATTTCCATGATCATCGTCTCCTGCACACGTCCGATTCGTATGTATTTTTCTCGTCTCTCAAGCAAATACCATGAACTAACGGAGATAAGACCTTCTTATGACGGAACCTGTTGTTTCGAGCTTTAGTGTCAGTCTTTCTCCATTTTTATTTCCTGCCTCATACATATGTCCATAACCACTCTGTAGCTGTGGATTGGTTTCCTATGGGGTGTCTTGTTCTGTATGATCGAGTAAAGTATGCGTTACATGCCCTCTTCACCTCGCTAACGATGGACCTTCAGGTCAATACCTGGGCTATTCCGGGACCTTCATCACTTCACCGTTGGACAAGAAGGAACTGTATTCGCATCAATGGTGTGAGTACAATGTTTTTCCTTGAGAGTGCACTGTAACAATGGCTGTTCAATTATAGAGTCGGGACTTGCCTTGGTTTCGCGTCGAACTTCTATCAAGACCATCTATACCAGTGCGTCCCCAAGATCCTGAAGATTCGTTGCCTCACCCGGATGTCATCTAGCAAACATTTTGAACGCAGGGGTCCTGAGGCCCGCCTGATTTCAGCCTGCGCCGCCGCTGTTATGCTACCGATCTCCATGTTCATCTATGCATGGTGCTCTTTCCCATCCGTGCCTTGGATTTCGCTTGTGATTGCGTTGACAGTAAGTTCCAACGCCCTATTAGTATTACCTTTCTCAGTCCATTTCCAGTTATATATATGGGCGACTTTCATCGTTTATCTTGCTGTCTTCAGTTATCTTGCTGATTGGTGTGTCTCCAATATCCGTGCTGATTCTGTCATGACGAGCATCGTGAATTCTTAGCTACGGTCCTTTTGCGTCGTCTGCGTTGGCCGGGCAAAGTCTTTGCCGTGAGCTCTCACAGGCCTTTGGTTGACTTTTCTAATTCGCTGTCAGGGAATATGATGGCTACAATCTTCCCTCTTTTCACGAAACAAATGTTTGCGGCTCTCGGATATAACTGGGCCAACACAATGTTCGCTCTCATAGCACTGGTGATGGTCCCCATTCCCTTTGCTCTGTTCTTTTATGGCCCTGCGATTCGGCTGCGTAGTAAATTTTCCCGCATGGTCGCGGAACAACACAAGTAGTCAGCAATGGCTTTCTACACTGTAACACAGGAAGAGATGATGTAGACGTACTTAGAAACAACACTAGATTGAACAGTCTTTGGATATTAAATACTAAATCGCGAGGGTCGGGCTGCTTGACTCAATTTTTGGAAATACCTGGTACTGTCAAACCTGTTACCCTTCCGGTGGTTCGTCGTTGCACGCTCAGCCGAATCAACGTCCCAGTTGTCCTCTGTTTCTCTGTTCATTCTGCCCGTTCGGAACAAAGTTGGGGCCCGGCCCGGAACCTTTTACATTCCTTTTACGTCACTGATCGGCGCCGAATCTGATCTGATACCATCACTACTGTCTCTCTCTCACTGAAAAAAAAAATCAAGAAACACTCTGCATGTCCCACGTGGACTTCGACTCGTACCCGGTCAATAGCCGTTTTGATAATTGTCGCGCACACAAATCAACCCACGAGGTTAAGAGAGTGAAAAATAAAAAATTATACCCCAAAATCAGTGGGCAAGCTCAAGATACATTTACAGGTCGTTCTGAGGAATATTGCGACGAGTCGTGCCCCAACAGTTGAGGCGAGGAGGGGGGGGCGCATTCCATCATCGTTATGATCGTATCGGCGAAAGTTGGAGCCTCACCAGTCACTCAACTTATCAAACTTATCAAAGCGACAACACAACACAGGGAGGATAACCCAATATTCCATGCGATAACATTGGTAAGATATGCAGAAAATATTTACAATGACTTTCGGATGTTTGTGGCCTCAAATAGGCAGAAGGTATACAAAGGATACACTTAGATTAACATATCTTTTGAATACCTTCTGCCTCTTGTGAATGCATTGTGCATTTTTTTAGCCACAGACATATGAAAGGTATTGTAAATATTTTCTCCGTATTTTTTGTATGTCTTGGCATGGATTATTTTGTTATCCTCCCTGTGCAAGTAGTCGTTGCTGTATTTTTACCACGTACAAACTTTAATCACCTGCGTTCAAGTATTTATCAAGCCCTTGGACTCTGAGACATTTCGCGCCGAATTTTACCATGACCTTCGATCATGCTTCGCAAAACCTCTCAGATCTCACGGTTAAATTCTAGCTCAAATGGTGATTTTTGAACCAAGGCCTCTGACAGTTATTTGAAGCTCAAGAGAAATTTACCTGGAACTTGTGTGGAACTCAACTTAATTCTATCATAAGACCATTTCGATGGATATATAGATATTCACCCATTCCACTAAGTTACAATATTGATCTTAGGAGGAGAATTAGGCAACCAAAGCCTGCAGCCTCAAGAAATCCGGCGTTCCGAGGCCCGTAACGGGGTCCCAGCCTTTTCCAGCAGTGAAGCCGCTAAATTTCCAGCGAGTCATCAGTGCGTTAGTTGAAAATCGGGGAAGAAGTACGTACGCCGTCCCGCAACCTGGGTTAGAACCCGAGACGATGTCGTTGAACCCTGTTGTCGCCGTCGAATAGAAGATAGGGTTCAAGAAACCGAGAGGCGCCTTGCCCTCGGAGATGCGGAAGTCGTTGAGGAGGGTGACTACACCGGCGAAGGTCTGGGCGACGTCAATGGTATGCTTCAGTTGGATACTAGGCCGTGCGGACGTACCGGAGAGGAGCAGCTCGTTCCTGCGACGGACCTAAACGAATGTTATTGAATGACAAGGGTGAAATACGAAAGGACTTGCTCAGTGCGACCGCTAACCACCACTTGGAAACCCTGCGCCGCAGCTGCAACATCTGGGTACGCCCGCCCTGATGCGTTGAAGAGACCAGAGAATTTGGTGCCGAGGTTGGTGAGGAAAGTGGAGACGGCGGCTGTCTGGTAAGACGGCTGGGCAAAGTATCTGATGGAAAACCAGCCCCAAGTTGAAACCTGACAATCCAAATTTCGCGCAATAATAAAGCTTACCTGGAAAATCCACCACCAGAGAAGTCGACAGCGACTTCAGGGTTGACCTTGGTTGTGCCTCCGACAGTGGTTACGAACGGACAGCTAAATGAAGAGTCAAAATTTTGCCGGAAAGAAGGAAGTTGAAATTAACCTGGCAGGGAACGCGGGCTGGAAGACCTCTTTGTTCGTCCCATCATTTGTAAGACAATTGCCGCCGCCGACACCCCTTCGATCCAACGTTAGCCAAGGAGCGGATACAACAGAGGGCCTCCTACTCGTCGCCGCTAGAGAACATGACGCTAGTTCCGCGAGCACCCAGCTGAGCGAAGAGGTTGCTGATTTAAATTCAACCAAGGAACTAACAAACCCGTGCACGAATAACATACCAGACGCTAACTGCGTAATCTTCCGGAACCTGGGGTAAATTGTATCAGTGCAAAGGCTTACTGGATTTCAGACGAGATTTTACCGTTTGTTCGTCGTCACCTGAAGGAAAGTTGTATCAGGGCAGAGCCTGGCCCGATTTAGAAATAAAAGCATACCGTAACTTGTGCTCTAGGATGGATTAGTCGACCTTGCCCTTTACAAGAGGCATAGACAATGCTTACGATGGTCTGGGGAATCGTGGTTTGGTTGAGGACGAAGTTCAACCAGTCCAGATAAGGTTCGTTGGTGTTGGTTGGTGTGAAGGAGTCTGCTGTGAAAGGCGGAGAACCACCCGTGCTGTAGGTCTTTTAGATGTGCAATAACCGGCGATATGAGGATTTTACCTCCAAAATGTCGCTTCTGTTGGGGCACTAATTGCGAGACTGTATTCTAAAACCTTCGATTACTGACCGGACATCAGCCAAATAAAAATGAAGAATTACGAATGTCGAGGTTGGCCTGGTCAAACTGATTAATATGGGAAGGAACAGATGAGGAGCAACCATTCACCTCTACTCCGGGATCGGACTGGGTGTTTAGACCGCCGTTTACTTGGACGTGAGTAAATGTAACACCGACGGCATCTGACCGGAAATCTTTGAAGAAAGTCTGAAAACGAGGGATCAGTGCCGTTCTTTCAACATCTAATGCTGCACGGACCTGGAGATCTGAAGGAGGGCGTCAGCATTTGAATAAGCACACATAATAGCGAGGTGCTGACCTGAGTCGCTGGCGAACTCCTCTAGGTATCCGGTGATACCGAGTTTGTTGGTGGCCGTCGCCTTCGGGACATAATTGGTAGTGTTGTACATGGCCCGGACACAAGCCGCGGTGACGGTCGAACCGCACGAGGCGGGAACGGCGAGAGGTGAAATCTCGGTGGCGAAGGATTCCACATCTCCAGTTGTTTGAGGTTGGATGAAGCTCGTTGCACGCATGCTGCGGAGGGTGCCGAAGTATGTGGTGGGCGTGATGACATCTACATGGGAATGCAGTTCGCGGGGGAGGGAGTACTCCATCGTGCGCACGACGTAGGAGTCAGAGCCAGCATGATGGTAGACGCCGTACTTGGTGTTCAACATGCTTTCCGCTTGTGCGACGGAAACGCGAATCGTAACCCATTCACCAGCCGTAGAGCGGAAGTGGGCATCGTCGGGGTTGATACCGTGATGTTCTAGCCACGATTCGACGGCCTCGACAGAATCCGGATGGGGTGCCACAAGAGCGTCAACCTCCTCCTTCGACAAGTGCTGGCCATATCTGCCCAGGCATTATGAGGTTAAAGGATAAATGAATGCAACCTAAATTATCAACTTCTCATGGGTGGGATCGCTGACTTCAAAGAGCGAAGATATCAGTTCCTCGAGTTTGTTCTGTTTGAGACCAATGCGCATGTCGAGTAAATGGTCTGCGGGGGCAGCAGAAAGGAACTCCCATCCACGAGGAGTTTCGACCCAGGCGTGCTTGACAGCAACGTCTTCCCAACGCTTGCTGGTCAGCGGCTTGGCCGCGCTGAGGTGGACGAGCCCGAAAACGAAAGCCGATAGCCACAACATGACGAGCAGAGGGGACGATCTCGGAAAGATGGTTGCGCCCTACTTATAGTTCGCAGCGCTTCGCGGCGACTCCAGCATCACATTGTTATCGTTGAGCATGCGATATGCACATGTGGCACGAGGTCCCCAATAGAAGGCATGATGGTCTCGCGCGAAGACGTATGGATACCTGCGTTACCGCGTACCGGTGGCTTCGTTTGCGAAGCTTGGGGCTGTTCAGTCCCGCGAGCCGGGAACTCAGAGCATTCTCGGTCAGTACAGTACATCCTGGTCCGAGGTTTTTCGTCGTTGCATTCGGGACGCCAAGTAAGTTTGTGCTAGGCATGGTCGGCATGCCAGAAGGAGAAAATGATATTTCCGCATTTGGAAGGGACCCCCTATTTGAGCTGCTTTTCCTCTTGCAAGGCCGCTGAACGACTATTTCAACACAAAATAGATACACAATACATTCTAAATGCATTTAGAACTTTCCTGAGCATTCCAATCTCCATTGCTGAGATTTACACTAAGCCTCCACCACTGTCCAGTGTTCACCAAACTTTTATGGGGTAGAAACAGGGGGATTTTATATCCTCGAGTACGTATTTTGGCCGCAGGAGAGACTTCTATTGGCCATAAATCCCACTTCCCGACTCATTCTCTCAAATTCAAGGGTTTCATCAGTTGAAATGGCTGTTTTTCTACGACTAGGCGATAGTGCCCAACAGAAGTTCAAGACATCCCCAATCTAACCGTCTTCCCTCACATAAAGTAGGCTCGAATGTGGATAGATGTCTCGCAATTCATAGCAGACCATAGCATCCGCGGAGTTTGAATTTGGCTGTTCGTTGCCGATCACCTCGGCCTGGTTTTTGAGAGCCCTCACGGTTCACCACCACTGCCTGTAGGCAGCCAGTAGGCTGTATCTGCCTTCGTATTTGAACCGCGCGGCGCGACGGGCTTCGCCAGCTGCTTCGCCTCTAGTTACCACACGTGTGAAGCAATACCTATCCTTTGAGCCTCGGCTTAACGAGAATTGCACTCCTCGAGTTTGCCTGCACCGTCCGAGATTTCAGGGCTGGACTGCTAGTCTGCCAATTATCCATATTCTACCCGTTCTGAAATTGGCCCACCCATGGCCAATCTAAGCCCGCCTATTCGCGTCGGGGCACATGGCTATGAAAACAGCTTGTTCCTCGCTCACTGAGTCACTATGCTCGAGAGCTGTCTACCGTCCGACTCTATGGGCTATTCTGATGTTCCTCCCGTCGCTGAATTGTAGCACTAGAGAGCGCTGGTACCTCGGAAGTAACTAACTAGTACATGTACTCAGTTCACTACAATCCGATTAACGTCTGACCTGCTTTCTTTCTTTCTCTACGGCGTGTATTTTTGCGACGTTGGTGTGCTTATCAATGTCGTCCAAATGTCGTCTGTCGGGGATGAACGCCGCGCGCGCCGCGCGGCCGAGGCCGACTTGTGCGCGCAAGCTGTCATGTGACCCAAATCTCACCTTCTCCAAGCCTTTCCGGCTCTTTCGAGCTCCCATTTTTTCGATCCGCGTTCATCACCGATTATCTCTTGCACGAAGGATTGAGTTCTTAATTGAACGGTTCTCCTTTAAACGCTTTGTCAGATGCAGGAAGCTGAAGAACAAGGCATGTGCCATGTCTGCGTCTCGCACACAGCGTGCATACTAATCCTCTACAGACACTTGTCGTATCTGCAGCGCTCCGGCGGAGGCGGAACAGCCTCTCTTTTACCCTTGCAAATGCTCCGGTACCATCCGGTACATTCACCAGGACTGGTAAGTATGCATTGCCGCCCTTTCTCCTACTTTATGTACAAGCCAATCCCCTTTAGTTTGACAACTTGGTTGGCGCATAGCAAGAAAAAGACCTGTGATGTTTGCAAGCATCCGTATTCGTTTACGAAAGGTCAGAGGAATGCACTATTTCGATTCCCTGATGTTCAAGCCCGGTCCTAGTGTATGCAACGGACATGCCCACTCGGCTACCGCCTGTTCTCCTCCTGCGCCGTGTAGCACAGCAGTCCTTTTTTGCCATGGTATTTGCGGTGCGCGCGGTAGCAGTCGCCATTATATGGCTCGCAGTCCTTCCTTGGGTCACCGTCATGACGTGGAGGATGTATTTTTCCGTGGGCGACACGACGTGCGTGCAATTATCATTGGCCTCCAGGTCCCTCATTCAACCGTTGCAATAGCGCTTGGTGGATTAGCGATCGTCCGCGCCCCCCTGACTCGTCCGAACAGCACAGTCCTTTTTATTTTGGTTTCCATTCAGACGCGACCGCTCTTCCCCCAACAGACTCATTCGTCGCCCGAGTTGCCACCCACCCCCTCTGGCTCTCTCTTTCATCTGATATCTTCACCGGGCAAATCATCGCGTCTCTCGTGGTCCTTACCTTTGTCGCCGTCTTCCTTCTGCGGGAGTGGATATCACAGAACGCCCGCCCGGGCGTGTTCGAGGATGAGGAGGCCGAACCCGCGCCAGCGCAATTACCGCTGCCGCCTCAGCAGCTTTTGGAGCCTCCGCGTGTAGTACCACACCCTAACCCCAATGTCAACGATAGGATCGCTCTGGCACAGCGGCAGATAGATGCTGTGCGTGCCATGGACGCCATGCGCGCCGACCCCGCGCGCCCGAGCCGGAAGCGTCGCTATTCTCAAAAAGGGAGAGAGCAGGAGGAGGAGCCCCAGAGCGTCGCGAGCGGCAGTCGTGTGTCGCCGGGCACTGTAACCCGAAGACGTATCCGAAAGGACGATGACGAGAGCTCACACCAGCACCCCAATCGGGCTGTGCGTAACCGCCGCTCCCAGCACGCCCGGCTCTCCACCAGTCGTCATCGACCACCACTTGCCATCCCCTCCGCGGAGGACTTTGAATTTACCTTCAGATCGACAACCCGCTTTCCCCAAAGTGGGAGACGAAGCGTGTCTGAGCCGCCGTCTATGGCCAAATTCTCCTCCACCTTGGACGTTGGCCCGACGACGAGCCCAGCGACGCCCTCGGTGACACCGCACGACCAGCAAAGCGAAACGATCTCCTTTGCGCTACTCAAGCGCAACTCCGACACCGGATCTTCTGAGCAAATATTCGACATCGTGGCTCTGGATACACCTTCCCTTGATGATGTCCCCGAGCCAGCGTTGCAGGAAGAGACCGCAGGCGTCCCGAAGCACAATCCCCGCCGGCCACCGCTGCCCAACACCACGCCGCTCCTCATCCACACTGATTTGTCGGCGGCCTCCACACCGTTAGTATCTCCCAGCTTGGCGACGTACCGCGCTCCGGAGGATATGGCGCCCGAGGCGGGCCCGTCGCGCCTCGCGGGGTATTTTGAACGCGAGGAGGCGAGTGGTTCGAAAAGCAAAGGGAAGGGGAAGGCGGACAGTGATGCGGATATGGATGTGGAGGACATGGAGGCGGAGCACGCGCTGTATTTTGCTGATGCGGAGGACGGGGACGAGGAAGACGAAGAGCAGGATGGCCCGGATGCGGATGAAGACGAGATGCCGAGACTGCTCGCTGTGAGTGACTCGGATGAGGATGACGAGGAAGAGGAGGAGGAGGAGGAAGGCAGTCCGCGGAATGAATATGAGAATGACGACGCTGATGGGGACTTTGATGAGGATGCAGATGAAGACGAAGACGAGGATGAGGGAGGCGACGGCGCAGATGGCGGGGTCCCGTTTGACGCGGACGCGCCTCTCTGGCAAGCCATCCAGATCGAGGACGATGAGGTTGCCGAGGTCGCGGACGGGGAGATGGACATCGGGCCGCCTGAGCATGGAGCTGTTGCTGTCCCTGAGCCAGCACCTCCCGCCGGGGATGTAGACGCGGCTGCCGCCATAGACATCAACGATGACTTGGATGGAAATGTAGAGGACGACATGGAGGGCGCGATGGAAGGTACGCGTGCATCAAGCCGCTTCCAGCTCTTCCTGATAACCGACTGTGATAACCGACTGTCTTATAGCAATTGGGATGAGGGGTCCTGTCTATGGAGTCGTTCAAAACGTTTGCTCGTCCAATTTTCCATTAACTCAAAGCTGATTTTTGTTTCCTCAGGCTGCCCTGATGATTTTCGTGCTTGATACGGCCATTGGCTTACTGGTTTGGATACCTTTCACATTGGGCAAGTCCACGGCCTTACTCTCCGTGAGTACCTTTCGACAACCCTTTGCTGTCGCGTTCTGAACGCCATGTTTACAGTTGGATCCTCACCGCTTTCTCCAAATTATCCATCTTCCCATCCGAGCCATGCGAATCGTCACGGACCCCATCGTCGACTCGGTCATGTACATCATCGCCTCTTTGGTGCTCCCATTCATTGCCCGGTTATTGTATCGAATCGTCAACATCCTCTTCCTCGGCGCCCTCTTCTTAATTTCCTTATTATTTGGACAGGAGAGGGCAGAGGAAACCTTCGAAGCAACCTCTTCAGTAGTACGTACAACAGCTTTCCTGCACTCATCTTTTGATCAAACCATTCGCAGTACTTCCGCGTCCACAAGCTGTCGGACAAACCACTCGAGCAGTTCTTTGCGTGGACGTCTGTTTCGTCACCAACGACACCAGCCCCATCGAAAATGTCCGAACTCTCCGGGTTCCAGTCCGCCATCGTCGATGTCGCCGAACCGTACTTCGCCGCTCTTGGGAAAGAAGTCCGGGTCAGCGCTGCACAGGTCCAGACGACTTGGACGCGCTTAGCTCTAGGACACGGGCCTAAGGAGAAGATCTTTGCTGTCGCTCTTGGCTATGTTGTTGTGATGATTCTCGTTTCGCTTTATCTGAATCTTCTTACTGTTGGGAACATGAAAACGGCTGGTCGCGCCGTGAGGACCGCCGTTCGGGAGCAGTTGCTTGTCTTGAAGGTCTGTAATTTGCAATGCGCGTGGCCATGCATCTGATGTCCAATAGGTTGCTACCTTCATTTTCATCGAGCTTGTAACCTTCCCGCTTGGTTGCGGCATCGTACTGGACGTCTGCACCGTCTTCATGTTCCCCGAAGCAAGCCTCATTTCCCGGTTGGAATTCTTCAAGCAGGCGCCCCTCACAGCTATGTTCTATCACTGGATCGCTGGGACCATGTTTATGTACGCGGGACTAAAAAAAACCTGGATCTGCTTACTAATGCCCACCATTTTCCCAGGTATTCGTTCGCCGTATTACTGGCGGGATGCAGAACTCTTTTGCGCAAGGGAGCCATGTGGTTCATAAAGGATCCGCAGGACCAGAACTCGCACCCAATTCGGGATATCCTCGATCGTCCTACGGTGACCCAACTGCGGAAAATCTGCGTGAGCGGGATCATGTACTCGGTCGTCGTCGCATGTGTGGTCGGCAGTGTGGCTAGTCTATTGTATGTCGGAAGTAAATCAATACTTCCATTCCGGTGGAAAAACAGGTTTGCCCCGCTGATTTCCCTCGTCGTTATCCAACTCATGTCATCAATTAGGGAGCCTCTTTCGAATGTCCCAATCGACCTCATATTCTTGCATATGGTCCTCCCATATACGATGCATTATTTCAGACCTCGAACAGGCATCAAGAGGATATCGAAAGCCTTCTGGAAGTTCCTGGCCAGTCGGCTTCGTCTGTCATCGTACTTTTTCGGAGGCCGTTATCCCCACGAAGAATACTCGTCCTGGCGGTGGTCGTCACTCATCTTCCGATTTGATGAAGATCTGGAAGACCCGGCCAACATCAAGGACGGTTCATTCCGCCGTGTCCCTGCGACGGACAACATAGCGCTTCCTCGTGACATGCGCGCGACCGCTGCGGTGACCGAAAATGGAGAACCTGTCGATGAAGAGGCTCGAGGGCTCATCAGCATGCAGAACGAGGAGGCGATCAAGGCCAAACGCGTTGTCCAAGACGACTACATGATTGTCTACATCCCGCCCCATTTCCGGTACCGGGTGTTCCTCTTCATCTCTATTCTCTGGGTGTTGGGTGCCATCTTCCTTGGGGTCGTGTTTGCGCTTCCCATTCAACTCGGACGCAGCTTCTTTGGACTCGTCGTCTCCCGTCCTGTCCACGACGGGTACTCCTTCATTATCGGGGTTTATCTCCTTTGGGCTTGCTACCTCATTGGCAGAGCCGTCGACCGACTAGACAAACGTCGTCAGCGTAGGGGAGGTGACGAGCCTCGTGCAGATCTTCGTCTCTTGGTCATTAAGCGTGGCCTATTGTGGATGGCCAAGATCTTCTACATGATTCTCTTGCTCGGGATCGTCATCCCCACCCTAATTTCTCTGGTGGTCGATCTGTATATCATCCTGCCTATCCGCCTGTCGCTCGATCCACTGCTCATTCCACGCATACGTATCGTGGATTCCTGGGCTATGGGATTGCTATATGCCAAAATTATGCTACATATTACTCGGACGCAGCCCCCCAATCCAATCACACGAGGCATGCAGCACGTACGTCGAGAGGCTATATTTTCGTTTCTGATTGGCTGATTTATTATATCTCTCTAGATAACTAACAACGGTTGGACGCATCCGGAGCCCATCACTGCGACCAAGGAGGTTATCGGGCCACTCGCATTTGGTCTCCTGGGGATGATTCTTCTTCCTGGAGGAGCATTCCTTCTTGCCCAGCACTTCATCCCACTTATCCCGAAGAACAGCAGGCTTCTTTGTACGTCGTCTCCCATCTAATTCCGATAGACGCTCATAGATGTTACGCTCAGTCATGGAAGTTTATCCTGCTATCTTTCTCACTGTAGCGGGTGTCCGCTTCGGCGCGGTGCTGCTCGAAATGCTGAGCACTTGGTCTCAATCTATCCGGGACAAGGAATTTTTGGTGGAGATGCGGCTGCGTAATCTGGAACCCGATTCTTCAAAAAGCAAGGTGGACTAGAGCATTACATAATTAATCATTATTCAGAGAGCCATTACCAAAAGCACTGTATGACTTGTACTTATAGATATCCAATCTACGCAATATTTCTAACCACTCCCTTACCGTAATTGTTTCGTGGAAGGAGCATATACGCCACATAGTGGTTATCGGGTTCCAAGGAGATGCACGGTTTCAGGAAATTCGACGAGACCATTACCCATGGGATAAATATGTATTGCTGGTACGGCAAAAATGTACGTGGCCTGTGAGCTGTTGAGATTGTATAGAAGAAGCAAGCATTTCGCAAACTAATGGCTTCTTTGTGATCTACTCCCGTCTGTGGACGCCTGCGGACCTTGCAAAATAAATACTCCACCAGCGTTGCCAGCATAGCAGAATTCGACCGCATAATTACGTGGAGAAATCACAGCGCTACTCCCCGTTGCTGTACGCCTCCGAATCGGAAGTATCATAGATATCCACGTCCTCCTCCACTGGTGACAGCCGTCGGGCGTCCATAAACCCGCGTCCAGGGTACCCATGCCGTTCCGCCACAACCCAGCGCTCCGGATGGCGCCTAATATCCCGCAGTTGGCGTGCCATGAATGTCTTCTCCGCATCTGCCTCGGTCTCCGATGCTGCGCCGACGTCGATATTCCACCCGAGATAAACTCGATTGCGCCCAACCAAAACATCATGCTCCGTAGCGTCGAGGGACGAGACGTGCGCAACAAGGCCCTCGTCGTGCGAATAGCGCATATTGAACATCACGATGAGCCGGGGGGTGCATCCGCGCCGCTGCAGCTTCCACACGGCGTTAGACACGTTGTCAAACATCACCGTATGCGTGGGGGGCTCCCAGCGCGCGAGGCTGTATGCGACGGCGCCGGCGTCGTCCGAGTCATCCGAATCGTCCTCGTCCCCGGGCTCGGCCTCCTCCCCCTCGTCAGAGTCTGAAGCCGATCCTTGCTCACTCCCGCTGGCGCTCTCATAGAAGCGGGCAAGCTCTTGCGGAAAAGGCCCGAGGACTCCCAACCCCATCGCGAGCTCCACCTCTGCGCCGTCTAAATCATCTAACTCGTCCTCCGAATAATGGTCGTCGAAAAACTGTGTCCCGTCGTCCTCTGACGAGTCGTACCCTTCGATTTCGTCGTCGTCCGATGCCGATTCATAGTCCGGCAAGAACAATCCTTTCCACGGATCTCCGTCTGAGTCTTCGCCCAGAGGGGTGGTCGTGGACGGGACGGTGGCAGCACGCAGCGCAGTCACCACGCTTTTGACGACGAAAATGGGAATGGGCCGCCGCAAGACCGTCGCCCGACAGCAAGGACAGGATTTGTCGCGGGTGAGGATGTATTCTTCCTGCGCTTCTGGGTCCAAGTCGGAGTCGGAGTCGTTGGGTGGCGCCGATCGGAACCATTGCTGGAGACACGACAAGCAAAATATATGACCACAGGGAACGACGGCATAAGGCTTGGAGACGAGTTCGATGCAGATTTGACACTGCAGGGAGACTTCGATCGTTTGGAGAAGCTCTTCGTTTTTGCGCGACTTTGCAGAGACGACAGCAAGGACCTTGTCTTGCTCCACCCGAGCAGTCTCCCGTGCCTGCGTAGGACTTTGAGTGCTAGCCATGTACGAGGAAGGTTAGAGACGCACGAGTGTTTCAGCAGCCACTTGAGCACGCAGTTCTTCGATCGTCTGTGACTTGCTGGTGAGCCACCGCCGTAAGAAAAAAGGGAATGGGCCACTCACCTTGTTCCGCTTCTTCAGCTGTTTCTTGTTCTCATGCACGGTCTTCTTGAGGGTTTCCAGCTCCTGGCGCATACGTTCATACTCTGCGGCAGCCAAAGGTCCAGAATAGCTCGCGGCCGCTGGAGCGCCCATGTCTACTACCTGCCTCGCCTTCCCCTTGTCGCCGGCAGCTCGACGTACGGTTGGATCGCTGAAAGGCATGACGTTCGGAGGTTGCAAATGCTGGGCATGTTCGGAGGGGATTCTGGACCGCTCTCTCTCCTTATTTGTCCTGCGGGAAGACGATGGGCCAGGCGGTGCGAGGAGGGCGCGGGAAGATGAGCTAGATGCTACAAGGGTGTGATTCTGGCCAGAATGAGACGTAACAGAGGGTTTGGACTTTATGCGGTGCCCGCGGTCGAAGTCCTCAGTAACGGTGGGAGCACTGCTGGTCCCTACGGACGTGGAGGACCTCTTGCGTTTGACACTAGGGGCCACAGGGGCAGTAGAAAGCGTAAAGGGATCGCTACGGGATCCCGAGCCACTCCGCGACGGTGACCGGGATTTGCTACGCTGAGTGGCACTAGCAATTTCACTGCCATAGAAGCCTTGAGGTGTACGGGTGCTCGGTACAGCACCTGTGTTCTTTCTTGTGCTTCGGTTAGCCGCAATACCGTCGGGACGACTCATGTTCAATGAGATCTATGCCAAGCGGTGAGCACTGAGTTCAAAGAAAGTAGCAAGTTGACAGAAACTTGCCGTAGAGTGCGTTGTGTGAGGAACTTCAACGACGATGGAATAGGGAGGAGGAAGGAATGCACAATGTGCGAGGGGAAGATGCTCTTGCCACACAATGATAAATTGGACACCGGCCCGAGCAGCCGTAAGTAGTCAGCTCTTTACTTTGAGTCAAGAAATACAGTACCTCTGGGAATCCCACGTCAGCGATAAATGACCCCATCTGACTCTGCTGAATTTTCTGGATGCGGGGCCGCACTAAAAAGACTGTACAGCGTCTTTCAAGAATAAATTTTTGCGTTTCTCCTCAGTCCGTCACAACTTCCGTACTCGGGCCTCAAGTATCTACCCCAAACAGGCAACTTAATCCTTCGCGGATAACCGGGATCAGACCTTGAGTGGGCTTGCATACCTTAAGCTGCTTGCATTTTCATTTGGCGCTCGATCGCCGACGCTTGTCATTGTCTACCTTACAGCCGAAAAAGTATACACCCACGAGTCATCCCCTCAGATTGGCGGTAGAATACCTCGATTGATGTTTCCCCGAGCCCTGAGTCCAAATTCCTCAATTCATCCCTGGCATTGGCAACTTCCTTCGTCATGTTGGTAGCGAACGAAGAGTCCACGATCCTTGGAGCCACCAGTAACAATGCTACCACTTTTTCGATGTTCCGGGAAAATATTTGTCTGGCACAATCTTCGATTCTGCAATCCCTTCAGTTGTTTCGATCAAGAATGTTTCGTCGAAGTAGACGTAGGTTACCTAACACATTGGAATGAGGGCTACGTCAAGAAAACTGATTATCATCCTTACGTGATGTGCACGCGTTCCAAGGGTCGCTGCGTACTCCAGTCTCAAAGCAAATTTCCCATATATAGAAGCTGGCGTTCAATTGCCAATCAGGAAGCGCAAATTGATCCCATCACTTCGCGAGCAAAACAAGCTACTTGGACAGACTTATACCTATTTGGACTTGCCCTTCTGTCCAAAGAAGCTCGCCAAGCCCTGCTGCCCAGATTTGGTGGATCCCCCGCTCGGCTTGGACTTTTCCTTAGCAGGTGCAGGTTTCGGCGGCGCCGGCTTCGCTTTGGGAGGAGCGGGGTCCTTCGCCTTCGCCTTGCCCTTGGGTGGCGGCGGCGGCTCCTCCTCGTCAACGGATTCATACTCAGAGACGTCCTCCGTAACTGCAGGCGTCAATGAGATGATTGTCGAAACAACGAAATGGCATAAAAAACATGCCCATGTATCCCTTTTCATCGATATGCGTTTTGGACTTGACGACTCGCTTCTTCTTGAGCCCGTTTTTCCCTACCGGGACAACTTTCCTCGGCTTCCGCTTCACGGGCGCGGGCTTTGAGTCACCGTCGGACATGTCCACGTCGGGGCTTTCCATCTCCACGTCCTCGTCCTCAGGCTCAGAAGGCACGTCGCGCGAAGCACGGGTCACGTCACCTTGCACAAAGTTAGCTGGGCGAAGGACAGAAAGAACAAAAAAGAGACCGACCATCGTCGATGTCCATCATGGCACGCAGATTCTTTTCAGCTTGTGACATGGCAGTGGAGGCAACCGCCTTGCCCTTTCCCTTACGAGTAGACACTTGTGGCGGCACGTCTTCTTCGTCGTCCGAAATGATGACACCTCTGCGCACGCGCGCGGACGACTGTTCCTTCACCACCGTTATAGTGGGTTTGGTGGCGACCTTTTCTTCGCCCTCCGAATCGGACGCCAGGGCGGACTTGCGCTTGACACCTCTCTGATATCGATATCATCAGCGGGAGAGTCAGGACCATGCAAGGGACGGACAAACCTTGCTTTCCTCGATTTTTGCTAGGACTTTCTCTCCAATAGTAGCCGTCGATGGCGCTCTGGAAGCAATTTTGGGTTTGGCTTCCGCTTTCGTGGGCTTCTCATCTTTCAGCGGCTTGGTCTTCGCCTTGCTAAAGTCGAGCTTGCCGGTGGCCTTGGGTTTTTCCGGCTTCGGCTTCTCTTTGGCTTTGACGTCCTCTTCCTTCTTGACCGTCGGCGCCGCAGTGGTGGGCTTGGAGGGTCCAGCGACAGGAGGAGGAGCTTTCCGTCCGCCCCAGCCCGGCTGCGGTTTCGTCGAGATCTGCAGATTTCGGTAAAGGTCCGAGCGACCCGCTCTACGAAGAGATGACAAACGTGCACATTCGCAGCGATCACCCTGCCGACAGCGGTGGCCATCTCAGCCCCCTTTTGTTTATCGAGTTTCCGCACAATGTCAGTGGGCGTGCACAGTAAACCAGCGTCCTATTGCAGGATGAGTGAGGTAGATATGGGACGAGAAATTGACTTGCGCGTATTACTGCTGGAGATAAACTGTAGACGTGGATACTCTCTATGCTGACGAACTGGGCTTGGGTACCTTTTCAGAGTCAGTCGTGCATTGATCGGGAGGTCAAAGAGCTCACTTTCCAGCTCCCTCTCTCCAACCAAAACTATTTGAGTACACTCCACATCTTCAGAGTCGTCTTCGTCGTCGCGCATGTCCACGTCCTCGTCGGAGCGACTCTGAGTAGTGCCACATATGAGATACGTCGCCGCCAATTGCTGTCCATCGTGGGCGTGAAAATCAGCAAGTTCGCTGCGACAGCGGAACTTCATCAAGATGGGCGGGCGGGAAAGCTAACAAATTCCGTACTTTTTCGCAACGTTGACGTGGAGCGTCAGTGCTCTGCTGAGAGAGCGGTAGGTGACCTAGGATCTGTGAGAGTGGGCGGAGGAGTACCCGATATTCACTGACAATGTTGCTTTCAATCAAGAGTTGTTTCGTGAGATAGTCGCGGATGGGCTGAGTCGACATGGGTGAGTGAGTGAAAGGAGCGACTCGCTTAAGTTGTCACGGCACGTGTATTTGGGACGCGTCGCGTCACGACCGAGGTTGAAGCTTTCTATTCAAGTGATTCCGTTATAATTGCCCTGCGCACCTCTCTCAAGACCTCTCTCAGCCCTCGATCCTGCACCAATTTTCCTTGTCGTGACTATCGCGTCGCCGATCTCCGACGTCTCTGCATTCCCTGCCGCAGTCTTCCCAACTGAGTCTTCCGAAACTTCGCTCTCGTAGTATCGCTCGACCTATCCGCAGCGGAATGCTCTATATCCCAAAGGCTGGTCGAGAAATCAGTAAATATCGAGCTGGGTTTCCCCATGGGATACCACCTGCACCGGCTCTCGTTGAACGCAGACGCGCCGTCCGACGACAACATGAAGGAATCCATCGACATTCGGATGTGTCTCCCTTTCTGATGTTTGCAACACCTCCATGTCCAGTTTCGAATAGTTGAACATTTGTAGCTAATTTGCAGACATGTAAACAAGCATCTTCTCGAAAAGTGTCCGATGTGAACAGCAGGGCCTCATGCAATCGGGCACAGAATCGGACTTAGTTCACATAGATCCACGCTCAATAGAGCGTATTTGCACCACCCAAAATCGACGGCCAAATTTCTGGCATCAGCCATCATTTTTAGGATAGAGAAGTGACTGATGTGCCGTAACGACCTTCCCAGCAGCCAAAACCTATTTTCGCCATATAATTTCTCTCCTGAAAGTGGCCAGTGCCTTAGAGACTACTGTGGTGTGTCCACACAAAAAAGCCCGGGTTATCTAGCATTTTTTCACGCCTTTTGGCAGACTTTACAAGTCGAAGGTATCCTATTTTGGTGTCATCAAATTTCTGACAGGCCTCATCAAATTTTGCCCTAAAACTGCGTCGAGGGTGTTGCAAATACGCTCTAATACATTTTGCTTGTTCAAGTGGAGACACAACAATTCTCCCGATCACACTTGGGTGGGGCCACTGATGGGATGCACCAGCCTGGACCTCGTATAAGCCCTCCTCATAGCGATCAGCTCGATGTCCTAGAGGACAGTGTTCGTCAAGATGGACGAGGGGGAAAAAAAAACATCAACACGCACCCGGACGCACCTCCCCAGTTCCCTGTACTCTCCGTCGTATGCAATGACGGCACAAGTCCCCCAGTGCAGCATCCCCATCTTTTCCCTCCAACCTGCCTTCTTCAGCATTTTCAACTGCCTCTCCAGCTTGAACGCGACCCTTCGATTACCCACATCATGAGCAACACCCCATAAAAAAAAATCCATCACATACAATTCAACTTCCCGCCCAGTCTTCGCCCAGTCTTCCTCGAACGGGCCGTATTTATTCTCCATACTCCGCCATTTCATCAGAGAAGCGTGGATCCCTTCGCAAGCGTAACGAACCCCCGCCTTGGGTCGGGAGACTTTTGGCAAAAAACGGAAGATGGCGTACGAGACCATGCCAGAAATGAAATAGACCGATGCGACGCTATTAATTTGGACGTCGGCGAGCGTTGCAAATAGAAGTATGCTAAGTAGCAAGAATCCTAAGTATAGAGGGAGGCGGCGCCAAAGAGCTTTGGCGATAGGCCAAAGCGGGTAGTAACCAGCCGCACAGGCCAGATCTCGGGCATTTGGTTCTCGATATATTGTGATTTCTGTTTTCGTGAACATGAATGTAGGGTCCAGGGGTGGTTTGTTGGATTTCGAGGATGAGATTCCAAATAAAGCAGTGAACCCGCTGCAAAGGCGCGGGGAATTCGTTCAACAACACGAACGTCGATTATATACCAGAAAGAGCTGTAAAAGGCTGTAAAGAGCTGTGGAACGAAAGTTAAGTTCGACGACTCGGCGAGCTGTAAAGAATGCTGTAGAACTGAGCTGTTGAAGTGGGCAGTGCGTGCACAGCCATCAAATTATCATAAAAGGCGAATCCAGTACCATATCAGCATAGATCAGCATGGCATCAGCGACCGTGGCGGGTGCAGACACTGCATAACTTGCAGCCAATCCACATCGGAGCGAGACGTATAAGGATAGAAAGGTTGGTCACTACTATTACTGTTCGGAGTCCTTACCGACGATGACTACACCGTTGACCTTCAAGTTCCCGCGCGCCGGTGCTCAATGTAGGCGACGCCGCGTTCCACTTGCCACTTTTTTCATTCATTCCTGACATATAACTCTGACTTGCAAACTCGGATGTGTACCCGGCGCGCGCTAGTATGCGCGTTCAACTCGGCAGAAGACTCGATCTCGTATAAACAAGCCTAAGACCATCTCTGGCCCTTCGCAAGCGCAGTATGCGTTATTCGTTTTGGAACTTCGTCAAGGAGCAATGGAAGAAGCAGCCACCTGTTCTCAAGGCTGATTTAACAGGGAAGACAGTCGTTGTGCTTGGGGCGAACACCGGCATTGGCTTCGAAGCGACGAAGCACTTTGCTGCGATGAATCCAGGCAGACTCATTCTCGCGTGCCGGAATCAAGGCAAGGGGCAGGCTGCCTTGGAAAGTGTGTTGAATTTTATCATCATTAGCAGTAGACTGACTTTGTCTTACCTGGCCAACTTTATTCAGAACTGAAGGCCGATATGGATTATGGAAACGCAGAGCTGTGGAACCTTGACCTCGCCGATTTTGACTCGGTGAAGCAGTTTGCGACCAAGTTCGAGCAGGAGGGCGGCAGATTGGATATCCTTGTGGCCAACGCTGCCATCGGGATGCTCAAGTTCGAGCCCACGAAAGACGGGTGGGAGTCAAGGTTAGTGGCTGTTATTTAGGACGGCCGAGTCCACTCAAATCTAATCTCAACGCACAGTATTCAAGTCAACCATCTCTCCACCTCGCTCCTGGCCCTCCTACTGCTCCCTTCCATGATCAACACCGCTCGGGAACACTCCACCTATCCCCGAATCGTGGTGGTTTCGAGCGGGGCGTTCTACTGGATCGACATCAAAAAACCCGTCGTGGATGATCCGGAAATCATTAAGACCATCGGAGGCGCTGAATACTGCAGCACCAAGTTCGAATTTCTTCGTTCGTGTGGACAACTGAGCTGATCTATTTCTAGGAGTGGCATGGAAGGAAGATACCCCCTCACTAAACGTATGTCCCACACAGTCGATGAGCCGCTGATTATATGGATGCAAAGTTGTCAACATTTTCTTCATCCGAGCCCTGAACGCCCACCTCCCATCTTCGACGCCCGTGATCATCAACGCCGTGAGCCCTGGGTGCGGCTATTTCCTTCTCCTGAACTGCCACAACAAAATCTCAATCGTCCCGTGCGCATAGATACTGCTACTCCGAGCTCCGGCGGAGCTTCACAGGAATGCTCGCCGTCGCTGACCGCGTGATGGAGTTCCTGCTCGCTTTCTCAGCGGAAGTAGGCAGCCGGCGCCTCGTATGGGCGGCGCTCGCAGAACATAACGACCCCGTGAAACTCCGCGGAGAATACATCACTACCGGGTTCCACGTGCAGGAAGTCAGCGACTTCATCCTGAGTCCCCAGGGTGTCAAGACGCAGGAACTGATTTGGGTTCGTTCCTTTCGATTTTTTGAAGTTATGATGAGAGCTTGATCGTAATCGTAACATTCAGGAGGACACCCTGGATATTCTAAACAAAGTCGATCCGAGGGTGAACACCATCGTGGCGAAGTACCTCTCTCCCAGTGCGTAGATACTATGCTCATACTGGCAATTATTGTGTCTGTGCGAAGAATTTCATTATGACTGATTTGAACGCTTGGTTCCATTCGTAATTGTGCTACCCATGGAGGTTGGTATTTGCTCTCGAGTTTTTGAACCGTGGGAACTTGTGGTGAGACATTGTTCACCTTCCAAGTTCAAGCGCCCCTCACTTGGCAAGTTGACAGCGTCGTTTTCCAAGTGAATACTCGACTTGGGGGTCGAGATTTAAAACCTGTTGTTACGCAGACTCGGCCAATGCTAACTCGGCGATTCATACGAACAGCCGTGGTTGACTACTAGTACATACTACGGAAATTGATTCATCTTTTCTACGAAAGTGGGGATCCGATTGGTTTTCGTTGAGGATATGTTTCCGGATCTTTTGTACGGAGTCCTTGAAGGTTTCAACTGGGTTTGTCTGGCTGCCTTGAAAAAGAAAAAGAAAACCATTCAAAAGCCGATTAGTTCTTCGGTCCTAGGTTAAGCTACATTAGGGGAAGTAAAAGCGGTCAGGGAAGCCCGATTCACGCTCCAACCTTGATTCTGTCGTCTATTCTTGGATGGGGTTCCGTTGAGAATTGACTGATTTTCAGAATTGGTGTTCCTTCTCCGGAGGAGGAACTCGAAAATCGGCGATTCTCGCTCCAATTCTTGCCAGCGCCGACTCTGACCGTCTTGAATTCTGACAAGACTCGGGTTTTACAGAATATTGTGACTCATCGACCGTCCTTGACCGCTTTGCCTTCCCCTATTGATCCTGCTAAGCGGGATCGTAGCTATATACCGGGCGAAACACACCGTGTGGGAAGCACTAACTTACCTCTGCACAAACCACTATACTCAGAATGCAGCCGCTGGAATTGAACGCCGCAACGGGCGAGCCATTTCTACGCCTGCCCGCACCGTTCTCCAACATCATCATCACCCCGCCACGGATGAGCGACGTCGAGCCGAGCGTGGCGATCTTGAGCGATCCCGCGGTCTCCCTCTGGATGGGACCCATGGGCCCGACAGGAACGTACACTGCATCCCAAGCGGAGGGGTGGCTCACCAAACTCAAGGCAGAGACCGATGGGATACTGGATGAGATGGGCCGCAACAGCGGTCCGTTCAGCGAATGTCCGGTGCGCCACATCCGCGAGGTGCAAGAGGATGGGACGGAGGTGTTCATCGGCGACGTTGGAATCTACCGGTCAAGCTGGAGCGATGTGCTCGACAGGGAGGAGCGCGCGCGCCTCGTTGCAGAGAACAATGCGCGCGTTGCGGGGGATCCTGATATTGTGTGGCACGTCGGCTGTATGATGTTCTTTCCTGAGGTGGAGTCTGTGCGTCGTTAACTTCAGACCTCAGATTACCTATCGCCGACCCACCATAAGCGGGGATTGATGACCACCGCGGTCAAGGCAATGATACAGTGGGGCATCGCGTGGATGGGAGTCAAATACATCCGTACATCTGCATTCGAAGGGAATTACGGCAGTTTGAAGTTGCTACAGAAGAACGAGTTTGTGGTCGTGGATACTTTAGTCGACCACGTCGCGATGGGAGACAAAAAACTGACCTTACATGTCGTGGAACGGAGGATATAATATTACACAACGTGACCGTGTCAGACTCCGCTCCAAAATATAGATGCAATCTAAAAACTAACACAGCACTTGGTGGAGTAGGTGAGTTGCTACGATACTTCTTAATACGGCTCTCAGGCGAGCCTCGCCGCGGAGTACTCAGACACGGGTTCCATACACATCCTTCGGGGTAACGCCGGCCTGGCCCCGGCGAATGTTCGCCTGCGCCCATCTGCAGCGAAATCAGCGTCATATCACAGTGGTAGCTCAACACACACTTCTTGATTCGAATAGACTCAATCTGGATGAATCCTGTCGTATCCGTTGGCTCGAACCCACCCATCTCGTCCATCGAGCTTTGGCGTTCGTCATACAGCCCCTCGGAGCTCTCGCGCCCCTCGACGACAACGTTGCCTTTGTACAGCTTCAGCCGAACGAGCCCGTTCACCGTGCGCTGGCTCGCGGGGATCGCGCTGACGATGAATTCGCGCTCGGGCGTGAAGAAGTGCCCGTTGTAGAGCATGCGGCTCAGCTCGATGGTGACGAACTGATCGCGCAGAGCACGCACGTTACGGTCGAGGGTAAGACCCTCGAGATCAACGTGAGCGGCGCGCAGGATCGTCGCGCCAGGCGATTCGTAGCATCCGCGCGACTTGACGCCGATAAAACGGTTCTCGACTATGTCGATCCGCCCGATGCCGTGGGTGCGCCCCAGGGCGTTGAGTGCGAGGAATATTTCCACGGCATCGGTATACGTCTTGCCGGTGGCGGGGACGGTGACCTTCGTGGGAAGCCCTGCGGTGAACTCGATGGTTATCCGCTCAGGCGTCTCGGGTGCCTCCTCGGGGGCGGCGGTCAATTTCCACATGTCTGTCGGCGGCGTGACGTTGGGGTCTTCAAGGATACCGGCTTCGTAAGAGATATGGAAAAGGTTCTCGTCAGTCGACCACGGCTTCGAGGCAGTTTGAACCACGGGGATGTTGCTCTTGGCGGCATATTCAAGAAGGGCCTGGCGACCAGGGAAGCGGTTGTAGAATTCTATTTCCATATCAGTGCATTTCTATCTGAGAGAGAGAGAGATAAATACCAGGTAATCGCCACGGCGCGATGACTTTGATATCGGGCTTGAGACCATAGAATGCTAATTCGAAGCGAACCTGGTCATTGCCCTTTCCGGTGCAGCCATGGGATACATAGCTGACGGTGTAACGGTTGTGGAGAGGCAGATAACCAGAATGGATACCACTCACTTGCATCCTTCCCGATCTGCGACGGCGATCATGCCACGGGCAATAACGGGGCGAGCGAGAGACGTCCCGAGGAGGTAAACGTTCTGCATTCATTCAGCTTAAGCCCGATGCGAATCGAAAAGGCGCGTACCTCGTAAATGCAATTTGCCTGGACAGCGGGGTAGATTAGTTCAGTGACGAACTCCCGCTTCAAGTCCTGGACTGGACTTCAATACGAAATCAACGAATTGTGGAAGCAGAGCAAACCTCCAAGAAAAATTTCTTGGCGCCGACTTTGAGGGCTTTCTTCTCTGCGGCAGCAAAGTCCTGCGTAAGGGGTGAGTAAATTACATGATGAACAGATGGGTGCGAACATCCTCTTGGCCAACATCTGCCATGAATGCATACACCTCGTATCCCTGCTCAATGAGCCAGGCGAGAATGCATGAAGTATCTGATAACTATTGAGATTTGCATATCTATCTCAGCAAGGAACATACCCAGGCCACCAGAATACGCAAGAAGGACACGTCCGAGGGAAGCAGGCATCGTGGGCGAAAGCAAAAGACGATTAGCCGAAGGAGTCAAGCGAAAAATTCAGAGTAGCACGTGACCAGGTATCTCATCTCGGCCGAACACACCCGAACAAAGTTAGTTGAAAATTGCGTCCATTAAACTGGAGTACAAAAGATTCACGAGAGGCATAAACTGATACCCTTTTTTTACAGAAAGAAGATGGAAAACAGGAGGATAGAGCTATTCGGCCCGGGAACAAGAAACAACAAAGAAAGGGTCGACCGTCGAATTCAATCTGAACCAATCCCACTCTTTCATCTGAGTACTCGTGAAACAATGAAAGCTGGAAAAAAAACCAAGTCCGCATTGAATCTCGCCTTAACATTGGGCCACGCGGGCCTTTAGAAAGGAAATCATGTGAAGCAAGAGGTTAGAGATGCCAGTTCCGTTCATCATGGGAGAAGATATTAATTCACCCGGGCAGCAGGGCTCCTGCGGGATTGGTTTTGCACCGATCCAAGTCCTGACAGAACAAAGATTTCGCGGGCTCGGCGCCTTCTTAGTTCAGCGGTAGAACGTAGCACTCGTAGTGCTTGGCCGATGCTAAGGTCAGTCGTTCAATCCGGCTTTAAGGCATCTTTTTGCCGCCGCTGTCATGCATATATGCTTCCAAACTCACAGCTGACTCCCCACATGAGATGCGGTCATCAAGGGGCAGCTCAGGCCTCAGGCTTCATCTTCTCCATAAGTGTGGTTTACGCTTTGAGGGGGACCCTCCCTTGTTTTATTGCATGACCGTTTTGAACAACAGAACTAGCTTTCCAGCGTCGACTTCGTGCCAAGGAGACAGGCTTGATGCATATGGAGTGCGTCGCAGTACATGGGCGCGTATATGGCATACGGGCGGCGCGTAATAATTCCCATTCCAAGCTATTAATACAACGATAAAATTAGTGAGTGTCAGTCGATCACATTCCCAAACTACCGCGGACGGAACGGCTTCTTGTCCTGCGTTCCGTCCGTGGAAGGAATGTTATACAGCGCACGCTCCCTCGAGCTCCACTCGAATATGGGAAGCGGGTGCGCCTCGGTGTTGAATACCCACTTGTCTAGAGGTATTATATCCTGGTCGACAAACATCAAGTATAGGTATTTTAGTCTGCATGTCAGGGTTAGCGAAGAGGATTGAGCTGCAAGGACGATGGACGAACGTTTCGGCCAAGAAGAAACTGCCAAGACTATCTATCAGCCTCGGAAGTGAGGATACAAAAATGACGAACCTAGGCATCTCATCTAAATGCTTCACGGGAAGCGAATCCACAGTAGAGACGCTGGCATAGCCACGGTCCACACGTGCGTGCTTTTCGATTGCTTCAAATACCGCCCTAGAAAGACATTGGACGGTTGCCCTCTACGTTTGAAACGACACTTACCAGCCACGGTCCCGCCACACCTCGGCCCCCGTCGTCCTCCATAGGATGTAGAAGCTCTCAACGGCCTGGAGATGTGTTAGTACCAGCATGTCCGCGCAGGGGAGCGACGAACCTCTGGCCGTAGCAGATACGTAGTTTTGAGTGCTATGTAATCCCGCGCCTCCCCGTTGCGCTCCGGCTTGGATGGTCCAAGGCCAGGGGGAACGCCACCGGGCCTGCCGGCGGCCTCCCACTCTGCAAGCAACGTCGTCCACTTGCCATTAGACCACGAGCCCGTCGGGCGCGTCATTGTCATCTCGTCCGGTCCGAGGCCACTCGCCTGGTCTGCGTAGGTGAGCCAGCACGTCGTGGCAATTCCCTCCGCGGCCCACATGTGGAGTTCCTTTATGGGCAGCGGGAGGTCAAGGGTTTGAGCGCCCAGCGCTAGGACGCCTGGAAGGAAGCACGAGAGGTGCTCAAACTTGAAGCTTGGGGTACCGCTGGTGACGTCCGTAACGTAGAGCAGGTTGCGGGTGGGAGTGACATATAGTAGCGTGTCAATTATCGACTCGACCGCTCTTAAATCTAAACACGATAAGAGATAACAAGAAGTAGGATTGGGAAAGCGTCGCACATAGGGCCTTGGTGTGGGGCTCCGATTTAGCGGTAAGAAGCCACTGCTTAAGTAGATATTCGTGAGCGCTGTCGGCGTAGGCCCCGACAGAAAAGTGTTCTACAGGTAGTCAGCGCTGGCTGGAAACCAAGGAAAAGGACTATCACGATTCGTAGGTCTCCCTGTTTGGGCGTCCCATTGAGTGGGAAACTGTCCCGCGGTGATACTAGCATTATACATTATGTCCATGATCTTTTCCGTCTGCGAACCCCACATTAGCTAAATGCTGCACACGAGAAAGTACTGCACAACATTTTCGAAATATTCAGCGCGGCCTGTCAAATGCGCGAGATACTTGCTATCAGAAAGCATGAGGGTAGCTGCCAAGGATCAAGGGATATTTGACGTACTATTCCATCTGGTTACTGAGTGCCTCAGACCAAAGGACAGCACCAGTCCATCCCCCTCGAGTTTCGCCGCTGATTTGGAATTGATGATAAAACGAAAACCTCGAAGAAATACTCACGTTTGCGGATTCACTGCATACATGGGGAGCCCCGACGCTGTCTTGAATGCGGGTAGGAGCGATATCCCCAGCTCGTCTGCTTTCTTAAGTAATATCGGCTCCCCGGAGAGAGCGTAGGCAGACAGAAGACCACCCAAGTAACGGATTATAGTCTCGAAGAACGGCACAAACTTGTCGGACTCGATCTGGAACGTTTCTTCCCTAACGGCTTGGAGACCTTCCTCAAAGAATTCATACAGACCCATGATCCACATGGTGTCTAGCGAATCAAAGACGGAGACGCCCCAGCCATTGAAGCTACAGAAAAATCAGTACAAAAAGGCTAGAGATGCAGATGGTCATCACTTGTTTACACTCCCGCCTGAGATCGGCAACAGCTCGTCAAAAGTCCAAGCATCCCGTTTGTAACTTGTGTACGCATGGACGTAGGCCGCCCGGACCTGCTGCGCTCTAGCAGAAAGGACCTCAGCTGTCGCTGGTCCTGGTGCGCTTAACGGCAGAGTATTCCGAGTATAGTCGAAGAGGTAAGGTCCGAACAGCCAGAGTGTGAGGACGAGAGCGAAAAGGTACGGTAGCCAGCGTAGAACGGGTTTGCTGTAGAGCAATTGGAGTGTCTGAAGGGAAAGGATTCTCCGCTTGGGAGGGAAACTCGCGTTGAGCTGGCGAGTATGAAAGGGTAGCATGTCAACCCCGAATATGCCAAGCCGAGCCTGTGCAATTGTTACGATCACGGTTATCCTCGCAATTCATTCAAAACGGTCTAACCCCGTCCATCTAGGAGAATACAGTACATTGAACAATACTTATGTAGGAGGGTGTCCGAAAAAATAAATTATCATGATGCCAACGTATGTAAGTAGTCTCGTTTCGCGACAGAGGCGGTGACTCCCGCTGAGACACGTGAAAGGGATCTGTGGCGAATATCCGATTCCGATGAAGCTTGGAAGCCTCGGAGAAGCAGCTGTAAAAGACTCGAGGAAGTAGAGCGTCGTACCGGGATCCGCGTTGTCGATGATGAGCGGGGTTGGAGCCGGAAGGCGCGCATTCGAAGCCCGGACGAGATACACACGCGGTGCTAGGCAGTGAGAAATGAAGAGGCGCCGAGTCAATGAGGAGACCGTACGCGGAATTTGACAGGGGCTATGTGGAATATGCTGGAGGAACAATAGGGGGGTAACTCGGGGGCCGTCATCCTTGAAAAAAAATGTGTACATAGTGTCCCGCCGACCTTTCTCCAGAATACCCAGGCGACCTCCGTTCTTCTCATAAAGGCCTAACCGATTTGAAGTCGGCGAGCCTCAAAGCTCTGCCGTGGTCGCTTGGTGTAGCCAGTGGATGCCTGCGATTCCTGTCCTTTCTCATTTGGCGTGTTTGGTTGCTTCAAGAACGAGGACAATTTTTCCCGCCAACTCCGGTGAGTGAGGCCCTGTTTGTTGAATGGATTGATGAACGACCATGGAAGTAAGCAGGGGGCGACCACTAAAATTATTTCCTAAATCGGGTTGTCCTATGTTCTAGTATTTGGCTTTTGATCCACGTCGGCGGTACATCAAGGCCATCAATTCGGGTACGCGCTAATGAGATGAACGCGTTCTATATACACGCGTTGTGCCTGTGTTTCTCTTTTTCAATCGCCACTAGGAGTATCTACAATGATGGCCATTCAGAGACTGGCTCTGAATACCTGCACTCTGCCTCTTATCCAAAAACACAGTCCCCAAAGAGCAGGCAGAGACACCCAGAGGCTTCAGTAGTACAGGAATTTCTCCAAACCCCCTGGAGACCACCCCATCCATCCCCAGGTGTATCCCGCGGGGCTCAACCGTGTAAGGGTGCATAACTATCCGACATCTAAGTTCAAAGGGCGTACCCGAATTGATGGCCTTGATGTAGCCCCGACTTGCCGCTCACGTGCATCAAAAGCCAAATACTAGAACATAGGACAACCCGATTTAGGAAATAATTTTAGTGGTCGCCCCCTGGAAGTAAGAGGCAGGAGAGAAACCGAGGAATATAAATCGATGGCTTATTTTTATTAGCGTCTTATGATAAATCTACGATCTGCAACCGAAATAACGGCCGTCTAGCTCAGTTGGTTAGAGCGTCGTGCTAATAACGCGAAGGTCTTGGGTTCGACCCCCACGATGGCCAGTCTCCTTTTTTTTCGCCTTCATTCTGCCTTCCATAATATGTTCCTTGTCTACTTACCACCTTTCTTTTGTCATAGAAAGCTGCCAACTCAACTGCGACTCCAGTGTGAACCGTATAACGGATGGGCCAACAAATACAATGGTCTGGCTACATGAAGTCGATGGCCCTTTTACGGCCCTTAGGCGCTGAAGTCTCCGAACTTTGGGGTTCTTGTATTGGTGGTTCCGTCGGGGCAGCAACGGAAAGTGACTTCACCACGCCCGGGGCAGGTTTCTCCACCCACATGGAATCCTCATCGTCAGGCGCTTTCTCTTTCCGGCGCTTCTTCTTGGGTCGATCCTTCGCCGGAGAGATCTCCAGGGGGCCGTCCTCTTCATCCGCCTGAAACGACACAAGCACCTTTTTCTCCTTCTTCTTCTTGTCTTTCTTCTCCTTTTTCTCCTTGCCGCGATCCGAATCCGACTCCTTCTTTGCCTTCCCTTCGCGAGGAATAAACGTCGGCTTAAAGGTTGCGACATCCACCGGTCCAGATACCTCTGGAGCGGTCATCACGATTTCTGGAACGGGAACTGATTGGGGCGGCGAGGGCTCAGCCGGCGCGGGCGTCGGTGGTTCGTCGTCTTTGTCGTTGTTACCTTCATCGTCGCTATCCTCGTCGTCGCTGGCAAAGATGGCTTTGAATACATCCATGGCAGGACGCTGGTATGTCAGCGTGTCCCGTCCCTGTGCATCATCTTCCCCCAGCCCAATATTGGACAAATCGCGGCGACCTCCGCCACTCGTCGATGTCTCGGCATTGTTGTCCTCAGAAGCAGATGGAACAGAAAACTGGTCCCAGCCTGTCCCTGGCACGGTGCTGGCGGGCTGCGAATAAGCAGCTTGGGCCGGCACATCCGCTGGCGCCTCTTCTGGCGGGTTGGGCTCCTTCACTTTGAACCGCTTGCACAGGAGCCTTGCGGGCTGCCACGGTTGCGTCTCCCGGGTCATCGGCCCATACATGCCCATCCGCGCCGCGTGCGTCTTTGGACTAATCTTCTCCTCCTCCATCTTCTGCAGCTCCGCCTCCTTTTTCGCGAGATCCTCCGCCGATGGCGTGTACAGCCCCTCATGGATCTCGGGTCCATGCTCGACGATGGTCGCGGACGTGAACCGTCCAGCCATGGCACCTGAAAGAGGTTTGAATATCAGAGCTGCTTTCGCGTAATCTTCAAGCTCTTTGTTGAACTCATCGATCTTCTGTCCCGGCATAAGTTGCGGCGGAGGAGGCGGGGAGTCGATGGTAGCTTGCGACTCGAGATACGCCGTGTACCGCGCTTGCTTATTCGGGTTGGTGACGAAGGGCAGAAAGCCACCCCGAAGGGCGGCAAGAGCAACATGCGGGTCGGTTCGAGGGATGGTTATGGTGGCTGGTGAAGGAGAAGAGGAGGGGCCGGCGGCATCGGCGTCGGCGGGTGAGGAAGGCGGTCCAGCTGAAGCGATATTCTTCAAACGCTCACGGTCCTTTTGGGACATGAATTCGAAGACAGACCGCGGTGCAGAGGGTAAGGGTGTTTCTCCCAATATATTGCCACGCTGGAAGTCGATGAGCAACTGCTGCAGTTTTTTCGAGTATCGTAGACTTGCCTGGTCAGCCGAGATCCCAGACTTGCTCCATTTCCCCGGTACGGCAGGCTGAGACGGAGCCTCCGGCGCCTGTGAATTTTCTTTGTCCCACACGCGCTTTGGATCGGCTTTCCAGCCTTTCGGGATATCGGGCAACGGAAACCTAAGAGAGAGTACATATAAAAAAATTCGGTGAAAACTAAGTTGAACAACAAACCAACGGTCTTCGGCGACAGGCTTAGCAGAAAGCACGAAACCCGCGAGAACAGGTTTACCGTCATGGAAGGTCTCCGCTGAAGACGGAGGCTTCTTTTGGATATGAGCGCAACGGCGGATTTGAGATGCGATTAACACGAACCGCTTCAGGTGCAGTCCGGGTCCCAGCTCCTTTGCCTCCGATGGATATCTTTTCCTCTTCTTCTCGGTCGATGATGTCGTATGCAGTGCGGTTCCGGTTCTGCGCAAATCCGCCGTCATAAACGTCCAGATCGTCTTCGTCGGCATCGTTGAGAGCGCCCAGTCCAAATCCGGCTAAGCAGTCGTAAGTGAAGATACGAAGTTCTGTGCAAGTCCCGTACAAGCAAGCTTCGGTCCAGATGCAGCGCTACTCCTGCCCCCTACACTCTCGTTGAGGCCCATCCCAGGATGGTATCCCAAACCGTGGGAGTTGTCTTTACGGTCCACCGTGAGGATGGGGGTGTCTCTAGGAGCATACGTGTGCTTGTCTGCCTCATCGTCGTCTTCCGGAATCACTACATCGGCTCCATGGACCCGACGACCCAACTGAGCTTGCATATCTTGAAGCTTCCTCTGGCGTAGCGTCACACGAGGGCCAATGCCCTGGCCAAAACGCCATCCCATCTTCTTCAAAATACGTGCTCCAGCAGAGTCCTTGGCCGCCGGTAGCATGGATGCTTCCAGGGCGCGAGCGACAGAACTGTCTTGATTCAGACATGGTGAATAGAATCATATGCGTTGCACGCACTCTTGTTCCTCGTCGTCGCCATGCCCAACTTGTACCCCACCAGCAAGGTCCATTTCATCAGTAGTGTCGACGAGGTCCCGGCTGTCCTTCAATTCTTGGAGGTCCTCCTCATCCATGAAGTCTTCGGGACGCAACGCCTTTTTCTTGGATCGGTCTCCACGAGAAGATACGAACGTCGACGGCGTCCATCCTGTGCATAAATGAGAGGAGATAGTTAAAAGGAAGGGAAAACGCACATGCCTTCCTTGGAGCCTACAGTGTTGAAATAACCCGCAGAGAAGCCACCAGTAAAGGCACCATGTAACCTTCTCCTGCCCTTTTCATCTCGCACCTAAACGGTATGAGTACTGGGTCTTGAACGCCCACGGGATGTGTTACATCTTGTTTCCAAAGCGGAACGAACTCGCCGTTGTCCTTCGACTTTTCGAGTGGAGGTAATGGGGTTCCAATCTGGAGCCGATAAGAATGCAAAGGGCAAAGAGATGAGACGATAGAGATACCAGACAGAAGGATTCGTTTGCCCGGGCGCTCGATGGGTCCACACCGAGATTTCCCAATTTCTTCTTTAATCGGGCACTCATAACAGGATTGTTGACGCGTGTTTTCAAAAACCTTCTCTTCCTTGAACTCTTTGAGTTCAACTGCACGATCTGCAAGGGTTGGGATAATTTCGCGTTTGTATGGAGGTGACAACTATAGTGGCAACAATAGAATACCATTCGCATCAACAGTCGGCGATGCCTAGACTCATCACTTTGCAAACCTCAGATCATCAATACTAAGTATTGACCGAATCAGCACGATACGAGAGCATCGTTGTCGGAGGCAAAACATGATTTGCGCCTTTCTTTCTGCCACTTCCTCGCATTTCGCTTTACCTTTTTTCTCTTCTTAACTTTGCACCATGGACAAGGAATGGCGGGCCCGCAAGTCGTCTCAAGAGATCGTCGAGACTGTGGACAGTGACGACAGATACGATTTCGATTTCCACGACCTGGACCGGGTGCAGCGGCGGCTCAAGCAGAGACATGTGCAGATGTGGGTTGCACTGAACCATTAATTCATGTGACTAACTGTGCTTTTCTAGGATTGCTGTAAGATCCTTGTTCACTATAGTCTACCCGTGTAGACCCGTGTGCCTTCCTTTCGCAGATTGCGGGAACCATTGGGACAGGTCTGTTCCTCGGGTCCGGAAATGCGCTCAAAGTGGCGGGTCCGCTGGGGGCGCTCGTAGCATATGCATTGGTTGGCACAGTTGCATATTCGTGCGTATTTTTTGATATTCCTTGCACCTGCTGAAACCCTTATTAGGTCGTTATGCTCCATCGCGGAGATGACTACTTGGGCTGTATGTTCTGCCTACTAAGTCGCCCACTTATCTTACACGGACTGTAGCCCATATCAGGTACCTTCCCGCATTACGGTCAGCCTTATTACTCGCATCTGCATGAATCAACCTAAATCCAATTAGCGGCACGATGGGTTGACCCTGCATTCGGGTTTGCTGTTGGCTGGGTACGTCTCCGGTCTCTGGAGCGCATTGTTTACCCATGAACTGGCAAATAGAATTATTTTTATGCCAACGCGTAAGTATTCAGAATCCTATCAGCACCCATCCTTATAACGTGTTGTGTCCTCAGGACATCTGTGCCCGTGGAAATATCTGCGGCCGTGATTCTGATGACTTTCTGGGACAAGGATGTATGTTTATCTTCATTTACCTCATTCACCAGAGTCTCATTCGTTTCCAGACTAGTCACGCAGCTATTTACACCGCAGTGCGTTGTGCCTTAATCTCTGGATTGAACGACAGTATTGAGCTTCCTAGATCATTGCCATCCTCGTCTGTGCAATTAACATTTTTGGCGTACGGTAAGTATCGGTCCGCCACATCTGCCAAATCATTCTCATACGTCGCAGGTATTTCGGAGAATGTAAGGACTCAGCGTTCAGCATGCGTCTTGCCCATACTCAAGTAGACCTCACCAGCCGAGTTCATTCTTTCCATCACCAAACGTACGGCTCCCTCATTTCCTCTGGAAATCTCCTTCAACATTTCATAGTTCTCCTCATCATTATTCTCCTTGTGACGGGTCTCATCGTGGACCTTGGAGGAGGGCCCGACCACGAACAGATCGGTTTCAAGGTCAGCATCTCCTATTTGCCCTTCTTATATGACTGACGTGCATCAAGTTTTGGATAAACCCTGGCTCAGTTAATCGTGCACATTTGGTAGAAGATGCCGGCGCCGACCGCTTTCTGGCTATCCTGAGCGTCATCATCCAAGCGGCGTTCTCGTTCCAAGGCGTGGAATTGGTTTGCATTGCTGCCTCGGAGACCGAGAAGTATTTTTCCCGTGTTTATCATTCCATGCGGCTAATGAAGTGTTTCAAGTCCCCGGCGAAACATTACTAAAGCAGTTCATCGGGTATTCTATCGGATTCTGATTTTCTACGTGAGTGTATTGGTATGCCTCGTCAGTTCAGCGATTCCAGAGCTTTTTAGATGCTCGGTATTCTTATGATCGGGATGCTCGTCGCGTATAACAACCCGGCGCTCCTCTCCCGTGAGTTGGATTCCTTTATATCTTCCGCCATATTAACTTCGATTGTAGAGGTTGGCACAGCAGCCCAATCCCCTTTTGTTATTGCCATTAACAGCGCGGGCGTCAAAGGTGTATACAATGTTCTTGTTCCCCTCACCGTCGCTAATCCTCTTCTTGCAGCATTCCCTCACATAGTCAATGCTGGCATCTTCACCAGTGCTTTCTCCGCTGGAAGCAGCTACCTATTTTGCAGTTCCCGCGTCTTATACGGTCTTTCCATCCGAGGGCAAGCGCCCAAAATCTTTGCTTACACCACGAAGAGCGGTCTGCCCATTGCAGCCGTTTTGGCAACGGTTCGTAAAATCCGTATCACAAGATCGCATTAACGAACTTCAAAATTGCTAGTCTGCCTTCGCTCTCATGTCCTTCATGACTGTTTCCGCCGGAGCCGAGACTGTATTGTTGTCTTGACGGCCCACGCGAGCTTATTGCTTATTGCTAACACAACACCCAGGTATTCAACTGGTTTGTAAATATAGTCACGACCGGTGGCTTCATTGGGTGGTTTGCAATCAATCTCACCTATGTTTACTTCTGTAAGTTTTTTTTCCCTTTCATCCCATGTTACTGATCGGGCGCAGATCGTGGGATGACGGCACAGGGCTATGACCTCACCAAAAATGTGTACAACAGTAAGTTTGCCCACACCTTACTCGGATTCGTTGCAATTGTGCTCATTCCGTGCAAGACCCTTTCCAGTGAGTTTTGTCAAGTTGATCAGAATTAGGGTGCTCATTCTGTGCAAGACCCTACTTGGCCTATTGGTATATGCACCCGTTCTTCATTTATCACAAATACTCAAGCCGTGGTCCCTGATTTAGGGGCATAGGGTGGACCTTATTATTTATTCTCATGAATGGTTATGCCGTGTTCTTCAAGTTCGAAGCGTCGTTGTTCCTGACTGCCTGTACGTCCCGAGCGAGACATGACGCGCTGCTGCTGACAGTGAAAACCCTAGATATAAACATACCAATTTTCGCCGCCCTGTACTTCGGCTATAAATTCGTATACCGAACAAGAATCTGGAAACCACTGGAGATGGACTTTGTCACTGTAAGTTCGGTTCCACCGAGGGGGGTACGAAGTCTCTAAACCGTGCCCAGGGTATTCCGACTGTCGAAGAGACGGAACTGCCACCAGAGCCTCCAGTGACAATATTGGAGAAAATTGCAGACGTTTTGTTCTGATCGGAGGGTCTCCCGTTTCCTTCTCCGGTGTTTCGAGGATTGTATTTCGCAGCTACGAATTTTGGTCTGTATCGACAACTCGCATTTAGACTATTCATGACTCGATTTGTATGTATGTATGTACTAGTAGCGGCACGAATGCAGCCAGTGGAGGTGTTCTGGTCTGCACCTCGTCGGCACTTTCTGCCGTTTTACGCTGGAACTAATTTTTGCGGCAAGGGAAACATCGGAAGAGCGACAGGTGTTCGGAGGGAGTGTCCGCTGTTCCGTCTTCCCTGCAGATCGACAGAGAGAGGGCTAAGTAAGCGCATAGTACTATGCTGTGCTTCGGCTCGTCGTCGCTGGGATTTCGAGAGCAAGGAGCGTCATGGAAGGGAAACCACGAAACTTAACAAGTACGACTGCTTGACCAGGCAACCCCTGATTCAGGTTTCGACTTTCTTCTTCTTCTTATTCCTCCCTACTGCACTGCATGCACGGGGGTCGAGTAGCTGGGCTTGAGGGTAGTATCATCGCGAAATTCGACCTCCGCGTTACAGAGTACACGACGCGTCCGTCACGCCGTGACCAAACGCGTTGTGTGACTACCCTTCATTTGCATTCCTCCAAGAATCGCCCAACCCGGAGCACCATCTCATCGCATCCCCACTGGCCAACTACGCTGATACCTACAGGCCATTCTTGGGCTTCTGTTCGGAGGGGTACACTCAGAGCAGGCAGCCCCGCAAGAGACGCTGGCACGGTGAGCACATCTTGTACGTACGTGTCCAGGCCAGTAGTGTCTGGTGCCCCGAGAGGCGGAGCCGTACGTATAGCCGATGGGTGGATTAAAACGTCGACTCCCTCCTTTTCGGGTGCGTTTTTCGTGGTTGGCGACGACAAGACGTCTGGAACGCGGAACACGCGATTGAAGTCGTCTCGGATCAGTTGGCGTACTCGCTGCGCTTGCAGGAAGTAGTTGTCGAACGCACTGAGGATTTATGAGGAACGAGGCATGGGGTGAAGAGTCAGAGACGGCGCACTCAGCGGTTAGAGCGTACGTGCCAAGAAGTATACGCTTTTGGACTTCAGGCCCAAAGCCGACGGAACGGGTTCGAGCGTATATGGCCGCTGAATTGGTGAGGTCGGATCCCGGAGGTAGCGGAACATGTAATCCTCAATGGCCCGATAAGATGAGAGAGTCCGGGGAAAGAGGACGGGGGACCGACGTACCGTATCTGACTCCGTCGTACCGTGACATATTACTGCTCGCTTCTGCGCTCGAGATCACATAGTACGCACTGAGTGCATATGGCGTGGATGGTAGTGATACAGGAACAACAGTTGCCCCCTGAGATTTAAGGCCCTCGATGGCGGCGCGGACCGGAGTCAGAACGTCGTCGGAGAGTTCTGACGGGAAGTATTCCTGAGGAATGCCTATCCTCAAATCTGCGAGAGCGGAAGTTGGCCATGCTCGGTCGGCTGCCTGGTACGCCGTTTGTCGAGCACTAAGTGATGCAGACGTAGGGTCCTGCGCATCGTAGGTATTCAATAGGTCTAGCAGACTGTCAAGGTCTCCTCTCGTAAAAGAAAGTACAGACTGACCGAAAACACGGTTGGTTCCTGTAACGTCCTTCGCCATTATGCCGACACAATCGAGGCTATCTGCGAAGGATATAACACCCCATCTTCTCCCATATTAATGGGGTGTGTTGGTCGAAAGAGTGGAACCTACCTGCTTATGAGCCCGTATGAGGGCTTAAGCCCAACGACGCCACAATAAGAAGCGGGCAACCGGGTCGAACCGCCCGTGTCCGTAGAAAGAGCACTTGAAATAAAGCTTCATTAAATATCTAGAGAGTGTATTCAATGTTTGCTCACGCGTAACACATCCCTGCAGCTACCGCGGCCGCGCTACCACCAGAGCTTCCACCCGCAGAGCGCTGTTCACGCTCAGTCCATGGGACAGACGAATACGGTAATTGGAATGGATTAACAACAGGGCCATGAACTGAGTGAACGTTCAGCGACCTGCATTCTCAGCTGAGGGCGTAGAGAGAGCAGGGTGAAAACGCACCCCATCCCAAACTCGTCGCAATTCACCTTCCCGACGATGTCTGCCCCTGCTTCACGCAGCAAGGTCACAACTGTGGCATCAAACGGCGAGGTAAAGTCTACCCTGTGGTTAGCGAATATCAATTCCTAAGAGAAACGGATACCCTTGAGCATCAAGGAGGAGCTGGTTGTGGGCATGTCGGAGGTACAGATCATGTCCTTGACTGCGACAGCGACCCCATGCAAAGGCAAGTGCTCTGGGCCCGGCACTCGAGGCTGCGAGATGTAAACGAAGGCATTGACGCTGGAGTCCTTCTCCCGAATCGCGTGCCGCCAAGAAGATATTTGACGAGTCCATTGGCGCGTTACATTGACGCGCATTCGGGTGCAACTGGTTGAATTCAGAATTTCAGAAGGTGTTTGGCAGCAGCCCGGCAAGAAAACAACACGCTTTTTTTGTGCTTCGTACTCGACTTGTTCTTGACCAGGAATGCCGAAACACGCCTCCGTGACGAAGAATGTCCCAGAGAGAGTCACCAAGAAGCCCCGTATCGAGGCTCCCAAAAAATTCTCTGCAGGCCGAGTCAAGGGCTCTCCTGTCCCGCAGAAAAAGGCGCAACCACAGCCCGCTCCTCCTCAGCCCAGTTTTAAAGGCAAGGAAAAAGCAACGGCGACTCCTGCTCCCCGGAAACGAAGACCCGCGGCCGAAAGTGAAGCCCCCACTCCGCTCCCGTCGACCTTCAAAGTTATTGCTGGGTCCTACGAAAAATTGCTATACGGCCTCGAGGGTTCTGTTTCCTACGATGCGGACGCATCTTCCCTGGCTTTCGAGTTGAAACCCGTCTTTATCTTCCCCGCGCATGTCTCGTGCATAAAGGCCGTCGCTGCGTCGCCGCATGGCGGGAAATGGCTGGCGACGGGGAGCGCAGACGAGATCGTAAAAGTGTGGGACCTGCGGCGGCGGAAGGAAATTGGCGGGCTGATGCATCATGAGGGTCCGTCCGTTGTCTAGTCCAGAATCAAGGTGTGCGTCTAACGATGCGCCTATGAAGGTTCAATAACGCACCTGCTTTTCCCCTCTCGATCGCATTTACTGTCTGCCTCGGAAGACGGCACGCTGTGTTTATTCCGCGCGCGAGACTGGGCCGTGCTTCGCGCTCTGCGTGGACACAAGGGCCGAGTCAACTCTGTCGCTGTCCACCCGTCGGGCAAAGTCGCGCTGAGCGTGGGCAAGGACCGAACGCTGCGGATGTGGGATTTAATGCGCGGCAAAGGTTGTGCGAGCACCAAACTCGGCAAAGGTACGTCCATTCAAATATATATCTATGAAGGGTCTCTCATTTACAGAACACGCTGCAGAGGCCGAGCTCGTCCGGTGGTCATCAGACGGCTCCCTCTTCGTAGTTCAGGTCGCCTCCACAATCGACGTCTACACAACTGTGAGTCTGCCTTCGCCTCCTAACTGACTTGCCCTCAATAAATGCAAGGACATGAACCTATTGCACACCATAACCCATCCCTCCCGCCTGCAAGACGTCAAGTTCTGCAAGCGCGTAAACGGGACGGGCGACGTCCTACTCGCCGGCGCGGAGGACGCGAAACTCTCCCTCTACGACATCTCGAGTGACCCCGACACACCCCCGCGGATCGTCGCAGAGATGACGGGCCACACCAATCGGTGAGCCTAGCACTCTCCTTTGAAGGCTAAAACTAAATATGAGCAGCGTGAAAGCCGTCGATACCCTCTCCATCGCGCTCCCCGCGGCCTCGGGGCGCGCGTCGACGACGATCGTGGCGACGGTCTCGTCGGATGGGAAGATACACGTGTATGACCTCGCGGCGCTGCCCGCAGCGGCGGGGAGCAGCGTGCTCGAGATCGCCCCCGTGGCAGAGTATGACTCGAAGGGGACGCGCCTGACGTGTGTGACGCTGGCGGACGGGGACGTCGAGGGCGGCGGTGCGGCGGTCAATGGGAAACGGAAGCGCGACGTGGATGCGGATGAGGAGGAGGAGGAGGAGGAGCCTCAGTCGGAGGAGGGCGACGCGTGGAGTGGTATAGGCGGAGATGTTGGCGGAGCCGAGGGCGGCGATGACGACTCAGCGTGGGAGGACGAGGAGGAAGCTGAGGACGAGGTCGAAGGCGACGAGGAGAGCGATTGATTATATCCTTACAGTTATTTTCATTGGATATCCTCTGCTATTCATACATGCCCTCCTAAGTGCAATTATTTTCCTCGAACACATCCTGCAACTCACAAGTATCCCCTTCCGCGTACATGTAATAATTACAGCTCGTTGTATTCCTGACCCAAAGTACGTGTCTAGGCAGGTTATGTATGCCCCGTACAAAAACAACAGTTATTATGCTATGTCCCTACTTACTCTAGAATGTTCCTGTTCGCCGTGATACCCACACACTTACAATGTACATATATTGTACACTTGATTTTTTGTTTCAAACAAGGGTGTTGCTCAAGGGTCACCCACGTCGCGCACGCTGCCGCCGGCGCTGCTCCCACTGGCGACGGTCACGGCATAGTCATCCCCACCTTGGCCAAAGCTGCGCCGAAAGAAACGATTCCCGCGGTCGATCGAGCGCGTGCTGCTCGAGCGGCGTGGCACGCCCCCCAACACAGAGTACTTGCTCTGCGGCGGCAGCGTCGGCGAGCGTAGCGCGGGGTTGCTGTGATGTAGCGCGCAAGTCAGCTTATTTCCACCGAAAAAAAAAAAAAGGAAAACGCACTTGGCAGCAAGCGTTGGCCCCAACGCGAGACGCGCAAAGTTGCTCGGGAAGATGGGGTTGCCAGGCGCGCGGTCCGCGACGGGGTCGTACGGGCCCGACTCGCGGTCAGACGCGGAGGCGGACCCGACGGAGTGGACGCTCCCGAACGAGCCCGAGCGCCGCAGGCTGCTGCTCGAGTTTGAGCGCGGGAAGCTGGGCGAGTGCGAGTCGCGCGCGGAGAAGGAGGGGGAGCGGAGGGGGGCGCCCGTCGTCGCGGAGCGGATGCCCGGGGAAGGAAGGGGCGCAGAGGGGGTGGAGATGCGCAGGCCGTGCAGCTGCGGCTCTTCAGCGAGGATCTCGCCGGGCGACGCACCCTTGGCCGGAGTCGAGCTGTCGTCCTCCTCGTCCTCTTCGCCGATGTCGCCTAGGCCCGCGGCTTCGGCAGAGAGGGACGCCGGGAGGGACAGGGGCGGTGGGTTGGCGGACTCGGATGTCGCGATCACGGGCTCAATGATGACCCCGCTCACGCTTGGGGAGATGTCACTTGGGGAAAAAGCAAAGTACGCCCCGTCCTCTTGTGGTGTGGGCAGCTGGGTCATGATGGTCGGCGTAGATGAGGATGAGGTCGACGACACGAGTGCCGAGGCGCGCCGCGATAGGTGTGGCGACGGACCGGCGGACTTGCGGTCGAACACGGGCGAGTCCATCGTTGCGTCCCAGTCGTCCCAGTGCCCCACTGACATTTTCCCCTCATCCTCGAGCACCTCGTCGCTCTCGTCGTCATCCTCGAACACGTCGTTGTATTCCGCCTCGGTGTACTCAACGTCGAGCTCGGGAGGCACACCTAGCGCGCCTTTCAAGCGTTCCCAGATAAGTTCCGAGTGCAGAAGGATGCAGCGGCGGGCGGTCTGCACCCAGAATGCATCAGACGCCTCATCTCGCGTGGTCTCCTTCAGCCAGTGCGAAAGATCAGCAAATGACCAGTTGGCCGTATTTATAGGCAACTGATCGTTCTCCCGTGGAGCGACATTCTTGGGAAAGGTCTGCGCGAGAAGAGCAAAGAGTTTCGCAGAGGGCGGGGAGGAGAGCAGGGCAGATACTTCCGCGGGCCGATCGAGGAAAGGCAGATAGACGTCTGGGGGAAGCGGAGTAAATGTCGCCGGGGAGACGGTTGGCGAATGGGGACCCTGGGGAGAGCTGGAGCGTTGGAGGGGTGAGTTGGGACGCATGTCGGGAGAGTGGGAGGCGGACGAGATAGCTGGCGATGGGGGTACATAGCGGGGATTAGTTGCTTGTTTCGCGACTTCGAGGAGCTGCTCCGGGTTCAGCCTCGACGTTGAAAAGGACGATGCCGCGCGAGGCGACGCTGGACGAGGCCGGGCCGGTCCAGCCTGCTGATGTGGCGCGCCAAATGACGAAAATGCAAAACTGAGACGTCCCGGGAGAGCGGGAGGATCGGGTGATCCAGGGGTAGGCAATGGGGAGTTTGGATTGCTCCCGATTCTTCTGTGGGCACGACGTGGCGACGAGGGCGCTTCAATGGGGCCAGTTGGGGTCGTCGTCGCCGTCGGCGTCATAGCTGGCGAGGAAGTGACCCGCACGATGGTGAGGATGCTCGACGATTCGCGGTTCAAATGGGCGTTCTTCGCGAACGGGTCCGGCGCGGTCGTCGAGCCGCGTCGAGCAGACAGTCTCCGGGTGACACTGGTACTCATCGTCGTGGTGGTGGTAAGAGGCAAGAGCAGAAAATATAATAGAAATCAAACTGTCGTCGGGTGCAACCGTTACGCCCTGTACGTATCCCCACGTAGCAGCCGTTCTTCACACGAACCACGCGAATGCAGCGCCCAGTGAAACGAGCCTGGGCTGCCACGAAGCAGCATCGACTATAGGCGACGACGAGCCGCTGAAGGCTGCTCACGCGCTCCAAATCCCTCAAGTTCATACACTCGCAAACAACGCCCATGTCCAGATCAGGAAATTTTTAGCATTTCACTGGTTGGAAACCAGGGGAAATAACCCGAATCTGCCTGCTGAAGGCTCGACTCCCTCGCGGAATCGCTAAATTCTCTTTCTCTCGTCCCACCGCCCATCCGGTTCGGGTGCGGCGGCAAAAACGGCGGGTCGCAAACGTGATCTCTTGCTTTGTACTGTTTTGGAGACGATCCTCATCCGTTTTCTGTAGTGTTCTCTGTTGTAACGTGACAAGGATGGATTGGAATGTTGTCCAACTTTCCCGGTTTTGTATATGTACATAGGCCTGCTAACATATCATGATTGCATCTTGCTGACCCGCTGCAAACTGCTGAAGATCGTTTCATGGACAAAATCCGTGTCCACTCCCGCTGGGATCCTCAAGCTTATGGACTCCCCCATCATCCTCAAAGAGCGAAAAAAAAAAAGTCATAAGGCGTATTCAAGAGCCGCGACGTACAGCTTCTGAGGACATCTTCCCCGGTCATCGCCCCCAACTCTCCTTCCGCACTAATTCATTTATCAAAAGTTGAAAAAAGTTGAACATCCGGTCGTAGGGCATGAACATTCAACATTCTATCAATGGATCGCCTTTGAAGTGGACGGCCGTAAGGCTGCTGATTTGATAGCCCATCATATCGTCAATCATGCCGTGTCTTGCCGTACTCTCTAGCTGAACACTCCGTCTGCCAACAACATCCCCAATATACCTGGGGACCTCACCTAACACAAACCTAACCAAACTTAACCACCAAACATAACCCCCCACGCAAAGCGGATACAGAGTTCTATTGTCGGCCGAGCTCGGCAACAGATGGCACTTCATTGCGAATGTACCGTGTTTGATGCAAACGCGATACATTTGCTTATCAATCCGCCCCGTTTCATAGAATGTCCGGCTGATGTACTACCGTGCTTGGAATGTTCATGCCGGACGTGTTTCGTTCATCCCGGGTCGTAGGTGCGGAACAAGATTGCGGGTTAACGTTATCTCCTCTTTAAATACGATTGCCAATGGCCCCGAAAACCACGAACCATGCCTTCCTTGTTGGACCTCACACTGGGACCCATCATCTGCGCCGCATTCTTCATTGTCTTTCTCTTTGGCGTCATCACGATGCAGACGACTGCTTATCTGCACACCCACTTTCACAAAGATCTGCTATTCATCAGATGCTTCGTGCGTTGCCAATAGCCTGCCCGTCGTATCTGCCCTCATCCTGGACACCGTATGTACTAGGTGATCATCCTGTGGTACGCTGCCTGCAAAGTGCACACTGCCTGGCAAACTGACCGCGCCTAGGTTCACTCACTTGTTTATTACGGCCTGCGTCTGCCAAGGTGTGTACACGCAGAGCGTCTCTGACTTTGGCCACCCGGCCAGCCTGCTGTTCACGCCCTGGAGCCTCAACGCCGCCTTCCTCATCGGGAGTCTAATCGAGCGCTCTATACAAGTACGTGTCTCTTTTCGAGCTCGCGCATACTTATGTACACCATTATGATAATTACATAATTGAAACACACCAAAGGCCTTCTTTGCAACCAGAGTATACCGCGTCACAGGCGCGCTTTATGTCTCGATCATTCTGTGGATGATCGTCGCATTTTTCCTAGCCCTCTCGTTGAAGGTGTTCCAAGAATCCATCCAGGACAGCTCCTTCGTCCTCGCGGCACAGAAAAACGGTTGGCTCCTCTCCGTGCTGTTTTTCGGCGACGCGAGCTTTGACGTGGTAACGGCGACTGTGCTCTGCTATTATCTGAAGAAACAGAAACGGGCGGGTTTCAACACGTAAGTTCGCCATCCCTACACGTTGAATGGTCTTCATTTTGCCACTGTAACAGTACCGCCGCGTTGCTTAATCGCTTGGTGAGGTATACGATCCGTGAGCCCAAACCTTCCCGATACCTACGCTTATCTTGACTGGGGCCTCGCGCATAGAGACTGGACTTGCAACAAGGTATACTATTGCTAGTATATGACCCGTAACAGGGGGCTGATACCCGCAGTTTCGTGGCTATTGGAGCAGCACTCACGGTAATTACCACACGTCCACTTGTTTTTCGAGCTGAACTTGCTTTTCGTAGTTCCAATTCGCACCAGGATGTAAGCGAGCGCACTCTCGTTGCCGTCTTTGAGATCACCCTCGAAACATTCCCATAGATATCTGGACCGCCTTCCTGTTCTGCATGCCCGGATGTGTGTTTCGTTCTTGTTCTCTTTGTGTTCGTCCTCACAATCCTGATCAGGTTTTACCATCGCATTGCTGGTCAATATCAACAGTCGCCGGGGCCTTACACCCCAACCAACGTCCGTTGTCAGCGGCAGTAACCTGGAATCCGGAGTAATGTTAACATATTCTCGCAATGTTGTGAGAGACAACGTGGATCTCGTGAACTCCCAAGACAAAGCTAAGCTCCCTGTTCGTATTGTCTCGCCTTCTCAGATACGAAGACACCTCATAGATCAATAGCAGGTCGACATGATGAAGCATAGCATTTCTACGGAACTGTAGAATAAGATTCCGGATTGTAGTGTGCATACGGTAGCTGGTATTTTTTCTGTAAAAAGGAAAATGAGATGACAGAATGAAACGAAAAAAGGGAAGAAGAGCAAAAAAGTTTGTAAAAGGCTCGCATCACAAAGGCAACTGGCGGCCAACTCTTGTCTCCGAAGACTAACTTGGCAAGTCCTACGGCTTGCAGAATTGGTTCCTCGGCCTGACTCGGACAAGGACAAATTATTTACTCATCGTCATTGTGTGGTGGTAAGAGGCAAGAGTAGTAGAAAATATAGAAATCAAGCTGTCGTGGGATGCAACCGTTGCGTCCTGTATGTATACGTATCTCCGCGTAGCAGCCGTTCTTCACACGAGCCACGCGAACTTATCAGTAAGACTACATTTTACTTGTCGGCTTGTCAGCTTTTTTTACTTGTTGCAAAAAAATAAAAGCGCAGAAACAATGCCTGGGTGTCAACGCACGCACTGAAAAAAAATATTATTTTCCGAACTTGTCGTTTCTTCGACATAGCTTGCGAGCTTGTCAGCTTGTCAGCTTTTTGAGCCCGTACAAGCTTGTACAAGCACCGGCAAGTAAAGTGTGAGAAGGCCGATTTGAATGCAGCGCCCTGTGAAACGAGCCTGTGCTGCCTTAAAGCAGCATCGACTATAGGCGACGATTAGCACTGAAGGCAGCTCACTCGCTTCAAATCCCTCCAATTCCACTGCGTTCAGACGGCTTGGCGGCACACGGCGGAGCTGTGCCGAGTGATGGCGGCAGACTCTGCCGAGGCATCTCGGCACGGCTCCGTCGTATAGCGACGTAACTCCGACGTCTGCCGCGGGGCCGCCTGAACGCAGTGTTCACGCACTCGCAATTAAAACAACGCCCATGTCCAGATCAGGAAATTTTCAGCATCCTAACCGCGGATGACCAAAAAAAGAACAATAATTTCGGACATCACTACACCTCCTTCTCAAGATCACATAACGCATCGTTAATTCTCTGCAAATCCGCCTTCGCCCATACACTCCGTTTAAGCTTCATCAGCTCGATCAGATTCCCGAGTCGCGCGTTCTCGCGCTCATGCTTCAGCTTCTTCCGGTCAAATGCAAGCTGCTCCCGCTGGAGCGCAATCCTCTCGGCCTGCAAAGCCAACTTCTCCCTCTCCACCGCAAATCGCTCCCTGTCGAGGGAAATATCCTTACTGCTACTGGAGCGGGCTGTGGGACGGTGCGAGGCGGTGTCGTCTTTGGCGTCTTCCCGCGGCTTCAAGCTGAGGTTGGAGAGTCGCTTTATATTCGAGCCGGATGATTTCTTCCCAAGTTCAACAACCTGCGTCGACCCCCTTGAGTACATACATTTCCGCCGTCGAAAATGGATATGAGGATCTATGAATGGACGTACGCTTCCGCCCGCAAATCCAAGCCGCTCGTACTGCGTTTCCAAGCTGTCTGAGGACAAGGACGAGGAAGCGTCAAAACCTTTTACGCCGGAACGTAGAAGAAGAAAGAAACATACGGTCTTTCGTACTCACTGGCCGCGCCGTGCGCTCAGCACCAGTACCTGCCCCTGAGCGCGGCCGCGGCTGCGACATTTTTGTCCTCGGCCTGGATCGTGAGCAGCGGAAGAGGCGTGGGGAAGAATTCGAGAAGAAGCTGTATAGTTATTATTAATCATCGAAGGGCTGAAACTGGGTACGGGATCGAAGCCGGCTTCCGTCCAAAAATGTCCATGTTCTTGCTCGATCCGGCGATGTGTGATCCCGAGGGCTGGCTTGGTATCTGTGCACGTTTCAACATCTTGTGATCGGTAGGAAAGTCCTCGGAGCAGGGCCGATCGAATCAATATGATTCCAGCGTTGTCCGCCGTTTTTGTTGGAGTAGAAGCGGAAAATCGCAAGAAAATCGCGCCGATGGGTTACCTTCAATTCCTGCTTCATCAGGAAAACCGAGCGTAGCCGAGATAGAGCCAGGAAGCTATGCAGTACTAGACAGCACTTCTCCAGTGCTTCATACTCCATAGCTACATCCTAGTCTCTTATAAACAGACGTTACAACAATATTTACTCGTACCTCGTTTGTTGTAGTCTGTCGACTAGCTGCTGTCAATGATCGGAGGTCGACCTTATTAGGTAATCATTTTTTTCTCAGACGCAAAATCAAAGCTTGTGGTGGGTCCTTTCATAATTATCATTTGGGATACTTTCCAAGGTCTCAGGATAGTTGACTCTCTGTACTGATTTTGCCTCCACGAAGCTCAGAACATGATGCCGAATTTTGATGGCTCGGCTGCTTACAAATACCGTCGTTTCATTTCGTGGCAAACCAGGGTGCCAAAAGAATTCTGAAGAGACAGAGTTGTTCTAAGTGGTGATTCAGGACATTTGGCCTCCTAACTTTACGATCCTTGGTCGTTTGAAGGGCATTTAGCATCGAGGGGTAATTTAAACTCCGCACTTTACGTAATAAGGTCGACCTCCATACATTCGGCGCGTGGTTAACTACAGACTAGCTACATCCCCCAGTTTTCTAGATGTTCAACTTGTTCTTCGATCTGTTTTCATTTTCCGCTCCTACGGTCAATGAGATGGCCTTGATGTGGAGATACAACCATGTGCACTCACTCATAGAAGCGATCAATTAGACCTCCATCTCCAAGAAACGCACAGATGAGTTGGCGAAGAATGAAATCGAACAGTGGCTGTGTAAGTTCAGCATCATATTTTGATGTGCCGATTCTTGCCGAGTTGGCGGCGAAGCTGAATTCGGATTTCTCTCTCTGATACCTCACACGGCTCAGGAAGTTGTCATAACTACCCTTCATTCTTGCCTTCGTCAAGCTGAATTCCGCTGGTATCTCAGGCTTCCGACCTTGGCCACCCGGCAAGCAATCAACCGTCTTCGGGCTGGCTGTCAATGCCACTCTGGCTGGTAAGTATCCGTTCCGAAGGCCTCCAACTGGCACTGGCTTACTCGGGACTGATCTATCCTTGTCGTACGCCACGGTCCAAAATAAGCAACCTGTCAACGATTTGAGCGCTGAATGTGGCCTGCTGTGCCATCGTTTCATCCATGCGAGAGCGTCAGAGTCGCACAATGAAAATGATACCACGTACGCCTATCCCACGATCTCCGTCTCCCCTTGGCACGGACGATTCGATCAAGTGGTCTGTGCATGAACACAAGTTTCATTAGACCTTCCGTGAACACAGCACACTCCGAGTGGACGGTTACGAATTAATTCGCAGGACCACTGCTTCTTTCTTTAAATAGTGGTTCTGATCTGCAAGCGTACGCCACCGAGTACCAGATCTAACCGAGCACAGTTCTAACAGCCCATCATATCGCCGCTGCTGCCATGATGATCATCTGAACGGTCGACTCACTCTTACTCCACCGCGGAACCTTCAAGGCATTGGCGAGCAACAACACTCTCAGCCTCCCCCAGGCCCTGGCGGTCCCCCTCCACCCTCCTTTCTCACCACCAGTCCTTCGTCCTACCTGAGCGTACACACCATCCATGCACCATGCCCACTCCGTTTAACGTCACGATTGACGACGTTAGTCCGCTGATTTCGTACGACCCGCCGGGGTACTGGACCCAGAACAGCTCAGTCGAGTAAGTCCGTGTATAGGCTCCATCATCGTTCGGGGACCCACTGACGCGGCGTAGCGCTTACGGCGGTAGTTACACCTCGACCTTCTATCCCAACGCTTCGGCGTCCTTCGAGTTCGACGGAACATCGATCACCGTCACCGGATCCAAGGGGAGCTGGCACGGAACCTACAGTGTTTCTCTGGATGGATATATTAAGGCTTTCAATGGCTCCGCAAAATCCGACTCGTTCAAGGCGATAATATTCAGCTCTGGTACCCTCATGGAGGGCCATCACTCTCTCCAGATCATGAATACCGATCCAACGTGGCTTAATCTCGACATCGACTCTGTGCGTCGTTACTCTGTTCGAAAATACTTCTGAAGCTCACTCAGAAATGCAGATTACATGGACCTGCGTTCTAGGCAACGATTCCGTCTCGACATCCCCACTCCAATCAACGACAGTCGACGATAGTGATCCTACTTTCTCGTATCTCCCTCATGGGGGCTGGGACCTGAATCCTTCGAATATTGCAAGCTTTAGCAATAAAACTGGGCAGTGCGTCTGATATTACCCTGCTCTCAATTACGCGTACTCATCGAGATACGACATCAGCTCGATCTCTCTACCCCAAGCCTCTGTAAACTTTACCTTCTCCGTGAGCACTTCCCACTTTTACTATCAGTGTGCTATCTGACACTATCCCGTAGGGTAATTGGTTCGCCGCCCAGCAGTTGGTAAAACTTATTTAGTCGACAGGCGATGCTGTATCAATATACGGGACAACAGGCCCCGGCAACTCACCGTATAGTATACAGCGGGCTGGCGAACCACCGAAGGAATTGTCAGCCACGCGGACCATGAACTCCTCCCAAGTCCTCTTGTATTTTGGTAGTGACTTCGGGCCGGGTAACCACACTGTCACTATGGTCAACGAGGCCCATGGTCTTTTCCAAATCGACTATGCCGTTGTGCACGCAGTGGATTTTTCGTCGCTTCCATCTTCAAGGTACATACGTCGATTTTCTTCTTCACCGAATGTAAGGCTTAGTTCACCTTTGGTTCCGCAAGCACCCCTACTCCAAGCACTCCGTCTCCAACTATTGTCGTTGAGCCAAGCCCTTCACCTCACTCCACGCTTCCGTAAGACTAGAGCCATTTATTCCATCCGCACATTATAACTCGCTTCCAGTGCTGGTGCTATTGCTGGCATTTCGGTCGGTGCGCTCCTTTTCGTCTTCCTCGGTATTACTATTTGGGTACGAGGTTTACTGCAGACGCTCCCCATACGTACTCACAGGTCGACGTCCTTCATCCAGTTCCTTCTGCGACGAAACAAAACCCTCTGGATGCGTCTCCAAAGGGGGTACATGGTCCAATCTCAATTCGACGTCACGACCCCGCCCACCGGCACCGTCACCCCGTTGCCCTACTCTCAACGCCTTGTGGCACAAACAGCGCGGACCAAGGGTGCCTATTTCTCCGCCAACACCGACGACTCGTTCGACACACCTCCCTTGGTTAGAGCCGTCACCATGCAGTCCACCGCATCCACGCTGGTTGCCGTCGACGGCTCCAACATGACAGAAGTCGCGGGCCATCGGGGGTTGGCACTCAAAGTCAGTTCACGGCGCCTTCTGTGTCTTCGTTCAATACTTATATCTATTCCCACCCTTTTCAGCCCCTGCGACTCGCGTCGAGATTGGCATCAGGCTCGCCGTCGTCGACACATCTGACGCGCTCGCCGTCAACTCGACATCTTCTCCGAGAAGAATCTCAGTATTACGATCCGGATGCCGCCGCCATGTCAAGAATTGAGGGCTCGGAAGATCGTGTTGATGATGTTTTGAGGCATCCGATACGACGGAATGCACCCTCAACACACCAATGGCAGTCTGCTCTCCCTTGAACTTTTTTTAGGGTCTACAGTTATTTTGTAACACTATTAGACTTCTTGTGTACAGTACAGTACATACAGTATCCAGCAATGGAACGTGAAACTGGCGGGATGCCTTGTTGGAGCATTCCAGGTTTTCGATATTCGACAGAAACTGGACGCGTTGCCAAAATGTTTCTAGCAAAAAGAGAAACAGAGGAGCAAAAAACATATAGTGGCCATCGTGGGGGTCGAACCCAAGACCTTCGCGTTATTAGCACGACGCTCTAACCAACTGAGCTAGACGGCCGATGCGTTGGCCGCGACTATTGTGACTATTACCACCAGATTATGCGCTTGGATCACACTGGAATAAAATTATTTGTTTGTCCTCTGAGGCAATCCGTCACAAATCACAACGTTTTAGTGTTGCGGAAAGTATAGTCTCGTCATACCACCCATTGCCGTCGTCCTGAACCTGGCATCGTCCGGCCCCGACGGCTCCAAGCAGCCCAAAAAGTCGAGGGCTCGGTCAGCTCCCTCCTTAATTTCTTCCATCATTGGTCCCAGATCGCCTCTTGTTGCCTGTACATAGTGTTGATGCTCCTAAACAGCAGATTCAAGGCCGCTGGCTACTCACTGAAGTGCAAGCTGCGAAGTAAGGCACCCGATTAACCGTGTTGATGATCATCGGTGGTAGGCCCGCCTTCAGCAGAGGAATAGAGGCAAGAAGACGCGAGATGCGGCCGTTACCATCCTGCAGAGCACAAGAGTTAGCGGCTGCGTACAAGAAGAGTGATGGTGACCGACTGCGTAAGGATGGATGAGGACGAAGGCAGAATGAGCCCAAGCTGCCACTGCGAGCGCCGAGGCCTGATTCTGTTCTAGTTGCTCGAGAAGCCGCTGGCGCATGGTATTAGCGAGGGAAGGAGGGAAGGTAGGAGAGTACGCCATAGCTCGCACCATTAGCTCAGACACATAAGTCTCGAGTTCAATAGGAATTTCGCGCCACGGTGCATATTGGACGATCGTCGTGTCATCATCAACCAAAGTCGTGTAAGAGGTCTGCTCCCGGGGCATCCCGCCGGGCGTAAGGTACCGAACGAACTCGCCGTCGTCGACAGCCTCGGAAATTTGGCTGCGGCGCATGGCGGTTGCATGCAAAGAATGGATCCAAGCAGAATTGATCTCAGACGTGTGGTCGATAATGTGTAGGATCATTTGGGTGGTCTGAACGTCGGACTTCAGTCTACAAGAAGGTTCGCTGGCTTCGCCACGCACCTCATCGCATGCCTTCAATACGTTGACAACGGCGTCGGCTGCATCAATGAAGAATGAAGTGAAGTGGATAGATGCACCACTTTCCACCGCGCCGTGCCAAAACCCAACGCGAACGAGCCGTGCCCTCGAGTCGCCAGCTTCATTAGCCAAAGAAATTCGTGAGTTGCCCGCCCGAAAAGCTTTATACAGATAGACACCTACTCAGAGCAAACACACCCTCTAATTCCATCGAATCAATGTGAAGAAGTCTCCAGTAGCGTTGGAAATTCTCGGAGCCGTCGGGTTGTCCTTGCAGGGCCAACCACCTTGTTTTCAAAGCGCCGCTTTCGACTTCGTTAGCAACGCAGTCGCTTAGCGGACAGACGGGGTGCCAAGGTATGCCGCCATCCGAATGCGAGCACCAGAACTCGTCTGATGTTACCATATCAGCGTCGTTCAGCACTTCGAGAGGGTCTTCGAACCGTCCTCTTGCACAACCTTGTCGTGCCACTGACAAAATGCGGCGAACGTCTTGTCGAAAAGAGGGTCTTGGTCAATTCCCACAGCGGTCTGAGCCTCTACCCAGTGCTGGCGGGCTAGTGCGATAGCCTCGAGATATAGCTCGGCGCGAGCGAGGCGAACGAGAAGAAAGGAGTCACCGGGAGCGATGCCAAGTGCTTCACGTAGCATAGGATAGACGAGGTGAGGGTCATCTCGAATGGTGTAGCGTGGCAGCTGGCGCAGTAGGAGTGCGAGGCGAGGTGAGGGATTCAGCGAGGTCGGTTGGGTGTCCTGAGAAGTAAAGGCATGAGACGGCCAACGCACAGGCCCCCGCAAACAGGAACACGTACATAAGGTCCTCCGGGAGTCCAGTGGGCTCCAGAGCTGGGTGCTGCTGCCATTTCGAAATACGGTTATGTCGAAGGGGCTCGGGGGAAGAGCAACGACCCCTATGATACCTACGACGCCTTTATACCGCGAAGACATATTTCCTAGATAAACCAGAAACATGGTCCTCAGCAAAAGATGCTTAAAGCACAGGTCGCGTGGTGGGAGGGTAATGAGAGTGCAGGTGTCACGGATGCAGGCGGCGGTTGTCGTTTAGTGGTAAAAACTCTATTCAACAAGCGCCTTGCAACTGCGACCATGTCCCCAGCACCGACATTCGCTTTGCAAGTCAGTCACTTAGCCCGTCCAAACGACAATTCGGGCCCCGTCCCTTTCGTCTCCCCATTCAGTCCAAATGAGACCCTCAAGAAACCAATGCATGTTTGAGATGTTACAAATGAGTTTAGATACCAACAATAATGAGTTGAATAAATATAATATCATGCCTGCGTACGATACGAAGTTGTCGGTCGTAGCTGAGGTGAATGCGGGGGAGATGAGGAGGCAAAGTACGTCGTGGTAGACGGGCTAGCCAGTGATCCTGGGAGATAAAGCGGGATGGTCGGGATGAGCTCAAAGACATGTTGTGCAACAGCTCGAGGGGCGGCTCGGCCAGGTAGGGGTGGTGGCTCCGGAGCATTCATAACGCCATGGACCCGTGCATCCTGGATGACACCGTTGCGATGGTCGGCCAGATTTTGCTCGTTGCTATTGGAAGCTTGCCCACGACCGTCCCATAAACAATGCATGTCGTTCCCAGGAATGATTTGGGCGAGCCGACCGGTCTCGACGTCGCGCACTTCGATGAATCGGCTATCGAATAAGAGGATGTACGGCGCATGGAAGGCAACCCGTTCCGCAGTTCCTACAATAACAGAGGAATTGAATTGGTGGACTCGAAGACGAATTTGTCAAACGTACCTTCCCATTCAACAGTGCCTACTGGTCTCGAGGGACTAGGATCACCGTGCTTGTTGACATAGAGACCGAATTCTCGAGGAGATAGCATCAGCACTTAAGTTCGTGCGTGGGATACCAACAAGCAGCTCACCGTTGTAGCATAGGAGAAACTCTTCGTCTGTGGACCGGAACATACCCATGGGACGACATGACTCACAACGCTTAGCCAGATTGGCAAGCCGTGGGTCCTCCCGCTGTGGTATGGTCACGCTCTTGAAGCTGGGAGCACCGTCAGCTCGGCTTTAGTTCAATGGAAGAACACCTACTCTAAGAGATCCATAATCTCAAAGCCCTTCGTGCACAGGATGGCAATTCTAGCTTTTAAGAACATGACATCGAAGGATTCCGACGGCAGGAAGAAGTCCCGATAACTTCTGAACCAGTCAGACTTTGGCTGTCGGAAGCCGAAACGGCTTCCTATGCCTGCAGGTGTCTTGGCTCTTTCGTTGATCTTGTCGATGATGGGCTCAACGACGTGAAAGATGCTATCGAGCTAAAAGAAAGTATCAGTATCAGCGAGAAGAGTAGCTCTGTATATTTTCACATTCTTCCGTTTCATGAAGATCACTAGTGTACGTCCCAACAGCGACCCCACACTGAAAAAATGGACGTTGCCATTCAGCTTCTGCGGCGTCTGGGTAGCGTTCACGCTTTGTGGAGAGGATGGAACCAGAGCTTCGATGTGGTAGGCGAAGAGGGACTGAATAAAACTGTCGGCAAATTGTCTGCAGCTAACGGGTCAGTAAACGCACCTTGTCTGCCAGGACGAGGAATATCCCAAAGTCTTCGAGCATTGCGCACTGCGTCACCATTTTCAGGTGGAGAACACGGCGCATCGCTGCAAAAGAGTGATGAGACCGAGAGATACGAAGAGTCAAGTGGCTTACATCGAGAATCGTGGCGGAAGCCAATCCATACACCTTCAGCGCAACCAATGGCAACGAGGCCGCGTCCGTCCGTGGTGTCTGTTCACACAGAACCATCAATCCTGGAACTCTAACAACAAGAAATAGAAACGCACTGAAGGGCACGGAACACGTAACCTTGCCTGTCAACGAGTTCTCGTGGTACGCAGGTTGCGTGGTAGGCGTCACTAGCGAAGGAACTAGGAACGTATCTGTACTGAGTGTCTCGATCTCGAAGACCTTATTCGACTCTTGCACGACACTGCGCAGACCCAACGCCTCCTCGAGCTTTTGCTTCCACTCCGCGCGCGCCTGCGCCGATTCCGCGTAGAGAATATGGGATCCGCCGGCGCGCGCGTTGTGGTGCAGCGTGCAGGGAAACACGGAGCGGGAATCCGCCGGGGCTTCAGCGACTCCTGCGCTGGTGTCGCCGCCACCGCCACCATATCGTTCACCACGCAAATTACGGAGGAGGCCTGTACTGCGCTGAGCCGGTGGATCGGTGAAATTGACCAACGTCAGCAAGTCGAGAGGAATGGGCTGAACAGAGGCATCAGGTCACACCGAATAGTGACAAGAACCGTAAAAACTTACCCTTCTCACGACGTTGTACTTCGTAACGCCATCCCTCTCCTTGGGCTTGGTCATCACCACTGCGACACTATAAGATACAACGGTCACGAAGGGAAAGGAAAAGGACCGACAATAATTGTCGAACAAAAGGACGTAGAGCTCGTTCCACGTCCGGCCGCTCTCAGGCTGCCGCAGCAGCTTCCCAGCATAGATCAACGATCGATTCTCGTCAAGAAGATCCATGTCCTGTGAGGAGAGTCAGTGCACAGCAACACCTTCATCAATCAAGAACGCACGATCCACTCGCCCTGCTTGAAGACGATGTTCGAGTTGTACCGCCATAGCTCGACCTTCTGCTTCGCCGAGCCCACTCCCGGCTCACTCTCCTTCCCCAGCGCCTTTATGATCTCGAGCAGCTGGGGAATTGAGTGCCGATCGCTGTGGTCCGGCGGCGTCTCCTCCAATATCCCTTTAAGAAGGAGCTCGTAGCGGAGCAACCGCGGGATCGGCCGGTTGATAAAGTTCTTCATATCCAGCCTGTGAGCGTCGGGGTGCCGGATAGACATCTGCCGCAACAGGCGTCAGGCCAACGAGTCGATTCGTACCAATTCGCTGAACACTAACCTCGACAAACGCCTTGAACGACGGGTTGTTCGCCATCTCGTCGTCGATGCGGTACGCTGCGATGGGGTAGTTGGGGATGTAGTCCAGATACGCCTCGCGGAAGTTGAGTGCCGCGTCGAGGACGGGCTCCGTTATGCTCCGAATGCGCGGATGTTGCTCGCGCTGGATCTCGTGCAGCTTCTCGACGAGGGTTCGGTGGTGTGCATGCAGGTGCGAGCAGTTGTGGAACACGTCCTTGATGAACTGATCAAGCCTATCCGAGGGCACTATAGGCGGGTCAGCATTCCGCAGCGGGCGGATGTACATCTGCACACGATGAGCGAGCGAAAGTCGATATTCTTGCACGGCACTTACGATCTCGATGTTCTCTAAATCCTTCACGTACGCCATCTCGCCCTTGATCAGCTCAAAGATGATCCTGCGCGCACCACCGTCAGTCAGGTCTGCAAGGATCCACCAGAAAAGCAGCTCACGACTGGCGCTTCGCCTCCTCCTTGCGCATCTCCTGCCGTATCTCCGTCGACACGAGATCATGCCACTCCCACTTGCCCGGCGTGCCCTTTCCCATCGCGGTCTGGAACGTCCGTAACTGCGCGACGCTCTGCAGATTTTTGATCGCGCCGATCGCCTCGAGGAGGTAATCTGCGTCCGGGTTCCCCACCGCCGTCTCGTGGTAGATCGCCTCGAGCAGCACCGGGTACTTTTGCAGGTGTTCCGACGGCCGGTTCAAAAAGTGCTTCAGGTCGAGCCGCATCGTGTCCCCCGCGCGCGCCGACTGCCGCGAGCACCGCTGAAAAAATTAAGATTAAACGACATTCGACTTCTATTTCAGAACCGGAGAAAAGAGACTCACCTCAATGAACAGCCGGAACTGCGGGTTCACATCCAACTCCTCCTTCATGCGCTTCTCCGCCAGCGGGTGGTGCCCCACGTATATCGGATACGCGAGCCGGAACTCGGTGGCGGCGTCCAAGAAGATGTCCCCGATCCGCTGGATGACAGGCGCCTGCTCGCGCTGCCGCACATACACCACCTCGAGCAGCCGCCGATTGCACTCCCGCAGATCCAATATGTTACCAAACACCTCGTCGATAAAATCCTCGAGCTTGTTTGCGGGGATGACGGGCGGGTTCGCCGCGCGCAGCGGGCGGATAAAGACCGACTCGACAATGTCAAGGTCTTGCAGGTACTGTTCCTCCTTGCTGATCAGCTTGTGAATGATCCTGCCGGGCGCGTGAGTTTCGCGTACGATGGGGCAGAGGGGGGCACGCACGTCTGGCGGTTGATCTCGCTATCCGGTAACGAGACGATGACCTCCCGCGGAACGGTCTTGATCCACGCCTCGCGCACAGGGCCCACCGGCGCCTCCGACGGCCCGGGTATCTGGAAAATAATCGAGTTGCCCTACGCAAAACATGAGCAGTCATCCACACACGTCAAAGTGCCTTTACTCACCTTGCTCGGACACGAGTACGAGTAGCACGGCATGCCCTCTCCGCAGCTCGGCGAGTAGCACTTGGTCAGCATCGTGACGACGGCAGTGGGCAGCTCCTCGCGGTCGGGCGCCGAGTCGGACGCGCCTTCGAGGTCGTCGAGGAACATGTACACGTCCTCCACCCCGTCCTGCAGCACGCGCCCGCCCCACTCGACCTCATAAAAGAATAGCTGGCTCTGCAGGCTGCGCGCAACTTGCAGCGCGGCGCGCCGGTCGTTCGTCGAGATGCCGTGGTTAATTGCGAGGTCCCGCTGTATCTGCGACTGGATTGTAGTCTGCAAAAGGATTAGTGCTATCCGCTATTCGCAAGTGCCCGCGACAAGCGGTGTGGCAACACACGCACCACTACGTCCTTCCCCGTAAACGCGCGCGGGTACGGTATGCTGCCCTTGACATGCGTCCCGCGCGGGACCTTGTCGCGGAACTGCACCGCGACATGCGAGAGCAGCGAAAAGTTGATGAAGCGCGTGTCGTCGTCCTCTTCCTCCTCGTCCCAATACTCGTCATCCGCCATCTCGTCGTGCAGCTCCAACGGCCGCCGTTCGTTCTCGTTGTAGTTGGAGATGACCTGGAGCAGGTCGGTCGGGCTGCGCGAGACGTTGCTGGGGCCGGCGACGTTGGCCGGGGACTCGCCGAACGAGAAGAACGGATCCGCGCGCGGGTCGTCGGGGTAGGAATAGGCGTCCTCGTTGTAGCCGTTTGGCTGGTCTTGGCCATTGGGCGGCGTGTCTGGACCGAGTTAAGTACAATCAAACTTGTTTGGACAGGAAACGCACAAGAATATCCCGAGCTCTGTCCGTAACGTTGCGGTGAAAGTACGCCTTGCCCATTGCCGTTGATGTGATTGTCACGGTAGCTAAGATCCAGCGGCGGGGGACTCGGGGAACGAGCAGGTGCCATCGCGCCCGCGGGACGCACGGAGGGATCCCGCGAAACTGGGCGTTGATAGGACAGCTCCGTGTCGACTGGGGAGTCCCAGTATTCTAGTTGGCTGGTAGGGCTGAGGAGATCGTTCGGGGACGGGGCGAGGTGAGATTCGCGCGCGCCGAGCGTGGCACCTCCGATGGACGCGTGGGCGACATCGGTATTGGAATGTCTCGGGGGAGGTGGTGGGGGTTCGGGCGCGTCGGGCGGAGGCGGAACGGCAGGTGGGGGAGCTCCGGGGGGACGCGGAAGAGGGCGGGGTAGAGGCCGCACGGATTTCGCAGTCCCATTCGAATTCACAGTTGACGGGGTGACGGAAAGCAGCGAGCTTTGGACGGACGGTGACCTCGCCGGGAGACGGGGGTGTGGAACTGACTGGGAATCAGTAAAGTGGGAATGATGAAAGAAAAGGTGTATACAAGTCGAATATTCCTCTGGCAGCATTGGCGAGTCGAGTGTGGCCGTCATGGGATAGTCAAAGTCTGCCGATTTGGTGCCATTCGGATGAGGCGCTGTGAAGCCCGCCCAAACCTCTTGGTAAAGGTCGTCGAGTTCGCCATCGCTCATAGTTTCGCGTCCAGCAGGAAGGTTAATGCAAATATAAAGCAGTGCAGTCGCCAACAACGCGCGGTTGAGCCGCAACGCCGATGATACTGCCTAATCGGGAAATCCCCGTATTTTCTCTCTGAGTTGAGCGTTCACGAGCGGTAATACGCCTGGAGAGAGGAAACCGAAGAGTTATGAAGGGACAATCCCCGGGCAAAGATGGCAATTTTCAGGAGGAAAAAGGGATGACACAAGGTTATAAAGTTGACTGTAGGAGCTTCTCGGGGCCTTTCGTTGTCGATCTGCAGGTACTGTAAGTATCAGGAATAGAGTTGGACTCGGGCTGGACCATAACTCCGGTTTCAGACGAAAGGTGGAGAGTATCTGAAGGAAAAATCCAAGGAGACGGTCTCAATGATACCGGTCCTGGACGGGAGTGGATCTGAGTGCATACAGTCCCCGAGAATGGCGTATTTGTGAGACTGAACTGGATAATATAGCAGCCACGGTCCGATGAAGAGACTTGAAGACGCAAAGCGAAACGCGACCGCGTTGTGTGCCTCTGTTTGACTCATCTTTTCCTTCGCGCCCGCGACACAGAGTGTATACGGCTGCAATAATTCCTGGAGACCATCTGTGAAGGAGGAAACAGCGGCACTCATAGGCCCTCAATTAGATTTACAATAGCATCTTGCCGCATCTGAAGTTCAATTCGGTTGAAATCCAGCTATCCGACTCCGGGACTCTCAGATCTCCGCTTGCTTCTACTGCCATGGACCCGCAGGCATCTACCAGTACCAAGCAGACATCGTCCGTGCACGACATCGCCTCCGAAAAACCACCATTCGGCTCCCGGTGCGCAAATCTCAATTCCCTCGAAATATCTTCCGAGTTCACCGATACATCCATCATACGCGCAGTTTCCTCACAGACGAAACAGAAGTATGGAGCCAGAACGCCTGGGATCACGTCCCGCCTCCCGACGACCAAGATGAGATCATCGCCGCGTCCCTCCTAAAGCAGCGCAGCGCCCCCGTGCCCGAAGCCGAGAAGCAGAAATACAACGACCGCCCCGCACGGCATTGGTGCGCATGCACCTCCCACAGATCAGACCATACCCATCGAATTCCTCCTCCGCAGGGACAACTTCTACCGCATGAACCAGAGTAACTTTTTCCGGGATCGGAAATGGTGTGTCCCCCAGACGTTCTGAGCTCAGACTAACCCGCTGTGTAGGCTACACAACGAGTTCCGGGAACTCATAAGCGCAGCGGAGCCCGAGGTGCGCTTGCTGATCTGCCCTCTCGCCTCACATTAACGCACGGGCCAGGCAGGCCCAATAACAATAGTCGAAGTTGGCTGCGGTACGTACATACGTTCGCCTCTCCCCAATCTCGTACTAAAATATTTAAAAGGCGCCGGCAATGCAGTCTTCCCCCTCCTCTCCGCAAACCGCAACCCCTACCTCACCCTCCGCGCGTACGACTACTCCAAGCACGCCGTCAAGCTCGTCCAGGTGTGCCTTCCCTCCCATCTCCTCCCCCCCCACGCAATAATGATAATATAAGGAAAACCCCCTGTACGCCTCCCCGCCCGTGGGGAGCATCGAAGCAGCCGTCTGGGACCTCACGGCAGACTCACTCCCAGAGGGCGTCGCGCCCTCGAGCGCCGACATCGTTATCATGGTCTTCGTCTTCAGTGCCCTGCACCCCGACGAGTGGGCCCGCGCCGTGGCGAACGTGCACCGCGTTCGTTTGTTTAATTCTCATACTTTCGGTAGTTATTTATTGTTCATTTAGATTTTGAAACCCGGCGGCCTCGTCCTCTTCCGCGACTACGGCCGGTACGACATGGCACAGCTGCGCTTCAAGGGCGGCCGCCTCCTCGACGAAAACTTTTACATCCGCGGCGACAAGACGCGGGTGTATTTTTTCGAGATGGGTGGGTGCCTCCTGGAGCAGCCCACGAACACTCTCTAATCCCCTACAGACGAGCTGTCGCTGCTCTTCACCGGCGCGCGCGCTCAGCCTTCGCAGGAGCCCACACTCACAACAACCGAAGTCGTTGAAGACGACTCGGAGGATAGCCGGCCGCTCTCGTCTCTTCCTCTCCCCGCGTCCGAAGCATCATTGCAAACAGAACCGCAATTGCCACCCCCCTCCCACCCATCAACAACGCCCCCAGCCCCACAAATCCACCCGCACCTCCTCTCCTCCCCGCCCCCCGCGCTCTTCGCGACCGAGCAGCTCGGCATCGACCGCCGCCTGCTCCTCAACCGCAAGCGCCAGGTCAAGATGTACCGCGTCTGGATGCAGGCAAAGTTCCGCAAACTCGACGTCACCGTCCCCGATCCGGAGAGAACTTGACACGCCCTCTCAACGCAAAGCGGTGGCGCCGGGGCACCTGTATTTTAATCGCATTGCATTGACTCGCATACCAAGCACGGTGATGGTGACAGATAAACAGGAGGATATAATACTCAGAAAGCTATAGCTCCGCGAGAGAGCTTCTTCGTCAATGTTAAATCAAATCAAGACAAAACAACAACCGGAAAGCAAGGCTAGGCGAGGGCGGAGACGGGTGGTCTGCAGCAGAAAAAACAAAACATCAGTCAGCGTTCACCGGCGGACCTACATCAACGGGCGTGGCCTACACAAGTGAAACGGGAGTAGCAATCAGGGCGGCCACTCACCCTCCGTCCCTTCCTTTCTTCCTTCTCCTCATGCGGGCGGCGGCGGCGGCGGCGGCTGCGCAGGGGCGGGCGCGTCCGATGCTGGCGGAGGTGGCGCAGGCTGCGCACCGGCGCCCTCGGCTCCTGGTGCACCGTCCGCACCCGCGGCGCCAGTGTAGTACTGGCTGTACTGCTGCTGTTGCGACGCCGCCCACTCTTTGAATTGCGCAGAGTTGACGTCGTAGCCGTACGCGGCCCTGCGGAGACGCGTTAATACGGCGCAGAAGATCGAAAGGGAGCACCCACCAGTACGCAGCGTATGCGTCTTGGTCGCTGGCTGCAGGTGGACCCGCGCTCCCGTCGGGCGGCGGAGGGGGCTGCTCGCCTGGCGGGGGCGGGGGTGCGCCTGATGGTGGGGGCGGCGCGGGGTAGCCCTAGACGAATACGCATTAGTGGATCGCAAGGAGAACCCAATGAGAATAACATACCGATGCCATGGCGCTGTATGCGGCATACTGCATCTGGGCTTGTCGGAGCTCCATCTGCTCCTGCTGGGCCGCCATCGCGACCTTAGCGTGCTCGGATCGCACCACGAGGAGGAGGTCTTCTGTCAGCACCTTCGCCCGCGCGACTTGACCTTCTTCGGGGCCGCTATTTATCTCGTTAGAAAGAACGTGCATTGTTTAGATGAAAACATACGTGATGTGGATATAGAGCGGCTCGTCGCTCTCCCGCCCCGTCTCCTGATCGACGAAGCCGGACCCGATTCCCTTAATCTGGACACGGGTCTGCGTTTCTTGCTGGATATACTTGACAAACGAGCCCTGGAGATACCGTCAGATAGTCGACTAGAACGGGTCGAAAGTAAACATACACTCGGTCCAACGACCTTGGCCCGGATGTTGAAGTTGCGGACGCTCTCGAGGCCCACCGGAAGTTTTTCCTCAGGCCATTTCCGCTGCAAACAGAGTTTGACAAAAGAAAATTGATACATAGACCAATGCGAACCTTTTCCTTCTTCTTGTCCTCCACCAGACTGCCCATGTCGATAGCGATGTATTCATTAATGGTATCGATGGTCTTTTTGAGGATCTCGGCCGATCGGGCGGTGACATGCAGATACAGCGGCGGGTCCTTGTCTGTCGCCTTGCTCCGGTCGGGGTACCACACGCCCTTGGTGCTGACGGACCCGCCCGCCTCCTCCCGAATCTGTTGAGCATGTTAGCCGTGCAGTCAAATTCATGCACGAATGAGACACACCTGCTGTTGGGTCGATGCCTTCGTTAGCATGTACCGATTCCGGACATCGTTAATGTCGACGTCCTGGGAGAAGGCCTCCTCCGCACCCAGCTCCCCGAATTGCGCAGCGATTTTCGAGGCGATGGCGGCTGCGCGGGCGGCGGCCTCCTGCGCATCAACGCTCAGTTCAAGCTTTTTAGGCTCTGGGCCCTCCTTAGCGTCCTTCGCGTCTGGTGCGGCCTGGTCCCACTTGCGCTTCGAAGACATGGTGGCGGTAAGAAAGAGAGAGACTGGGCGGGTCACACCGTGTCACAGCACTTCAACTGAACACTGACTTGTAAAAATGTCTTTCAAACGGCACAGGGCACAGTCCGAGGCCTCGTCGTCCTCGTCGACGTCCGCGACGACGGCGCCGACTTTGAAGGCGCAGCGCACGACGCCGGGCCCAGAAACTTCGTCGGCCGTCGTACAGCCGCTCCTTTGCACGCTACCTCCGACCTGCAGTCACCACCCGACACCTATTGCCAATGCCAAGGATCTGGAGATGCATTACGCGAAGTACCATGCCCATGTCTGTGAAGAACCTGGGTGCAATTGCGTCTTTCCCGACGCGCGCTTGTTGGAAATCGTCAGTTGTCTTTTCCGTGTCGTTGGAACACACTTCGAACGCGTACCCACTTAGCATCAAACAGAAAACCACGATCCACTCGCTGCTGTGAGGAAGGAACGAGGCGAAAAGATTGTAAGTTGCTCCTCCCCATCGAAAGCAACCGTCTAAATCAATTGATTCTACTTCACAGTTTGCGTGCCATCTCGAGACGTGCAACCGGATGTTCGCTACTCCCAAAGCAAGACGACTGCATCTGATTCAAGGCCACGGGTATCCCAAAGAATATTATTTTGCCGTCACAAATAAAGGTGTCGGCGGACTCCTCAAACGCTGGGGCGAGGGCGCTAGCCTAATACGCGGCCAGTGGAAGGCTCGCGAACCAGCAGCAAAGCCAGAAAACCGACGGGATTCTGTCCTGGTCGAGGAGGATGACGACGACGAGGACCAGGAGCAAGACCAAGGTGAGGCGCCGAACCCTCCGGCACCAACCCGCACCGCACAACCTCCGCCTGCTGAAGGCGTCGACTCCCTCGCGGAATCGCTAAATGCTCTTTCTCTCGTCCCGCCGACCATTCGGTTCGGGCGCGGCGGCAAAAACGGCGGTTTCGCAAACGAGCCGCAACAGCGCGGGGGGAGGGCACACCGGGCGCGCGGCGGGCAGCGGCACGAAGACGAGATGGATGTGGAGGTCGTGCATGTCGGAGGACACGCGAGAGGGCGTGGCAGAGCGCGCGGAGCGGGGCCCGCCAGCGACATGGATGCAGGGAATGCGCATGGGAGCGGGCGCGGGAGTGCAGCAGACCCGGACGTTCTCGCCTACGTCCCGCGCGGTGTCCGTGCGCGGGGCATGCTCAACGTCCGCGGTGGCTCGTCGCGTGGAAAGTCGAATCCAAGTTGAAGAGGTGTCTAACCGGTTGATCTTTTGCTTTGTACTGCTTTCGAGACGCTCCTCATCCGTCTTCTGTAGTGTCCTCCGCCGCTACTTGTACCGTAACAAGGATAAATTGAAATGTTGTTGAAGTAATTTCCTGGTGCTTTTTTCAATCCCGTTCCATAATTCCGCCCACGTCGTCACCGGAATCAATCAAATGTAGGCACCTCCAAGACGGATTTGGTTTGCTGAAGCACTTTCCCGGTGCTTCCTTTCCCGGTGCTTCTTCCAACCCCGTTCGATAATCTGCTTGCGTCGTCACTGGAATCGATCAAATCCACGACGGATTTAGCACTTGTGCGATGACTGAGCTTTTTATGTGGCTTGCTAACATACCATGGTTGATTTTGCTTTGCTGACCCACTGAAAATCGCTTAACATACTTTCATGCACGAAAACCAAACTAACTCCGTGTTCGCTGCCGCTGGGATCCTCAAGCTTATGGACTCTCTCCATCGTCCCACAACTCCGAAAAAAGTTATAAGGCGTATCCAAGAGTCCCGAAGTACAGCTTCTGGGGACATCATCTCCCCCCAGTATCGCCCCCAACCCTGCTTCTTCCGTTCTGATTCATTTCTCAAAGATGAAGATCCGGTCATAGCCGCGGAACAAGTTTGCGAATCGACGTTTTCTCCTCTTTAAATACGGTTGCCGATGGCCCCCAAAACCATGAACCATGCCTTCCCCGTTAAACCTCGCACTGGCCCTGGGACCCATCATCTGCGCCGCATTCTTCACCGTCTTTTTCTTTGGCGTCATCACGATGCAGACGGCTGCCTACCTGCACACACACTTCCACAAGGATCTGCTATTCATCAAATGCTTCGTGCGTTGCCAATAGCCTGACCATCGCATCTGCCCTCATCCTCATCCTGGACACCGTATGTACTAGGTAATTATCTTGTGGTATGCTGCCTAGAACGTGCACACCCACCTGTCCAAATGACCGCAACCTAGGTTCACCCACTTGTTTTTCACGGCCTGCATCTGCGAAGGCGCGTACACGCTGAGCGTCTCCGACTTTGGCAACACGACCAGCCTGCGGTTCACGCCCTGGGGCCTCAACGCCGCCTTCGTCATCGAAAGTCTAATCGACCACTCTATACAAGTACGGGTCTCTTCTACAACTCGCATACACCATAATTAATTCAAACACACCGAAGGCATTCTTTGTAACCAGAGTGTACCGGGTCACAGGCGCGCTTTATGTCTCGATCGTCCTGTGGATGATCGTCGCGTTCCTTCAAGGTGTCTCGTTGAAGCTGGTCCATGACGCCATCCGGGTCGATTACATCGTCCTCGTAGCACAGAAAGACGGCTGGCTCCTCTCCGCGCTGTTCTTCGGCGAAGCGATTTTGGACGTGGTAATGGCGACTGTGCTCTGCTACTATCTGAACAAACAGAAGAGTCGGACGGCTTTCAAAAGGTAAGTTCGCCATTCCTACACATTGAAGTGTATTCATTTTGCCACAGTACCGCCATATTGCTTAGTCGCTTAGTGAGGTATACGATCCGTGAGCCTCAACCTTTCCAATACCTGACCTTATCTTGACTGGGGTCCTTCGAATAGAGACTGGACTCGCAACAAGGTATACTATTGCGAGTATATGACCTGTATCAGGGCTGATATTCTCAGTTTCGTGGCTATTGGAGCAGCACTCTCGGTAATTACCATACGTTTACTTGTCCGAGCTGACCTTGCATCTCGTAGTTCCAATTCGCACCCAAAGGATGTAAGCAAGCGCACTTTTGTTGCTGTCTCTGAGAGCATCATTGAAACATTCCCATAGATATCTGGGTCGCCTTCCTCATCTGCATGCCCGGATGTGTGTTTCGTTCTTGTTCTCTTTGTGCTCGTCCTCACAATCCTAATTAGCTTTTACCATCGCATTGCTGGCCAATCTCAACAGTCGCCAGGGCCTTATACCCCAATCGACGTCCGTTGCCAACGGCAGTAACCTGGAATCAGGAATAATGATAACATATTCTCGCAATGTTGTGAAAGACACCGTGGATCTCGTGAACTCCCAAGAAAGAACTGAGCTTCCTGTTCGTATTGTTTCGCCTTCTCAGATATAAAGACGACTCATAGATTGATAGCAGGTCGACGTGACCAAACATAGCATTTCTATGGAAATGCAGGATAAAATTCCGGATTCTCCTGTACATAGCTGTAGTTGATGTTTTTCTTTTGCAGTAAATTGTACCCCCATGAATATGATTCTTCTTTGAGTCTTTGACATAACGCTGCCTCCGACCTGCAGACACCACCCGATACCTATTCACTCCGGAAATTCCGAAGTTTCTGGCCTCGGACCTCCCAAAGTACCTGTAGTTAAAAGCGCCGGGCCAGGCCAGGCAGACGGGTTTTGGGCGCAAAGATATCAGGAGCGCGCCTGAAACTCGACGTTCACGTTTCAGATACGTTTTTGGACCCAAAACAAACCTTTTTAGAGTGTATTGCCTGGAGATCAAGGATTGGAGACGCATTATGCGACGTACCACACCCATGTCTGTGGTTGCAATTGCGTCTTTCCCGAGTTGGAAATCGTCAGTCGTCTTCTCCGTGTCGTTTTAACACACTTTGTACGCGAGCTCGCGCTGCTCAACCAAGAGGTGAGCAATCTCTGGATCACCCAATTATTCCTACGAGTCTACGACCCACCCTAAAGGTAATTCGCATCAACCCATCGCCACCATGTACCTTCCGTAAGTTCCGTCCGTCCGTCCCTCAGCCTCAAGTTATGCAAAATGTGCTGTCCCAGTGCGAACACGGTGGAGGAAGCGAAGCGATCCGTCAGTCCAGACCACGAGGTGGTCTTGTAATGGGCGAGGAACAAGCCGGTTTTCGTTACAGTGTGACTGTCTGTCTAGAGAGACTAAGGTGGTCTGACGAGAGTTTACTCAGCTTCGCCTTATGTGCCTTTGCTGCCTTGTCTGTTCCGTTGGAGCTTGTAATCCGCGTACAGTACGATGCCGCCACGACGGCGGTATGGTGCTGTGAGGCGTGGACGAATTCGCTCATCCTTCGGGCTTGTCATACGAACAAACTGGTCGAGTTACGTGGATTTGCGCGCGTCCACCTTGTTTCTTGTCAGGGAGGGTCGACCAACGGGAGCGCGAACGCTTATTCACTCAGCATCAAACAGAATGCCACGATCCGCTCGCTGCTGTGAGGAAGAACGAGGCGAAAAGATCGTACGTTGGTCCTCATCGAAAGCAACCCTCTAAATCAATTGATTCTGCTTCACCGTGACAGTTTGCGTGCCATCTCGAGGTGTGCAATCGGATGTTCTCTACTCCCCAAACAAGACGACTGCAGTGCATCTGATTAAAGGCTGGGTATCCCAAAATATTATTTTGCCGTCACAAACAAAGGTGTCGGCGGACTCCTCAAACGCTAGGGCGAGCGGCCTAATACGCGGCCGGTGGAGGGCTTGCGAACCAGTAGCAAATCCACGGGATTCTGTCCTGGTCGAGGAGGACGACGAGGACCAGGACCAAGACCAAGGCGGGGCGCCGTGCCCTCCGGCACCGACCCCCGTCGCATAGCATCCACCTGCTGAAGGCGTCAACTCCCTCGTGGAATCGCCAAATGCTCTTTCTCTCGTCCCGCCGACCATCCGGTTCGGGCGCGGGGCAAAAATGGCGGGTTCGCAAACCAGCCGCCTGACCTGGTGATCTCTTGCTTTGTATTGCTTGCGAGACGCTCCTCATCCGTCTTCTGTAGTGTCCTCCGTCGCTACTTGTACCGTAACAAGGATAAATTGGAATGTTGCTGACTGGTGCTTTTTTCAATCTCGTTCGATAATCTGACCCCGTCGTCAGTGGTCACCGGAATCAATCAAACCTAGGCACCTCCACGACGGATTTAGTTCGCTGAAGCACTTTCCCAGTGCTTTTTTAAGTCTCGTTCGATAATCTGCTCGTGTCGTCCCTGGAATTAATCAAATCTAGGACAGATTAGTACGCTGAATTCACGCCTCAACTTATGCGATGGCTGAGCCTCTTATATGGCCTGCTAACATATCATGATTGATCTTGCTTTGCTGACCCGCTGATAATTGCCCAAGACACTTCCATGGATTGTAGTATCACCCGCAATTCCCCTTCTTCCGTTTTGATTCATTTATCATAAGATGAAGATCCAACGGCAATGGTTGTAGGCGCGGAACAAAATCGCGAATCGACATTTCTCCTCTTAAATACAGCTGCTAGTGGCCCCAAAACCACGAACCATGCCTTCCGCGTTGGACCTCGCACTGGGGCCCATCATCTGCTCCGCATTCTTCACCGTTTTTTTCTTTGGCATCATCACGATGCAGACGACTGCCTATCTGCACACTCACTTCCGAGAAGATCTGCTATTCATCAAATGCTTCGTGCGTTGCCAATAGCCTGACCGTCGCATCTGCCCTCATCCGGACACCGTATGTACTAGGTGATCATCTTGTGGTACGCTACCCGGAACGTGTGCACCCGCCTGGCCAAATGACCGCAACCTAGGTTCACCCACTTGTTTTTCACGGCCTGCATCTGCCAAGGCGCATACACGATGAGCGTCTCCGATTTTGGCCACACGATCAGCCTGCTGTTCGCACCTAGGACCCTCAACGCCGCCGTCGTCATCGGGAGTCTAATCGACCACTCTGTACAAGTACGCGGCTCCAGCTCCCACATATACAACAATTGATTGAAACACACCAAAGGCCTTCTTTGTAACCAGAGTGTACCGGGTCACAGGCGCGCTTTATGTCTCGATCGTCCTGTGGATGATGGTTGCGTTCCTCCAAGCCATCTCGTTGAAGCTGGCCCAAGAATCCATCCTGGTCGATTCCATCGTCCTTGTGGGACAAAAAGACGGCTGGCTCCTCTCCGCACTGTTCTACGGCGACGCGAGCTTGGACGCGGTAATGGCGACTGTGCTCTGCTATTATCTGAAGAAACAGAAACGGGCGGGTTTCAAAACGTAAGTTCGCCATCCCTACACGTTGAATGGTCTTCATTTTGCCACTGTAACAGTACCGCCGCATTGCTTAATCGCTTGGTGAGGTATACGATCCGTGAGCCTAAACCTTCCCAATACCTGACCTTATCTTGACTGGGGCTCTGCGAATAGAGACTGGACTCGCAACGAGGTATGCTGTTGCGAGTATATTACCCGTATCAGGGCTGATATCCTCAGTTTCGTGGCTATTGGATCAGCACTCTCGGTAATTACCATACGTCCACTTGTCCGAGCTGACCTTGCATTTCGTAGTTCCAATTCGCACCGGGATGTAAGCAAGCGCACTCTCGTCTCTGAGATCACCATTGAAACGTTCCCATAGACATCTGGACCGCCTTCCTGATCTGCATGCCTGGATGTGTGTTTCGTTCTTGTTATCTTTGTGCTCGTCCTCACAATCCTGATCAGGTTTTACCATCGCATTGCTGGCCAATCTCAACAGTCGCCGGAGCTCTATACTCCAACCAACATCCGTTGTCAGCGACAGTAACCTGGAATCAGGAATAGTGATAACATATTCTCGCAATGTTGTGAGAGACACTGTGGATCTCGTGGACTCCCAAGACAGAACTGAGCTCCCTGTTCGTATTGCTTCGCCTTCCTCAGATACAAAGCTCATAGATTAATAGCAGGTCGACGTGACCAAGCATAGCATTTCTATGGAACTGCAGGACAAAACTCCGGATTGTCACGGTTTACATAGCTGTAGTTGATGTTTTTCTTTTGAGTCGTATGCCAAGACCCCCATGAATATGATTCTTGTTTGACATAACGCTGCCTCCGACCTGCAGACACCACCCGACACCTATTCACTCCGGAAATTCCGACGTTTCTGGCCACCCGAAAACGTACCAGAAAGTGTTCGGTCGACGGGTTTTGAGAGCAAAATATCAGGAGCACGATTGTAACTCGACGTTACTTTGGGAGGCAACCCTTTTTCCAGAGTGTATTGCCTTGAAGTTATGCTTTCGTATTATTGGTAATTGCAGGCCACTGAGGCCAAGCCGAGGATTTGGAGACGCATTACGCGACGTACCACGCCCGTGTCTGTGGGAGCCGTCTAGATCTTTCCCGAGTTGGAATCTTCAGTCTTCTCCGTGTCGTTTGAACGCACTTCGAATGCGAGCTCGCCCATCTCAACCCCAGCTCGCCCAGCTCAACCAAGACGTGAGCGATCTCACTCAATTATTCCCACGACCCACCCAAAAGGTAACTCGCATCAATCCATCGCCACCATATACCTTCCGTTCGTCCGTCCCTCAGCCTCAAGTTATGCACAAAATGTGCTGTCACAGTGCGAACACGGTGGAGGAGGCGATGCGATCCGTCGGTCTAGACCACAAGGTGGTTTGGTGGGGACGAGAGTTTACTCAGCTTCGCCTTATGTGCCTCTTTCTTGTCTGTTCCCGGGTCGTTCGAGCTTGCAATCCGCGTACGATGCCGCCGTGCGACGCCATGGTGGCGTGAGGAACGGACAAATCCGCTCATCGTTCGGGCTTGTCATACGAACAACTTGACTCGGAAACTAGTCGAGTTATGTGGATTTGCGCGCGTCCACCTTGTTTCTTGTCTGGAGGACGTGACGTGTCCGGGACGGGTCGACCAACGGGAGCTCGAACGCGTACCCACTTCGCATCAAACAGAATGCCACGATCCGCTTGCTGCTGCGAAGAAGGAACGAGGGGAAAAGATCGTACGGTGAAAACAACCCCCTAAATCAATTAATTCTACCTCACAGCTTACGTGCCATCTCGAGACGTGCAACCGGATGTTCGCTACTCCCACAGCAAGACGACTATATCTGATTCAAGGCCACGGGTATCCCAAAGAATATTATTTTGCCGTCACAATCAAAGGTATCGGCGGACTCCTCAAACGCTGGGGCGAGGGCGCTAGCCTAATACGCGGCCAGTGGCAGGCTCGCGACCCAGCAGTGAAGCCGGAAAACGACGGGATTCTGTCCTGGTCGACGAGGACCAAGACCAAAACCAAGGCGCCGCACACCCTCCGCCTGCTGAAGGCGTCGACTCCCTCGCGGAATCGCCAAATGCTCTTTCTCTTGTCCCGTTGTCCATCCGGTTCAGGCGCGGCGGCAAAATGACGGGTTCGCAAACGAGCTGTCTGACCGGGTGATTTCTTGCTTTGTACTGCTTTCGAGACGCTCCTCATCCATCTTCTGCAGTGTCCTCCGTCGCTACTTGTACCGTAACAAGGATAAATTTGAAATGTTATTGAAGCCTGGTGCTTTTTCAATCTCGTTCGATAATCTGCTCAGTCGTCACCCGGCCCGGGAATCAATCAAATCCAGGCACCTCCACGACGAGAGCACTGGTGATACTGGGTTGATGGCGAAAATGATGGCGAAATCGTCCGCGGCGAAATCCCTCCAGGGATATCCATTCAGCAGAATATGATAATTTCTTTCTCACAATTCCATCCAACTTATATCCTGAATTCAATTTCATGAAGTGAAATATTGTATCCCGTCCACCCTTTTTCGTTCAGTGGAATTCAAGCAATTCACATTCACTGAATTGTGTGGAGGAGACGTCGTCAACCGAAATCCATGTAGTTATTTTGTTGGACGGGATTTTTTTTTTTTCGTGGAGAGCCAGGAGTGGATGGATTTGGTTGGATGGATTCCTGTGAAGCGATTCCCATGGAGAGGTTTTCTCATTTTCTCCTCAAGGGAATTAACTGGAACGAAAGGTACTCTATTGCATAGATCTATTCAACTCCAACGAGATCCATTCACTGTTCTTCCTGGATGAATTCAGCTATTTGCCGAAAGGATGACACTCGTCCAAATTTGAGTAAATAAGAGCAACTTTTGATTCGTCGACTTCCTATCGCTCGTAAGTATCTCGCTCAATTCTTCACCCCTCGAGCTCGGAATATGTGCGTTCAGACCGCATTATTGAGGCGATTCTGACGGTATCCATATTGCAACCCTAGCTCAACTTTCAAATTTGATCGTGGACTCGCTTGGCGCGACAACTTGACGCGTCTCTTTCGACCGCAATACTTGAGAGATTCGGACATTCTTAGGTGCGTTCTGAAGCGTTTTGACGGGGATTTCAGACCGTATTAACCGCTTGCTCCGATGCGCCCTACTCAGTTTCTGTAAATCAACTTCGGCTCCTGAGTTCTGGCCTTTGGCGCGCCTTTTCCAGATACATCTCTGCACGGATTCCCTTGGATCTCGGTGCATCTGGATGCGGCTCTACGACGCTATCCATTGGTATTTACTATGCCCTCAGACCTCGCCCATTATCTCTCCTGATTTAGTTCTTCTCCCTCAATCCCGACAACTCTCTTCAAGTTGTACCTTATCTCTCGCTTTTTCCCTGACATATCGACGCTTTCAAGCCACGGATTGTGCCTATTGTGAATCTTATAACACCGATTCCGTTATCCTACTGTTCTCTTTCTCATTGTTCCACCTTTGTGACAACTTTTATCACTCGGTGCGTTCGGTTTCCTCTGTTCGTATGCCAAGTGGTTGATGTGGTTGATGTTTCGTAGTCGCTGATGTCGCCGCCATGGTTTATCGAAAAATCAGCCGCGATGTCAAGATCGCAGCGATCAATCTACGGGAGCGCGGCCATCTACCACTCAAAGAAATCCTAGCCTCAGCCTGTGTCGGATTTTCGCGTAGCACGGTACTAGCACCTTCTTTCGAGTCCTGCACCTCTGGTGGACCATTGGCAACGTCGTTTCCAACAAGAAGAACCTCGGTTGTCCTCGCCTTCTGCATACTGACGACGTCGATTATCTCCTTTGGCTTGTTCAACATAATCCTGACTGGTATCTTGAAGAACTGCTGCGGCTCCTCGAAACTAATCGCTTCATATTTGTGCATTATGTTACTATCCATCATGAACTTGAGCGCGCCAGGATGTCTACCAAAGACCTGAGCAATATAGCTCTTGAATGAAGTGAACCGATGTGTTTGGACTTCTGCTGAGAGGTTTCCCAGTATCAACCTGAACAACTGGGTTTCCTCGATGAAACCTCGAAGAACAACAAAACTCCGCAACGTCGATGCGGCGTGCGAGGAAAGGCAAACGTGCGACCAAGCATCAGAAGCTTGTCTGTGGCGACGACTCACCGCAGAAGCATTGTTGACCATAGATGGAATTGTTACAAGTATGGTCGTTGAGGGCTTGATGCACAGAGTTCAATATTTCGAATTCTTAGAACATGATGTGGTGCGTGAGCCAGCTTTCATGATTACATTGGAGTCCTTATTTCACAGTTGCCACTGTCCTCACCGTTCCCCGGTCCCTTGAGCGTCCTTGTGACAACGCTTGCATCTACCATGGCACTGAAGTTCTTGAGTGTCTATTGAATACATGTGTAGGTGTCCAAATTCTTTTTTTTCCCTCCGTATTCGCTGGATCTGAACCCGGTCGAAGGAGCATTTTCCAAAATAAAAGTGTGGATACAATGAAATAACGACCTAATCATTTACGGTCCTGAGGCCGTGTTGAACTCGCAACCGGACCTTCATCAAGTCCGTGTTCTTCTGGGCGTGACACTTTGAGTAGCGGGCGCCCCGCCCTGAGTATTTACTATTCATCTCTTGTCTATATTGTTCACCTCCCGTGACATCCATTATCGTTCGCTGTACTTGTACTTCGGATAGCTGTACATACACGATAGCTATCCAACTCCATTTATTCACGTAGTTAGTATTTATACGCGTCGAACCTTGTACGCACCTCAGACGTTGACTCGCTATTCAACTCTGAGGTGGTAAGCTTCTTTTACTCTTACTTGTTTATCGAGTACTCACCGAGTTGTAGTCTTACTATTATTTAGGTGAATACATCAGACGTTGACTCGCTGAGGTGTCTTACTACTATTTAGTGTCTACTTACAACATGCCGCCCCTCATGGATTGATTTATGACATGCTCCAAGCACTCAACATTTTCACCGAGGAAGACACCATTGGTTACTTTATTCATGCAGGGTACTTCTAGATTTTTCAATTTTGTGACCAGCAAAAGTCATCTTGTTCCAAGCACGCCGGAATGTACTACAAGTCTAGTGGGATGAAAATGTTGGACACAATAAATGTGACTTGCCTTGAAAAGTTGCTGGAGGCAAATCACTGTGAGAAATTTCGGGGAATTGCATGGACGAAAAAGGCCGAATAACATTGGTCAAAGATGCCTGAATCTAAATGTATGGAGGAAGAAGTTGGAAAGTCACTGAAGTGAAATTGGTGGACGAGATGTCTTGGAAGAAAAAGACTGAAGAAGATTCTCTAGAATTGCATGAACATAAATGGATGGAGGAAGAGGTTGGAAAGTTGCTGGAGTGTTTCTATTGGATCAACATTGCTGGAGGTTGAAAGGAGTCATGGATGGATATCACTGGAAGAATTATATTTTAATTCAGTTGGATTGAAATACCTGAACGTAAAAGGTCAAAAAACCATGAATGCAATGGCATGGAGGGTTTTCGTAAGAAAGTATGCAATTTTTGAATGAAGCAAAATTCATGGAGGGTTATCATGTTGAACTAGCTGAACAGAAATGCGTGAAGAGATTGTCGTGGAGCGAGAGCTCCGCCATCAATTCGCCATCAGTACGCCAGTTCGCCATCAACCCAGTATCACCACCTTCTTGTCCACGACGGATCTAGTTTGCTGAAGCACTTGCCGGTGCTTTTTTCAATCTCGTTCGATAATCTACTTGCGTCGTCACTGGAATCAAGATCTCGGCACCTCCGCGACGGATCTAGTTCGCTGAATACAGGCCTCAACTTGTGCGATGGCTGAGCCTTCTATGTATATGGCTGTAAATATATCATGATGACCCGCTGAAACTCCTCAAAATACTTTCATGGACAAAAACCAAACCAACTCCGTGTTCGCTCCCGCTGGGTTCCTCAAGCTTATGGGTATTCCTTATCATCCTCAAACACCGACAAAAGTCATAAGGCGTATTCGAGAGTCACGAAGTAGAACTTCTGGGACATCATCTTCCCCGGTCCTTGTAGTATCACCCCCAACTCTCCTTCTTCTGTTCTGATCCATTTGTCGTAAGATGAAGATCCAACGGGAACGGTCGTAGGCGCGGAACAAGATTGCGAGTCGACGTTCTCCTCTTTAAATACGGCTTCCAATGGCTCCAAAAACCACGAATCATGTCTTCCGCGTTGGGCCTCACACTGGGACCCATCATCTGCGCTGCATTCTTCACCGTTTTTTTCTTTGGCGTCATCACAATGCAGACGATTGCCTATCTGCACACTCACTTCCACAAAGATCTGCTATTCATCAAATGCTTTGTGCGTTGTCAATAGCCTGACCGTCGTATCTGCCCTCATCCTGGACACCATATGTACTAGGTGATCATCCTGTGGTACGCTGCCTGCAAAGTGCACACCTGCCTAGCAAACTGACCGCGCCTAGGTTCACTCACTTGTTCTTCACGGCCTGCGTCTGCCAAGGCGCGTACACGATGAGCGTCTCCGATTTTGGCCACACAATCAGCCTGCTGTTCACACCTAAGGCCCTCAACGCCGCCATCATCCTCGGGAGTCTGATCGACCACTCTGTACAAGTACATGTCTCTTCTCCAGCTCGCGCATACACAATAACTAAATGAAATGCACCAAAGGCCTTCTTTGTAACCAGAGTATACCGCGTCACAGGCGCGCTTCATGTCTCAATCGTCCTGTGGATGATGGTTGCGTTCCTCCAAGCCGTGTCGTTCAAACTGGCCCAAGAATCCATCCGGGTCGATTCCATCGTCCTCGTGGGACAGAAAGCCAGCTGGCTCCTCTCCGCGCTGTTCTTCGGCGACGCGAGCTTGGACGTGGTGATGGCGACTGTGCTCTGCTACTATCTGAAGAAACAGAGTCGGACGGCTTTCAAAACGTAAGTTTGCCATCCCTACACGTTGGATGGTCTTCATTTTGCCACCGTGACAGTACCGCCGCATTGCTTAATCGCTTGGTGAGGTATACGATCCGTGAGCCTAAGCCTTGCCGATACCTGACCTTACCTTGACTGGGGTCCTGCGAATAGAGACTGGACTTGCAACAAGGTATACTGTTGCGAGTATACGACCTGTATCAGGGCTGATATCCTCAGTTTTGTGGCTATTGGAGCAGCACTCTCGGTAACTACCATACGTCCGCTTGTCCGAGCTGACCTTGCATTTCATAGTTCCAATTCGCACCCAAAGAATGCAAGCAAGCGCACTCTCGTCTCTGAGCTCACCATTGAAACGTTCCCATAGACATCTGGACCGCCTTCCTGATCTGCATGCCCGGATGTGTGTTTCGTTGTTGTTCTCTTTGTGCTCGTCCTCACAATCCTGATCAGCTTTTACCATTGCATTGCTGGCCAATCTCAACAGTCGCCGGAGCCTTATAGCCCAACCAACGTCCGTTGTCAGCGGCAGTAACCTGGAATCAGGAGTAGTGATAACATACTCTCGCAATGTTGTGAGAGACGCCGTGGATCTCGTGAACTGCCAAGAAAGAGCTGAGCACGCTGTTCGTTTTGTTTCGCCTTCTCAGATACAAAGACGACTTATAAATTAATACCAGGTCGACGTGACCAAGCATAGCATTTCTGCGGAACTCTAGGATAAGACTCCGGATTGTCGTGTACATACTGTAGTTGATGTTTTTTTTCTTCCGAAAATGTGATCTATCTTTGTGATACTGACTTGAATAGGCCCTCCCAAGAGAGAGAAGAACTTGACGAGAGAGAATGAAACGACAAAAAGAAAAGCAAAAAGGTTTGTGAAAGGCTCGAATCACAGCGCGACTGACGACCAGCCCTTGTCTCCGAAGACTAACTCGGCAAATCCTGCAGGTTGCAGAATTGCTTCCCTGGCCTGACAAGGACAGATTATTCCAAACTCGTACCACGCCCTCCGACGCGGGGAATTGTGGAAACCAAGTTTTCTGGAGGGGACGGTCTTGAAACAGCGCACTCGTGATGTTTGCCGATGAGAAGAACCAATCACATTCCCGACTTAGGGCCATTACAACCACTTCGCCATTGTACAGTAATAAACAGTTCAGAATGATAGGTCAACTGGATCTCGTTGAGCTTTTTGCTATGAGTTTGAAGTTTCTGAGCGGCTTCTTCCGCAGCGCAACTCCCACGTTCCACGGTTGAAGTTATTCTCCCTCCATCTTAACTTGAACTATGGCAGACCACCCCTGCTCTGTGGTTTGCCTCGCTTGCGTCGACGTTTGCGCGGCCGTTTGTGCCGGATTCTGCCTCGACTTCACGTCCATGAGTCCGTGTCCATCTCTATACCTGGTCAAGCCCTTCAACTAACGCTTATATCAGGGCAACCATTTACGGAGAAACTGTGCAGATGCTCCTGCTGTTCGTGTTGTTGCCGTCCAGAGGATGACGACCTCGGGGAGAGAGAACCGTTGATCAGCGAACGGGATCCACCGCGTTCCAGCGGAGCAGAAATGCCTCCTCAGCCGCCAATGCAGGTCAAAGGAGACAGTGAAGGCGGTTAATCCGCCTCGTTTCAGGGCTCCACGCAAATTCGAGAAGACCTGGCATTTGTACGATGTGAACGAGGATCGCGCAGGGTGTAATGGCTGTATTTCAGCAGAGGCGACGTGTGTAAGCTATTTCGGCACAATATATTTATGCGCTTTGTTGCGGTTCTGACTTCGGGGAACAAACCTCGTAGCTTCGAGTCCTTCAGCACTGACATTGAGTCATTATAGGAGCTTCCCAAGAGCCGACATTCACTGCCTGAGGCGTCGTGCACTCGAGATTCCTGAGGGTCGTTCATGCGAAGGGTCCGCATGCACAAGCGAGGCAGCCGGACGAAGGTTTAGAGAAATTGGTCTACTCCGCCTCAGAGCGTCGACTACTTGCAGCATGCGCCAAACAGTTCCCTGAAGACCGGAGTGAAACTCATGCGCGCCTCCCGAAATCCCTGGTCGTCCTGGCCCCTCGCGGCACACGGCTCCCGAGTACGCTGCTGATCTTGTCTTAACACGCATCATCTGGTGCGGTTTTGCTCGTGAATTGGTTGGCCGAGCTTCCCGAAATCACCGAAAACGATACATTCCCTAATTCGGACACGAGCGGTAGTGCCTATCACTTGGAAAGCAGGTCGCGGAACTGGACGCGGACCCACGCCACGGTAATCTCGAACTCGGTCGTTAATATGCGTTAATATTACATGAGCGGGTATAGCATGTCAGTAAGTACATAAATCACCACCCCAGAGCAGCCAAAACCCATATCGACCAGTACACCCGCAGCCGACTCATCCGCTCCGCCCCGCCAGTGCTAGACTTCGAACTCGACGGTGTAGCGCCTGACGCCGTGGAACTCGATTGCGTACTATTTGAGACGGCATTTGCGACGGGGCTCACGCTCTGCGGATTGTGGAACACGTCCCCGGGGTCGGTCACAGCCTTGATACTCTCCAGCCGCGGCAGGTTCGTCCCCCAGTACTCTTGCGGCCCGTCTGTCAGCTTGGGACTGCACACGATAAATTAGCATTCAGAACATCATGGATAATAGGGCGGAGGGCCGACGCACTCGACGTAGCCCGGATACGCGCCGAACTGGACCCCCGGCATGGAGTTGGTCACAGTGTCGCTCATGCCCTCTACGAACGCCGTGGTCGTGTTCGACAATGTACCAAGGCCGACGGCGTACGTCTGCATGTAAAACTGTCATCGAATCTCTATCAGTTTACATCGCATACCAAACGAAACGCGCGGTGCAGATGAACCCACCAGAGCGTCCCGATGTGCATACGCAGTTGCGTTCTGCGCCACATCATTTACCGCTCCGCCCTGTAGATCGAATATCGCAAACCAGATCTAAAGGTGAAAATGAGTATCACCGGCACAAGATTAACGCTGCTTATGAGCAGACGACGCACCAGTGTCCCCTTGTCTGCACTATCGAAATAATCAAATAGATTCTGAATACCGGTTTCGGGTATTAGTGCCGAGGCATCGAATGTGAGGCTCTTGGAGTAGAACGGGCCTGACTACATCGTCGAGAGCGAAGTCAACCGTTAAGTTGATGCGGTCATTCTGACCATAGCACGCACGACACCCCCAACGATCTGAAGCGCCTCCGTCTCAGCCCAGTTCCCCACAATACCGAGCCAATTATCGAGCACCGACACGGACGCTATCGTCGCCGTCGCGTTGTTCTGCGTCAGCCGGCCCGCGAAATTAAGAGCGTTATATTCGTCCTGGGTGCCAAAATACGTTCCTGGCGTGGGCCGTAAGCAGAAAAACAGGCCCAGATCAGCGAGCGGGATGTACCCGATATGATCATGCCGAGTTCGAAAACGATAAGTTCCGACGCGAGCTTGCGGTCGAGGTTGGGGTCTGATACGATGTTCTGCCATGCAGCGAATGTCGGTGCAAGTCCAGCGTGGTCCCCTAGTCTGAGTTCGCGCAAATGAGTTTCGGACGGGACAGAATAGGATACAAATAGACTGACTTGAGCGTATACGAGTAGATCACGGCGCTTGATGGTTGGGGGTGCGTCAGAACGACGAACTCCGTCACGATCCCAAAAGACGCCGCTGCTCCTTTCAGGGCCTATAGTCCTTCAGGAACGGAAGGGAAGGAGTCTTTAGAAAACCTACGAATAGGATATCCGTGTTCTGAGTCGCGTTGGCACGGGCGATCGTGCCGTTCGCCAAGACGACCTCGACCTCGAGGATATGGTCCAAGGCGGCACCCCACTGACGTGAGAGTGGACCCAGCCCGCCGATCGTCGCGTGGCCGCCGATGCCAACTTGCGGGCACGTACCTGACACAGAATGATCAGCACTCGCGACATTGTAAATTTTGGAAACGTACCGTGCGCGATGGCCCTCCCGCCCGCGTCACTCAGACGCGAGGTTACATCCGCAAGTAGCGTGCCCGCACCGATAGTGGCTTGCCATGTCGTATTGTCCATGGAAAATTGCTGGAAGTTGACCATGTCAACCACGACGGCGCCATCCTCTCCCCCGATGCCTGCAGATGACGGTCTAAGACACGATTATGGATCAGTAGCATGAGACGCACAGTAATTCCCATAACTGTGGCCCCCACTCCGCGCCTGCACTTTCACCGCGCTGGCGACGGCACATTGCACGACCTTCGCAACGTCTTCTGCCGTGCCGGGGCGTGTAACAGCTGCGGGCGTAATGGGAATATTCGTGTTGTACGGCTTGACGTCCAGGAGCTCGTACAAAATGTCTTGGGGGTAAGAAACATTGCCCGGATTCGAGGCGAAGACGCTGTTGAGGCAGACCTGGAGCGGGGAGCCCGGTTGCGACGGTGGAGAGAGAGTCGATCCTGAACTTCCCATGACAGAGCGAGGACAGGGGAAGGCGAGGAGGCCCCATGGCAAATATATGAGAGGCTGTATACGATCGCATCTCTTTCGGGTAGACACGTGCTTGCCCCACAATGACCACGACGCGTCGCGACGTTAACGTTTCCGAGTCGGCAGCAAGGATTATGATAGGAATGGGGCTCTAGTAAGGAACCCGGAGACTGTCAATGTCAGGAGGCTCCTTGTGGACTGTGTTTCGCCCGATTAGGACGATGCTCCTTCCGAGGGGAATAGATGCAAAGAGCACTCTGTGGGCTGAATACGGCAGCTGTGACGAATCTCAGCAAAATCGTGGTTTAGATCTCTGTGTTAACTAAAAACGGATAAAGCACCAGTGGCAGAGACAGGCCCAGGAACGTACTCATTTGTTAGAATGGTTCCTTCATTTCCCTGCGCGGTGTATATCTAGGTCTTCTGTGGTGGCCAGCTGAATGTCGCATTCCATGCTTGGCACCTTCGTTCTCGCCTCGTTCCTTGGTCTGAAACAACCTGGCTTCGTTGCGCGTACGACCTCGGTGGTTGACGCAAAATTGGGGGTTTTCTGGTGGGCTATTAAAAAGCACAGCTCCAAACAGAATACGAGTTGAACCGGGCTAAAGTAATGCTTGGACGATAACGCCTGAGCGGGTAAAAGCTACATCGGGCCGTCGGGTCCGATGCACGGACAGCCACTGTTTGATTGCCGATCTAATCGTATCTTATCTATGACGCACATCCTCGTCATGCACGGGGAGCTACTTCAACTTTTCATCTCCCTTCAACTATCAAAAAATGTCTTCAACATATACCCTGCAAATAACATTCGACCGTGCGTTCCGACTGTTTGTTTCCGCAACGACGCATTGAATTCATTCAAGGCGCCAAGAATCTGCCAGTGGCGGACATCGGAACCCTCTCTTGCGATCCATATATCTTAGCTTCAATCGTCGTCCCAGACGCTGAACCCCTCACATTTCGCACTCCAACTATCCGCCGTAACCGTGACCCAACATGGAACTCTATGTGGCTCGTCTCTGGTGTCCCCGCGTCTGGTTTCAAACTCTCCATGATTCTCTACGACGAAGATCCCGGCGCTAAAATATCCAGCGACAGGCTGGGAAAGGCTGTCGCGCGATTCGGACCTGAACAAATGAAGGAAGGCTTCGAGAGCCTTGAGACAGAGTATACCCTACAGAAGCGGAAAGGCGACCTGCATCCATACATCCTTACATATCTCACCGCTCTGCTCCCCGGCGAGAAGCTCCGGAAACATAACCGTGTCATCGCATCCGTACGGGTCCTCCGAAAAGACGAGGACAACAAGGGCGATCATCGGATGTACACCCTCGGTCCCAGTGAGCTCCATTTTTTTTTCGTCTTCAAGCTCCAATTGACACTTGACCTAGACCGATACTCGCGCCACTTCTCGCCTCTCATCGGTTCGATGGTGAACAAGCGGAGTGAAAAAGACGCCAACGACTCGGACGGGCAGAAAGACGGCAAGGGCGGCAAGCTCTCTGCAACGACGTTCATCGCGAACAAGATGCAGCTAACCGGCCCCGTCCCCCGCGAGCTGCGCCACCGCTTCGTCGGCTACAGGCCGTTCATCAACTGGATGTTCGCCGACTCGGGCATCGCGGGGCGCATCCTATACCACGGCCTGCGGAAACAGTACCGCACTATCTACGCGTGCGACAAGAGCACCGTGTGGGGCGTCATCGATGACACGGGCACGAACACGAGTAACGCTGCGACGCCGGAAGAAACCCAGGAGGTGATCCACCGCGCGACGCTCCAGGAACCGACGCCCGAGTCGAGCGAGGCGCTTGCGCGCCAGTTTCTCGACATGACCGCGTGGGGAGAGGGCGGGAAGCTCTTCACGTATGTCATAACACTCGACGGCGGTGGGCTTTCTCTTCCAATTTCGCACAAGAACAAGAGCCTGATACGGTGCTTATAGAATGGAGATTCACCGAAACGGGCCCCGAGTTCGCGATCGACTTGTTGAGCAAGCACTCGATGCACGCGGATCTCGCAAAGGAGATCGCGTTCTCTGGCGAATTCTTCATACAGCCATTTTCAGCGTCGACGGAGAAGAGAGAAGAGCCCGGGAACACAGCGGAGCAGAACGGCCCGCAGAACGGCCAGCAGAATGAACAGCAGAATGGCGAACAGAATGGCCAGCCGAACGGCGAACAGAACAGCCAGCCGAACGGCAACGCGACCTCTTCCGATGACGCACCCAAACTCGCCGACGCGCCGCATTCCTCGAGAAACCCCAAAGACTACGAGCTCGTCATCGACAACGACTCGGGCACGTACCGCCCCAAGAAGGAGCTGCTCCCCGTCTTCCAAAACTGGCTTGCGGACCCGAGCAGGCTTGGGGGGCTCGGCAACGTGCATGCGATGGATGGATTCGACAAGGGGCTGGAGAAGATGAAGGAGGATAGGAAGAAGGAGAAGGAGAAGTTGACGGGGGTGGGGAAGAAGGGGAAGGGGAAGGGCGAGGGCGCGAATGGGGAGGACAAGGGCGCGGAAGGAGAGCCGAGAAAGATGGTGCCCGTCCGAAAAGGGACGAGTATCAGCAGTGGGGTTGTTGGGAGGGACAGCGTGAGTAGTGACCGGGTTGAGGACGCCTTGAAAAATCTGGATAATTCCGACGCAAAAGGGGGGAGCACACAGTAGACGGCGGACTAATACTGATATTTCTACTAATAGTCGATCGTTGAACGGACATCTAACTTATTGGGACCTTTCTGTTAAATTTGTTTATTCTATCGATGACCTTTTTAGCGAATGGGCTTTTCTCACCCGCTCTCTCCTTTGACTTCGTCGCCCATAATTCGTTCATTCTCTCCCAACGTTCGGCATATTGTGGATGCTTGTCTGGATGCAACCTCCAATATACCTCATCAAAATCAGCCGCGCCATCGGTGTCCACGCGACGTTCCAAGTCGGACACCGTCACCGAGGGGTTGAATTCCCATTTCGCCACTTCCATCGCCTCGTCAGCGGATACCTGAGCCTCCCGGCAGTTGCGAACAAACGCGTCCCGGTCGTCCAGCCCGCCGCCCTTGGCCAATAGCAACTTGATCTTGTCGCAGATGCGTTTGTGCGCATGCGGCCCGATTTTCCAGGCAAGCGTCTGGCAGGACTTGCTGCAATACGCTGCGACGCGGCACGCAGAACAGCGTTTGTACTCTTGGCCGGTGGTCGCGAGGGAGTGGGGGCACCCAGCGGCGTGGCAGCATGTGCGGCTTTTCGCCGCGACGAGAACGCGGTGTACTGCATGCAATGGATCTTCAATCGCTCGCTGATCCATAGTGATCGCCCAATGAAGCTTTCCTAGCCGAGGTTGCAGTTCGGGATAGTCGGCGAGGATTCGCTTCGCCAACGTCGAGAAAATCGACCAGTCGACGGATTTGAATTCAGCGTCAAGTTCCGGATCAGCGTAGACGCTGTAAACATTGCAGACTTCCAAGATCAGGGACAAGAGCTGTAGCATTTTCGTTTCTCGAGTTTTTAGGAGAACGGCAAATATCTCTGGTGCGAGATCCGTCGCGGACCTCAAAAAAGCCGCGGCGAATGTAGCACGCTGGCGGAATTCGGCGGCAGACGCCAGTTGGTCTGAATACTCGGCGTGGGGACGGTCGCCTAGCGTCATGGCTCCCGCGCGGCACATCCGCAATCCGGTAAAGATGAAGGCTTCGCCAATGTCCGGATTCGCGACGATGTCGCCGATGATCAAAGTGCCACAGATTTTGACTATATGTCCCAGGATCCCGAACGCTGTGAAAGCCATGTCCTCGGTGTAATACGCCCAACTGACGAACGCTTTAGTAGCGATTAGGCCACCGTACGGCAAGATGTCCTTCGTGGACCGAGGCCATCGACTGTTCCGCGAGTTCTGGGCCACCTTTACGGAATTGGCCATGGCGAGACAGTCATTGAGGGCGGAGACCAACTTGTGGATACAAATCGCTACGAATTGTTCGTCCCTGTTTTTATATTGGGGGTAGAGGACTGCGCCGATGCGATGGAATTCTGCGATATGCGGGTTCGGTGGAGTCGCCGCAAAACATTTGCAGCCAGCGAAGTCGAACATGAAGCGAATTTGCTGTGTATCGTTACGGATGACACTGAGGAACCGCACGACGGCGGTCCAAAACGCGTGGAAATGTTTCCGTTGTAACGTCTGCATGCGAACATTGGGCTTCACGTCAGCGACACCTTCGTCGGCGACCTTGGCGTCTCGAGTGAAGTCGCTGACAGACTCGACCGTGTCTTTGGGATACACAACGTGCATGGCGCCATACAGACAACGAGCGCAGTATCGGAGTCGTACGTCGGGGCCCGCATCTCCGATGGCGCTGACGACGAAATCGGCAGCTACCTCGGGAGATATAGACCGAAAATTGGCAAAAGAGCAATGCTTTTTCGTGGCGTCGCGTTGCATTGAACTAGATGAAAAATAAGTCTCGAAACAACAGGTCAGACGAAAACTCACCGTCTCGGTGGTCCTCAAACCCTGCTACTTTTTTTCTGGTCTCACTACTCGTTTGCTTTGCGTCCTCAAGGTCTGGTTGTGAGCGTCCAGCTGACAAACCGTTCAGGGTCGGGTTGATAAACTTCGACTCGGATACTTGTCGGAGACGTAAAAGCGGAAGAACAAATCCATTTGTTTCCGAGCTGCGTCCAGATTGAGATGGCACAGGAGCAGTTCTCTGGTGAGGAGCTTCATGTGTAAGGAGCGAGAAACACAAGTTGAGTTGGCTTTGCTATCGGTGCCGACGCCTTCCGAACCAAACACAGAGAGTTCCCTAACTTTCAGTCTTTCACCACTTCGCCATGCCTGCTGTTAAGTCTACGCAAGGGCAAGCATCCAAGAAGTCGGCCCGCTCCACTATTGGGGCACCGTCTCAACACAATCAGCCCAGCCGGAAGGGCAAGAAGGCTTGGAGAAAAAATGTCGATATACAAGAAGTCGAGGAAGGAATTGAAGAGTTACGGGCAGAGGAACGAGCCACTGGGTATAGCCCACCCCTCAATTCTCCTTATTCATCTAACCATCTATTAGTACTTTCCTGCATAAACAGCAGGACGACCAGCTCTTCGTGATTGATGTGAAAGGCGACGAAAAAAGTGGGCCATCCATGTCTCCATACCACTCTGTTTACATCTCGTTCCAGTCCGGAAATCCATGCCGAAATTCAAAACATCGGAATTAACGTCCACAAAAATACTGGCGCAACGGTCAGCCGTTCCCGCTGTTGTTTCGCGGACGACGTCAAAAAAACGGAAATCCCCACTGAGTTCCGAGGACAAGAACCGGTTACTGCGGATAAGTAAACGTCCGCGGAAAGGCCCCTTCAATTCGACCGTCGACCCGACAGAGTTTGGTGCGGGGAGTGCAAGTTTTGAGTTGAGCGAGGCAGTCAAGAGCAGCGGGGCGTACGATCCGTGGGCGCCTGTGGAGGAACCGGAGGAGATCAAGGATGGCTTAGAGACCGTGCAGCCAAAGAAAATCAAGGTGCGTTTCTGCTCTATTTTACTAGATATTCTGTTAAATCAGCGCAGGTCCCCGTTCATGGCCATCCCCGCGATAAAATCGAAGTCCCTGCAATACTTGAGCCCCACCAAGGCACCTCGTACAACCCCCCTGCGGACGCCCACCAGGAGCTTCTCGTCAAGGCGCACGAGATCGAGGAAAAGCGCGTCGAAAAGGCTGCCAAACTTGCCGAGACCAAAGCCAGAATCGAGCAAGCGAAGGTCGATGCCGAAGAAGTCACTTTGGGGGTACCGTCTGGCATGAAGCTTGATGTCGGTGTACACGTGGACGACGACGAAGACATAGCGGATACGGAAGCGATTCCGAAAAAAATGCCGCCGCGGAAAACCAAGGCCCAACGCAACAAAGCTGCGAAAATCCTTATTCAGGTTGGCCTTGTTTCTGTCTTTATTCGGCATGACTCATTGACGTACACCCATCCAGAAACGCGCCCTCCTTGAGAAGGCTCGCAAGAAAAATGAGCTCGTGATCATTAACGGCTTCAAAATGCTTCGACGTACCACCGACAAAACCCTATCTGCGCGCGATCAGGCGCATGCTCTCCGTCGTGCTGCACTACAAGAGAAATTGAAGCGTGGGCTAGCAGGACAAAAGCTGGGGAAACATACAGTTCCCGCCGAGGAGGTAGACGTGCAGCTCGGCGAGGACTTGAGTGAGAGTCTACGAGCCCTCAAAGTACGCTCTACATTTCTGTACATCTTCATTCCTGATCTATCGGTCGCAGCCCGAAGGAAATCTTTTCCGAGATCGGTTCACAAGTCTTCAGCAGCGCGCTCTCATCGAGCCTCGCGTTCCTGTTCTGTACGTTTTACAACTGGAAACCTCGCACTTCCTGACGTCCGTTTTCACAGGCCCAAGAGACGGAGGAATCGTATCATCGAGTACGAGAAGCATGCTTGGAAGCGGTTCGAGTGAGGAAGGACAAGTGTCGGATGTATATCAGACAGTTATCGAACCACTTTCAGCCCTTGAACTCGTTCAGTTTGAGGATCTCGTATACCCAATTTTTTAGGTCCCTTGGCGTCAGTTTGGTTAAGTACGGCGCCTTTATCGAAATTAGGTAATTCACGGCGTTTCACTAACCTCGAGGCGACCTCGTGGGTGTTCTTTTGGACCCACATCCACAGGCGAATTCAATCCAGTAAGTTCTTCAGTTCCACTGGGCCATGGTCTCCTCATAGCTCTATAGAATTGGAACGGTTGCAGAATGGACCAAGACGCTCTCAATTACATCATAAATCATCTCTTTTTGCCCCCAAAGCTCCCTCAAGAGGATGACAGTGACTCGTCCCAACAAGATGCGCTTCTCGAGCACATCTCTACCTGTGCCAGATTGTTCTGCGAGGGATTGCGAAAGGATTACGTGCACCATATCGATCGCAACGCGTTCGCATGTTGGGAAACGTTGCGAAAGACCCTTGGAAATTTTGGCGACCTACACAATAATACTCGGAATATATCACACGCACGCTTGGAAAAGGTCATGAATCGAATGGGGGTCCACGGTAAATATACTCATGCAACTGTGGATTTTCCTCGGCTGACATGCTGGGTAACAGAGATCTTGTGTCTCCACATAGTCTCGCAAAATGCTGGCCTGATCTTGCGCCGGAGGGAGTGCGATATCAGCCTCGAGTTTTTTCAGGCATCGCCCCCGGCCTCTTTGGTTACCGAGACCAAGGGCAAACTGATCATACGATACCCATCTCGTCCTCGCCTCTCGATACCACTAGATGGTCCGTGCATAAAGGCCCTGTCCACTTTGATAGCGAGCCTTGATTGTACGGACATGCCCGATGCTATCCCAAAAACGTTCAAGGCCGGGGGAGCGCAAGATGAGACCCGAGATGTGCGAGACATCCGCTACATATCGGAGGTCCTTGGCGGTATCGCTCGGACACTGACTCCCGTCGCAACGGCCGATCAACTCGTGTCGAGCACAGTTTATGCCACTAAACGGATAAATGACCACGTTCTTTGGCGTTCGGCCCTCCTGCCTTGGCGACGCTCACCGAAATGGTTGATCGCTCGGGTAGTGTTACAGACTACACTTGAAGAGTGGGGAGTCACGGGAAAACACGGCTACAAGGCGTTTGTAGCCTTCGTTCTGGCCGAAACCCTTCGGCTGGCCATCGCTGCGGGCGTGAGCAGTGATATGCTCTTCATCATGAGTGCAAAGCTTGCAACTCGCATGTCGAAGCTTCAGTCCGTTCTTAATGTCAAGTTGACCACTCAACAACGATCTCCCTTCCCCGTCGACTTCATTACCCAGCGGATGAGCGCTGTCATGTCTTTGCTAGAAAATAGGTGGAAAGATGTGCAGGATCATGAAGCTGAGATCTCGACGTGGACCCCTCCGACTCTTGCACAGATCACAGCAGCAAAGGCCTTCACATTGCCTCGCAGCGCAACTTACTTTCAAGCGGTCAAAATGCGGGCAACTACCCTTGGCGCCGAGCATACTCTGTTCAGTCCAGGCACATTCGAGCAGCATCTCCTAAGCAGTGCTTGTCCGGATATATGGCTGGCGTTGCTGGACCTGGAGCGGCGCATGTGCACTGACTGGAAGGACAGTTCGTCAGCGGAACACCTGAAAGAGCTGAGAGATTTGTTGGAGAAATATCAGGACCTTGCGGCGTCCTTCAAGAACCCAGAAATCTTCTCCCGGATTTTCCTCGCCGTTCTTGACCTTTGGGTCTTACTTGACAAGTGTGCTACGGCTCAATTTCCTCTCCTTTTGGATTATTCGCCTGGGCTGTGCATAGACTCTTTTGAACCACTCCTTCTACCCGAGCTCAGCCAGATGCGCAGGCTTCACGAAATAGAGATTTATGTGACGGGTCGACACGCCGGCGCCCGATATCCAAGTCTCTCCGTGTTTTCGTGGGACGCCGATCCGAATTCACTCCCTTCCCGATATTTCAACCAAGATCCGCAGCTACAAGAACTTCGGAGCGACATACAGCGCCGAGGTTCGGTTCTCAAGGATCAGAAGACCCAGGAGCTAGACCGAAAGACTCGCGAATATCATGTCCTTGTAAATGAGAAAGAAAGGACAGAGCACGAACACGAGTCTTACTGGGACTCCCGGCGTTGCCGGTACATTGAGAACAAGGAAAACTGCATTCGATGTTCAAAGGAGAACGAGATCAAAAATCTCAGCATAACTTCATTCGAGTGGCCTTTGCCTGAAAATGACATCCCTAGTCGGCTTGTCGTATTCGAGCTTTCGGTACCGTTGCCTTTCAGTATTTGGCGGGAGGTGACATATCGTCTGGCTCGAAAACATGCGAACATTGATCCAAACGAGGCCCGAAGCCGGGCCGAGCCGTCCCTGAACTCCTTCCTACGGAGCTACTCCCCTCTTTCCGGCCGCTTTGTTTCACACAATGCTATGCAACGCATTACAATAGCGTCTACGGCCAAATCTTTTGATAAAACACACTACAGGAAGCACAAATTTCCCTGCAATGTCAGCGACGTCGTCCAGAAACACCCACTTCAGCATCAGCTTTGGGACGAGATACATGGCGAATGGCTGCCTTTTGAGTTCCCAACCATTGATATCCGTCTTTCGTGCACCCCACAACTTCCTTCCGGGCCATACGAGGCTCTAGCTTGGTCCGTGGTTGCGACTACTCACACTTCGAATGATGTTATTGCCAGACAATCGCAATGTCCCTCTGAGCTCTCACACCACGACTGGGATGCATTTGGCCACTTGCGCGCAGCGGGGGTCCGCCTCCAGTGGCGAAACATCATGCTGCAGGTCATTACTAGCGCGATCAATCTCGCCGACCCGTCAGTCTATCTCCTGATTCGGCAGGCTGCGTGGCAGGCGGAGGCGGCTTCCGACGACGAAGAGTCGGGACTGTATCGTCAGGCTCATTTCGATCTGTCAAAGAAAGACTTTGGGGCCCCCGTTGTCGATGCTTTACGCAAACGACTCGATTCCGTCTCCGAGAATTGGAAAGAAGGTTGGACAGCGGCGACACTCGGTGTTATCGCTTGCCGTTTGTTGTCTATCACCCCTTCCCTGTTGGTGCAGGCTAACATCCTGGAGTTCCTGTCTCGCCTCAGACGAGTCCTATTCAAGTGGATGGAACAGGTTTTGGACCTGTTGAATCAACTGTCTGTAGCGAAATCGTCCGCAGCTCCTGATCTCGTGAATCGGGTTTTGCAGCTAGCTGCCTCTTGTCGCTCGACCTACGCGGTTCGGTCCGATATTTTATCTGATATCTTCCGCCAAGATCGCCAAGATAAGGCAGCAGTCTCCATCTTTGTTCGATGTGCAATCGTCTTACACACCAATGCTCCTGGAAGACTTCACAATCTATGCTCGGCCTTGCGTTATCTGCTGGAACGAGATGCCATCGTTTCAACCGAAGCTCTCTCTGGTCTTGTCGACGCCATTTCTAGAAATGGCGATGATCTCGATGCGGCCATAAAAGGTGTCTGGGAAGGATTTCTGCGAGACGCCGAACCGTGGCGGCTGGTCGGAGAACGATGGGTGACATGCTTGACTTCTAGCTCGTCAGATAGACAAGTTCTTTCCGTTCATTTCAACCTCTTGGACGGCTCTCTTCTCGTGGACGGAAAGAGTCAAGGGACTCTTCCTCCGGAAATTATTCGACATCCCTTCTTTGTTGCCTTATTTCCGAACCGGGTACGCCCCCTCTGCTCACATGTCGTTATTCCCTCATTGATGCGCCACCTCACAGTCTACCTTCGATATTGTACCGTCAACAATGAAGGGAATGGACTATCAGTCGCGAAATAACGTGGATGGGTACGAAGTACGTCGCACGTGTTCTCCGTGCCGCTGCTGTCTAAGCTGTTAATTTGAGGTTCACTTCAAATTGAAAGGCGATGATTTGCTCGTCCGCGTTCGAAACGGTGGTCTCGTATCTGAATTTATCCCAGCAAAATACCTAGAGGGCGACATACCGACAGATCTTCTCGTCGGCAAAGTCCATATTTTCCATGAACAAAGTCAGTCCATGGTCATTCTTGCCGCGCCCTCCGGCTGGGACCCTCGCGCCGAAGAAATGTGGCGGCTGGACCTCTCGTCGGAGTCATCCGTGTTCGGGTCTCTCTCAAATGCCACAGTTGCGGTCGCGACCAAAACTGCGACCGAAACTGTGCTAGATCCAGCGTCTCATATCGTTCAACTACTTTCCAAGATCTTTCGACCTCTTGAAGCCCGGGAAACAAACCTGACCGTTTATACTATAAATCGGCTCGGACAGCTTAAGCTTTATGTCAGTCTACCACGTTATGACCTGGAATTTTTCGTCAACGGTGACGTTCTCGAGAGCAAGGAGCTCCCTGGATTTTACGTATCCCCCGCTCAATCGATTGGGACCCTTGTCGGCTTGGCGAACAAACTTGTTTTAAAGTCTCGCAATGGCGAGATGGCGAAGGTTTTCGTGCCGGAAGGAAAAGTCTCAATATTGTACTGCGCTGGAGACTTTCATCCCCAAGTTACCATCTCCCCACCAGCTCGCACAACTCACGTCAAGGCTTTCAGCTACGATGTCGATGACATTCTTGGTCGCCTTGTTGGAGATGGATCACTCATCAGCTGGTACCGATTGGCTTATCTCCACATTGCTACAACTTCGTTTCTTTCCGATCCACTTACTCGTCATACGGGCATGCGGCAAGCACAAGAAATGCTTGATTCTGCCCAGGCGTTCGCTTTCATGGCCCTGGACGACGAACAGAATGGCATTCTCCAGGAGATCTTGGACCTCACGCCAATCCGGAAGTACTATCCGGAGCACCTCAAAGCGATGGAAACAATCGAGTGGAACAACTTCCCATCCTTGTCTCAGTGTGGTCGCTTCGTACCGTTGGTAGAGTCCATCGTCGATTACGCACGCAATCAAGCTCTATTTTACTCACGCGAGTACCGGTCGATTATCACCGCCAAGTACAAAGGTGAAACAAGTCTGTGGGAACGGGCAGACTTTCGCGTTTCCAGACTTGTCTCCAACGGTTCGCTTCCATATCTGTTGGTTAGCACTTGTCACTAATAATTTCGCGTCTTTCAAGTCCAAATCGATGTGTGTGATGTACCAGCTCCTCCGGCTCGGTGTCTCGAAAGTTTGGAATCGACTTCCGGAGAAGACACCGTAGCCAATATGGCAGCTCTCGTTCGCCGATGGCCTAAATCAGTGAATACCACAGATGATTTATGGAGGCATTTTCAGCGCTGGGCCACATTTTCGTCCGAACCGGTGGAAGACGATAAACTTGATCATCCAGCGATTTGGCTTCTGAAACCTCCTAGCCAAGTTTGGTTCCGTCTTTTCCATCTTTGTAGGGCCGTCTTAGTCCAAGAAAGAGATCAGTACGGGCTAATGGTCGCGCTCGGGATTCTCGCATATCGTGGAGATATAGATCACGGACTCATTACAATGCTTCTGGCTCTCGCAACAAATCCTCCGTCCGACCATATTCACGAAGCTGCCCGAATGATTCCCTTGGACAAGTTTGATCTCAAGCGCGGTCATGAATTGAGTTCGCGCGAGGTTTGGTCACTTGTGGATGCAAGCTGCCGTCGTTTCTATGAAACCGATCGCCAGTCACTGGGGATCACGAGGCGGCAATCCGGGGAAACACAGTACGCGTGGGATGTCAGGAGTGAGCAAGCCTTCACTGTCCAAAAGGAAACACAGCGCGCAGAATTAACGCAAAGCATATTCAATCATTGGCCCGGCCGTGGTGCAGCTTTGACTTTGCCTGACTTTGCCTCAATTCTATCTTACAGTTCAGTGAACAAGTATCCCCTTGTGAAAATCACAGAACTTCGGCACAAGGTTGAAGACTTGTTCATGCACAAATTGCGAAACCGCCATCTGTTTGAAAGTACAAGTCAATTACAACATGCCTTGAACGGCATCCGAGGTGTACCATCGATGGGCCCGATACCTTCCATTCCCCTGCCCCTGCCTATACCTGTGGCCGAGCCAGCCAAATACTTCCCCATCACGTTGAAATGGTTGTTTAGGAACCGAGAAGATCCACTCATTCACCGTGATCTATCCACAGCTTTTCTTCCCAATGCCAATGTTACGGAAAGGAAAGGAACGGTCAAGAAAACATGGCACTCGGCGTCTCTGCGACGCCTTGTCGCGGATTTAGAAGCATCGTCGATAGATGGACCGAAGGCCGAGTACATCACCGCTCTTTCCCAATGTGTAGAAGCTTTCGAAGGCAGGGACGATGAATCGCCAGGCATACCCTATAGTGGAGTTGGGTTTGCATCTGCAACGCTTGAAGATGCCATCCAGATAACCCTCGGGCCCCAAACTCTGTTTGAACAGTGGCTCCATCAAACAGGTCAATGGCCCTCAACTGGACCAGAATCCATAGTCCGCCAGTTGTCTCGTGAATCGCGGCGGATGCTCCCCGCACCGTGGAAAGTTTTACTGAGTCGGTATGCGGAAGAACTGGCTGTCAAGCAGCAAGGCCGGCGAATTGCTGTCCTTGCTAAACCTGGATTCGAGGGCCAGCGCGCTCAAGAACTCGGAGCGCGCGGGAGCATCGGATGGGATCCCTCTGTCCACCCAGACTGGCTCTTGATTCAGCTCGACGCGGACATAATTATTCGCCCGCTACAAGCGTCCATCGCTCAGCACATGATGTCGCCACAGAACAACGCCAACGCTTTGTTACAGCTGAACATGGGAGAGGGCAAGACGTCGGTAAGCATTCTCACCGTGTTTTGAGCCTCATGATTCGACCTGTTCACAGGTCATAGTTCCAATTATTTCAACTTCTCTCGCCGACGGAATACAGCTTGTTCGAGTCATCGTCTTGAAGCCCCTTTCCGCGCAGATGTTCCAGCTACTCAAACAACGAGTTTGCGGACTGGCGAATAGGCGGTTGTTTTACCTGCCTTTCAGCAGGGACACCGAGCTGGACTCCGGCAAGATTGACCGGATTTTTGGCATGCTCAAGGAGTGTGCCGAAGTTGGCGGGATTCTGCTTTGTCAGCCGGAACACCTTCTTTCCTTTCAACTCATGGGGCTCGACAATTTCTGTCAATCCGAAAACAGCAAAGAAACTCGCTTGTTGACGGAGGCACAGGAATGGCTGGATAATACTGCCCGAGACATCTTGGACGAAAGCGATGAGATCCTCAGTGTCCGGTACCAGCTCATCTACACTCTTGGGATTTCCCGTCCATTAGAAGGCCAACCGTGGCATTGGAACATCATCCAGGAAGTGTTCTCGCTACTCGAGAAGGTCGTTAAGACTGTCGGAGACGGTGTAGAGTTCAGCAGAGTCACAGAGCCTCGCCGGTTCCCTATGACCAGAATCCTAACTCCGGAGGGTCGCCGGTCCTTACTCGAGGGCATTGTCGAGGAGATCATCGAAGATGGTTTGCAGCAATGGATATCTTTCAGAAACTATTCCTCCACCGAGAAAGATACCGTTCGCCGATTCCTTATGCAGTCGACTGTTAATGCGGAGGATGATCAATCTTTGCGGAGACTTGCTGGCGACTCGGATCGCTTCGGGCACTTTCTTCTTCTACGCGGCCTATTCTCCTACGGTATATTGGCTCTCTGCCTTCAGGACAAGAGGTGGCGCGTGGACTACGGCCTGGATCCCAAGCGCTCCATGTTGGCTGTTCCGTATCGGGCGAAGGACAGACCGGCTCCTCGAGCAGAGTTTGGTCATCCCGATATGATCATCGTCTTGACATGTCTCTCTTATTATTACGGCGGCTTGACAGACGATCAGTTGAATACCGCATTCAAATTTCTCCAGAACTCGGACAATCCTGCCGCACAATATGAGCATTGGGTCAAAGGGATCGAAGGCCTCCCAGCAAGTCTCGCGAACCTACGTGGCTTGAATCTGGATGATTTTGTACAGAAGACGGATCACATTTTCCCACTCCTGCGGTACAACAAGGCAGTGATCGACTTCTACCTGTCGGAGTGCGTGTTTCCCAAAGAGGCGAGAGAGTTTTCGCACAAGCTCACGACGAACGCTTGGGATCTGGCCCGAACTAGGCCGAGGCTTACCACGGGGTTTAGCGGGACCAACGACAACAGATACCTTTTGCCGCTTTCGATCGAACAACTTGATCAGGACTCACAGCGACACACCAACGCTCAAGTGCTCGAATACATTTTGAAGCCGGAGAATCGCGCGGTTCTCTGTACCGATTCTGACAATGCAATAGGTCTACTGAAGCGTGTAGTTCAGCAAAAACCATGTGTCATGGTTCTTCTGGATGTCGGTGCGCAAGTTTTGGAGCTGCAGAACGACGAGGTCGCTCGAGAGTGGTTGAAGCTTGACACTCGCCCCGCCATCGAAGCAGTCGTTTACTTCGAGTCAAGCACCGACGAAATCCGTGTGATTTCACGGGACGGACGTATCCAGCCGCTTGTAAGCTCCTTGTACAAAACGCAACTCCAGAAGACGCTTGTCTACCTTGACGAGGCCCATACCCGTGGGACCGATTTCAAATTCCCCGCCGAATCTCGCGCAGTTGTCACCCTGGGACCGAAGTTGACGAAGGATAAGTTGGTGCAAGGTAGGGCTCCGGCTGTTGCACTTTTCCGATTGATTGACCCTGGATAGGTTGCATGCGAATGCGAAGACTTGGGAAAGACCATTCTGTGCTTTTCTTTGCATCCACGGAAATATGTGGCAAGATTACAGCAGCCACAAAAGCCGAAGTTCATGAGATCGATTCCAGCCACGTCCTCCTTTGGACGATAAAGGAGACGTGTGAGCAGATTCGGGATAATGGTTCGCTTTGGGCTAATCAAGGCCTCAACTTTGATACACGTCGGACGGCACTCGAGGAGCATCTTGCCACTCCCGCCTACGCGCGCGTCGTGGACGCTTTACAGGAGCGGGAATCACACACGCTGGAGGAGCTCTATGGCATCAAGTCAAGGTCGGAGGATGAGAGCGAGGCCACGGGGCTCAGCGATCTGCAGATCAAAATCCGAAATAAATGCCAGGAGTTGGGGATCAATCCGTCAGAGCACGAGCTGTTGGAAGAACAGGAGCGAGAGCTTTCGCACGAGAAAGAAAACGAACGAGAACTGGAGCGCGTTCCTGCTGCGAAAGCCCTGGAACATTTCGACGCCGCAGACAAAGCTCTCCGTATCTTCATCAGGACTGGGATGATCGAGCAAACCGACAGCTTCATTAGCCTTGAGGACTGCCTAGCCCACACATCCTGGATTAGCATCCTGCCTCCCGGGAAGATCTTCCGGGAAAACCAAATTCTGGCGACCAAGGACTTCCGCGACACCATAGTTTTATCAAGCAATTATTCCGCAGGCGCGATGAACCAGCATCTGCGACCAGTCCAATGGATCTTGTCTACGTCAAAATCCGACGTGTTGATAGTGGTTAGCCCTTTCCAAGCAAACAAGTGGTTGCCGGACATACGTCGTTCACAATTTGCGGCTCTGCACCTTTATTCTCCTCGCATCTCTCGCAGCACCCTTTTATCTTTCGAAAGTTTGAATTTTTTCACCGTTCCGACCCACCGCAGGAGTTGGGCACCGAACCGGCAATTGATCCACGAGCTCAACCTCTTTGCGGGGCAGCTATTCTGCAAAGACAAGGCTTCGATGAAGGAGGTCTGCGCCATTCTGGGGCTCCACCTGCAGTCTGTCAATGACGTGGAGGGACTGCAGGGCAAGGTGGATCCCACAGGTTTCGTGCGAGACGAAATTGCTCGCGAGGCCCTTGGAATTGGGGCATGCTCTTTCGCCTCTACGCCCCTTCCCTTTTTCAGGGAATTGTTCGGCGCGCGCCGGAAGGGTCAGGGATTTACGCTCACGCATATGGGGCAAATTCTTCGCGGCAATGACCCCAGGGACGAGGAACTCGAGGAAGCGGAAAAGCGGCGTCTGGTGAACATTTGAAAGTGATAACTGCGCTTCCGAAGTTGCTGACTGTCCAATACAGAGACGGTTGATATTGTGTCCGCCTCAAACCGAAGCCGGAAGAGACTACGTGCATCGATGTTATAGATCGCTCATAAGCACTTGAAATAGTTTTCAGTTACATAGCGTACCGCTGTAATTTTATTGGACGTCTTCAAGGTTTTCACGATCCCTCGCCGACAATTCCCATCCGAAATCGCCATCAGATTTATTTTGCGCCACAACTTCTCAAGCCTCAGATTCCAGGGTGTTAATGGTGCTGCTGTAGTACCTGGAATCCCCATTGACTGAGATGACTCGTCACGGTCTGCAAGTTTCGAGTTTCGACCAGTTAGATGCAGAGGCAGTGCCAGTCACAGGATTTGCATTGATGCATCACTGCATGTGTTCCTCTTTGGGCCAGATCCGTTTTTCCGTTCCAAAATTTCATTCAACATCGTAAAACGGAAACGCGAAGCCATGATTCAATACAATCGGCTAGAATCCTGTGTGTGCCTATAAAATGAGGGTTTGTCTCTGCCTTTTCCCCTCATCCTTCATGTCTAACTCAACCGCAGAAACATCCTCCTCATCGAGCAAGGTGGTGCTCGTCATGCTGGCGACGGGGAAGCAGGGCAGCGGCGTCGTACGGGGTATGTATACTTTTAATGCAACAATTGAGCGGTCAACTAACTGTCCGTAGCCCTCGCCAAAATCAACGATGAATCCGCAGCCAGCGGCGACCTCCCCTGGACCATCCTAGCACAGACACGCGATACATCCTCTTCTAAGAGCAAGGCGCTCGCCGCCCTGCGCGGTGTTCAACTGGTGCAGGGGTCTGCAGACACACCGGAGACCCTCTTCGCCGCCGCGCCGGGGCCCGTGTACGGGGTCTACTCCGTGCAGCTGGGCCTTGACAACCCGCAGGGCCTCGACGGCGAGCGCACGCAGGCGAGGAAGCTCGCCGACGCCGCCGCCGCGCACGGCGTGAAGCACTTCGTCTACGCTGGCGCCAACTTTGGCGGTGCGCCGGGCAACACGCAAACATACGTCCCACAGTGCGTCTCCTATCTTTTGACGTTTCGAAAAAAAACTTAATCGGATTTTCTCGCCAGCTTCGCCGTGAAACGCGACGCGGAGGAATATCTCAAGAGCGCACACCCGACGCTGCCGACGACGATCCTGCGCCCGGTGACGTTCATGGACCAGCTCGTGCAAGGCGACCCCACGTCGGTGGTCAGCCGCCTCACCAAGATCATGTTCCTCTGCCAGCTCAACCCGACCTCGCGGCTGCAGTTCGTCGCTGCGAGCGACATGGGCCCGGTCGCCGCGATTGCCCTGCAGCACCCCGAGGAGTACATCGGGCGCGCGGTTGATGTTGCCGGCGACGCGCTCATACCGACGGACCTCGAGGACGGCTGGCGTGAGGTGTTTGGAGTGGAGCTCCGCCCGAATATGCTCGGTGGCAGCGCACTGAGCTGGGCCGTACGAACTGCGACGAAGGACTTGCGGCTCATGTTCAAGGTAAGGATTATGTTCTTCCATTTTCTTTCGGCGGCTGACATTGCTCCAGTTCTTCAATGAAATCGGATACAATGCCGATATAGCTGCTTGCCGCAAGATGTACCCCGGTATGAAGGATTGGAAGACCTTCCTTCGCACTGAGGTCGAGAAACCCCAGTCACAGTCATGATTTTGTATCACCTAGATATACTGTATGTATAGATATAATGAGTACCTGATAGTAACGAACTCGAACAAAAAAACGAGGATATATTTTATTGGCCCTACTACGCCGGGACGGGACTGACGCTCTGTGGGTTATGGAACAAGTCGTTCGGGTCGATCGCCGCCTTGATGTTCTGCAGCCGCGGGAGGTTCGTTCCCCAGTACTCCAGCGGCCCGTCCGTGAGCTGTGGACTGTGCAGACACAGAAGCTCAGCGCTAAACCAAAGGCAAGCAATTAAACGCACTCGACGTAGCCCGCATACGCGCCAAAGTCGACGCCAGGCATCGAGTTGGTGATGGCGTCACTCATGCCGGTGACAAAGTCGATCGTGGTGTCGGACAATGTGCCCAGGCCGACGGCGTACGTCTGTAGGTAGAACTGTGCCCAGCCAGTTAGACTGCAGGTGAAAAGGATTCCAGTTAGCTGACGCACGAGAGCATCTCGGTGGGCGTATGCCGTGGCGTTCTGCGGCACATCGTTGACCGCGCCGCCCTCGACGTCGAAGATCGCGAACCAGATCTGCCCAAGACAAGTGAGTCTAAATCGAAAGAAAAAATCAGAGAGCATGCGCACGAGCGTCCCCTTATCCGCGCTGTCGAAGTAGTCGAACAGGTCCTGGATCCCGCTCTCAGGGATGAGCGTATCCGCCCTGAAGGTGAGGCTCTTGGAGTAGAAGGCGCCGGACTGGAGAGACTATTTCAGCAACAAGCCAGGTTGCTTTTGATAGAAAGCATGTACGACGCCCCCGACGAGCTGCAGCGCCTCCGTCTCGGCCCAATTGGCGACGACGCCGAGCCAGCTGTCCAGCACCGTCACAGAGACGGTGGCGTTCTGCGCGAGCCGCTGCTCAAAGTTGAGCGCCTCGTATTCCTCCTGCGTGCCAAAATACGTCCCTGCGCCCCATCAGTGACCCGCGGAGAGTAAGGAAGGGGGGAGAGCGAACCGGAGATGATCATCCCGAGCTCGAAGACGATGACCTCCGTCGCGAGCTTGCGGTCGAGGGCGGGGTCCGCGACGATCGCCTGCCAGGTGGCGAACGTCGGCGCCAGGTCCGCGTGTTTTCCGAGTCTGCCACGTCAGGGTCAGCCGCAGCGGAGAGGAACGGCCGGCCAGACGCACTGAATCGTGTACGAGTACCGCAAGACGGACGGCGGCTCGGGGTGCGTCAACACCACGAACTCAGTCACGATACCGAAGGATGCCGCCGCCCCCTTCACAGCCTACATAATACGCGACTTCTCTTCAGCGGCGCGTGAGCAAGAGAGAAATACGCGAGGACGCACGAAGAGGAGATCCGGGTTCTCCGTTGCGCTCGCGCGCGCGATCGTCCCATTCGCGAGGACGACCTCCGCCTCGAGGATATGGTCGAGCGCCGCGCCCCACTGGCGCGACACGGGGCCCAACCCGCCAATCGTCGCGTGGCCGCCGATGCCAACTTGCGGGCACGTCCCGTGCGCAATGGCTCGCCCCCCCGCGTCGTGCAGACGCGTCGTGACGTCCGCGAGAAGCGTGCCCGCGCCGATGGTCGCCTGCCACGTCGTGTTGTCCATGGAAAATTGCTGAAAGTTCACCATGTCGACGACGACTGCGTTGTCCTCGCCACCGATACCTGGAACAGTCGTCGTTGAACGGCGATGAGCGCGAACACTGGAAGGGGGCCGCACCGTAGTTCCCATAGCTGTGCCCGCCGCTGCGCGCCTGTACCTTCACGCTGCTGGCCACCGCGCACTGTACGATCTTGGAGATGTCGTCGGCCGTGGTTGGGCGCGTCACGGCAGCGGGGGTGATCGGTATGTGCGTGTTGTAGGTCTTGACATCCGCGAGCTGGTAGAACACGTCCTGCGGGTACGACACGCCGCCCGTGTTGGCTGCAAAGACGCCGTTGAGGCAGAGCTGGAGCGCGGAGCCTGGCTGCGAGGCCGCGGGGAGGCTGGAAGAGGATTGGCCCATGCCGAGGAGCGAAGGGGATGATCGAGCGGAGAGTTCAGGTCATGTAAATAAAAGGAGAGCCATGGTCCAGGTCCACAATGGTCAGCGGCACGGCTATCACGAAGTCGAAGAGGATCCCAGTGTAAACGGGAAGTTTTACAACCCATTACTGGCAACCAAGCAGGTCACACGGGGCCCGCCCGCCCAACATCCAAATAGGCGACGAGGGATTCCCAAGAGTCGGCTCTGGTTGTCTCGGAGACGCTGCCACATCGATGGATCACAAGGTGCGCGCTCCCCGTGCGCGCCCATGCGTCGGAAGCAGCTAGGTGTTTGCCGAAACGGAATACTGCAGTTATGTAAGTGCCATCAATCGAAGTGCCGAAGTCACGGGACTCAACATGTTTGTGCTGGCTTGGTGCTGGTGCTGATGAGCGCTGATGATGATGGACCATGGTTGTCACACTCTGACTTGTCCAAACTCTTGTCCACGATGGCACCCGTCCCCTTGCCTGCTCGCACTCCCAACCTCCCTTTCACAAACTCAGTAAACCTTCCTCAGCTCGCTCAGGATCCTCCTTCCACGTTAGACATTCTGCGTGCGGTGCAGTACAAAAAACAGGCTGTTCTTTGTCACACCTTCAAGCTACTTACGCCATTGTCTACATGACGGCTCAGACGAACGGGGGCAAAGTGATAATATCAGTACCGCTGCCGCCTATGTCTACGAAGATAGCGTTCTAGCTGCAGCGTCCAATGGCAGTGCGTCCAGTAATTTATTATATGTACTAATCCCAGATATCAGTCCGTCTCCAAGGGGCTCTGCAAGCGGTACTTGGACCGGCTCTACAAGCGGCGCTACCAGCGGCTCTACTTGCAGCTCTACCAGCAGCTCTACAGGCGGCTCTGCTGCCAATCGAAACCAAGATCGACCAATTGTGCATCTTCACCGCCAAAGTAAGCAATACTTCACCATCTAGTCTCGTCATCCGATGAGCTCCTCTTCTAGAACTACAATCGGACGTTGGTAGATGGCAAGGCTATCCCTTTTGCCCCTGTTCCCTTCCCAGACGGCACACTGCCTTCCGCAAATATTAATGTACGTCGAAATTCCCCCATGCACACTAGACACTTGCTTACCTTCACAGACGCCTACGGCCCTCACTACTGTGGATGCCATCGATGGTCTGCCCTATCCCGAACTGCGAGAATACTGCACCAAGTACTACCCTGGCCGTGTGTATGGGCAAGGCCAACAGCTCCAAGAACGTAGGAGGTTGTTACGCGAAGCCATTGGTTGTTCAGCATCACTAGTATGAACGCGGATAGGTTCGGCCTTTTAAAATTCAAGGTGTATTGACTTGCATATTCAAGTGCCGAGGGCTTAGTGAACCGTAGTTGAATCCAGTCCATTTGTAAGGACAAGTTGAATGAAAATTAGATAGTTAAAACACCTTTGGCAATAGTCTCGGCGTCCAGGATCATCGCGCAGCGGGGTGAGGGATTTTCTGAAAGGTTGAATGCGCGTGCGCTCTCTTGAGAATCGGGCCCTGCTTCAGAGAACATGCAGCCCTTTCTAGTTCTTGAAGTAAAGCCCAAGCAGGATTCAAAATCAGCGCCAAGCCTTCGATTTTTTCATGGTTCTTGTGGAAGTTCGTTCAGAAGTGGTCCGAGTCAAACAAGCGATGTCGCATCGGAATCGGAAGCCGAAGCCGACGAAGGGCGCATCAATAGGTCAAGAAACAGAAATCGCATTAAACATCTAATAAGTAAGCTATGCGGCCTCCCTTCGTAAAGCAGCTACAGTAAAGGTAATTGATACAAAAGCGCAAAGCGCAGTGGACGTGGACGTGGAAAGCAAAAAGACATTGGACGTGGGTGGTGGTGGATACAGTAACATGGATGGTTGTGGATGGATGGATACGTGGACATGAGTTCTTGGGTAATTGCGTGGGTATGCGTGGGGGGGACGTGCGTGGCGTGCGTGGTGGTGGTGGTGGTGGTAAAGTAAATCAAAGCATACAATTATTCGTTTTGGTGGAATCAATCCCCCCGGCGGCGAAACAGCCCCCGCATGTTCAGCACGGAGGCCTTCGTCTTCGGGGCCGACAGCAAGTCCACTTTGGAGCCGTGCGCAGAGGCAGGCATAGGGGGGAGCGGCGAGCGCAGAGGCATGGGAGGGACGGGGGGCAGAGGCGAAGGCGCGAACGACGCCGCGAAAAAATCGTTGCGGCCATCCGCAGCGGACTTGGCCCGCACATGCGCGGTGGCATGCGCATGGGGCCGCGCGAGCGTGAGCGGCGCAGGCCGCCGGCGCTCGCTGCCCTTCGCCTTTGCCTGTGCGCTCGAAACAGTCGTCGACACAGTGGACCCAGACGCAGGCGCAAAAGCCTCGTCCATCGCCGCCGCGGGCGCCCGCTGCCGGAGATGCGCTGCAGGCCGCCGACGCGCAGGGAGCGCGAGCACCGTCGTCGCGCCGCGGCGGTGCGGGGGGAACGCCGCCGCCAGCGCGTCTTCGTCCGCGGGCTGCACGAGGAAGCGCGCGTCGAGGTCCGAGTCCTGTGTTGACACGCTCCCGCGGCGCTCCTCATCGGCGTTCTCCTTCCCACCGGTAAAATCGACCCAGTCGTCATTCCCCGAGGCAGGATGGGCGTCCGCGCCCCCAAGGAGGTGCGCATACTCCCACTCCTCCTCGGCGTCCCACCACAGCCCGCCGTTCGCATCGCGGAAGACGGCGCCGACGCCGGCACCGGGGCCGGCGGCCTTGGCCTGGTGTGCGAGGACGCGCTGCGCGTGAGACTCGAGCGAGCCGCCGTCGGCGAATTGCATCAGCGCGAGCTCATTCGCGAGGGGCGGGGGGCGTGGGGCGGCGTTCTTGGCGTAGACTTTGCGCTTGGGCTGCGCCGAGAACGAGTTTTTGTTGGTGGGGGTGGGCATGGGGGGCACGGGGGGAACTGCGGAGGCAGAGACGGACTTGGCGCGGGAGCGGGTGAGGGCGGAGAGGGAGCGGAAGTGCTTGAGGACACGGCGGGATGCGGGGACAGGGACGGGGGGCACCGGGATGGCTGCGAGGCCGGCGGACTTTGGGGAAGTCGCAGGGAGATCGACGAAGACGGAGGAGTAGCCGAGATTGGTGAGGTCAAACTGTTTGCCTGCGGTGCTGGGGGTGTCGATGAGGGTGATGAAGGAGGCAGAGCCTGGAGCGGCGGGGCCGTGGGAGATGGAGGGGCGGCGTCGGGGAGACGAGGGCGAGCCGGGCTGGACGCGGGCTGCCCAGGAGAGGATGGCAGAGTTTGAGCGGCGGCGGGGCGGGGTTGTGATGGGGAGATGTATTTGGACGGGGGGCTGGGGAAGGGGCAGCGCTGGAGGTGCGCTCCTTTTATTAGGTCGGGCAAGTACTGTTTGGGACATCTAAGGTTGGAATAAGGCAATCAGTCTGGTAAGCAAGCGCCGGGACACACCGTAATTAATAAAGAGGGTGAGTGGAGTTAAGTAGGCGTCAAGGGCGTTTCGTTCAGTGAGTCTAGCTCGGAAAGTGAATGCCAGCAGCACTCACCGCAACCCAACTCTTATACCGCAAAACAACAAAAGGGTGCCACGGACAATTGTCCGCCAAGTACTATGCCCGTCGCAATTGTTTGGCCCCATTTGTACCCTATTGTCGGGCGCCTCATTGTACCCCGCTTATCCCCCCTTTGGGAACAAGGCAGCGGAATGCCTGTCGTGTGCACGGCCAGCGCGCCCCACGGGTGATGTGATGTGATCCAGGATCCGAAGAGTTCGAAGGAGAAGGGCAGAAACACAACGATTTCCTTTTTGGGATGCGAGCGTTATTGTGGGCGCGGGGCGGCCGAATTTTAATTTGGCGGCTACTGCACGGCAGACCGAGACCGAATCCGAATCCTATAGACAGGCGATCGACTCGGAGGAAGCAGTAAGTCGCTAGGGCAGGGGGCCAGCACAGGACCAGTATCGCGGCGACGTTTTTTGCATGTACTAGTTATGTACACTGCAGCTCTTCACTGAATGCCAGTGAGTGGCGGTCAGTCGATCGGTCGGGCGGTCGCTAGGCCCACCAGGACAACGGGCTCGAGCACCCGCAGCTGATAATTCAACGCGTGCCTAGCCAGTAGCATTCAAGCGCAGAACAAGGACTCCTCGGCGGGCGACAATAACGCAGACACAGGCACCGGGGAGAGTGGGAATGTGACATGGAATGGAGACTTGTTCTGGAAAATGAAATGCATCGGATGTGAACAAGAGCAGAGCCCAGCGAACGCGGCGCGCTATTGACAATGGTGGCCGGATGGCGGCCGTAGCACAGCCTCCGTCGATGCTTCATTGTTTCCACCCGGTAGCTTCAAGGCTTCAAACCCGTCTCGCGCCCGGTTCGAATCAATGTCCGGACTCAATCAGTCAATTTGAGGCAGTCGTGAATTGGCTGGCGCACACAGCGGCGTGCCAATTGGTATCCAAACTTACTACATACAGCCTGAGCCCTTCGAGTCGGCCCCCTACCGCACCAAAGAGAGTTCGCTCAAATGCACTGCTCGTTCCGATTCGCAGTTTATTGAGCGAGGTACGAACTAGCTATAGAAACAATAAAGCGTCTGTCAGGAGAGACTACTAATTCTGATCAAGCTGCATCTGACCTCCTTGTTAACTGCCTCTAAGTTTAACCGCGCATGCATCTTGCCTCCGCTCCCAGGGCTCCCAGGACGCCTTCGGAGAAACAAGTAAGGGAATGAAATGAAACAAAAACTATCCAGGTCAGGTCAGTCTCTCACTGCTGTCAAGCGACGTGCGTGCACCTGGTGTATTTGCACTCTGGATCCCCGTCCTCGACGAATCCAACCATTCCTACAAATGCGGCCTATTTCATCCCCGTTCGCGTTCCGTTCGCAACTTCGCATTCACCTCCATCCCCGTCGCTTCGTTCGCGCGGCGAAAGTCGTAGTACTCGGACCCGGAACGGGAACTGGAACTGGGATTTGATGGCGCAAGGGCGCAAGGCAAGGCGTCACTCAATAATACGGGAATGAATGTATAGGCGGACTGATTTATTGAGTGACGTTCGTTTCTGCTTCTGCGGGACTGCTCTGCTCAGTTCAATCTCACCTTCACCCTCCACGGTCATCTTCACTTGCGTCTTTCCGCCGCGCGGGCGCTGGGATAGAGTCGGGAGTGCTTAGTGGACTCGCAATCGCAAACGGACTCGGACTCGGACTCATAAGTTTCAAGTCCTTGTCTCCGCCTCCATTGCGACCTTATCCACCAGACACCTGACACGCGCAAAACCCGAACCCATGTCACCTTTATCTATAATCCATTAATTCAATTCCTCCACAGCGCCATGGGTTGCATCCAATCCGTTTCCGTCGATGCTATAATGCAATCGATTGATTCCGGCGACTGGCAAGTACACACCCTCCGTCTAGATCTGCCAATGTACTGAAATGACCGCTGCCCTAGGTAGGGTACACAATCTTCCGTTTCGGCCTCACAGCGACACTCGATATCCGAATACTTTGGGTGACCTATGGTATTGATATTTGACTTTTGGATTCTGCAAGCCAAGCCTCGACTTCTCGTAGACTCCGTTCGCATATCGCTATGAAGGTTCTGTCATTTCGATTGGCAGTGGTGGCTGGTTACTCCTCGAAAACTAGTACATAGTTTGAACATCCTAAATTTTTGATGCGGGGATTTTTTTCTTACAATAAGACAAACATGTTTCAAGCGAAAATCAAGATCCCGTTCGTTAAGTACCGCGTACATAGTTCACCGGTTTCCGATCGGCTGTGAGTCTTGTGTTCAATCGGCCGAAGGACTTCAAATTCCCACGGTTCAATCCTGCTTTCAAATGCGAGATGATTCGCCTCATCCAACCAGAGTAGTTTGAGTCGTGCAGAATATTCCGCACAACTCCTCACTCCGAGTGGTGCTGACTTTCCCTCGACACATTTGATTATGAGCGAGTTTGGTTATTGCACAGAAATCAATCTCCCGTAGTACCGCGAACTATCCAATAAAATCCGTGGTCGGCACTCATGCATCTTCATTGCTGGTGGATTGACAACGGTTTGGTAATCAGCGCAAGGTGGTCAGATAAGAGAATGGTACAGAAACTACTAAAGAGGAACGCTTGTGGAAGAGAGGTACTTTTCGACAATGAGTTTGACCCTAGGATCGACCTGGTTCAATATGTTCACAGTGTCCTCCTGACGAACCAGAAATGTTAGTTCCCACCAATAGACATCCAGAGGAACGGGACGAACCCAAATGAGATCCTGCGCCTTGGCCCCCGACGGACTCAGGACAAAGTCGCTGACTTCCGTCGGCTTGAAGCGAGAGATGTATTCGCCGCGGAGCTTGTTAGGCTGGTCTTGCTGGGCCAGCGCTGCCCACACGAGCTGCCGGCTACCCACTTCCGTCGAGAGGGCGAGCGCTCGCTCCATTAGCCAGTCGAATACAGCCCTTATCCCAGTCAACTCGCGCCGCAGTTCCGAGTAGCAGTACCTGCGCAAAATATATTTCAGTTTCATCGTCCCCTCAGTATGAAAGCGACAAAAAAGTACCCAGGATCCACACTTTCAACGATAAGGGGCGTCGAGGACGGGATGCGGGCGTTCAAAGCTCGGACGAAGAAGACGTTAAGAACTATGGTATGCACTGTTTAATAGTTGCAAGAATTCATCGACCATCGCTCACGTTTCGTGATGGCGTATCGGTTATTCAGGCCGCTCCTATAGGTAGAGCATTAGTCGAGGTTGATTCTCAACAAACGCAGAACAGATTCGAACTTCTCAAACTTGGTCTTGCAATATTCAGCGCTTCCGAGGGTTGTGACGATCTCCGGACTCTCGACCACTGATTTATTGATCTTGGCCCAGTAGTGCGTCCCGCTAGCGACAACGACAAGTCTGGGGAGCGTCGAGTGTTCATGGGCCGTCTTTATCATTGCCGGGAGGAGGAGGAGGGCAAGGAGCGAGGTGGAGAGGTTGTTGACTTGAATGCTGTGGACGCAAATCAGATACAGGTGGGCTCACGTCTACGCACCAAGCACTCACCTAGACTCCCACCCATCTTTGGTAGGCTTGTATTCGGTTATAGGGCCGACGGCAGCGTTCTCCACGAGGATATCCAACCGGCCGCCGTCCTGCTCGAACTTGGTCGCGAAAGCCTTCACGGACTCGAAATCCGCCAGGTCGATTATCCACAGCTCCGCCTTCGCATACCCAGTAGCGGCTTTCAATTCTGGCGCGCAAGGGAAGTAAGACGAGTGAACATATTTTTTTAACAAGGATTGCAACATACTTTCGACCGCGGCCTGTCCCCTGCTCTGGCTCCGACAAGCCAAAATGAGCCTCCCGGGGTTCATTGACGCAAAATGCTTGGTCGCTTCAAAACCCAGACCGGTGTTAGCCCCCAACACAATGACCGTCTTGCCAGTCAAATCGGCTTTGACCACCGGTTCTTGTGCGCCCCATTGCATACGGAAGAAGGATAATATTCCCAATTGCATGGCGTAAACTGCTAGGGTGGATGATACAGTTCTGATGTGGTCTCCGCTTTCTTATACGAGCCATTCTGCATTCGCCGAGCGACGCGCGTTTTGCCGCTGCATCACAAGGTTACAGCCGATCCGGAAAGTAATGAGAATAACTTTTTTTTTTTGCGCGTGTTCTCAATTTGGCAATTCCAAATGCAGGCAGTCGTGGGTTCGATTCCTGGTGCTGCACTTGTTTTCAACAGAAAGTCCTTACTTTAAACTGCACTTTGGGTGCAAGATTAGGATATGAGCTATTGGAAAAATATGTTGCAAGCTCTATCCGCTGCCCCAATAAAGGAAAAACTGTCGATTGTGACTTTTGATCTGATCTGTTCGTGTGATGCTCCGAATTCCATCAATAAATTTACCGGAGCCCGACAGAAATAAATATGAACACATGTCTTGGGCAAATGGAAATCTACCCATGAGCCCTCCTTTACCTAATTGCTGCTCAATGTGACATCAAATTGAACTGATTTGGATGGATGAAGTTTGAACTTCAGTCGGATTACTTTGGTCAACCAATTACTGATCATACCTTGGATCACACTCAATAAACAGCCAAGGTGACAGAAGCACAAGTAACTAGCCTGAAAATTTTTAGTAGAGTACAGTGCAGTGCTGGCACGAATTCGAGTCTGTGATGTGAGTACAACCAACTGATTACTCAATACCACCAGTCACACACTCGTCTAGTACACTGATATCTGGTACCTACACATATTTATAGTGCAAAAATGTCACCCAAAGAGTGGTACGGTCCACTCAGATCGCACAAAGAGTTTGAAAAAAATGCACAGGTTCGCGGGATCGAACCCACGACTGCCTGCATTTGGAATTGCCAAATTGAGAACACGCGCAAAAAAAAAAAGTTATTCTCATTACTTTCCGGATCGGCTGTAAGTTGATCCGGATCACTGCCGGCAGCCAAGTAAGATTTGTAAGATTTACCATCAGATCATTGACTGTTTTTGGTATTCAACGCCAGGAGATTATATGGAGTAATTCGGGAATATCAGTATATTGGAGCCCGCAACCTTCATTGATAGAGATAAGTGTAGCACCTGTAGTGCAGCCTGTGTTGTTACCGCCAAAACGATTTGGCACAGCATCAATCCATGTGTAACTGTAAGTTACAGGGACACGAAGCGATTCGGCACGGTACTAAGGTAGGCGGCAGCCACATGCAACTTACGTTCTAAATCGGGACAAATTCCCAAAATAAATCGAAAACAAATGCCTCAAATAATGAATGGGGACAATAGTCCCTATTGCTTCCCAACATTTTGTGCATAGGTATCTCAAGTATATTAAAACAAAACCTGTTTACCCCAAAATGAGAAATGAGTGAGGAGATACCTCCGCAAACTCGCAATCAAACTGGCCTGATGAGTCTGATGTGGACTGACAAGACGACTAAATTTTTGCATCTACATTTTTTCGAGGCCAGAGTAGACTAATGGGGTGGCCCAAATGATAGCCAAGATGCATTTCCACAGAATGTTGCGGCTCGATAAGGCACATCTTGGCCGTCAATTATCTAGTGGAATATTTTCGACCTATTTGTCCCGATTTGGAACGTAAGTTGCATGTGGCTGCCGCCTAAGTACCTTAATCCATGATGACCTAACGATACCTTTATTGGCCACTGTATGAGAGCACCGGAGCCCCATCTGATAAAAGGGGTGAGGAGAACATACAATTGATATCGTCACATTCTATCCGATGGGTAAGGGTAAGCGGGACCCATTATGATGAGAACGAACGTAGCTAATGAGGTTCGTGTATCAGACCCGTCTATGAATAAGGAGAATATTCGTCGACGAGAAATAGGTCCTTCAATTCGGGTGCGCTGGCCAATGGCTTCACCCGCCAACATTTGGTAGAACCAGTCGCCTGCCGCTTCTCGCAAAAAAAAAGGAAGGCATTGAATGGCTGCAACGGCTTCCACTCAACCGGTACTTAGTGCTGTTCCCCAGGCCGGAAGTCGTGGTGGTTCCTGAAAGCAGTTGAACATACTTGCGTAAGTGCTTGTTAGGCACAGCGCGATTTTTCAACCAATGCTTGGGCAAGATCCAGGTGAATGGTGAATGACAATATATCAGCCGCGCATACTTGTTATCAAATGGTTTGAATCACAATTCCTCCCAATCTCAGAATCTCGTTGAGATGTTGTTGCCGAATCACAAAGCCGCACTACTTTCCCACGGTTCGATTTTTAATCACTTGGTAAATTTAAAAGGTTCGAACCCGCCTGTTACGAATATGCATTATTTAAATTGAGCTGATTGAACTGTGTGTATAGATTCTCACGCCAAAGTATGGTTTGGGGCTGCACAAAATTCAAACTTTCAACTGCTGGGGGAGCATGGCGGAGCGAGTCTGCTCATATAAACTAATATCTCGGAGTATAAGTCGCGAACTATCCAATATAATCCGTGGTTGGCACTAAAGCGTGTTCGTTTCTGGTGGATTAACAACGGTTTGTGTGGTCAAATAACAAAATGGTAGAGAAACTACTAAAGAGGAACGCTTGTGGAAGAGAGGTACTTTTCGACAATAGGTTTGACCCTAGGATCGACCTTGTTCAATATGTTCACAGTGTCCTCCTGACGAACCAGAAATGTTAGTTCCCACCAATGAACATTGAGAGGAGCGGGACGAACCCAAATGAGATCCTGCGCCTTGGCACCCGGGGGACTGAGGACAAAGTCGCTGACTTCCGTTGGCTTGAAGCGAGAGATGTATTCGCCGCGGAGCTTGTTGGGCTGGTCTTGCTGGGCCAGCGCTGCCCACACGAGCTGCCGGCTACCCACTTCCGTTGAGAGAGCGAGCGCTCGCTCCATTAGCCAGTCGAGTACAGCCCTTATCCCAGAAAACTCGCGCCGCAGCTCCGAGTAGCAGTACCTGCGCAAAAAATATACTTGAGTTTCATTGTCGCCTCGGTATGAAAGAGACAAGAAAGTACCCAGGATCCACACTTTCAACAATGAGGGGCGTCGAGGACGTGATGCGGGCGTTCAAAGCTCGGACGAAGAAGACGTTGAGAACTATGTATGCACTGTTTAGTAGTTGCAGGAATTCATCGATCATCGCTCACGTTTCGTGATGGAGTATCGGTTACTCAGGCCATTCCTATAGGTAGAGTATTAGTTGATGTTGATTCTCAACGAACGCAGAACAGATTCGAACTTTTCAAACTTGGTCTTGCAATATCCAGCACTTCCGAGGGTCGTGACAATCTCGGGACTCTCGACCAATGATTTATTGATCTTGGCCCAGTAGTGCATCCCGCTAGCGACAACGACAAGTCTGGGGAGCGTGGAGTGCTCATGGGCCGTCTTTATCATCGCCGGGAGGAGGAGGAGGGCAAGGAGCGAGGTGGAGAGGTTGTTGACTTGAATGCTGTGGACGTAAATCAGATAGGCTCACGTCTACGCACCAAGCACTCACCTAGACTCCCACCCGTCTTTGGTAGGCTTGTATTCGGTTATAGCGACAGCAGCGTTCTCCACAAGGATATCCAACCGGCCGCCGTCCTGCTCGAACTTGGTCGCGAAAGCCTTCACGGACTCGAAATCCGCTAGGTCAATTATCCACAGCTCCGCCTTCGCATACCCAGTAGCCGCTTTTAATTCTGGTGCAAGGGAAGTAAGTCGAGTGAACAGTTTTACAAGAATTGCAACCTACTTTCGACCGCGGCCTGTCCCCTGCTCTGGCTCCGACAAGCCAGGATTAGCCTCCCGGGGTTCATTGAAGCAAAATGCTTGGTCGCTTCATAACCCAGACCGGTGTTAGCCCCCAAGACGATAACCGTCTTCCCAGTCAAATCGGCCTTGACCACCGGTTCTTGTGCGCCCCATTGCATACGGAAGAGGGTCAATATTCCCAGTTTCATGGCGTAAACTGCGAGGGTGGATGATAGAGTTCTGATGTGGTCTCCACTTTCTTATACGAGCCATTCTGCATCCGCCGAGCGACGCGTGTTTTGCCGCTGCATCACAAGGGTAAGTTGTGTCGATCCGGATCACCGCCGGCAGCCAAGTAAGATTTGTAAGATTTACCATCAGATCATTGACTGTTTTTGGTATTCAACGCTAGGAGATCATATGGAGTAATTCGGGAATATCAGTATATCGGAGCCCGCAACCTTCATTGATAGAGATAAGTGTAGCACCTGTAGTGCAGCCTGTGTTGTTACCGCCAAAAAGATTTAGCACAGCATCAATCCATGTGTAAGTTACAGCGACACGAAGCGATTCGGCACGGTACTAATCCATGATGACTATGATCTAATGCGACCTTTATTAGCCACTGTATGAGAGCACCGGAGCCCCATCTGAAAAAAGGGGTGAGGAGAACATACCGTGACAACCGATATCGTCACAATCTATCCGATGGGCGGGACCCATTATGATGAGAACGACGCAGCTAATGAGGTTTATATGTCAGACCCGTCTATGAACAAGGATAAGATTCGCCGACGAGTAAATAGGTCATACTATTCAGGTGCGCAGGCCAATGGCTTCACCCGTCAGCATCTAGTAGAACCGGTCGCCTGCCGCTTCTCGCATCTAAAAGGCATCGAATGGCTGCAACGGCTTCCACTCGACCGGTAGGTTTCCTTTTAGCGGCATGCTGTTCCCCAGGCTGGAAGTCGTGGTGGTTCCTGAAAGCACTTGAACATCCTTGCATATGTGCCTGTTAGGAACAGCGTGATTTTTCAACCGAAACTTGGGCCAGATCGAGGTGAATGGTGAATTGCGACATATCAGCCGCGTACACGGGGAGGGAAACGTATCAAGTATGGGCGGGGAATCAACGGGCTGGCCCCAGTTGAATAATACTCGAGTGAGGGTGGAAAACGGCAGATTCCAACTGAATGTATCATTTCAAGGGGTTAACTCCAACTTCAAGATTTGGACTGGGGTTGAACTGAATGAGTTCGACCATGTGCTGCATTTGTCATTTTCCACACTATTCCATTGCTATTCCAGCTCTCATCCAACCACAATAATGAAAATGATCATATCCTTTAGCAGCGCTATATGTATGTACATTGTACCGATAGCCCTCGCGCCCACGACCCCGCGCTCTGCCGTCCCACCACTTCCGCCTCCTCCCATCGCGACCATACCCCATTGCGCACCAACGCCATCTTAGTGTCCAGTATGATGAGTGTTGCATCCAGAATGGTGGCGACGTGCAGCCGCGCTTCGACACGCTGCGCCTTCCCCAGTGCTTGAATGGCAGACGCCGCGCTGGACTATGACGCGACAAAACCACGACTATTGTTTGAGGTGGACATTGGAGAGGAGAATGCAGCCAGATTGATGTCTTCGACCAGGGCTATTACTGGAAACTTGACAGCGCTTCCCGTTCACTTGAACGGTCCCGTAGACTTGAACGTGCCAGTGGGTGCTTGAGTAAATGCATTCATGATCCTCGGTCTTGAAATGGCCTTCTGCGTTGAACTTTCGTCCGCCGAGCGTGGTCTTGAGTCTTGAGTCTTGAAAATAACAAGATGAGAACCCCACAGGAGCCACAGGTTCACCAGAGCGAGGTATCAGACCAATAACGAGGATCCAGAGGAGAGGGAGACGGATAATGCGAGACGACTGCGAGACGACATGGGGGGAGAAAGAAGAGTTCGAGATGTCATCAACGGATCCGCAATGACTCACCAACTGCGGCGCACAGACCAGCGTTCTAAAGCGACGTGGGTTAACTCAAATTTTGAATTCAGGTCAGCCTGGTGCTTGGTTAGAAAGGAATTGGATATTTGACTGAAGGTGGGCACATAATCCAAATTTTAACCCTGGGTCATCCGACTTCAAACTGGGGTTATCTTCAGCGCCATCCCCGATCTCTTCCCTTTCACTTCAACCTGGAGCGCATTGGACCTCTGGCCGTGTATTTTCTTATCAAATGGTTTGAATCACTGACTGGATAATTCCTCGCAATCTCAGATGATGTTGCCGAACTACAAGCCGCTCTACTTTCCCACGGTTCGATTTTTGGCTTACTAACGATCGGTTCAAACCCGCCTGTTACGAATGCGAATTATTTAAATGGAGCTGATTGAAATGTATGTGTAGATACCCACTCCCCAGTACAGTTTGGGTCTACAAAAAAAAAATCAAACTTTCAACTGCGCCGGGAGCATGGTTGAAGTTTCGACCCACCGTGGCCTAGAAACGAACGTTTCGCAAAGATTCTTCGAGAGAGCCGCTCGGTGCAAACAAATCTTTTGGATTTGAGTCCCCGTCCGTCATGCTGTTCCCGTGCAAACTCGCGATAGAATGCTGATCCGCGCTCAACGTTCGTCGAGTACGTCGCCAGCTCCCCAGCTCTGCCTAGATATTAATTAGTCCGGGAAATCCCTGGAGCTATTATGTTGGCGCGCCCGGGTAATGCCAATGTCTTGCTCTGCATGTCAGCCGCGTCTGGAATGCAATCTCAGACACTCAAGTATTTTTATCCTTGTCAGCCGCACTAAATTCGATTCTAACTGACAGCACATGGGTGCGAGCTCCCTTCTTTCTGCACCCGTCCGTTCCTGGGCTTCCATTGGTTTTTCCGCGAGTCAGCCTCTTCGCCGGTTGGACTGCATAAACTTGGAACCTCATAGTTGATGTCATGCGAGAAAACGCGTTCAACGAAAGTCCCTCCGCGATTGGTACTTGGCCTCAAATTTCGGCGCCTCGACGGACGCTCACTGGACCTTTCTGTCCGGCACCTCACGAGATAAGAGCGCTCCATATTTTGAAACGCTCACTACAAATCTGTTAGCCCGCGCGGGGGCTTTGAGGGTCCACTGAAAGTTGTGAGGACATTATTTATATGCTCAGGATGTCAGTGTCGACTCGGACGGCACAGAACTTGGGTCGAGGTCTACCGTTCATGGCGCTTTCTTTGAAAACGTCCACTTTCCCAGCGTCCCTTCTTCTGTCTGGATTTCTTGTATTTTTAGTCGTTCAGCCGCCCCGCAAGGTCAGCCACGTCGGGAGACTGCTGTCGGATTTTCAGTCAGCCGCCCAAGATGTCGACCAGAGCTAGATATTTCATTCCTACTGTGGCCTAGTCAGCCACTTATTATCTGCCTTGACTTCGAGTGCGTACCTTGGCGTCAGCCTCATTTTCTTGAAGCAAATCCCCACGATTCCAACTTTGACGAGTATTTTGTTTTATCGTCTTGTCAATTAATTGGAGAAACGGTCAGCCACTGCGCTCAAATAAATTCGCTCCTATCCCTATCTCCTCCGAAAGCCGTGTAATTAAATCGAGAGCTGTTCCTGAATTCACCGCCACCTTGATTGACATATTCCTTTCCTTTTCACCCGCCATGATATCGGACAAATATTGGCGGCGAGCGCGATTCTGGGTGCAGCGGCAAAGCGGGACCCTTTTCCTCGTCGTCGTATTTTTCGTCTTTCTCCGTCTCGGTATCCACGTCTCCTCGCCTCCATCGCCGTCCTCGTCGTCGTCGCTAACCGGCTGGCTCCTCCGACGTCCAGCACAGGGCGCACACCCCATCCCCGCTCTCCTAGCCGCCGCAGAAGACCGATTCCGCGCCAAAGTCGCACGCCAGACATCAGCACTCCCCGCTGCCGCTGCCGAATATCGTCGCCGCTACGCCCGGGCACCCCCTGCGGGCTTTGACCGCTGGCACGCATTTGCTGTGGCGCACAACTTTGCGCTCATCGACGAGTTTGACGGCGTCGTATCGGATTTGGCGCCGTTCTCGGAGCTGAGTGGGGAGGAGGTGCGACGGAGGGCAGGGGCGGCGGCGCGTCTGCCGGGCATCGACGTGGTACGGGTCCGTGGCGGGGAGGCACGCGCGATAACCCTTGGGGTGGATGGGCAGGAGGAGGAGGGCGGCGGAGGTGCACGGGCGCAGGGACTCGTCGCGATGATGGAGCGGTTCGTGAGCGAGGTGCGTCGTTTATTTTATTTTATATTTTATCCTAATTTTCACAGCTCCCGGACATGGACTTTCCTGTAAATACCCGCTCGGAGGGTCGCGTTGTCGTTCCCTGGGAGCACACCGCCTACCCGAATCTAACTGACGATGGTAAGTCTGCCATTTATTTATTTTCATCTATCTGACATGTCTCCAGCCACCACCCTCCTCGACCCCACCCTTCCTCCCGACTGGGCCGGCTCGGGATCCGTCTGGGAAGCCTGGCGCCGCACCTGCTTCCCCGAAGCGCCAGCTCGCCGCCTCTACTCGTCTTTGGGCGCAGGCTGGGGCGGCGGGCGCCGCGGCGGCCCGCGCGACTTGCTCCGGGAACGCTGGGAGGCGAACAACGCGCAGGCACCCCTGCAAAGCGCGCAAACCAGCGTCGGCGGCGAGCTCTCATTCGTCACGTCGACCCACGCCGACATGGACTTTTGCGCGGCTCCAGGGGCGCATTACGAGCAGGGCCACTTCTTCTCCGACTTTCGCACTCTACCTGCCCTCGCGCCCGTCTTCTCTCCCGCGCGCGCGAAGGGCTTTGGCGACATACGCATCCCGAGCCACTATTATTATGGTGGGACGAGGAGGTGAATTGTTTTCTTCTTTTTCTTTTTCTATGATACAAACTTGCCCCCGCAGATATACGTACGGCTGGGACTGGATCAATCTCGAGCAGCGTGATGTCGACTCGATGGAGGTCCCGTGGGAGGCGAAGCGGGACGCGGTGTGGTGGGTGCTGGTTTCATGTCTTATTTTGTCAGACACCACATTTTTTTTTGCAGGTGGCGCGGCGCGAGTACAGGCGGCGGGGGTAGTCCACCGGGCTTCGGTGCGGGGTACCAGCGGCATCGGTGCGTGGCGGCAATAACACAGACTCAAAAGTAATAACACGCCGCAGGTTCCTCCGCATGGCGTCCGTGGGGCTCGTCCCGGGCACGGCCGCCGACGCGCAGCGCACCACGTCGCTCACGTTCGCGGTCCCGCCGCAACCCGCCCCGGAGGAGGGCGCCCGCACCACCATGAACAGCGGCGCGTACACGACCGTGCCCGTCGCGCTCGGCGAGCTGAACACGGACGTGATGGACGCGGCGTTCGTCAAGGAGGTCGTGCCAACGGGCACGGAGCACCGCGCCGGAGACAGCGTCGAGCTCGGCGTCGCGTGGGGGTACAAGTACCTCCTCGACCTCGACGGCACGGGCTACAGCGGGCGCTTCCTCGCCCTCCTCGCGAGCGACAGCGTGCCCGTCAAGGCGACCGTGTATGACGAGTACTTCAGCGATTGGATCGAGCCGTGGTGTGTCCCGTCGCGGTTCTTTTCCCCTCGTGTGTGCTCACCCCTTCACCCCTTCACCCCCGCAGGATCCACTACATCCCGCTCTCCGCGTCGTACACCGAGCTCTACAACATCGTCGCGTACTTCTCAGGCCCCCCGCCGTCGGCCCTGCGCGCAGCGAACCTCTCCACCGTCGCCGCGCCGTTCGCGCGCGCTGCGGACTCGCCGTACTCTGCCCAGGCGTTTGCACACAGGGAGAGGGAGCGAGACCAGCAGCAGCCTGCGGGGCCCGCGTCCAAGCCGGAGGAGCAGGAGCAGGAGCACCGGATTGGGGCGAGCGATCCGCGGCTGGGGCCCCAAGTGGGCGAGGGGATTCGGCGGCGCGCGCCGCGGGAGGCGTGGGAGGACGAGCAGGGGACGCAGGGAAGTTCGGCGCCGGCATCGGCATCGGCATCGGCACCGGCACCGGCTGCGGTGGTGCGAGGCGCGGCGCAGGAGGAGGCGGACCGGCAGCTGCGGCGGATTGCGCGCGCGGGGAAGCAGTGGAAGCGGACGATGGGGCGGACGATCGATATGGAGGGTGCGTCGTACTTTTCCTCTTCCGTCCGCGTTTTTTGCTTTTTTAACATTTATGGTGACCTGACAGTGTACGTGTACCGCCTTGCACTAGAGTATGCGCGGCTATGGGCGGATGACCGCAAGGCCATGTCGTATAACCCATGAGCATGAGCCGAGGTGGATGAGCATATTTGCGATACACAGCGCCATCTTCCACGCACCCGCACCCGCCGCTCCCCAAGCCGCCACGTTCTCTCGCTTTCCCCCACGCTCTTAATGCTGATATCGACGCCCCAGAGACTCCGAGAAAAGAAAACCCTACACCACACTAGATTCATACCGCCTAATACGCGCTTAATCTCTCTCCCCTCGCTGCCTGCCAGCCTGTGGTCTCGCAAGTTCGCGGTTTACCTAATGTTTCATCCAGCTTGGACTCTGCGGGTATTTACATTCCACTTTTGGTGCACTCGGATTTCTCTTGTGCTGTTACTGTAGACTTTCTTTAGCATTGGGCATACGCGTAGGATCGGCTTATTATTTTGTCGTTTGAGTACATAGATCAGTCAGGACCTTACGCTACATACATAATGTACATACAGGTCCTATCAGAAACAGTCAAAACAAACCGAAATCGTATTTGGCTCTGATTCATTTTTTTTTCTTGCAGCAACATTGTTTTCCAAGAAGCATATACACGACCGTAAGCTATTTATGTTATTATAATGTATTAGAACTGCCGCCAACACGCACGAACAGTGCCGCTAGCCACCCTATCATTTTGAAGTCAGAACCTACGACTTTCACAGCAATCGTTGGTGACGTACCAGCTCGAATTCCGAATCATCCAGGTTATTGCCGTTCAATATCTTCCCGATATGTGTCAGTCCAAACCCTTGGCCCTTCCTCCGCCAGCCGTACAACCCTCGCAGGAAAGGCAACGGATTGGAAGCGAAAGAGCAGGCGCCGATTCCAAGCGTCGTGCGGTCCGCTATCACCCGGACGAAACCCGTCGCGTCGACCGTTCCCGGTGCGATGTGCCGCGGCAGAGCACCAAGATACAGACCTAGCATGCTGCAAAGATCCCTCATCGAGGGCTTGTCCGCCAGAAATAGCTGTCCGGCGAAGAGGTTGAGCTCGTGGATGGTCATGCGCGTAGGGGGATTGTGGCGCGGTGTTGGGACGGCAAAGGCATCCAATGTCTCCAGGGAGCGTATATTACGCGACACCCTTGGAGAATACAGATGGAGGTGAGCACCTTCTGATTTGCGAATGGTCGGCAGCAATTCATTTGCTTCAAAGGGGCTGATCAACAGCAGAACGTCGGAATAGTCGCTGGAAAGTATCCACTGAACACCACGGAGGTATCCGTCCATTGAACCCTTTGCAAGGCCTGGCGGCAGCACGACGGTGTCACGGAAATCGGTCGTCGCACGCAACTTGTGGCCTCGGAAGATTTGCCCGTCCGGGAGCAAAGAAATCTGGGACGTCTTCGCCAAACAGTCCTCGAAGGAAATAAAGGTGTTCGAGACTGTCCCCGCTTGAATGAACGCGTAGATCCGTCGGTCAACACGATGATCGAGGGGAAGCGCATGCGAGATTCGCTCTACTTCTCGTTCATCCTCCTTCTCGTGCGCCAATTCTCTCTCCTGCTCCTCCGATAGCCTGCTGCCTCGAGCGGATCCAAAGCCGAGGTCGTCACATCGATCCTTGATCCGCTTCTGCAGCTTCGTGGATCCCTCGCTCGTCTGCGCAAGCAAGTCCACCGCACCGTAAAGTTCCTCAAGACTCCTGGACTCCTGCTCTTTGAGGATGGCTTTGAGCGCCGAATCCGACAAATTGCCCTTACGCTGCTCCTCGCATGCCGTGTGCCGCACATCAAAATTGACGCCCTGACTGGCCCAAAGTGGTCCATTGTCGCGGATCTGTGTACACGTCTCGTGCATGGTCCACAGCAAGACGTGGCTCGAGTCGATTTCCGTGGGTTTGGGCACGCAGACGTCTGTTATCTTGGTCCAAATTTCCTTGGACGCAAAGAACAACACGGAATGTTCGTTTCCGAGCTTGCGCATCCTCATGCACCCTGCCACGTCGAGTCAGCTGGCTGAATAACTGTTGGACAAAAAGCGCATTACCTTGTACCAGCTTGTCCTTGGTTAACTTCGGCCCCAGAGTAACGACTGCGCGTGATCCGGGAGGGAACTTGAAGTCCGTTCCACGGGTATGGGCCTCGTCAAGATAGACAAGTGTCTTATCGAGTTGTGTCCTATACAAGGATCCCGTGAACGGTTCGACACGCCCGTCCCGCAAAAGCACGAGAATCTCGTCATCATTTGGGTTGAAATAAACAGCCGCTTCAATGTGCGGGCGCGTGTCGAGCTTGAGCCACTCCCGAGCGACGTCTTCGTTCTGCAGCTCTAACACTTGCGCGCCGACATCGAGAAGAACCATCACAGCCGGTGTTTGCTGAACCAAACGCTGCAGGAGGCCCATCGCATTATCAGAATCTGTACAGAGCACCGCGTTGTTCTCCGGCTTCAAAAGGAATTCGAGAACTTGGGCATTGGTGTGCCGCTGGGAATCCTGATCGAGCTGATCGATAGAAAGAGGCAAGAGGTATCTGTTATCATTCGTCCCGCTAAAGCCGGTGGTGAGTCTGGTTTTGCTTCGCGCCAGATCCCAAGCGTTCGTTGTGAGCTTATGCGGAAACTCTCTCGCCTCTTTGGGAAACACGCACTCCGACAGGTAGAAATCGATAACCCCTTTGTTATAGCGCAGGCGGGGAAAGATGTGAAGATTCTTCTGCTCGAAGTCGTCCAGATTCAAGCCGCAGAGATTGGCAAGTTCTTGGGGGAGGTCATCACCGTATCCCTTGACCCATTGCTCATATCGGATGGCCGGATTGTCGGAATTGAGAAGCAGAGTGAAGGTCGTGTTCAGCTGATCGTCGGTCAGACCGCCGTAATAGTAAGAGAGGCACGTCAGGACGATGATCATATCGGGATGTCCAAACTCTGCGCGCGGAGCTGGGCTGTCTTTCGCCCTATACGGAACAGCCAGCATGGAACGTTTGGGATCCAGGCCGTAGTCCACCCGCCAACGTTTTTCTTGGAGGCTGAGCTTCAATATCCCGTGAGCGAGCAGGCCGCGAAGGAGAAGGAGCAGGCTGAAGCGGTCTCCAGAAAACTCCTGCAATGACTTGTTATCCGCTTGGTTGAAGGAAAGCTGCCGCAAGAAGCGAGAGACGATATTTTTCTGCTCGCTGGAATAGTTTCTGAAAGAAATCCATTGCTCCAATCTATTTTCCGCGACGATCTTGTTCACGAGGGTCTTGACCAAGACGCGACCACCGGTGGCAGTGAGAATTCTCGTGATGGGGAATCGACATGGCTCCGCAACCGTGCCTATCTCCAAATCAACAAGGCTTGTTGCGACCTCTTGGACCAACGAAAAGACTTCTTGAATGACATTCCAGCGCCAGGGTTGGCCCTCCAGGGGGCTCGCCGACCCAACGGTATAGATGAGCTGGTACCGGACACTAAGGATTTCATCGCTCTCATCTAGAATGTCACGGGAAAACTCATCCAACCATTCCTGCGCTTCCGTTAGCAGGCGGGTTTCCTCGTTCGTCGCGGATTCCGTTCGGCAGAATGTATCAAGGCCCATCAGTTGGAAAGAGAGAATGTGCTCCGGCTGGCAGAGCAGAATTCCGCCCACTCGAGCGCATTCTTTCATCAGCGCCACAATCTGTTCAATTTGACTAGATTTCAACGGCTGAATGTCTCGGCTGAAGGGGAGGTAAAACAGTCGTCTGTTAACGAGGCCGCAAAGTCGTTGTTTTAGTAGTTGGAACATCTGGTTAGACAATGCCTTCAGGGTGTCGACCCGAACGAGTTGTTTTCCGTCAGCCAGAAAAGCGGCTATCATGGGTACAATGACCTGGGAACGGATCAGATCGTGAAGTCAAAAACACAGTAAAAAATGCTACCGAAGACTTTCCTTCCCCCATGTTCAGCTGCATTAAAGCGTTGGCATTGCTGTCGGGCGAAATCATTTGTTTCGCGATGGACGCCTGCACTGGGCGTATGAGAAGATCGGCATCCAATTGGAATAAGAGCCAGTCTGGATAGGAAACCGGATCCCAACCGACACCAGCATTCTCTTCAGATCCTCGCCTTTCCTTCTGCATCCGAATGAGTACTTCCGAAAATTGACTGAAGATCTTCTTCCAAGATTCGGGAAGCACATGCCACCGTTCGCGCGTCAACTGAACTAGGAGGGATTGCGGCCCTGTGGAAGGCCATTGACCAGTTTGGCGCAAAAGCTGTTGGAGTAGGGTTTCCGGACCAAGGGCGGTTTGAATGATGGCAGGAAGATCTTGCACGCTGTTGTCAATCGGGTCGAGCAAATAATCCGCCGCCTCAGGATTTCTCGCTTCGAAAGCGTCGATGCATCGAGAAATGTCGGTAATGTATTGTGTTTTCGGTCCGTCTATTTCCATTCTCTCCAAACGACGAATTAAGTCGCGAGTCTTGGATTCATTCCTGGTCGCTTTTGACGGTTTTTCATCGACATCGTCATCGACCAGAAGATAAGAAGAGCGACACCGTGCAGGGATGGTCACATTCCTGGTCTCCAGTAAAGAAGCGAGGGTCACCGGCTCGTATTGCCTCGGCGGCATCACCATCGGGGGCGTCGGTGGCAGGAACGAAACGAGTGGACCGGTCAGCGGGAGGTTGTGGATGGCACTTAGAGCCTGTTGTAACCGAACCACACTCTCGAACAAGCGTCTGTTTCGCAATTTATGCGGCAGCAATGTGGATACAGCCCTCCGAAGGGGTTCAATCTTCACAATGGGATAACGCCGTTCCAAATTGTCGGGGAGTATGAGAGCTGCATCGGGCAACGTCAAAGGGGCACCGGGAAGAGGCCAGTAGCCGAAGATGCGTTCAGATAATTCACGACACTGCTTAGTGTGCTGTTCCAGAAAAGTTTTTCTCTTGCGGAGAGAATAGGCCGCGTCGTCCTCCCCTGCAATTTTCGGTACAAGCGCTTCTGCAACCGTTTCATACGAGCGGCAGTTCTGCGTCACAACCGCTGAAACTTCGGCTTCGACCAATCCGTGGCCAGGCTTCAAATCGAATTCATTCACAGGAAGCGCCGAAATCGCAGCATGGATGTTGTGGTCGGTGCGGCCGCTAATCGCGATTGCAAGAAGCGTTCGGACCAGATCCAAGTGTATCCCGCGATATGTGAGGATACCCAAAGCGAATATCAGTGCAGGTCGATCACGACGATCAGAGGACCTGCAGAGCGAGAACAGACGAAACCAGACGACCTTGGGAGAATCTGACAGCCAGTGCCCGAAATCATGCAATTTGACGTTATCAGCATTTCCGGTGGAAAAGGTTCCCCAGTCTTGGAGCTGGGTCCATAAGTCCTGCGTGATACGGACGCGAGGAGGCGATTGATAAACAAGGGTAGCGATGTCCCTGACAGCCTGCTCTTTGGAGACCGACTCGGGGCATTCAAGACAGCGGTCTGGCACCGCAGGAGCATCAGCTTCATCGGGATAAACTTTTGAAATGTTAGCGGGTGCAAGTCTGGAAGTGTTAAATGACCTACCATCTGACACCAATCTGGAGGTTCGAAATTCCGCTCGCTGCCTCAAAGCCGGATCGCCTTTGTATGCGACACTAAAATTGCACGCTTGCGCGGACGGGTAGAATATAGCTTGCCTCCGCGCGTAGTCGACGATAGCGTTCACTAGAGGAACGAATCGGCCCGATTGTATAAGAGGCGAAAGAGAGGTGTTCCAGCCGACCGCTTCCATCGAGCTGTACGGCCGTGGGAAATAGTGACGTCGCGGAGCGAGATCGATGATCTGTTGGAGTTGAGCGAGGTGCTCCGGTTTCATGTCCATGAAAGCAAAGGATTGCGGTGAAGCAAGCATTTCTAGCGCTTGTTGAAGCCCCGTACGACGGATGAGGGGATCGGGTAGATGGGACGCCGTCACGATGTGCAAGTAAATGAGGAGATACCAGCTGGTCATCGTTCCATCTCCGATGATACGACCAATAATGTCATCGACATCGTAGATGAATGCCTTCAGATGTTTCGCAGCAGCGGATGGCATTATCGTGGTCTGGGCATGGAAATTGCTGCGGATTGTTGTAGGCTCTCCTTCTGGAACCACAACTTTCACCCTTTCAGCATCCTGAGACTCGATAACGAGTTTACTGTTCAGGCCAATGAGCGTTCCGACAGATTGCTTCCTCGAAACGCTGAAACCAGGAAGCTCGCTACTTTCCAACAGCTCGGTGTCCGGATTAAAAGAGAAGTCGAGATTGTAGCGGGGCAGGCCAACATGCAACGTTGGCGATGAGAAGGGACCTTCGGATTTGGACGAAACCAGCAGATTTAATTTGCTCGTTTCGAGAGGTTGGAAGATACTAGAGATGCCTTCCACCAGGCCGGAATTAGGGTTCATGACAGCTTCGGATGTGTGATCCCCAGTATTTTTACTGAGGATGGGATGCTCCGCGTCTGGCACAAACTTCATCTGCCATACAGCTTGAGCACGAGGGTTCCATCCGGATGTTGCGGGAACGATATCCATGGACTGAGTCTCTTCATGGAAGACGTGGACATTATCGAGAAGTAAAATGGTCGGTATATCGCCTTCAAGACGTTCGCGCGGGATGAACTCGGATGCAAAGTTTGAATCTGAGTGCCGGATGCGGACCAGTAGGTTATTTTCGCTTCCCAGCTTGAAATGAACCTAAAGATAGGGTCTCAGGAAGAAAAAAATTGGGATATAGAGTGAACGGACTTCGAAATCATCAATATTTGCACGAGACTGATACGCCATTCCCCTCATCGTCGAAGGCGTTATGTCGAGCGTGGCCTGTCACGGGAAAATGTCAAGGGTTATCGTAATATATGCTCTCGTGTTACAACGCACTTGGTTTGGGAACAGGGATCGGAACATTGGAGTGTCCAATATAGCTCGGGGAAGTGTTCCCATCGCCTTTCCATCGGCGAGTAGGGAACCGTCGATGATATTTAGGTGAACATGGCGGACTTGACTGTCCGCGAAAGCGGGCGTGGAGCAAGTAACCCATCTCTCCGCAACCGTTCGCCAAGCTTGAAAGGGGTCCCGACTAAATCCCTCCCAGACGCTGCGGATCGCATCCTCGAGCCCCTTTCCGTCCCACGAGATTGCTTTCATGAGATGCTCCGCAGCCATTGTGGAAAAAAAGGCATCACGCTGAACCAAATAGCGCAATGCGGAAGGTAGAGTTTGAGAGTTGGATGGTAGATTGTTCTGGATCGCAATGGCACATTGAAGAAAGATGGATACGGCACCGTCAATGGCGAATACACGGCCAATGTCTGCCTTTCCGACCATATATGTCGAGCGGCAAGCGGTCGCCAGTTGTAGAACTCGATGAACGAGCTCAGATTTCGCCGTGGGCAAATCCCGCAGCGTCGACTGATTTTTCAAGAGTAGCAGAACCTGCTTCATCCACTGGAACAGTACGTCCCTAAGACGCGAAAGGAAGGTAAAAGCCGCCTCCTGCACCACGGCGGACTGACTCAGCGAGAACAAGCGGCATGCAAGGTCGCTGAGCGTCGCGGCAGTCCAACCCTCCTGCCAGTTCCCGGAAATTGCATCAAATCGTGTTCCTATAACAGCAAGAACTTCCTGCCCAAAGTTTTCATCCGAAAGATCAAAATGGGCTTCGCGGAGAACTTCGTCCTCGGATGCAATCTCGACCTGGCAGGAAGCCTGACGAAACAAGAGGTACACGGCGGGATCGGCGAGGTTGACGGTTCCATTCATGAGTTGGAGCATTACGTTACGCCACTGGAGTCGAACCCCTGCGCGCAGATGGCCGAAAGCTTCGAACTCATGGTAAGAAATGGAAACAGGGCACTCCGATTGTCGAGCGATAACCATGTTGGGAGTGTGCGTAGTTTCTGTCGCCGACCAGGCTAGACATTTGTATGGGCCTTCCGGGAAATCCGGGGTGCATCGAGGACGGATCTCGATGGCCGGAAATGAGGCGGGCAGCCAATCTGTTCTTCCGTTTTAGACTCGATGATATTTGGGAAATGCATCATAGAGACTCACCGCCAGATTCATCCCAGAGGCGATAGTGCAGAGGATGGTCTTTGATTACATCAGTTGCCTTGCACGGAAGATTGCATTCGCCAAAGGGTTTTGAGGTTGACGCGAGTGTGATTTGTTGGCCGGGAGTGTTTGGTGTAAAGTACTGCGCAAGAGGGAGGTACTTGCTCAAAATCGGCCCAATCCGCGGCACGTACGTGCGTTCACGAGGGCCGGAATGGTCGCGGGCCAATTTAAAGGTGGTATCGCGCCAAATCCCATATGCGGAAGGTAAACATAGCTCGAATACGACATTCCGCGAAAGGATGTCATCATCCGGAAGTGGCCATTCAAACACCGTTATGCTCACTGCATTAGCCTGGTTCCGAAGCGAACAAGCAGTGCAATTGGTATAGCGATATTTCTGCCGACGCGAAGTGGCGATCTCCGCCGAACAGGAATGCTGGTGCCGCGCCGCGTCTTTGATAAGATTAGCATACCGGATCCTCTTTTGCTCCAGTTCTACCAGCTTGCGAGCCTTTGCGGACTTTGCTTCGTCTTGGATACTCCGCCGAAGGGTCTGGAGACTCTGCGATCGGGCGAAGAAGCGCGCAGGAAAGGACGAGGTATCCGTGGAGAGCTTAAACAAAGAGAGGTCTGGGTAGGTGGCATCCATGTGCCGATTCGCAAGATAGGCTTCGACTGCATACAGTCTCTGCATCTGGCTAAGCTCCGGAAGGACGAGGGGCTCGAAAGCCTTGATGTCCAGTTCAGGGGAATAATCCGCAAGGAGGGGAACCTCGGTGGTTGCAGCCTTGTCCATGGCGACCCAAAGTTCAAGAATGGTGAGGAATAATCGCGAGAACATTTCGGGGTTCATCCGTGGCTTCATAACGTGTACAAGCCTGCCATGTTCCTCAATCATCTGTTTGAGCTTCACCATTTGATTGGGTCGAGAGGTGACTGTGGACCAATGATCCAGGTCTTTGGCCACCCACTGCTCCACATCGAGGATGGCCAACGACAGGTCTGTTTCGGAAAGGGTGGAGGGAATTGAGAGAGGCGGGGACGTCTGCTGCCTTGGAGTATATGTTTTGAGGAGAGTTTCATCAAATGCGGGAGGAGAGAAGTTGGTATCCTCGCGACTGAGGATTTCCCTGCGCCGACGGACATCGAGGAAGTATGCAGAGCTTCGCGGCAACGTAAAGTGCTGGGCTGCTGTGATCTGAGCATCGGTTGGAGCCACCCATGTCGAGGCAGAAGCCTCGCGGTTCTGAACCTCGTCCCAATGTTCGCGCAATATGATCTCCACAGCACCAATTTGATCTGAAATGAAGTCGAGAGGGAATAAAGGGGCGGGAGGTTCCAGATCGAAAACGGATCGAAGTTTATACATTCGAGTGGCGATCTTTGCGTTCATGGCGAAGAGAACGTCGTCGCTCACATCGGCAGTGCTGGCTGCATGTAACGTTTTGGCCAGAACGAACGCGACGAACGCTTTGTAACCGTATCTCTGCGGGACTCCAAATTCCTCCAAGGTGGTCTGTGCCGTGACACGGACGATTAACCACTTTGGCGACCGCCTCCACGGCTGGTTGGCGTTCTTCAAAAGAGCATGATCACCCACGCGCTTGGTCACAAAGGTAGTTTGCGCCGCGAGCGTCTCCGGGTCCGGGGTCAAGGCTCGAGCGATACCACCAAGGAGTTCGGATATGTAACGGATATCGGGAACCTCTCTCGTATCCGGCTGGGTCGATTTAGCCTTGGTGGTGAATGGAAGAGCATCTTCCAGCTGCACGGCGTCGAGTTCGGTGAGGAGAGCCGCCAAGGAGCGGATGACTTGAGTATCGAATGGGAAAGAGACGCGGGGGCGCGAAGGGAACTACATAACCGTGAGTTTGTGAGCTGCGCTGGATCGGATGGAGTTTCCGTGTACCTGACAGTAAAGTTTCCCTTTAGTTCTTGTGACGAGGCTGGCCTTCGGACTGGCTTGAAAATATTCAACGGTTATCTGCGTATCGGCCCTGCGTAAGATGACACCGGCATTTTGACGGGACACGTGAAGACATATAACGTCTATCGGCGACAAGCTTGTTCAGCGACGCGGCACAGAACCGATTTGAAACGCGTACCTTTGTCTTCCATCGCGTTCAGCGAAGTCTCCAAGTGTCCCTGGGCAATGCGAGAACCCTCCTGGATGGTCGTGAACCTTTTCAAGGTCGTCCGAAGCACGATCCAGCCAGCCTGAACATGTTCTGGCGCGTCTTCGAGCTCTAAATTGGCAGAAAACGCGTCTGCACATCGCGAGATGTGCTGGAGCAAAGCGTGTTGTACCGAATAATCGGTGCTATCGTCCTCTTGCGGAAGCTGGGGCGGTAGAAATAGGTGGTTGATTGCATAGGCAAGAGCTGGTGGCTCCATCCTATGAGAATTTGAGGTCTCCGTGGCGGTGGTGAAAGACTGGACTTGTTACAAACCTGTGAGTGTGACCTGACGCGCCTTCAAATTTCAAATTTTCAAACGCCAGAAATCTTGGAAAAAATGTGCCACAACCTGTAGCTCGATGGTATTTCTACTTGAAGGACTTGGGTTAAAGAAGGAGGACGGGATACTCAGAGTTCAAACCCTAGAATTTGCCAAACGCGCTTTTTGTACGCTTCCCTTTTGTTTCTTTGTTCAAAATTTACCTGAAGGCGGTAGTATCTAATTGTTATCCGGCCCGGGCCCTCCAAATCCTCAGTCCAATGTCTTCATCTTTGCAGATGGCCAGCGGAGGCTACTATGTATTGACTTGGTTACTTGGTACGGGTATCTGGTCGACGTCGTGAAGGTGAGTGGAGACTTGGTCACGGTGGAGACCCTTGTGGAGACCTGCAGGAGAGCTGATGCGATCGACAAGCGAATTTCCCACAGGTGTGCGGCAGAACATGTGTCATTTGCCTTCTCCACCTCACGAAATATTGATTAGCTGTGGACGGTTTCGCGCAGTCCATAGTTAAGGGTATTTATTTCGTATGGACTTTGGCCGTGAGAGTCTCTCGAGGAATTAGCTACGGCGATTTTGCGCAATTATTCAGGGTTTTTCGTGTGCTTGTCAATGAACGGTCTGAATGTCCAATTGTCGGTCGATTGAGTTGCGTGCGATGATACTGGCTCTCGGGGAAAGGTACTTGCTGTATATATTACATCGCCGAATCGAGCGGATAGATAGATAAATGACAATGGAGGTGAGATGACGAAACGAGCCGGCCAGGCTCATGCTACGCAATCCGAGAAGTATGGGTGAATCAATGCGCGTTTCGCTGCATCACTCCCAGTCAGCAGCTCATTTCTCAAAACCATCGGGCCACTTACCAGAAATACGTTTGGCGGGATTGTATGTCAGCGTAGCCTGCGAATATCAGGTCAGGACACGTTGCATCGTGAACACAAATCAACGTGCCCGCAGAAGATCGATGCCGTCCGTGTCGAGGACGGGGACGACGCGTGCCAACTCTTGCGACGACCACTGCGGGAAAGTCGCCTTGTAGTCGGACAGGCCCTGCACGCCCGGCCAGCTCTCTTCATTCGGCGTGCCAAGGATCCTGTTGAGGCAGTCGCGTCTGGTCAGAGGGACCAAGGCTTGAGTAAGCTATCCACGTACCTGAAGATCTTGAAGATCTGGTCGATCTCCGAATCGCCGGGGAACAGAGGCTGCCCGTGCATCGCCATCTCAGCGAATATGCACCCAACGGACCACATGTCGATTCCTGTTGCGTAATGGCGCGAGCCAAGAAGCACTTCCGGCGCACGATACCAGAGCGTTACGACCTATAGACCTCCATGAGCAAGGTCAGACGACACAAGGTGGAGACATGAACTTCGTGAGTATAGGTTCTCATGGGCAGACCAAATGCCCTGGCCAGCCCAAAATCGGCGAGCTTTAGGTTGTCTTGCTTGTCGATGAGCAGGTTCTGAGGCTTGAGATCTCGGTGTAGAATACGGCGCGAGTGACAGTACACCAGGCCCAAATTGAGCTGGCGCGTGAATTTCTGGAATAGAAAACCAAGCGTCAGATCGAAACGCGTCTTATAATCCGCGAGCGCGAGAAACGCGTCGCGTCGAAAAATAGCGAAAATCACGTGACCGATGGTTTGGCCGTCATGAAGCGCGTCCGACTATGCTTCGGCACGCATAACGTGTTTTGACGCGTCGATAGAGCGAAGAGACAGGACAGGTGGCATCATCACCGCTCACCTTGACTAAGTCGCCCGAGAGTGGAGAGTGTTCTCGATTCGCGTCCTCCATGAACCGCTTCAAGTCCATCTCGAGATATTCAAAGACCAGAAAAAGTTTCTGATCAGCATGGACGATATTAAAGAGTCTGAATCTCTGTCAATAATGAGTCTAAGAGGACAGAGCGGTGCACGCACCTGACGATATTGTCGTCTTCAAGCTCCTTGAGCAGGCTGATCTCACGAATAGCCGTGCTCGGAACACCCTCGTCCTCCGCCTCCAGTCGAATCTTCTTCAGAGCAACGATCGTGTTTGTGGTCTTGTCCCGGGCCTTGTACACCACGCCATACGTTCCTGAAGACGAGGAAGCGAGAGTGAGCACGAGCGCGATTGAGAAGAGCGGGCGCCAGCGGCGTACCTTCGCCTGAAAGAAACCATTGAATAACCAAGTTCTGGAGCGAGAAAAAGAAGAGCGCGCACCAATTTTTTCGATTCTCTCGTACCTAAGAGCCGTGGCATTCAACAAGAGGCCACCGCGGCCAGAAATGAGCCTCTCACCTTTCCATGGAAAACACAAACAAGAGCAAGATACTGAAGATATTACGAGCAGAGACGCCCGAGGCCGAGCGCGATTGAACCCTGTTGGAAGGTTGGTGGTTGGTGGTGGTTTTTGATGTGCACAGCCACGCAAACAATTGTTATTTTCATTTCGATTTTCTCTATTTTACACATGTTACGCATTCATTATCGTACACATTCACTGCAACTACCCCGGTCGCGGCCAGTTAATATGTTCATCAGGATGCCTCCTCGGCCTAGTAACATCGATGTACTGTCCAGGCCACGGCTCTTCGCCTTCACGGAATCTCATTAGAAATCAAGAACACGCCTTCGAGCGCAAATAACTCACTGCGATCGATGATATCAATGTCGCCTCCATCGTCGTCCTCGTTGTCGTCCTCGTCCCATTGATCGCGAGCAAACGCTGCGGGATTCGCCTCCCTATCGACAGCCAGGTCTTTCATGAGTCTGTTCATGGAGTCGTCTTTGGCGTCCTGGAGAGACTTTTCTCGCGCTTCTCGGGCGCGCTGCAGCTCTGGAAGGTACTCCCTGACAAAATAAATGAGCATAAACACAATATATTTGCGCAAAAACACACTTCTCATATTCCGTCCGTGAAGCATTAACAGCGTCGAAAAACTCCTTGATGCCGGCACCAGTCACGCTGGAAACACCGACCGTCTTGGACAACCCCTCAATATGAATAAAGATACGAATGGGAGCCCACACACCTTCAGGTGTTTGTAAAACTCGTCGAGCACAAGGCTCATGCTGTTCATGAGACTATTCATGTACGTTGGCTCGCCTTCCGAGTCCCGAGTCCCACTGTGTCCCGCCAAGGCAGCTTGGAATACCTCAAAGTCCTGCATCCACTCAAGCGCAAATTCGTGCGGCTGCACATCGGTCTTATTGAAGACGAGGATGAATGGGAGTTTAGTTTTATATAGGATGCTGACCCGGAGGGTTAGTGGAGAAATATGCAAAGACGGTATTTCAAACGCGCACCTGCAAGCATAGAGCATATTGGACATGAAAGTCGCCGGTGCTGTCGTCCTCGGCGTATCGATTATATACGCCACCACGGTAGGCAACGAAGAGGCCACCGCATCAGTAATTATAGCCCCACTCGCAGACCAGGTGAAGATCTCAATCTGGCCGGGCGTGTCCAAGATAACGTAGCTGCAAACGAAACCCTCAGGTGATGTCTACTTTTCGAAAAAGAAACCACATACTCGACGGTATCCGCTCGCTTTTCCACGAGACCCAGCACCTGATCAAATTTCGTGGTAAACAAATTCAAGGCAGTCAATATCCCGCCATTGGGGCCCAGGTTGTACCTTACAAAGGTGTGACCCCGACGGACGCAAAAAGCGATTTACGGGAACACACACTGCTTCATGACCTCCTGATAGTTGACCGTATCGCGGATGTCAATGTTCGCTTCGAACGGGACCCTCGTTACGGCCGGGTCGAGGTTCAGGATGTACGGCGGACTTGGCGGGTCCTGCGAGTGCAGATACGAGTTTATCCTTTGAACAAAAGTAGATTTTCCTGCGCCGGCCATCCCAATGGTGATAATTGCGATTGGCTTCGGTTTTGAAGGGCCTGCAGCCGCAGCGCCAGACGGCGTCGACATGGTGCAAAGAGAAATAAAATGCTGAGGTAAGACCAGATTAGGAAATGTACAAACAAGGCACGCACCACCGTCGTCCACTGACCGTCACTGTCTTGGACTCGGAGCAACAAATGGCTATGTCTGCCAGTAAACAAAACTATCAGCAATACCAACCTCCGTACCACGTCACACTTCGAACTCGTCCTTTCGGATTTTTTAACGTGCTTTTAGTTGACGCCCGCAAGATGCGAGCGCCGTAAGCCCGGGGGCCCACGACAAGGAGCACGAGGATGGAGCCAAAACTCTCAACCGCCCCCCGGGAAATAAATTGGCACGCCTCCACGCGCTGCCAACATCCCCGAACCTCTTGGAACCGAAAATGCTTCATCCGTGCGTAGATGAAAAAGCGCAAGACTTACCGTTCATCGGACAGCCCCTTTTGCTGCGATTTTTGGAGTGTTGAGGCTGGATTTTCATGCCTTGAGAGGTTTTTGGACCCTTGGATCCCTCCAGCTGAGACCCGCATACCGACTTCATGACGTTGTCTAAAACTCGAATTCGGAGGCCCCTTTGCGGTCTTGAAGCGTCTTGGCAAGTGCTTTAGCCATCGTTCTTGATGCGCGTCTTGATTATTCCCTAGCATCGTAGCCGCCGTCGCAAGCGCTGACCGGGGCCTTGAAGTGTCGCCTTCTTACGCAGTCTTCCCCGTCTTTATTCTCAGGTGAAAAGTCTTCCGCCTCGTTGGATAGTCTTTTGAAGTCTCTAGTTCAGGTGGTCTTACGGTCTTGTTGCCGCGGCGTGGTCAAGCTCCACGTCTTAAACAGTCGTGGTATGGTGCGTGAGCCTTGGTCAATTCTGTGTGGTCTTGAGAACTGACCTTGCATGTTGATGTGGAGGTCGAGGAATATTATGCGTCGCCTTCAGTTTGCAGTCTCCCCGTCGTCGTGCTCCCCAAACTGCTCCATCTATTCGCAGACAAGAGATAAAAAAGACTCGTGAGTCGTCGGCCAGCGCCTTACAGATCCCGTTCTTAAGAGTCTTGAGGCTAGATTTCTTGGTCTTGAGATCTTTGGACCCTGCTTGGAGGTGGATCCCCCACTGGTCTTATCTGGCGTATTCTCCATATACCGGTTTGATGGCGTCTCCTCGAAACTATCTCCCTTCGGCGGTCTTGAAGCGTTTTTTCTGCCGTTTTCCTTGATGCGCATCTTAGACTTGAGTCTTCTGTAGTCTTGCCGCCATCGGCGAGGAGCCATTTGCCCGTCGCCTTTAGTCTTCCGTCTTGATCCTCCATCGCAGCACAGTTCGCATTCAGCTTGAACAGCGCCTTGAAATCACGAGTTCAGGTGGTCTTGCAATCTTGTAAGATCGCCTCGGCGCTTCCGTGGTCCGAGTCTTGCGCAATAGTTATTCTCGTGCTTCTATGATCTTGAAGATCCTCGGGGTCTGCAGAACTGTCGTTGCATCTTGAAGCGCTGCACCTTATTTCAGTCCTGCAGTCTCCTTGATATTCCCTTCCAGCTTGAATAGTCTTCCACTCTACCTTGATTCTTGAACAGTCTCCCACAGAGGTCTTCAGATGAGTCAGCGTTGGCTTGGTTCTTGCGAACTCCCCTTGGGTCTTGAATTGAAAGGTATGGCATCTTGCGCATCGTCTTGGGTCTTGCGGAGTCTCCCACTCAAGGTCTTGAGGACTGCCGTCGCAGCCTTTGTCGTACATCTTGAGGCAATGGGTTTTGAGTCTTGCGCTTGGAGCGCCGTCTCAATAGTTTGCAGGTTTTTTCGGTCTTGCTCAAGGTTTTGAGCCTCGGTCTTGGCGCTAGAGCTGTCTTAAACGTCATCTTCTAGTCTTGGGTAGTTCTTGGATTCGGGTCCCCGTTGGGGAGGATCGGTCTTGAAGTTCGGGAGGTCTTGCGCGTAGTCTTTAGTGTCGGGGTCCCGTTTAGATACGCCACGACGAAACTGGGTCTTGACGCTTGGGAGATCTTGCGCGTTGTCTTCAGCCTTGACGTCTTGGGTTTGAAGAGTCTCGTGGTCTTGTCGGTCGTGAAGCTTGTGGCGTCTTGGAACTCGGGACGTCTTGCGCGTCGCCTTCATCCTTGTTGCGTCGCCCACTTGAGGTGGGGACTTTGAAGGGTCTTGGGGTCTCGTCCTGAGTCTTGGGTCGTCTTCAACCTTGATGCGTTTCCGACTTGAGGTCTTGGGCTTGAAGAGTCTTGGAGTCTTGTCCTTGGACTTGAAGCTTGGGCCGTCTTGTACGTCGCCCGCCGTCTTGATGCGTTTCCCGCTTGAGGTGGGGGAGGTCGTAGAGTCTTGAAGCCTGGTCCTCGGTCTTGAAGCTTACGGTGTCTGGAAGCCCGAGACGTCTTGCAAGTCATCAGAGTCTTGAGGTCTTGTCGTCGGTCTTGAAGCTTGCGGTGTCCTGAAGCTCGGGACGTCCTGCGCGTCGTCTCCTGCCTTGATGCACACCGCCTCGAGGTGGGAGTTTTGGTCAGTCTTGGTCGGTCTTGAGGCTTGCGATGTTTTGCACAGTGGTCTTGACACGCCTCCTTGATGTCGCCTTGGTTCGGATCTTGGTCTTGAACGGCGTCGTACGGGGTGCTGGGAGGTCCTTGATCTTGGATCGTCTTTAAGAGTCTTGCGCATAGCGGAGTCGCCGTCGACGAGCTCGAATACCTACAGGCCCCTCGTCAGGCTCACCCAGGGTCTGAATACGCCGCAATCAGGCGCATCACTTACCAGGAACTCGCCCTTACAGATTGGCGAGCAATCGGTGGGCGAAGGCTGAGGTGGGGAGATGGCCGACATACAGCAGGTGCGCGGGCCAGGATGACTGGAGGAGCGTGGAATTCAATTTGCGTTGGATTTCATACACGGCGAGCTGGGGAGAACGCGCGAATGTCAGCTTTGCGCCAGTGCGAGAGCGAGGAGAGCTTACCAAAGAGCAAGAAACGGTCGTCGACAGTAAAGCCGGTTCTGCACCGGTGATGGCGCTGAGGAGAAGACGAGGAAGGCTGGGGTGCGCGAGATGGTGGGAGTAGGAAAGAGAAACATGGTGGAGGCTGACAAGATTCGCCTTGAGAGTATGCACGTGATCGCTTTTGCCCCTATCGGCAGTCGCGTCTCGTATGCTCGGTATATTCGGTATATTCGGTACATTCGGTAGAGCATACATGTCATAACAGAAAACTATCACTCAAGTACTTTGTCTCATGACGACTGGACTCAGTGTTCCTGCTGTATTTCCTAACCAAACGACGCTCACCTCTTTTTGGAGAACAATCGCATACCTCACCTCACGAACAAGAAAGGGCACTCGTTGGATAGGAAGTGAGGAAGTACTCATATGGAACGCACGTAACTTGCAAGTAAGTCACCTATCTTCTTGCACACTGAGGACGACGGTGGTTGATTTGAATTCTAGCCGTGTAATAGATGTTTATCCAGTCGCCGGGGGAAGCTCTGTGTGGTTGGCGATGATCAGGCGAGTTGTCGGCAGTGTCGCACCTCCAAGATAGCTTGCGACAGGAAGACTCGCTTTCTGTTTGAAAGTACTCAGGCTCAGTTCTTTCCCACAAAAGAACAATTCCTCTGCGTATACAACGCCTGCGATAGAAAACGATTAAGGACCTTTCAAAAAACAGCAAATAAAAAGAGGAAATCTGCGACGAGCTTCGGTAAACGTGCAATCTGCGAGACCGTAGTAGGCACTAACAGTTTTTAATATGTTCAGTGGGGCATGCGTATTCAGGCGACGATCCTTCTGCGTCAGGTATTTTGATTCCATTATCAGATCTCATGGTACTAATCCAATTATTTAGTCGGTACATTTTCGGATGGCGGAGCAGTCAGCGCTCTTCAGCTAGCGTTGGGAGAGATACGCAGCCTTCGCCAGCAGCTACATGACACCGCGAATTGTGTTGTACGCTTAGCGTAAGTAGAGAAGCACGCATTGGCTACTTATTCTTGAAGAGTGTTTATCCTTTCTTGGGTATGCCGCATACAACCACCCATAACAGGTTGGAAGACAAAAACACCTTTCCCGTGTTGCTGCCAGTCACCGACTTGTAGGAGGTTGTCGTGTATCCGGTCACGACGCAGTGGAACTTCGCCTTTCCACAGGGGCAATTTGGAAACGAGATCAAGCAGAACAGTGTTGAAATCGACATCTCTGTCCGTCGCATTGAATACGGGAACTAAAGGTAGCTCAGGAGCTATACAAGGTATAGGTGAATGCATGAAGCAAAGGCGTGAACCTAGAACAAAAATGCGTGCAGACAAGATTCGAAAGAAGTGGTGCTAAAAGTTGTTTTTGGAGCTCTTGACACACTTGAGTAGTTCAGTTCCTTGAAGGGCTACGAGATTAGACCTTGGAAGCCTAAAACTAGTGTATTGAGGGAGAACAGACTGAGAATGTATTTGCAATCATCCGCCGGACAGTCCGCCGGAAGCCGCCGGGCGATTGATCCGTATCTTTCCGACATTCAGGTTCGTCATCCTGCTCGAGTACTTAGGACTCGGATGCCCTGAGCTGTGGCTTTACGCTGAGGCGCCCATACTGCTGTATTTAAAACACCCAAGCGCAATCGTTCTTGCTCTTGTTCTGCACGGGGACTAAATCGCCACCCATCCGGGTCTTGAGCTTGAGCACCCATCCGCACACATACCGCGTCGACCTGTCTGTGTCTCTGGAGGAACGGTATCGGAGATCTGCAGCGACTTAAAATCCCCATCTGTCCCCCATCTACGATGACCCGCTGAGACTCACTGACCGCTCTCTGATTTCTTAGCGCTGCGACGCGTCCACTCCACTGAAGAGACGCGAAAGATGTCGAATCTCAAGGCGTCCCGCTGCACCTAGTTGTGGCAGTTAACACCTTCTTGAATTCTCCAGCTGCTCCAGCGACGGCGCGCGCGCGTAAACGACGCGGGCAACGGACACGAGAGCGACATGATCCATTTCCGCGGGCTCGACTAGGAGCAGGAAACAGCGAAAATTGCTACACTGGAGTATGCATACTGACGGACGTGTGTTCGGGACTCTCCCTATCACTAAACTACCGTCCGCGGATGGGTTTCCCGTCGTCCGTTCTATCCCTTCATCTGCACCGTCCGCCTTGCTGCTACGCTTCCGTCCCTCACTCGGAAATCGCGCTTAGTCTGCACCCTCTTCGAAGTAGGCCCGGGATACGTATCCGAAGACGGAGCCAGGAGCCAAGGCGCGCTGCCCAAACTCCCTACAGACCATAGCTTGGCGGCCATACTCATATCATGCGGCTGGTCACAAGAGGGCACCGCGGCCAAGGATAAACATCCACCACTTCCCGTTGGACTTGAATGTTTTAGTAACCCGAGATATAAACTACATTATCTATCCAATTATTGCTATTGATCTTCGAGGTCGCCAAGGTCGTGAATGTCGTGAAGGAGAACATGTACTCTACGTGTCTCTGAGCGTTTCCATGAACCGCACAATAGTCCGTACACTTTCCAGTTCTTGGGCAGAGTCGCTGCCTTCAGCCCCGGCGTAGATATACCCAAATTCGCGTGCCTGGCTGACGAGTACGTTGAGCTTGGCGCTGTCTCCGTTGTACGGCGAGGAGGACTGCGTGGGCAGGGGTAAGAGCGCGAGCAGCGTCGCTTGGTTGGTAGGGTTGTCGAGCATGAGCAGCCCGAAGAGGAGCGAAAGGTGCGACAGGAGGAGCCTGACCTCCGCGGCAGCCAAAATGACGCTTGAGTCGGTGGGCTCCGGTGAGGACTCCTGCTTGACGTTCGGCGCCTCCGGGACAGGGAGTAGCTCCTGGTAAACGCGCGCAAGAGCCTCAAGCGCGGTGAGCTGTTGTGGGCATTTGCAGGCGGTGAGACACGAGAGCTTCGCAAGGGTACAGCGCGGAGAGATATCTAGAATCGAATGTCGGCGAGCGCAGCTTGGATTAAATGGATGGTACGCACAGGTCTCGCGGAGGGTGCTCTTGACATCCTCATCCACTTGAATAAGATTCGTCAATATGCCGAGAGCAAGACAGAGCGTATCGAGGCCCTCGTCGCCGATTTTCTCATTCATGCTATCGGGGTCGAGCTCTTGCTCGTCAGAATTTTCCTTCTTGACCCGATTGACCGTCAAGGAATCCTTCCCGTTGGATAGTCCACGCGAGCGGCCGTTGCCATCTTCCCGCTTCACTTTCTCATCATCATCAGCCTTGGGCTCTTCTTTAGCTTCACAGAGTCTCATAGAATGCCCCCGCAAAATGGCTCGCATAATGAATCCGAAACAGAGTTCCGAACCGGTCAGCTTTGAACACCACGTCTTGTCGGAATGCGTCAAACTAACGAGGAGGCGAAGCGTGATTAGGGCACATTGCCGCCTCTTATCTGTTAAACAAAGGATCAGCAAACATCCTGGAGAGTAACACATGGACGAACCTGTATCCGTTGCCGCATTTCGACGAGAATTGACGACTTCCGCGTAAACTGCGAGTGCGATGAGAGCATCCGGGAGCCAGTGGTCCCTTGCATCGTCGAGTTCCTGCTGATTGGCGGTAATATCGTCCTCAAGCTGTGGCGCCCAGCCGTCAATAAGGAAGGTATCGAGGAGCGAGAGAATATTGTGTATAGGTGTAAACGTAACATGCGGGTCAGTGTACGCGGAAGTTGTGATGAATGTTGAAAGTGGAGATGCCAGAAGAGGGGAGAGGTGACATTTCAAACTTGTAAGGAGCGTCTTGATGTTCTCTGGGGTAGGGACGAGGTAGGAAGAGGGGAGAGCTATCAGACTTTGGGATATGAGGAGTGATATCGATGGCGGGGTTGCATCAGGGAAGAGGGATGAAGAGGAGATGGCGGTGTGTATCGCAGTAAGCTAGAAAAACTATAAGTAGTGACAGCACAGTAATAAAGCTAACACAAACCAGATTTTGATCTTTCTTCGACAGACCAAGCTTGCGAAGCTGAGCCGGATCCGAGATAAAGATCAAAGGGTCGTTTGACGGCGGCGAGGTTCGGAGGACGGAAAGAAGTGTCGACGAAAAAGACGACAACGGCCGTTGAGCCAGATCCGAAAGCGAAGCGGGATCTCGTGAAACGAGTGCAGCAAAGAAAACGAGCAGGATATCCATGATCTAATGAAGGCTGAGATGCGGAAAAACCACTCAATGACACGTCAGTCACCTTATCCTCGTTCTGGCCTCCTCCCGCAGCCCGAAGAAGATCCCACGTTGGCCCAATGAAGTCTGCAGCCTTGCCTTTCCTGGCAAACTCGGATTCGCATAGTTTCGTGGTTATCTCGAGAGCACTGAAAGAACGTCAATGGACGCTTGGAGGGAACCCACAGAAATCTGACCTAGCACGACGGAGACCCAATCCACCAGATTTATCCAAGCCCTCCCATAGGTATCCCACTTCGTCCAGGAATCGCCGGCTTTCGCCCTGATTCCTCAGTTCGGTGATGCTTTTCAGCGGGTTCATCATTCCATTGGGCAAGGGAGGAGGTTCCGCTCGGGCTTTTCCTTTTCCTTTCCCTTTCCCTCCCTTCGAAGGAGAGACGTTCGGAGTGGATATATTTGAGCCGGACCGCGTCGGGGACCCGTACGCGTATGGGTCGTCTTCAGAGTTGTCCACTCCCCATCGCCTGCGTATAGATGTATACGATTCCCGTGACGCAAACTCGTCTTCAAGTTCCTCATGAAGTTGATCCAATGAGGATGGATTCACGGGGATGGGGACGAGGAACGAGCGGGAATTGCCAGCATATGTCCGACCTGCTGATATCTTTGGAGGTGCTGGGGATTGCTTGGCCTCAGGACTCTGAGGTTTTGCCCCGGGACTTGCGGGCTGAGGCTGCTTCAAAGGGGCACTCGGGAGTGAAGGAGTTCGGGAGATGCTGCTTTTGCTTGAGTCTTTGCTTCCACTTCCGCTTGCAATAGACGATTCTGTCCTGGACCGAGAAAGCATGCGTTTCGCGAGCTTTCCCGGAGACGAAGAGGATGGAGAGGACGGAATTACTGCTTCAAATATCTGGGACAGATCGCGGGGTGTTCGCGGCTGCGGCGCTGGATCTTCTTCGACATCGGTTGAGACTTCCCGTACATAGTCCTGATCAACTTTCCTCCGTTTCCACTCCGGCGTAGATTCCCTGGTAGATTCTGACTTGCGCTTTATGGATTTGCGACTATAAGTCCTCGAGTTGAAGGAAGTGGAAGGCATCATTGAGAATTTCGTGTCACGATCGCGTCCGCGTGACGTATGTGACCACCCGAATCAGGATGCAACCGGCATATGCCGGCATAGAACTCGATCTGTCAACGAATTCGGAATAAAAGCTCACAATTTTTTCTGTTCCGTCACCACAAAAAATAATCACTTATCTTATGGTCTGACTAGGGAGAGTAAGAGTGCACCCTGTAGCACTCAATGACGAGATTTGGACGATGTATTATCGGACAGAAAATTGAAAGTGTAAACACCACGATGGAAAATCCTTAGGTCACTTCCATATCATTCATTTCCCCCTCGTTTCCCATAGCCGCTGAAGTGGAGATGCAAGGCCGGTAGTCAAAGGACGCGCACATTCCCAAACATCCTCCGCCACGTCTTCCCTTTCCCTTCCTGCGTCGATTGTTACCCAAGTCGTTTGGTCGAACTCACTGGAAATTTGACGAAAGATGTCCCGTACTTTTCGCTGCATCTCCTCCTTCTCATATCGTTCCTCGCCATATCCACCGCGTTCCCTCGCTTTTTCAGGTGTGATATCCAGGAATAGGGTAATATCCGGCGCGGGGAGGGAGACATCAGGGGAACGGCACCAGTCGAATGACAGGCCCTTGGCTGTGGAGAAGGCGACACCAGAGAATGCATATCGATCGCACACTACGGTTGTGCCCGAAATGAGCAGCTGCTCTATTGTAGCGCTAGAAAGACGACGTTGGAATAGTGCAGGCTTAGACGGGAAGGCGCGCCATACGCGAGTTCCCATCGATTCGCGGAAAAGAGAAGATGGATTGCGTGATCATCTAGCTCAGATTGAGAACGCAAGTACGAGTCGATCATCTTTCCGATGGTAGTAGTACGGTCTACAGTTGTTGAGAAGACTGGGTTGTTATTCGACGGTCAGAATACCTGGGAACTTGAAGAGCTTGACAGGAACTCCTTCTGTTTCCAGACGGGTTTGAAGAGTGGCAACCTGGGTTGTTTTCCCGGATCTGTCGAGTCCCTCAATTGCAATGAATGCGCCACGGCTCCCCATTTCTGAGGATCGAGATAGCGCGGAGGAGGTGAAAGCCAAACTTCGGAGCTTTCGGGCCGAGGGGTCCGGACCTCCCTGCTTTGTGCGAGCTCAGGCAAGGCGAGCCTGCGAGCCGGCCTGAGTGGAAGCCAAGGTAGACGAGTAGCGTAGATACGACGTCCGTCGATACGATCTGCGCACGACCGTCCGTCCGTGTAGATTAGATTATGATCTGATCTACACAGCCACTTCTGGCTCGTTTCTCTCGCCACGCGTCGCCGGGACTCGAAAGTCCTCTTCGTCCTCTTCCTCGTCCTCCAGGCTCCAATTTTTGGACCCCCACCCTTCCACTGTCCCTCCTTTCTTTTTCTTCACGCTTGGGTCGCTTCGGGTCTCTTTCTTCCGACCCGTGGTTGCCCTTGTGTACCGGGATCGGCCGTGCCCGCGCCTTCCGTCTCCGGTCCGCCCTTCCCCAGCTGCCCCTCTTTGCAGCCTCGGGAAGTCCCGATCGGCCGGGACGGCCTTTCCCCCCACACACACCACACAGCTTCGTCCTTCGTTCTCGTCCATCGAATACCACATACGCGGTTTCTCGTCCGTCAGATCTAGCGCACCAAAGGTGCTCCTCATCACCTCTGAGCGCAGTTCTCTACACACACGCGAGCGTCTACCTTGGCTACATAGCTGCTTTGCTCCAGCCAACTCAACGTAGATAAACCTGGTCCAATACGTGTCTAGGCATTCCTGAAATATTTCTGCGCCATCTGATTTCGTGAACTCGGACTACATGGGCACTGGCTACAGTAATTTTGCAACCAATTTTCTCCAATCCATGTCTCGACGAGCGCCGCTACCACACAGCTTTATAATAAACCAAGCATAAACCAAGCTTGGGAGCGCCATCTCCAAGCCGTCTCTCTTGTCCCGGCCGCATGATCTCGGATCAGCGCAATTTGTCTGCATCGGTCGCCGAGCCACGGTTAACGACATGTCAACCAGCTCTCGAATCTCGATGACCCGTGCAACTTTTGCTGCGGAGTTGGAAAATTGGACCGTGAAGAAGCTTAAATGGCGGCCATTATCAAACCCGAGCTCACCATGTACCTCGCCTCAGTCACCTTGATCTCCTAAAGTCAAAGTCAAGAACGCGAAATTTCAATTGCATCTCTGGAGCCTGTTCATTCTCGAAGATGGCCCAGCCAAGACTATCATATATATATCCCGCCCATTCCAGCGTCGTCGATTCCAATCCAGGTGAAAAACTACGTCGCAATTCATCTTATGAGAGTTTCGGGTCGGATGAGTCTCAAATGCCAGGTTGCTTCGCTACTTGGAAGTTTTTTTCTGTTTCTCTGTTTGCATTGAAGGCCGAAATAGAGCAGGTGTGTAATGAACCAAACTTACTGACGCATCTGACACCCACAATCCGTTGGAAAGACATACGTTGACCATCGATACGTTGACCATCGAGCTCGCACGCTTTGGCAGGATGAATCATAAATGAGCATCGGTTTTGCTTGTCTTTTTATTTGGCTTGCCTTGACCAGGGTCGAATGTCGCTTTCGATCTGTTATACAAAATAACCTTATTTAGCCAAAAGCGTTGTACTATGTAGTCATGTTTGTCTGTGCGTCATTTGCTGGGTCCGCTTGCGTAATTCGCGTTCCCGCTCTCCAACCACACGATCGAAAAGACTCTTCAAAGATAGACATCGCTCTCAGCATCCAACATGGCAAACGACAAAGACGCTCTCATGGGAATGGGTTTTGACGCGGCGCGCGTAGATTGTACCAAATCATTGCTACAGACATTTTGTCATACTAATACTCTTCATTTCAAGGGGCCTTGAAGGCGACCGGAAACCGCGGTCTTCAACCCGCTATGGACCACCTATTTGAGCACGAGGGCCAGCCTATCCCAGACCTCAGTGCCGTAACGGAGTCTACGTCGCGCCCGGCAAGGGACGCGATGGATGTGGACGACGACGAGGATGCTGAGGCGCTAAAGAGTTTGGGTCATGTCAAAGTGAACGATGTAGAGGCGAAGAGCATCAAGTGCTCTGAGTGTGGCAAGGTATTCAGGAACACCGCAGTCGCTCAGTTCCATGCCGAGAAGAGTGGCCATCAAGAATTCGAGGAGAGCACGGAGGAGGTCCGTGCCATCCTCTCTCGTTCTTCCCTGCTGTTAAATCGCGTCTTAGATCAAGCCTCTCACAGAAGAGGAGAAGAAGGCGAAATTAGCTGAGCTGCGTCAAAAAATGATCGAAAAGCGCGAGAAAAAAGCGATCGAGGATGCTAAGGAGCAAAAAGCCAGCGAGACCCTTCGAAGGAAGGCCGGGAAGGTAATCGTACCGTACACTCCTCGCTCTACTCTCTTATACGCATCAAGGACATGGGACAAATCAAAGAAGATATGGAGAAACGGCAGGCTTTGAAGGACGCCGAACAGAAGAAGAAGGGTACGTCTCCCTCTATCCTAGCGAATATAGGACTAAACAGGCGCGGCAGATAAGATCGAAGACGCGCGAGCTAGGGCTGCAATCAAAGCTCAAATCGAAGCCGATAAAAAAGCTCGCGCGGAGAAATTTGCCCGGGAAAAGGCACTTCGGCATGGCGAGGAAATTGTTGACGCCCCAGCGGCGGCACCCGTTGCCTCCGCCTCCACCGCGCCTCACACAGGAGTTGCTGGCAAAGACTTTAAAGAAACGAGATTGCAGATTCGGATGAGTACGGGCGGTCAGCCTTATACTACCACTCTTTCGAGTGATGCCCGTATGTTCCTCTACCCTTAAGGCTATATATTCTGATGATCTTTTCACAACAGCACTGCGAGAAGTCGCCGAATTTTTGGCTGGCCAATCGTTGGCAGTCGACGTCGAAACGATCGCCTTTGCGCAGCACTTTCCAAGGTAGCCTCGTTTGTTGGCTTTTCTCACCGTCACCTAACTTGCCTCTAGGAAAGCATTCTCGAAGTCAGACTTTTCCAAGAGCCTGCGTGAACTGGGACTTACTCCATCTGCTGTAAGAGCTTCGCCTTGGGAGGCGTGACCCTTACTGAAATACATATCAGGTCCTTATCGCTACCCCGCCCTAAACTATCAAGGCAGAAGTCGTGTAACAATGTATATTATACCATCGCAATGCAGTGTTGTTCCATCCTGAAATTCTAGATGTATTCGAAGACTGTAATCTCGGCGGTAGATGTCCCAACCGCGATCTTTCCTTCTTCTTCCTCAATCGCAATCCTGATCCAGCCGTCGTCTTCACGCACATGGTATACCATTGAGGCGGTCGCGGATGCAACCTGGTCGTTCAAGGCGGCGACGAGAGCGCCTGGGTCGACGGTCGTGAAAAGGGTGCCGGCCAATCTCTGACCCTCCACCGCGTGGGCGAAATAGTCCTCCGTATGCGAATCGATCCATAAGGCTGTTCCATAAGAGCCTAAAACCATGTCCCAGCGCGCAAAAAGGCGGATAGGCGAAGCAAATGTTCGGATTAAAACGGGTTCGGCAAGATAGGGCGAGTTATTCGCGGTGATATCGTCTCGTGCATCATAGGATTCGTCGCATGGAAGAACATAGTGGTGGAGAGCGTTGACCGGCCAGGGAAACAAACTCGCGTATCGGACTAGGATGTTTATTGAGGGCTCGGCGCCGCGGGATGCGGCAGCCCATGAGCGCTGATACGCCAGCGACACACTGTCGATGCGCCATTGCCATGTGTGGGAGGCGATTGGTTCAATGACTCGTGCACCTACACCACCACGGAACGATGAAAGGGAGAAAAATTCCAGCGTGGCAATTCGGATGATAACGGCATAATTATGGGTGACCAAGGCGTCGGCGTATTCTTTCTGCTAGAGAATGAAGCTGTCATTAGTCTCACAGAAACATGCATAATATGATCCTACCACGGCGTAGCTCGGGTTGCGAAGCTCCACACTAAAGTCAGGATTTTCGAGGGTTCGCAGACTCAGCCGATTATCGTCGAATTTAGTTAGGAGAGTTGAGGCGGAGAATACGAGGAGGTTCTCTGCCACATTATCGAGGACCTGTAATGTTACAAAAGCTGAGTCCGGATTACTGGCAAGAAAGTCTATTCCCAGAATTTCGACGCCGCTACAGAGAGTTGACTTTTTGCCGAGCCAACGAAAAAGAGGGGGAGCTCACATCGGAGATCTCAACGCTAGAACACCCGTATGCGAGGGGTCGGTGTTTATTCGAAATCCGCGAAAGTCGTGGGGCGAGCGTCGAGCAATGCAGTTAGCGAGGTCGAGTACATCCCAGCACTGTAGCATATACATTCGCTGGCCCGGCACCGTCGATAATGTTAAAGATATCAACCAGCGGTGGCCCCGTGCCGGCAGAAAAGCAAGAGATATGACCTGTGATTGCGGCTCGTTTGCAGTCTTGAAAGTAAGGCGCCGTAATGGTTGTGGGGAAGGCGATATCCAATTTCTGCGCAGGCGCAGGGCGTCTGCAAGACACGACTCGAGCTCCTTCGCAGTAAGCGTAGCAAGATTACGCCCTGCCAGACGTGGAATAGGAATGTTCTGCAGCAGAACTTCGGTTTGCAGTAGTTCGAGCCATACGCTGCGTAGCTGGGTGATCTCTAAAAAATCTTTGCACGTCTGGTGTCGGATATCGATGTAAGAGTATTGCAGCTTTCGCAAATGGAAAGAGCATCTTGACCTGTCTTAATTTCATCAAGTCCTTGACTCCGATATACTTGAGAATGACGAGGATGATGTCGGTTGGGAGTATGGGGATCGCCATACGAGCCTATTGTGCCCTCCACGAAAATGGCCTGGGCGCCTGAGGGAAAATTCCCTTACGCAAGTAGAGGTAAAAATGCAGTACTGCGCGAAGTGAGAATGCTTGAGCATGTAAGGTTCGCCAAGGTAGGCTTTCATACTGCCAAGCCGGGGCCTAGACTCCGGAGGGAGGAAGTCTCCAGAAGACCATGGAATTGGTCAAGAAACACCAGCTACATCATACATGCGAAAGGAACGGAGTAGGAAGACCCGGGCCGGTCTTGAAGTGTCGATCGAATCGCACTTTTTTAGGAGACCGACGCATACTGGGCTGCAGCTGAGCAGTCGAAAATCCCGCTAAACGATTTTTTTAGGTTTTCTTGCCCAGGGCACCTTGATAAAGTATGTACACTTTTACCAGAGCGCGCGAAACATTTTTGAGCCAAGTATTGGCCAAGTAGTCAAAGTATTGCGGATTCGGTCCATCGACTCAACACCGCCGAGCATCTACCATCAAAACTATTGCGAGTCCAACAAATTTAAACTATCAGTGATCCGGGCGCGTTGAGATCATACTTGTTAGAATGTAAGCACGAAAGGAACGGAGAAGCTGCTATCTACTAGTAGATTTCATACGTGAGTTCCCGCAGGCCCTGAAAAATGAAACAAGATTAGATGAACCTATCTGTGCCACACGGCCCTGGAACCCTCGCTCCGAAGTGAGTACTGGATGGAAATTTCAATATATCGAACCTCGGCCTGAGCTAAGTGATCCATTCGCTCGCGTAGAGAGCCCCTGTCGAAGGTGGGTCGTTCTCCGAATCTCCATGCGTGCAACTTGCGGCAGGTGTAAAATCTCGCCTAGAACCAATAATCCATGTCCAACATCGAAGGAGGGTCACTGCACGACGGACATATCTCTCAGAAGATTTAAAGCAGCAGATGATTTCAGCGGGGGTATAGCTGAGATCCGCATTTTTCGGGTCTTTTCTTCTCTTAATAAAGCCTCGGGGAAAATGGAGGAACATGAGGCGTACCGGCAGGGCTACTCCAACACCGGGTCGGAGAACCTCGATAATATCCGGGCCCGGAAGCACGGTAGGCCTAATCGGAGACGAAGCTAGCGAGAGAAATGTACAGTGGCCGCTTGCCGCCGCTAGTGTCCGACGCGCTGTACCGCGTTCCAGATCCAGCCAAGGGCGCCATGAGCAATCCAGGATCTCCTGCTACAGCTTAGGCGCTGACGCCTGTAAGTAGGTCATATCGACACTTCACAAGGAGACAACTCAGACGAGAGATTGATGTCGGTCCCAGCTCATAAATTGCTCTCGGAATCGTTGCGAAGATGAGGTTTGTAGTCGAGGTCAAGAGTTTCCTGAATTTCGTCAAGTTGTCGTCCGAGGAACTTGGTAATAAGGCTACGCAGAACCCAGGTCCATGACACTGGATAGCGAACGATGCTGAGAGCCGATACAGCTGAGACCTTAAAAAATATCTGGGACAGAGATGTGGTTGAACAGGTTGAGCGCAAGTTGAACAAACACTGACAGTGACAGGGAGCATGAAATTCCAGAAAGCGATCACGTGCATGTCAAATTGAATCATTGCTGCTTCAAGTCTGCTTGCACTTCAGTGAATCAGGGGAGGCGACTCTGGTCAGCCACATCACGGTCTCTTTCCTTGTTTCTACTCCCACCGTCCCTCGTTTCCCTCCCTTCAACTCTGACTAACGGCCTTCAACTTCACAGACACCGTCTCCCCCCTGGTAAGCCCTGATATTCGCCTGCTCGCCGTGTACGAAATCCATTCACAATCGCACGGCCGGTGCCTACCATCATCCTCAGAGCCCGTGCACTGTTCATTTCCCTGATCACCGTCGATGTTCAAGACACTGAGAATGGCAAGCTCGCCGAATTCGCTTCAAGAGTTTGGGGTCGAAGGGCGAGGACGCTGGTACTGCACACAGCACCGCAAAGATCAGGATCACCACAAGCCGTTGTAATGAATGCACGCTGAAAAGAGTATTGGGCAACCCCAAAGACGTCGGTAAGCTTTTTCAAGAACGAGGGCGATGATTAAGCGATGGGGTTTGAGGCACCCAGCCTATCGAGCCTCAGACTTCGGTCCGGGAACGGTGAGCAGGATTCGAATGCACCCTTCAAAGACCGGCGTCATGCCACGATGGTGGACATCAAATTCCCGGACGGAACCAGAACGACGATTGGGACGCCTGCAGGCACGGGCCTGCGCAAGAAACCTCGAGATCAGATCGAGGATGTGAACCGCCTGCCAAGACATTCAAGACTTCACTAGTGCAAAAATTCAAAGCAGAAATGGAGACCAGCCACTTTGAAGGACGATAATCTGGGCTTGCAAGACCCAAGACTCTTCAAGCCTGGAGCGAAGTCGAATGGGAACAGCGGGTCGAGAATAAGGCGAGCCGTGGAAGTCTTCTTTTGAGCCTCAAGACCCCACGCTCTAAATCTGAGTACCCGCTCAAGATCGACATACGCAAGACCAAAGTCCCGCCGGAGGTTCAAGAGGACACTGGAAAACTGCGATAGAGACCAAGACCGTCAAGGTGTCGACTGGGTATGTTGAATTCCATTCAAGACCCCAGTGAGAGGCTGTAAAAGGCGGTCCACATTTCAAGCTTGAAAATAAATAAATAAAAATTCGGGGAAACTGGACAAGACTCAAGAGGACGCGCAACTTCCTTCCCTGCTAACGGTCGAGCCCACAAGACTTTGTTAGATGCAATTCAAGGCCGATGGCCCTGGCAAGATACGGGCGTAAGAGGGCCAATGACCATCGTACAGTGGGTGGCAAGACCGCCAAGACCGGATGGTCCAACTCTGAAATATCTCAAGGAAGCCGGCTCGAGATCGTAGGGGGCACAAGTCCACATAGAGATCCAGCTTGAAATCCAGACAAAGCCAGACCATCGGTGAGGTTGTCAAGGAGTGCAGCTATCCACTGAGTCGGACTATCTCAATACGGGGTAGGAGCTTCGTCAGAGCAGAGGGATCCCAAGACGAGTCCTCGGAAAACGTTCTGAGGCTATTATCAGGTCAGTGGCAGTTTCCAGGCCACAGAATGGTGGATACTGGCAGCGCGTGGTAGACTCGAGCCAATCCAAAGTTGCGTGAGATCAAAGACAGTCGTTTGAGCCGTGCTGTTGATCGACTGTCGTCAACTCCAAGGTGTCTCTTATAGCGACTGGTTCGAGTCTAAGCGAGTGGAGGCGTGCCGATTGAGAGCGTTGCTCCATCCTCGTGCTGCTTTAGCGGCCCACTGGCAGACTCAGCGCCCGTGCTTTTCGAAGTGATTTTTCAATGCGCAGTGCTATTGCGCACGACAACCAAATCCGAGGGGTTGAATTTGACCGGTGTGGAGGGTCTTCACTGCTGATGCTACGATTTCCAGCTGCTGATTATGACAGAAAGCTGAGACGGTGACAATGGTTCAGATGAGAGCCACAATGCGCGTGTCTTGTTTGTACCTTTCCTAATTCGGCCTTGCATTTCAACAACGAAGTCGCAGGTCTTTCTCTCAACCTCCATCACCTTTACCTAACTGCGGAATATGCCCGCAGCACGCTCAACGAAGCGCGGGAAGAAGGCCGCACCGAAGAAGAAGCCGGTTGAAGAGGAGGAGCAAGTTGCTGTGGAGGATGACATGGTCGTTGCCGCCGAGGAGGCCACTGCGGCTGCCCCGGCAGAAACTAGTTCAGTAGCGGTCGAAGAAGCCACCCCAATACCGTCTGAGACGCCCCCGGAACCACCAGCAGACGAGCCCATGCCCAGTGTCGAGCCGGCCGCACCGACTCCGACACTAACCATGGAGGAGCGCAAGGCGAAAATGGACGCCCTACGGCAGAAGCGCGCGGCGTCACACAAAGCGAACCGCGCATCACTCGTCGAGGAGTCTGCTAAGGCGCAGATGACTGCACGGGACGCTGCGCGGCTGGAGAAGCAGCGCAAGCTTGCGGAGACCCTGCGCACCAAGGCAGACGCGGAGGCGCGCGGGGAGCCGGATGCGGTCGAGCGCGCGAAGAACTGGGAATGGACGATCGAGGAGAATGATTACTGGGAGAAGAAGAAGGCGAGGAAGGCGCGGAGGGCGGATTTTGAGTTCCATGGTGCGTTTCCGCCATTTAGACCCCCGAGTTGAGGTTGACTCGTGGATAGACGATGCGCACGCTGCGCGGAGACGGTACAAGAAAGATCTGGACCTCATCAAGCCTGATCTGGCGGCGTACAACCGGCAGAAGGAGCTTGCGATGGGCCTCGCGCCGGGCTCGCTCACTGCCTTCAACCCGACTGCTTCATCGTCACAGGTAACTTCCCCTCCTGACCGGCTGTCTGTTTTGCTTACGTTGAGGTGCAGATGGTGCCAACTTCTGAAGAACAGCGGCTGGCAGCAGAGAACCTGTACCGCGACGCCAATACGCTCATTTACGGCGACAACAAGCCGACCGAGGATGCGATTGACCGCGTTGTTGGAAAGATTAATAAAGAGTGCGTGTTGTGCTGTGCTCGGTGTAGGTCCTTCTAATTCATTTTCTAGCATCGACAAGAAAGGCAGGTTTTCCCGCAAACGGCCCAACGAGGACGAGGGCGATATCACGTACATCAACGAGCACAATCGGGTTTTCAACAAGAAAGTGCGCCTCTTCTTCTTTGTTTTTGCGCGGGTTGTTTCTGACGGGCATATTTTTTTAGATTGCACGCTACTACGACAAATATACTGCCGAGATCCGCGCAAGCTTCGAGAGAGGGACGGCGTTGTGAGAGTGCGGTGTGTTGGTACAGCGTTATAATTTTATTTGGGTGTATGATAGAGGTGAAGCATCGTCCCTCAAGTCTCGGATAAAGAAGTCAGACTCCTTTTGAACCCGTTCCTGGGCCTCTTAAGCTTCTTCTATTCTGACGGGAATCATCACAGAACAGTCCAAACGGTCGCTGTGTGGTAGGACATTTTCTCCAACAAACCCACTGTCAAAAGGCGATCTACATGTTGAGATCCACCACCGAAGCCGCGATCACACCGAAACCTTCATCCAAAATCTGTTTTCTTTCAAACGAACTTTTCGTCGCCGTCGCCGTACAGGATGAGGGCCGCGAACCTGGTGCCAAACGCCGTCCCATGCCTTCGGCGTACCGCTACTGGCGCGTCCGTCCTCCAGAAACTGGACAAAGCTCAAAACTGTCTTGCAATGGGTGTTGTGGAAATCTTCAAACTCCACCTCGAGCGCTCGAGGGAGTCCAAAATAGTTTGCACGAGTTTTGTGGGAACCGAACATGGTTATCGATTCAGCGCCCAAAGGGATGATGGAACTAATTTCGGCGCTGTTTTGGGATGTCGCAGCTCCAGCTTTGGAACTCCCCGAACTCAAAACGGACTGAAAGATCAGAACCCCCATTAAAATATTCTCCTGCGGAGCACCGAGGCTCACCTTTGTCACATTGGACTGCACGCCCCATATCCCGTCACCGCCATGGACGGCTTCTCTCACGCATCTCAATTTACGGTTCTTCTTCACTATGGCGATGACCCACACACGGCGATCACATCTCTGTGCTCTTCCATTCATCATCTCCCAGCGGATTCCTCCTTTCTGGCCTTGTCATCCTTGCCATTCATTAGCCACGGATGCAGCTGCGGAAAGGAACAACTTGTGGGTCTGCCGACGAAACTGTTCCCTCCTATACGACTTCCCCGCTCTATCGTCGCTGACACTGATCAACCTGTGTTTCACCAGAAACATCCTATTGGACACAGACTCCCAGCCATGGTCAGTATTGCAGACCGTCACACTGTCCTAAAAGGCCTGGGTAGAAATGCGTTCCAGCTCGTCGTCAACCCCCCAACATGCACATCCTAAGCGTCCTGGGATGAGTGGGGTGGGTGTCCCGCGGACGTTGCAGCTGCTCCAGATGACGAGGAGTGTTTCGTCGACGACATTCGAGGGGTCGCAGGTACTAATTTAGGGTGCTCGAACGAGACAGGAAGGAGATTGTTTACCGAAAACACTTGTAAGTTCCTGGATAGATAATCAAACTGCAGACCCGTTGGGTCGGACACGCATATTTCCTTGAAGGCTACAGGGAGGATTTCCTTGATGTAGAGCTAGAATTGAGCCAAAATTAAACGCCTGGACCTTGATCGGGGGTCAGTGTTATGCAAGCGGTGTTCACTCTCGCTTGCGGGTAAATCGACCCCTTGCTGTATGTTGGTGTTTACATGCTGTATGTTCGTAATTGTCTGGGCCCTGTTGAGAGTGTTGAACCTTATAAATCTGGACCAGACGTGTGATTTGAGGTGCACAAAGGTTGAGGCCTCTTCAATAAGCAAGCCACCTCTGATCCTTGGTGCATATATTTATTTTGCTCGAAATTCAAGTTGAACTTCTGAAGAATGTTTCGAAGGATAACCCCAATCCTTTTCGAGAGCTTTTCTGGTCATGATTGTGCTCATGGGTGAGTAGAAAATCATGTTGCCTTGCTGCACGCGAGAGGCTACAATAACGTGCAGTTGCTAACTTACATTCCGAGTCCATCACTGGCCCAGACAATTACGAACATACAGCATGTAAACACCAACATACAGCAAGGGGTCGATTTACCCGCAAGCGAGAGTGAACACCGCTTGGTGTTATGTGACTTGAGCGGTGACCTGCGGCATAAGCTCTCGACCGATCCTCTACTACTTGCCCTCAGAGGACCACTATTCTGGTCTAGGCAGCTGTTTTCTTCTCTCTGTTGCGCCCATGTCGACAGCGATGATGTCCGGCGCGAGACCTGTTACTCCCGTAGACCAGGACCTACAGAACCTGTACGACGAAGTTTGGGCGGGATTTGCTTCAGAAGCCCCTACCGTGGACGGGGACATCGACAACATATACAGTGTGTATGGCACGGATAGTGAGACCTCGCCCACCGTACCATCGCCCAGTACACCTTGTATGTCTGCTGCGCTCCAATCAATCGGCTATTGATTTTATAATTCTCCAGACGGCGAGGGCTATTTTATTCCGTCGCAGAAGACCCAGAAGCCACATAAGAGTTCCGTACGCCGTCTGCCACCTACCCCGTCTTCCCCCTCCTCGTCAATCAATATGACCATGCCGGAGCCGGAGCTATACGACAGCGGTGCCCCATCGCCACGGCCCAGTGTGGAATCATATTCAACCGGGGCTTCCTCTGATCTGCTTCGCCAAGCCACAACGGGCAGTATGCGCCGTTTACCCTCTGCACCAGCTAGACCTGCGCCCCGTCCGACGACGAGGAACTCGGACTCCTCGGGTTCGTACTCGTACGGCGGGATGTCGCGCGACTCCTCGTTCCGTCCCCAGGGTGCTGGTGCGCCTGTGGTACCCGGATCCCCCACTTATGATCAGTATGACTCTTATCCTGTACGCTCCAATGGCCACCTCGAAACACTGGCCGAGAGCCAGCAGTTCAAGTTGACAACACCGTGTCGGTCGCAGTCTTTTTTTAACCTGGGCCCGACTCATCTTCCGCAGATAACGATCCTCAGTACGCGCGTTCGGGCTCCTCCCAGGCGCTGAGCCGCAACACCTCCGCAAACAGTACGGGCGCTCCCGCGGTGTATCGCCCAGATCCGGACCAGTTTCTTTCGGTTGGGCCGAGCGGCGTGGACCGCCGCCCGAGCGAGATGCTGCGCGATCTTGCGAGCTATACCCCACGCGGGCCCCTCGAACTGCACGACGATGTTGAGCCGGAGTACTGGGAGGACGAGGAGGAGGAGGAGGACGAAACGCGCTTCGTCAATTTCTCATTGCTCTCGCACATTGCCGTGCAGCTTCGCGACAAGGTTCCGCGCGGGACGCACGTCAAGGGCAGCATCCCATACCCGCGGGCGTTCACGGGAAAGGATATCGTCAGCACGATCCAAGCCCAGATCCAGCGCGAGCTCGCGGTTAACCACGGCATCTCAACGAGCGACCGCCGAGCGGCGCTGCAGGTCGCACGTAGCTTACAGAGTCAGCTCTTTTTCTACGAGGTCGAGTGGGGTGGGCGCGTGCTGCAGGATGGTGTGGAGGACGTATACATGTTCCTTGATGACGCGGAGGGCGCGTCGGATGCGCCCCGCGAGCGCGAGGAGCTCCCGACGGGTGTTGTCACGATGCTCACCAAGTGCTACTCCCCCAGCTGTGGCGATGAGATGCCATGCTATTCGTACGGCTGTCCGCGGAGGGGCAACTCTTTCGTGACGCCAGCCCCGGGTCCCGCTGAAAGTCCCGCGCTGCCTCTGCGTGAGGAGTGGCCGCACACAGTCCCGCAGGAGGTCCTCTCGCAACTCCCGGAGAGCGAGATCAACCGGCAGACGTGCGTGCTCGTCTATGTACTGGATATTCATATCTGATTCCGTCTCCTTAGGATCATCCACAAGCTTATCAGCAAGGAGGACCAATACGTGCAGGACCTCGACCTGGTCGAGTCGATCTTCCTGAAGCCTCTGCGGACCGCGGTTCCGCCTGTGATTCCGCTCGAGCGTCTCGAGGACTTCATCGATGAAGTCTTCGGGAACATCCTCGATCTGCGGGAGTGTAATCGGCGCTTGTTGGAAGTGATGTATGTAAGACAGCGCGAGCAGGCGCCCGTCATACAGCGCATTGGTGCGTTTCATTTCGCTTGCTGTGGCCGGCGGATATACTCAACGATGGGGGATCTCAGGCGACGTGTTTTTATCGGCCGCGACCGAGTTCAGACTGGCGTACCCCATTTACATTGGGAACCACCCGCTGGCGGAGAAGCGCATGAAGGAGGAGATCGACTCGAACCCCGAATTCCGGCTCTTCCTCGAGGTGCGCAACGGTATACTCTTTCTGATCATTTGACGAGCTGGCCTATAGCACTGCTCGCGACAGTCGTCTCGCTCGGGTGACTCGATGCGGCTCGACCTGAAGCACTTCCTAAATAGGCCAGCGGAGCACCTGCAGAAGTATCCAGTATTGCTCGAGGCGATCTACCACGAGACAGCGGAGGGGAACCCGGATGCGGACTACCTGCTCGAGGCCATTGGTGCGATCAAGAACCTGCAGAGCGTCGCGCAGCTACGCACGTTCCAGAGCGCCATGGGGAAGGGCGCAGCGGGCAAGTGGGAGTGGCACGACCTCGTTGCTACAGAAGTGCGGAAGGCGATGCCGAAGGAGGAGCAGAAGCGCCAGTCGTGAGTCTTCTTGACACAAGTCAAAAAATGAAGCTCACAGTAATTCAGGATCATTTTCGAGCTCATCAAAGGTGAGATGGCATACGTGAAGGATCTGGAGAACATCGAAAATGTGTGTTACCGTTTTGTCATGCACTCGACTGACTGATTCGGCGGGTTCAGATGTACATCAAACCCCTGCGTGCCGCTGACCCACCAATAATGGCGCCAGGACGGCTGGAACAGTTCATCCAGGACGTATTCCACAATTTTGCTGACCTGTTCGAGCACCATCGCAAGCTGGTCGACAAGTTCCACGAGATCCAACGCGAGCAACATCCCGTAATTAGGAGTGTGACTGCGGCGATGTTTGACGCGGCTTTGAATTTCCGCGACGTGTATATGGAGTACATCCCCAACTACCCCATCGCGGCGTACCGCATAGATGACGAGATGAATAACAACCCCGACTTCAAGAACTTTGTGGAGGTGTGTATTCTATTTTGACTTATTGTTGGAGATACATGGTATTAAAGCGCGATTTCTTATGAATGTAGCAATGCGTGCGGCATCCAGACGCCCACCGGCTCGACATGAAGAACTTCATCAACCGGCCCATCCCGAGGCTGCTGCGATACGAGCTGCTATTGAAGGGGATTCTGGACGAGACGCCGCAGAACCACGACGACCGCAAGGAGATCCCGCAGGTGCTTGAGGTTATCAAGGCACTCGGGAAGGACACCGAGCCGGGTGTCGTGTCTGCCAAGCAAAAAGTCGAGCTGTGGCGGTACAACTCCAACCTTGTCTTCAAACCCGGAGAGGCCATCGTGCGTATACTGTTGTCTCCTCTGTGCAATGCTAATTCGCGTATCCAGGACATGGACCTACTTGACGAGAACCGTTCATTGATCTTCACGGGGAAGGTCCTCCGCCAACCAGACAATACAATCCCGTCACTCGAATGGAGCGGGTGGAGCGAGCTGTTTGTGGTATTGTTCGATAATTACTGTGGGTGCCGCGATATCTCCCTCGCTAACGAAACTAACTGAAGCCATAGTGGTAATGACCAAGCCAAAGGAGAAGGACGGGGTCACTAAATACCAAGTCAATCGACGGGTGATTTTTTTTGTGTATGATGAACAAGACATATGCTGATGCGCATATAGCCAATACCTTTAGATCTACTAACACTGGTAAATTTCACTGACCCCCCAACGCAACGCGGTGCGGGCTTGCTTCGCAATCTGCGCGGAGAGCGTGGAGAGCGTCACGACCCGGCTAGCATGGTTGGCTCTGCCACACCCGAGAGCGCTGGAGATTCGCGTGTCGTGTATCCCTGGACGATCCACCACAACGGCCGCCTGGGCGGGCCGCATATCCTCTTTTCCGAGTCACCGCAAGCGCGCACGGAGTGGAAGCAGAAGCTGGAGGAGGCTCTGGGGATCCGCAAGGTCGTTCAGGAGTCGAATCGCGTATTCGAGGTTGAGACGCTGAGTGCGGATACGTTTTTGGTGCCGTCGGTTCAGCTCGGTCCTGCGTCGCCGCAGTGGAATCAGGACACGTCGTTCACGGGCAAAGTCACTTGCTCTGTCCCATTCAGTGTGTCTTGCTTGTGTAGCCCGCTATGGATCAATCCTCACCGATTTTACAGATACCGCTGACGGCCGCGGTTTGGTCGCGATTGGATGCGCAGAAGGCGTATGGATTGGATTCCGCCACGATCCTAGGTGTAGGTCTTACGGCTTCGCGTTTCTTCTTGTCCTAATCATACGCTAGCGATGCGCCGCGTCCTCCACCTCAAGATGGTGACCCAGTGTGCGATGCTCGATGAGTTTGGAATATTCCTTGTTCTGGCCGACAAGGTATGTATTTGGTCTTTGACGTGCGCAACTGTCTAACATCCTCAAGTCACTGTTCGCGTACCATATCGAGGCCTTGGTCCCTTCGTCGCCACAAGGCACTCATGCATCCCAGGTTCCCCAGAAACTGAACGGCACGAAAGACGTACACTTCTTCAGTGTGGGGACCCTGCACAACCGAACCCTCGTGATTTACATGAAGAAAAAGGGGGTACGTACACGAGTCAATACTGTGATCCAGCATCGCTTATACTTCTCCAGCTGGATAGCATCTTCCGCGTCCTGGAGCCTGTAGGCGACAAAATTAACGAAAAGGTCAAGGCTCCTGCGGGCTTGGGCTCGCGTCTTGGCTTCCGATCAACCAAATCGGAATGGTTCCGAATTTACAGGGTTGGCCGAATTTCAGAGCTGCGTGTGCTGTGCAAGCAACTGACCCTTTTCCTCCAGGACTTCTTCCTGCCATCCGAATCATTTGACCTCTACTTCCTCAAGGCGAAAATTGTAATTCTGTGCACCAAGGGCTTTGAGATCATGGATTTGAACGAGTAAGCATTGACCATAGTTGTCGCTTTTTTTTTTGACGCTGTCGTTTTTAGTTTCAAAAGTGTTACAATACCGTTACGAGATGATGCAAAGCTTGCTGCATTATCCAAGCGGTGTGATGCATGCAAACCTATAGGAATGTTCCGGTCAAATGAAGACGGCTTTCTTTTATGCTACAACGGTACGTTCGAGGGTAGGATGCGATGTTTCCTGTCTAACGTGTTGACAGAGTTCGGAGTGTATGTCGACAAGCACGGGGAACCGCGACGCGGCGGACAGACCATTGAATGGGAAGGGTCTGCTGAACGGGTCGCTTTGCACTCGCCCTACATTCTCCTCTTCGATTCCCGATTCATCGAAATCCGATATGTCGAGACCGGGCGCTTGGCACAAATCATCCCGGGCAATGACATCCGTTGTCTCTGGGATGGACGGGGCGTTGGCTCAAGTATTATAACCACGCCGGGCCCTGATGGGGAGCCCACCGTGCAGGACGCCCAGGTACACGCTGTCATGAACGGCGCGGATCCAGTACAGCCCGGAGGCCGGCCTTCCCGAGCTGTCGCGCAACATGTCTTTGAGCTCATCCCCACCATCCCACTATTCCTCCCGGAGACCACGAATGGCCGTCCCCCTTCTCAGCCACAATACTTCACTCGCAACTCGTCCTACTCCCCGCCTCAATCACCTATGCGAGCATCTGGATCTGGATCTATCAGTAGTTGGAGATGAGCATGTAATACGCTGTACAATATACCTTATGCGCTTCGTAGTTTTTTTGTATATCGTCTGGAATCGGAGGCTTTGGAATGCAATACACACTGCTATGGGAGCTGGAGGGACTCGATTGTGTCTTCAACGTTGGCTCTAAGGGGAGGGGGAACTGGAACAAGTGCTTAGTGGACTATACAAACATGGTACTGCACATCCTACCTTGCAAATTCGCCCGCCCTCGCAAATTTTACCGTAATCGCCTCGAGGGAGATGCAGATGGAATACCTTACTGCAAGGTTCGAGACTACTTGAGAAGATAGATAATGCGATGTTTGATTAAATTTGATCGATGATTGCTTGCTAGTTTTTTTTTTGGCAAAGCCTAGGGTCTCAGGCCGGGCCCGGACTCCGACTCTCGGCGACTTCACTGTGGCCACAGTTCTTGCTCAAAAATCAAGTGGCTTGGAAATCAACATCTTAATATGCTGCAGCTCCATACTACACCAATCTTAAAATCCAGACACGCGGTACCCACTACAGCCCTTTGCAGAACTTGGGGTGTGGACATTTTTTTTTTGAGGGGTGCAAGCCTTTTTCACCAGAACTTGACGGATTGGACTGCTCCGTACTACATACGTCTAGTTCGAAAAAAGAAAAAATACTGCCTCCGTGAGACTTGAACTCACGATCCCACGATGTCTAACAAAGATAACAGTCGTGTGCCTTAACCAACTGGGCCAGGAGGTATTATTGCGCCTTGGCTTGCTTTAGCTTATTCACATTTTTTTCACTGTGAACCTTTGGGAAGACGACCCAAAAAGCCCAAGATTGGGAAGCTTGTATGAAAAGTTCGGCAACAAAGCCCGCCTCTCAGACGCGTCAATATTAAGCCCAAAGTCCGAAACGACTGAAACGAGAATGCCCAGTTTCCCACCCGATTTTCCTCCCGAGATTCTCGCGCGCATACTGGTCCACCTCCCGTACCAGGACCTTCTCCGCGGGTTACGCGTCGTGAAGCAGTGGAAGGCCCTCATTGAGAGTTACCCCGCTCTCCGTGTTGAGACATTCAAGAAGGCAAGCGCGGTATACGTCGAAAAAGGTGCCGCCGAAGGCCGTTCGGGGTAAATTTTAACAGTACCTGAGCGCATCATGTGCAGAAGACGGCTCCCCTGGGGACAACACGGAGGCGGGGAGCGAGAAAATCAGGGTGGGTGTACGCTATTTTCGTTGGCTCTGGGTTGTAGAACACAAGTTCCTCCAGATGCATCCAGTGCTAAAAGACATCTCATTCGGGCTCGGTGACGACGTCTCCGGGGTGACTATCTACCACAGAAACGGCTCGGAAATTGCGCTCTCCGATACAGGCGTAGCGGATGATCTCGCGACGATCCCCGCGGTCCACGAGTTCACAATCACGATTGAAGAGGACTTGGACGAGTTTTTTGAGTTTCAAGTAGAGGTCCAAAATAGCGCGGGCGTGACTGTCATAGATATATTCACCCAGCTGGCGAATGCGTAAGACCTTCCGAGTCTTTTTCGCGCTCCGGTCTAACATTGCACAGAGGGCAACGCATCGTCGAGACACAGGAGGGCCCCATGTCAATGAGCGAGGCCTTCGTCGACCATATGTTAGTCTGCAGTTTCTCTCCCGTTTACTGTAAATAACTGACCCACTTCTAGAATCTATGAAGGGTTCGCAGTGCTGAAGCGCACCGGGACTATGCTCTCGGCTCATCTCTCATTGGGTTCTTAAACTCCACTCCAAAGTCGGATCGCAAGAAAAGAAAAGAAAAAGCTATGTTTGCGCTCGAAGCAGATGCAAAGAAACTATCTACTGTACATATGTAATATCACAGCGGTGAGCAAGATCTATAGACTGCAAGCAGAATGCGGGTACAATGCTGTAAATGTTGAGATGTGCGCAAAAAAACTAGGGATACACATTCGAGTCAAGATGTATGAGATCAGCTACATGTTAGTGAGATTCAAGATAAATCAGCGAGCAAATTAGTGTTTAGCGGCAAGCGCAGCCCTGGTCTCCTCCTCGTCCGCTTCCTCCGACGTGTCCGCGAACGTCTGCTGGATCGCGGGGAGGTACATATTCAGTTTCCACATGCTCCCGATGGTGAAATTCGCGTGGTCGAAAGCCAAGGCTACCACGGGCTCCTTCTCACCAGCGTTCGTCGGAGCACCGGCGGCCTCAATCGGAGGCGGCATGCGCGGGTATCGCGCAGAAAAGTGTGTCAGGAGGATGTTATCGGCTCTCATCCTGCGGCGTCCGTTGAATACGTAGGATCACCAAAGCAAATGCAAGCGCGCACGAACCTCCGACCGGTTTCGATGGCCTGCCCGACGGTGCTGTGCGCCTTCACGCGAGCCATGTCCTCCTCATCGTCGCCCATGGTCGCTTCGTGGATGAGCAGCGAGGCGCCCCATCCTCCGCGAACGAGGCTTTGCGTCGGCAGCGTGTCCCCCGAGAACCTAGTTGCGGATGAGCGAGTCGCCACAGAGCAAACAGGAAGAAAGGGAGCGCATACACGATACTCCATCCGTCCTCGTGCCGGAGCGCCGCCCCATAGCATTTGACCTGGTGGAAAACGTCGATGGTCTGGAAGCTATGCAGCCCAAGGGCAACACAGAGACGCATGCCTGCGGCGACAGATCTGTCGAATCTCGTGAATATCAAGAGGAGGAGAGACGGTGGGGAGGTTACCGTTCGTAGTCGGTCCAAGGCTCCGCGCCTTCGATTCTCCACATCCCGTGGTTGAGGTATTCGCCGGTTCGCTTGACGTGCAGGGCATCGCTTATGACGGTGACCACGCCATTTGGGTCGTTCAGTCCAAGATCCTCGATGTCGGAGAGCTCGCGCAGATAAAGGTGAAGCTTGTGAATCGAGACCAGGTACAGAGGCTGCATCGCGCGGGGATTGAGCTATACTGGAAATCAGCTTCTACATTGGGTTGAAACGTCACTGGCTAGAGACCTGCCGCCGCTTCAGGAGGATCTTTGCAACCCCAGTGTGGTGGTCGCCGTGGATATGGCTGACGAAGATGCAACGCAAATCCCGCAGTACGTCGTCCACATTCGGTCCGAAATGGCGCGCGAGCTGACCCCACGTCCCTTCGCCCGCGTCGAGAAGGACGGAGCCTCGTCCGGGAATTCTGATAAGAGTAGAAGAAACTGAAACGGAAAGTGAGCAGCATGTCCCTCGGAGTGATTGATAACATACCATTGCGGGAAGAGGTTGGGATGGCACTGGCTGTTCCGAGCGGGATAACAACGACATCAGCACCTTTGCACACTGGAAAAGTCCCGTTGGCTACGTGTTCGTTCACTTTGGAACGGATTTCGGCAAATTTGTGCAAGACAGAAGGCGAAAGAAGGAGGAGGTCCGGATCCTGCGTTGCTGGGTGGAAGTGATCTTTCCTCTCCCAGGGGAGTCTACCGAGTCCGGGAACGGAACCCGGGCGGCTATTCATCTGGAGGCCCGACTCCATGACAAGACAATTAGCGGGGAGGTCCGTGATTACTTTTTCAGATTGTCGGCAACATGCGCATGACAAAAAAGTTGGATCTCACCGGAAAGCTCTCTCTCAGGTTGGAGATTGAAATATGGGACCGGAAACATTTCTGGGTCCAATTGATGCAGTCTTAGTTGATTAAATGCAGCGGTCGTGAAAGTAATAGGGTCGGGGCCATATTCAGGGGCCGATATGATATGCTGTTAGGCGAATTAAAACGCCAGGCAAATAGTGAAGATGGGAGGAATTCGTACGTGGGCACTGGGCGGGAATCCATTCATAAACTGGTTATAGCGCACGTCCTGAAGGACACCTTCTCCACATAGATGGACGACAGTTCGGACGGCGCATTCGGCGACATCTTCCGGGCGCGAGGAGCGTAATTTGGCATAGAAGGGAGACTCCTCGAACGAAGAGACGAGGGAAGCAACGTACCCCGGGGAGGGGATATCCAAAACTATCACAACCTGGCAGAGCGTTGATGGTTGTTACAGGATGTGGACGCAGGCACTGACCGGCGGAGGTTCGGACGGACCGATACAGTCGCGCGGCCGTACCACTCTCTCGACAGTCATGTCTCCCTCCTTCACGGTGACAGTAATTTCCTTCCCTTGCGTAAGCTCGGAACGCTTCTTCGTCGGGACACCCAACGCAATGGACTTTTCAACGTCGAATTTGCCTCGAATTGCAGTTCCGACCACCACATAAGCTAACGTCGGAGCAGCCCCGGCACCGACAGACCACGACGGGGTGAACTTTGGGAGTTGGTGGTGATAGCCGGCAGGAATTCTCGGCCTGCTGTACATGTCCACCTGGAAAGCGTGAGATGAAGCTCTGTTTCAAAGTAAGAGTGGCATACATCCTTGGAGTACTCCGGAATGTGAGGCTTCTCAGATTCCACCGTTTTCCTCTGTCGTTTATTCTGCGGCTGATCCCTATCCCTACACGCCCTGACTGTCGGCGAAGACGCGGCAGGGAACATGGTCTTGACCATCAGAGTGCGCCACTCGTCCGCAAGTTCACCTTTCAGCTTTTCAGCAGAGAAACCCTCCTCTTCCATCAATGCTTTCAGCGATTCGTCGAGGGGGCTCCGTTCACGTTTTCGTTTGGTGGATCCCGTTGGAGTGACGACATGGGAAAGCTCTTCAATGGGCAGGTCCAACGTCGCTCTGTGCGAGTCCTCCAAGACAGGAATGCTGTAGACTGTGATATTCTTGTCTTGATATGTGGAACGTGGCGACGCCGTCAAATCGGACGACAAGGGGACTTCGTTAACATTGACGAACATTGACTCTCTGGGAGGAGCTGATCTATGAACATCGCGCCAATATGGTTACACACCTGTAGATATAAGATCGCATCGAGGCGATAGAGTGAAGTAGTCCAGGAGGCCCAACAACGTCCAAGTTATCAAGCATCTGGTCCGCGGAAGACATCAGCATCCCTGGAGAAAAAAGTGAGCAGAGGAAGACAGATTCTGAAGGAAAGCTGCACACCCGCGAGACCGCCAGCGCGCTGGGCGCCAACTTGAGTCAGAAAGAAAGCACGAGTCTTCTTTTTGTGAGCCCTCTTCTGGGTGAAAGCCCTGTTTGAGTTTTCGGCGACATTGAAGATGTACTTGCAATTGGCTTGGTCGATGGTGATAAGGAGCGAAGGTTGTGTGTCAGTCGTAGCGCTCGTTACAATTGAGGTCGTCCAGCTCATGGCAAGTCGAGGAAAGGACGAGAAAAAAGGTAGGCGAATAATAGATATCGTCCTTTATCCTTCGAATCGCCTGACAGTTTAAAGCCAGAATTTCTTCTGAGCCGCGACAGGGAAGGACGACGCGAAGAAATCGATTCGATTGATTTCCTATCCAAATTAGGAATGGAGCGTGAGTCACGTGAAACTATTGATCGGATCACTTCTCCCTGACTTTTTCTGGTTCGGACCCAATTCGGACCGATCGGAATCGTTACACTGCAGTTGGTCGCCGAAGTCAAGTCCTCACAGCACGGAGACAGTCCTCCGTGCTGAGCGCTGATCCTGGGGCTATGGAAGTTCAAATATCTCTCGCTTGAGGCTCTCGGAATACTGGGGATACCGTTGACTATGCGAGACCAGTGCAGTCGAAGTTCGAAACAGACTTCAAGCAGCGCCGAGGCTCTCCCCGAATGAATTGTCATGTATTTTTCAGCTTTCTCTCGTGAAAAACCCTCCGATGGATCCGAGCCCTTGGCGGTTACTTACTGATTTCAATTCCAACGAATTCCCATGGTGATCTCAGCCGGTCTATGAAACATGAAAGTTACGCATCGCCCCCCGTCTCCGTCGGCTAGCTCTGATATAAGAAAGAATTTGTACTGAGCCAAGCTTCATTCCTCTTCATTCCCTCTCTAGGTGCTCCAACATGCTTCCAGCTTCACTCCTTACGCTGGCCTCTGTTTTATTGGGTGCTACAGCTCAAAGTCTCACCATTCTTCAACAAAGTCTATCCGCCAGTGGAGTCTCTGCGGTTTATCCGACGGATGCAAATTACTCGACTGTCACCCAGGCTTGTATGTGTGATACTTGAAAAAATATATTCGTTTGACACAGAAAACCGTTCATAGACAACAGACGGTTCACGATCTCTCCAGCAGCCGTAGCGTACCCGACTACTGCACAGGAGGTGGCTGCAGCTGTCAAGGCTGGTGCGGTTCAAAATATGGAAGTAGTGGCTCGGAGTGGCGGCGTATGTACGCCTTTTTCACTCACGCGCCTCACCTAATTTTTTTCCAAGCACTCGTACATTGCAAATGGACTCGGGGGGAATAACGGTTCCCTGGTGGTGGATTTGAGCAACATGAAGGTACATAAGTGGTGGTCAATTTACTGAATAAAATTATTTACAAGTCCACTGCAGGCCATAACCGTTCGTTCATCAAACAACACGGCCCTGATTGAAACGGGCAATCGGCTAGGGGATATAGCCCTTGCGCTCAATGCGGCAGGACGAGCTCTTCCACACGGGACTTGCTCCTACGTTCGTACCAGGAAAGTTCCATAGCTAGCTTCAGTTGACGAGCCGGGTTCCTACAGGTAGGCATTGGCGGCCACAGCGGATACGGCGGCTTTGGATTCACGAGCCGTGCATGGGGCCTAACCCTGGACACCGTGAAATCCGCAACCGTGGTTCTGGCGAACGGCACCATCGTGACTGCTTCCTCAACAGTAAATCCCGATCTCTTCTGGGTGAGCAAAGACGCTACTTGCGTTATTTCTCTGTTGAATTATGTCTAGGCGATAAGAGGGGCCTCTCCTTCGTTCGGGATTGTAACCTCCATCGAGGTGCAGACGTTCCCAGCACCGGCTTCCGCCATTGTTTTCCAGTACGGCTGGGACAGCCTCGATGTCACCGCCGCTTCCGCCGCCATCGCGTCGTTCCAGACGTTCGCTGCGTCCAATATCCCCCCGGAGTTCGGCGCGGAGCTTGTTTTCTCTGCGGGCCCCTCCAAGTCAACGGTCACATTCGGGTGGACCGGCGCGTTTTACGGTAATGCTAGCGACTTCAATTCAACCGTCGCGCCGTACCTCAAGACGCTGCCGACGCCGTCTTGGTCGACGATAACGCCCGGGAGCTATATTAACAGTGTGTCTGTTTTGGCGGGACAACCCTTGAATACAAGCACGGCGCCGGAAGCGACGGACACGTTCTACACAAAGTCGCTCATGACGCCCTCGGGGTCCCCCATGTCTGCCGCTGCAATCAAGGCGTTCGTGACATATATGGCGGTGCAGGGCTTCTCCTCGAACACAAACTGGTTCGTGGAGATTGAGCTCTATGGCGGCACCAACTCTGCGATCAACGCTGTCCCACTGGACTCGACGGCGTTCGCCAAGCGGGACACACTGTTCACGCTTCAGCTGTACGCATCGTCCAGCAACTCTGCCCCGCCGTACCCTGCGGCAGGATTCTCATTCGTGGACAACATGGCTGCGAGCATCGTCTTGAACAGCCCTTCGAACTGGAGCTTCGGGTATGCAATCCGCTTTCGGCCGTGTGCCTATTATTGTACTGAAATTCCGATCAGCGCATATCTAAACTACGCCGACAACATGCTCGCAAATGGTACGCGTCTCTGAGTGCCTCTCGCATCGCACTAACAGCCCTTCCAGCGACGACGCTCTACTACGGGTCGCATTACGCGCGCCTGCAATCAATCAAGGCCGCCCTTGACCCACAAGATACGTTCCGGTTCCCGATTGGCGTATAAAAAAATTAAATGGGCTTTGAGCCTTGGACTGGTTTTAATTTACACGGACTTGGTCTAATACAATAGTGTATGCTACCGTACTATGTACTTGTACGAATAATTCAGAAAACCCGCTCTTGCGGCCCGCTCTGACCATGCCGATATGATCATCTGATGAGAATTCTCTTGTTGAAGGATTCTGTTTCTCTCCTCTTGACTTGACGTGGGCGCTGAAATTATCGACCCCAACAAACTATTCTCGCCATGGATGTTACTGGCTCGAACTTCTCGCGCCGACCATCTGTGCGCGATAGACCCCAGATTGCACCGATGGGCCCCCGAACGAGATATGTTTCCCGAAATTCACTCACGCCTTCATTCGACCCGAGCGCCGGGCTGCAATCGCCTCGAGACTCTCTCAGTAGCTCTGGGGCATCCCCGCGATACAGCGCACCGTCGGCCGCCCAACCCTCTGACTCCAAGACACTCGCTGCTGTCTCGGAGCGCGAGTATGATTCCCCGCCGCCGTCCGACGACACATCATCTCCACCCCCGGCTCCACCACGGGCCCTGGAAACGCCAGAAGAACCCTTGAACATCAAGACAGTGCCCAAGGTGGCCGCACTGACTCCGCCGCCGCAGGTTAAATTTGACTCGGCTCCAGTCCAATGGAAAGGCCTCCCCCTCGAGGCAGCCCTCTGTGTGTAGCATCGGTGATTTTCTGGGTGCACATTCTGAATATCTGAGGGCAGGGACATTCAATTCGAAGGAATTACAAGAGCTGGTTTCGCGCGCCATAAGATCGTCATCGCGCGAGTCCTTCATCCGCCTGCTCTCGGTCGAAAACCTCGACCGCAGCCTGCCCGCGGAGCTCGAGCGCCTGAACGCGCTCAAGGCTATGACGCAATCCAAGTATCGTTTTACGGTGCACCGCCGCACAATGCTCCTACAGGCGCTGCACTCGTTCTCGGGTTACAATGACAGGGAGAAGGATGCGGCGCTCGTTGCGAAGCTCACCAGCCAGCTGTCACAAACAACCGCAGAGTGCGACCAACTGCTTGAAGATCTGCTCCAGATTGCCGATCAGGTGGGCCAGATAACGCGACTACTGGATGTACATTGGGCTAGTGCACTTGCAGTCGCGCTTCGAAAGGTGGGTGGGGGGTTTTGTATTGAACGCTGGTTTCTCATTTCCCCCCGTCTATAGTTGAACAGCAGCTACGGCCGCCGTACGTCTGAACTGCTCTCCGCGCGCGACAAGATTGCGACGCTTGAGGCAGAGCTCAACGATGCGTGGCAGCAGGCAGAGAACCTTGCCCGTGAAATGGACGAAAATGATGCCGAGGTCGCCTCAGACGAAGAAGAGGGCGACGCAGTGATCGAAGTTGCGGAGGTCATATCCCTCCTGAACCATCGTAAATCGCCTTCTGCATCGTCGCACCTGAGTTTACGGGCGTTCGGGGAGGGCCCTAGCCTCGATGCCATTTCGCGCATGCACTCCGAGCAGTCGCAAACTACGTCTCCGACCCAAGGGTCGCAATCTACAGAGGCCACCACGGAGGCCACACAAGACTCACAGGTGACGAGTGCGACCGAGCCACCCTCGCCCACACGAACGAAACTTCCTTCTCCGACGCCGTCAGAGGCCGAAGTTAGTTTCCCGGAACTACCCGGTTCCCCCTTGGTTGTCGAACAAGCGTTACAGGCGTCAGATGATGCTGCCAGTATCCACAGCGCACGTAGTGGCCGCAGTGCACGCAGCACGCGGAGCGGACGTAGCGCCAAAAGCTCGCGCACCCATCAGAGCCAGCGCACCACCGATGCTAGCCGCCTCAGCACCGTCTCTGCTGCGCGCCGCCGCAGCTTACGCACGTCCATGAGCAGCCTCCGAATGCCTAGCATTAAAACGGCCCGCAAAGGCTCGCATCCGCCCGTCCCCTCGCTTCCCGTCGCCAACCTCAGCCCCAGCCCCAGCCCCGCCACGCCTGACCGCCGATCCACCGTTGAGTCGACAGTGGAGTCATTCCTCGACTTTGGCGGACGCGATACGGATGAGTCGGATTCAGAAGACACGGATGTCGTCGGCGTCCCGCGGCGGACGAGCATCGATGATATCGAGATAGTCACGCGCACGCCGACCAGCACGCCGAGCATCGCGATCCAGACGCGAGACGACATACACGTCATGCCCAGTCGTAGTGCCATGGAAAACGAGCTCGTCGCGCCCCGGCGATCGCAGTTCTCCCTCGATCACCAGCACCCATTCGCGAACGAAGGTCTGTCCATCTATCATTATTTTTTGATCGCCGTGCTGAACTCCAATCTCACAGAACCCGTCACCCAGTCAATCCCGTCAATCTGGCTGTTACAGGACGCGCCGAAGACGCCGGCGGAGCGCGTCGAGTCGTTGATGCGGGATCGTGGGCACACGAAAATGAACTCCTTCCAACGGCTCAAATCACTCACGAAACGTTACTCACTGCCGTTTCCTACCCCAACGCGATCCAAACCCGGTCGAAACGCCACGGCTGGCCCTGTATGATGTACATTTTGTTTGCTGTTGATATGCTATCCGCAATTATATTTTACGATGTGTACCTTATGCACCTGTAGCGAGTAAATGGCCCGGTGGGGCGCTGTATAATACTGTAGTTTTACAAGCTCTGTGTAATAAATACGCAGGATCTTGGGCTCCCAGGGAGATCGCTGAGGCTGGTGAGGGTCTACCAACCAAATAATTGGATACATTTGTTTCTCACTGAGCCAAAAAGCATTGGTTGATTGAATAAAGCCGTTGTAGTTACAAAAACGGCGGGAAAAAAGTGATTGGAAAGTCGTATATACACCCCAAAGCAAGCCCCAAAGGAGAACGTTTAAATAAGTAATATGTAGTCAGCAACAGCCGCAAAGTGGCTCTACGCGGTCGTCGTGTAGTTGGCGCAGACATTCGGATCATGGACTTTGGAAGGGTCCTTGGTGAAATACCCGAGCTCGACACCTTCTAGATACGACCTGCGCAATGAATTAGCTGCGCGGTCCGGAGTTCCAGCGAGCTTCATTCATACCATTCACGCGACAAGTTCCCTGCGAGTTCGCTCTTCTCGACTTTGAAATTCCAGAACTGGAGGAAGAATGAGCGCTCAGCGCTCGACTGCAGAATAAGTGGACGCACCAGCCATCCCGCGCCCTTGCTGTACGCGAGCTTCTGCGCGTCGGCCCATTGAAACAAAAATTCATCGGTGGCGTCGAACTGCGTCGGCAATCCCCATTCTAGGAATATTATGGGTCGTGGTGAAATGGATAGGAAAGAAGGCCACCGCACCTCCGAACCAGAGCGGACTGTCGCCGAGTGCCGCGTCCGCTTGTACACGGTTGAGATCTGGAACAATGGTTACTCGATAATGTAAGGGAGGTGGCCGACCTACTGCATATGCTGGTGAGATATGCCTCGGGGGTTGCGTCTGCTACTCCCTGCGTTAAATAAATCAGCGACCATCCCGAATGGAAATCAATGAGCTCTTCACCCCAAAACTATGAGCAGGTCAGAATCTGCAGTAGGCCGGGCCGAAACAAAACGGACATACACATAATACAGGTGATTATCATAACCCTGAGGACCGATTGCGGCGGCGGCAGGATTGGGAGGGTCATTGAACTGCCAGTTGACGTCCATGAAACTTGAAATCGAGTCGAGTCAACTCAGATTTACATAGACAGAGGAATATGGTACTTTGTGATCAGTTGGTCCTTCCGACGAGATAGACCTATGATTCCGAGCTCCAACAGGATGGGCACGGTGTCCACCAGAACGGAACGAACTTCCGCGGTGAAGATATTGGTTTCATTGATGTTGGGAAGCATCGCCGTGAAATTCCCGTTGGCAGGCGCTGGCAAGGCGCCGAATCCGGGCGTAGGCACTCCTAGCAGAAACTCCGTGGCTCTGACGACCTTGACGAAATTCTGCTGAAACTCCCCGTAATTGGGAGTCTGGGTAGCATCCATGATGGGTTCGTTCACCGCCTCAATGGCGACCGCATTGGCAAATGCCGGATCCACATGCGACAAGGTGGTCATTACGGACGTCCAGATCAGAGCACGGTGATAGTTATATTGAGTCTGCATGTAGTCCGTAAAGGTCGTTAAAGCGGTCGCAACTTGACTTACGTAGAACTCGACGTCGTTGGTGCACCTGAAAAGGGTTTCATTATGGATATTAGCGACTGGCAGAAGGACACACCTTCCCGTGAACATCTGTCCAGGTGTTTGTACGCCTTACAACAAGTGTTTGCAAATAATATGATCAAGGCAGGGAAAACACCAACCTGGGAGAGCATGATGATCGAGGATGGCGACGATACCGGCGTTCTGGAGAAGCTGCAGTCCTCGTCGCTATTCGAAACTGTAGATATTATAACACACAAACACAATTTTCCTCACCAGTTGCGCAAGTCCGCCGCGCGGATAAAATTCGCTTGTGCGATTGACCAAAGGTTCCACAATCCAGTAACCGAGCTGTCTTCTGTTCAGTAGAAAATAAGGGAAGTAAATCGTAGCCACTGACAGGAATTCGAACGGTGTTGATTCCCGCATTAACCAAACCATCGACATCCGCTTGGTTGAACCAAGAAGTCCTGGACAGTCCCAAGATGAGCACGTTGAACCACCGTCCAACGAGCGCACATCTCACCAATGACCAGTAAATATCTTATCCACTGTTTTTGGGTACGCTTGAGCAAACGCGCTGAGAAGAAAGGTTTCAAAACTAAGTAGACACTGAGACAAAGAATGAGGCACAATTCAGTTGCGCAGGTAGAACAGTCGCTGCATTGTTGCCCGCCCATGTCCAACCATTCTGCGTCGCATTAGTGTTACCATTCGCTTATTCACCTGAATTTAACATACCTTGGGGCAGCATCCATGACTCCAGGACAAGCCTTTGGACGAGTTAATGGCAATGCACGCTACTTGGCGCTAGACAACGAACCAAGACCCTAAATTGACGCCATAAATCTTACTGGGTAATCCTCCAAGAGCAACGGGAAGAAATAAGGACAAAAAGGGGATGAACTGGGATAATAATGCAATAACGCGCATGGTGTGGGCCCCAAGAAGCCCGTTGGACCTGCGTTTTTAAGCCAGCGGATGTACCGCCTAACATGATGAGATCTCTCTAACGCCTTCTCATCCCGAGCCAGACGCCGGCGAGAAGTCATTTCTGAGCAGGTGAGGAGGCGAGGACAATCACGCTGGCAAAAAGAAGAGGACGGAGGCGAATATTCTATCCGCGTCTGCGCTGGGCCGCCACGATGGAAGGGTCAGCCGACTATGTAGCACGCTCCGTGGGCTGTTTAACGTGGCAAGTGTCGAACGAGAACGTAGAATAGTCTCAAAAGAGCATCGATGTCGTCGGACGGGCCCAGGTGCTATGTCCTGGGAATTATTTGAAAACTTTTTTTTTTCAAATATTCACGGCAAAGTGGACAGATAGACGAGTAGGGCTGCCTTCAACAAGTTCTGTGTGGCTTACTTGGATCCCTTCTCCTGCGTTTTATTTTGTTGCAGGACATGATCCAGAGTTCGAATCCCTGAAGTGTCGTTTTTTTTGCTCCGATGAGGGATTCGAACTCTAATTTTGCTTCGACTGCCGCCTCGAACAAGAGGTTCAATTTTTGCTCGTCCACATTCACGGTAAACTTCATGCTGAAGTAAATAGAACACGTCCCAAGGTAAAACAATATATTCGGGTTCTGGTAATTACCTACCCAGGGCTAACGCAAATGTAACCACCAGCAGACATGGAGGGCCATGTCCGTGGTGGCCAAGCTCTCTGCCAAAGCTTGCATGCACTCTGGCGCTGCATGCAGCCGGTATGCATGCATGTAAATTGATGATTCCGCCGCCGCCGCCGCACTGGGTAATAGTGCGACGACCACGGCTGCGGGCCCGTGTACTGCCAGTGATTTATGCAGTGCAAATGCGACCCCAGCTGATGCGCGCTGGTGCTGTGCTGACGTTAGTGGTAATGACGATGAACTCGTCCGCAGAACGCGTCGCTTGCAACTACCCCCCCTTCGCCGGGCGCTCGCTGCAGGACGAGTTATAACTGGGTACACCCCCACCCCTAGTCCCGCACACCCACCACCTCATCTTCAAGCTCTGCTCCGCCCCCACAAGCCACGCCAGCGGCGCTGCTGCCGCCGCAACGCTGCGCAGAAGTCCCCATCCACAGGGCCGGGGTTAGCCCATCTCTCGTGCATTCTCTGCGCCAAGGTCTGCATCGCCGATGCGACTCGAGCACCAGTGGTAGGCTAGCAGTCCTCCGAGGACAGCTGTGCACCCGAATTGGAGGATGGCGCGACAGCGCCTGCGTTCCCCATTGCCACAGCAGCAGTCGCATGTGCAGCGCCGCCGTATTCCCCTGCACAAGTGGCCGCCCCAAACGGCATGCTTGGGCCACTTACAAGCAGATACGAGCATAGAAGGAGGAAAAGGAGGAAATTATCGAAAAATCAGAGACATACCACTGTGTGACCGCCACAAAAGAAGTCTTTAACAGTACAGTGTGCAGAGAGGGCATTCGCCCGTGGATGCGTTGAGGTCGTAGGTGCGCGCAGAGGCCGGGTGAGCGTCGATAGTGGTAATTTGCTGTTTTTTTTTATAATCCCCAATGGGGTCGATTTTTCGTGGTAAATAAGAGCCTAGGTGGCTAGTATGCATAGAGAAGAGTATTCAGAGTACTTTGGGAGGGGGAATAGGGAGGGAGACTGCGGTGAAGGCGCAGGAAAGGAAATGGTCAGGCAAAGACATGGAGACATAGCCATGTCCAAATCGGGCGATCATGTGTCCCAAGGCACTGCACTTGGGCCGTCGGACGAGCCGAGGTACGACCGACCTCACATGGTACGGCGGTCCCGGCACGTATGCCGAGACTTGCCTGCAACGAATATTCGTCAACGTTCTCGAAATCTTATTGTACGTTGGCTCTTATTGTGCATCCGCTCTTATTGTGCGTCCGCTTCTATTTCTGCCGTACAAGACCGCAGAGATACCTTCAAGACGGAGAAATAAAAAAAGCCCGAAATCCCCAAATTTGTTCTGCATCAGTGGACCAGGTACGAATGCGGCGCCTGGCGAGGCATTGACGAGCTCAAGCCCGAAGACTTGAAGATTAAAGACAGGACCAGACTCGGAGGTGATCTATATTCTGGTGGGCGGTGGCAGTTTCGGAGGGCGCTCTGTGGGCCTGTAAGCGTTGTGGCTCTTTTCCCGTATTTTACCCCGGGATCGCGTGTGCATTGGATCGTAAGTTGAGCTAGAGCTACATTTACCTACCGCGTTGGTATTTAGGGTTTAGATAGACAGGTCATTGTGACTTCCCCACCCGCGCCGACAATACTTAATACCTCACTACGTACGGAGAAGCCACGCTGCTTGTAAAAAGCCACCTGTGAATCTTGGTCAAAGTGTGAACTGAATGACTTGAAGTCACCCTCACATTCGGTTCGCCGATCGTCTCTAGACACATGATCACACCGTCTGCTATGGCCTATAGACAAAGTTAGCGAGCGTCGTTGATACAAAAGTAGTATACTTTGGCTTCAATGGCTTGAATAAGAGCAGCGGCCAGGCCTTTGCGCTGGTATTCAGGGTTCGTACCAAGCAGTTGAAGCTGCCAAGACTTGAACTTTGTGCCTTCACCGACGCAGGATTCGTTCCACTTGGAGTACCGGGGGGTGAACTAGCCAAAAGTTGGTCTCATCGCATCAGAATAATGAAAACCGGACATATTCCGACCACCACTGCTTCAGTTCCGGTGTGAACTTGGCCTCAAGTTGGTTCCACCCTGCGGCGCGTTGTTCCTCACTGCAGAGAATTATTCGATGTCCCAAGAGTGGTATTGTAAGGTTACGTTTCCAGATAATCTGTTCCAGGACCAAACCAGACGGCGACCGCGCAGATGTCTGTGGGCCCGAATCCAGCCACCCAGACTTCGCCCCCGATGGCCCCAGCCCGTAGATGTGCGTCGTGGAACAAGGGGCGAAGAGTTCTGTCTCCTCCCGTGAGAGAATGGCCAAAGGAATCGGGGGCTATCGTCCCATCTCAGTCCTGCACATTGATACACTTAGCACCACGACGAACCGGGCTCGAAAGCAGCAAGCAAGGTAGACACGGCCCGTTCATATTCATCCTCTACGAGAAACCGAGAATGAGAGGATGCTATGTGAGCTGGGAAACAACTGGACCGGTGGGATTCGCAAGCCGACGGACGACGATGTTTGCCATGATAAGCTACGCTTAGACCAAACTAGGAAGTGCCAACTGCGTCGATTTTGAGTGACTTTGTGGACGACCTCCGAACTACTCGCAGACAGTCGGAGTCCGGACTGGAAATGTTACACAAGAAGGAGCTGTTGTATTGAACGGGGATAGGAACAGCCTCATGCGTTGCGGGATAGATTGGCAGAAACATTGCTAAGCAAGGTAATGTGGCTGTACCGTGAAGTTTGGTCTGTTTTTGCATCACCGTGAGCGTGACGTGACCGTTCGCGATTGTCCGTTGACGATGGAAGTGCTCAAGAATCGCCTCGACTCGTTTTTGAAGCAGAAACGCGGCAAATCGCTGAAGTGGCCTCACCCGAACACCTGGAAAGCCACCCCCGAAACCCTTTCAGAGGCTGGATTCTATTTCGACCCAAGCACAGATGACCCCGACAATGCAACCTGCTTTATGTGCAATAAACAGGTCACAGAATGGGCGGAGGACGACGATCCGTTTGATATACACTGGGAAAAGTGCGCAAAGGTGTGCGCTTGGGCCAATCTGCGGTGTGGCTTGCGGCGCGACGTGGACTCGCACGGCAGGTGAGTCCGTCGGAATTCATTCCCGTGCAGATGGTAACGCGTCCTAGGTTTGTATTCCCAGACAAATCACGTTTGCCGACCTCGAAGGCAATGGAGAAGGCCAGACTCGAGACATTTATCGCTCATGAATGGCAGCACGACAAGAACAAGAAACATATGGCCTCCTCAAAAAAGGTCACTTTTACTGTCTTCTTCCGTTGATATATGGCTTCACAAGTCCTTAGATGGCACATGCCGGCTTTGTGTTTACCCCGGAAGTAGCTGGCGACGACACCGGGACCTGTCTCTATTGCAATATCGCGCTTGCAAACTGGGACGAGGATGACGATCCAATGTACGCTGAACCCAGCCGATTTGGAAGATTCAGATCCTGATATGTTGCTGTGTAGGCAACATCACCGGGACCGGAACAAATCGTCGAACCCCTGCGCATTCCTTGCCCTCGCTTTCGGTTCAGATATCCTGCCCTCTAAGTCTCAGACGAAAAAACCGAAGTCCGCGAAGCGTGCCCCCAAAGCCGCCCACGCAGACGTAGTTATGCCCACTAAAACGTATGATGGCTCCGACGATGACGCCCCCGTCCCTTTCCCTACATCGACCGCCAAAACGCCCCGGAAAACTGCCTCGACTTCTACGGCCAAAACTCCGCGAACCACGACCCGAAGTTTGTCTCGAGCATCTTCGAGAGACCATGTCGTGCCGGTTGACGAAGACGAGGCGGTCACCCCACCTCCCAAGAAACGGGGACGGTCCAAGTCTGTGACGCAGCCTAAAGCCTCTGAAGACGAGGACAAGGCTGCATCGCCTCCGACTCGGCAAAGGAGACCAACCACGGCAGCTCGATCACGTTCAAAATCTGTCTCTCGGCCTGTTTCTGCCCGTGATCCCGCTGACCTTTTTGACGACGATGACGACGCGCCCAGCATCAAGCCGGCGAAAGCTTCTCGGTCCAAATCTAAAGCGCGAGAGGTTGATACCGACGATGGACACCTCACGGAAGAACCAGTCTCTCGAAAGCCGTCTAGATCCAAGTCCAAGGCCCGGGAGGTCGATGCGGATGAAGATGGCGGGCAACCGGCGGAGCAAGAAGTCCCACGGAAGCCGTCGCGGTCCAAATCCAAGCCTAAAGTCGCTGGTGTTGAGGAGACGAAGAGACCCTCGTCTCGCTCGCAATCTAAACCCCCGCCTCCCGCAGACGACGCATCGTCCGACGATGAGTGGTTTGTCGCACCACTTCCGCCGCCACCTCCGGGCCGGTCGAGGGTCAAATCAACTTCACGACCGAAGGGTAAAAATCAAGGCATGGAGGCGGATGAGCCGGCTGTCGTATCCCGGAAGGAGATACGGAAGCAACGGGATGCGGCGGAGGAGGCCGAGATAGAGGAGCGGGAGACAAAACGACCCCCTTCTAGGTCTCAAACCAAACCTGAAGATCCTGTGGCTCGTAAACCATCCCGCACCAAATCTAAGGCTTCGGAGGAGACCGAGGTTAAGAAAGCCCCTTCACGGGCGAAAGCGAAGCCGCCTTCTCCGCCACCCTCGAATGCTGAACCGGAGGAGGATGACGCGATGGAAATGGATCAGTACCTGCCTCCGCCTTCGTCAAAGAAGGCACCCGCCGTCAAGTCGAGGTCTAAGGCCCCGTCGGTGGTGAGCGAGATTGCGGAGGAGCCCAAAGCGCCCAGGGGACGGAAGCCGTCTTCACGGTCGACTGCCAAACCCGTTATCCCGAAGCTCGAACTCGCGGCGCACGCACCAGAGGGTGTGGAGGAGCCGGAGCGCATTGAGCCCGCCGCCCCTCCGCCATCGCGGACCCGGAAGCCATCGACACGGTCGACTTCAACTGCTCCACCGGCGTCCCGAAGTGCGAGTGCTACCGGCACAGCTAAGGCGAAAATCACTGGCAAGCGCGATCCCAGTCCCTCTCCCGACCTCGATTTAGCCACGACCGATGTATTTGACCATTTCGAGCAACCTGTTGCCGCTGCTACACTCCCGCGGCGGAAATCGCAATCGAAGCCAGCATCGCAGGCTGCTGCTCGTTCCTCCGCACAGGCCGCGGAACTTGTTTCGACGTCCCGGAAACCTGGATCCAAGGCGTCCCCTCCGTCTCCCCCGGCCGGAAAACCTCGGTCCACGTCGCAATCTCAGCCGCGCGCATCGAAAGCCAAGCAGGATGTGCAGTACTCTGATGACGAAGAACTCGACAGGGGCAATGGCGACGGGCTTCCAGTGGTGGATATCTCCACGGACGAGGATGAGCCCAAGACGTCCAAGGCGGCACCGAAGTCGAGTGGAAAAGGCAAGAATAAAGGGAAGGAGAAGAAAGCCGCTGTCGAAGTTAAGGAGAATCGAATGTCCCATTCAACGCAGGCCGCTGAACCACTGCAGGGGATGGACGAAGGAGATGATGATGTGGAGATGGCGGAAGTGGAGGAGTCGATGCTGCAAGCAGATCCTCTTCCCGCCACCCCTCCCCGTGCTCCTGCAGCTGCTTCTTCGACTTTTGCGAACGAGGAGCCTCAGTGGCCTCACGCGCAGGCCAGTCCAGAAGGCTTTTCGTTCATTCCCCCGCTCGCGACGGATCCGTTCGTCGATATCGACTCCCTCAATGACGCGGAGCAGGAGATGACGGTGGAGGAATGGATTCGGTATCAGATGGGCATCGAATACGAGCGTTTCAAGAGGGACGGGGAGCGGCAGCTCAGGATGTTTGAGTTGCGCGCAGAAGAGGTGAGAAGAGCCATCGAATCCCTCTGATATTCTTGATACAATACACAACTGCACCCATGTACATAGTGTAGATAACGCATCGTCTCCTTTCTCGTCTCACGGTGCAATGTTGGTGCAATGGCGAGATTAGACGCGGTGTTTGTCAACGCCCTCCAGGCCAAACTCGTTATATCGTTCCCAATTAGGCGATCGTGCACTAAACAACATCCCGCCGATTTGAACCGGCGGAACCGTGGCAATTTAATTTTGATGGGACGGTAGCCGAAGTGCTGTCTTAGCAGGAAAAGAAACTTGGAAATGCGCTTTTTTTTTCACCCGCAGACGCGTATCAAAACTCCCAGTCCACCCACTGTGGCACTTCATGGAATATCTTTTTAACGCTAAAGATTTCCTTCGCCTCCTTCGCGATAATCAAATGATCGAACGAAACGCGAGCGGATGCGTTGAACCCGGGTCCTAGTGATACGTTCATGATTTAAACGACTCTGAAAAAAAAGGGTTAGGCGCCTACCGTGCGACCCCTGTTCAGCGTAATATATTGTCTGATTCCGTGGATCCGTAGGAGACCATATCTCGAAACCTGCTGGGTTGATGGTGGAGTCCATAAACGACTAGAAGGAAGCGCTGTCAGCTCCGAAGTACAGTCTGTTGAGCTGCGTACATCCATATATACTACAACGCTAGCGTTGTTCCACGGCCGCCCGAGAGTTTGTCGGCCCGTGAGATCGAGGGATAGATTGGCATCTGGTGATCGTACGATGGATGACTGAGAAAAGTACGCGCCGTAGGTGTTGGTGTAATTGGGAGTGCCTTTCCACGCTGTTGTGCTTGGAGCATAGTCAATAGGTGTTAACAACCCGTATCAAAACGTTACTTACCATCCAGCGCCGCGAGTGCCCATCAAGCTCTGGTCGAAGTATGCTGTGCCAAAACCATAGATGTAGTCCCTGGATCGGAGGGTCTATTCATCGCAGATTTGTGAACGAGTTGCCACGAACACGGATCCCAGAACTTGACTTTTACGGAAAACCGCACTCCCATTTTTTCCTATGAACATGGTGTCCTGCATACCGCGGAATGTAGACGCATAGAAAGACGCGTTCGCAAATCCAATGCCGACCGCAAGTGCTGGACCCACGCCCCCGTTGTTCTGATAGCCTCCATGAATAACCTCCTTATGAAATGAGACGTGATAGACCCACGGCTCGATTCTCGAAGTTGATGTTGTACGCCTTGAAGTCTGCGCATCCAAACTCCTGGGAACAGGTATAAGAAACATTCAAGAAAAACGGGGCAGGCGGACAAGCATACATCTGGGATCGGAACCGGGGTTCCGCCATAGTAGCCTGCCCCGGTCCAAGCAGCGTATTTATTCGGCGCCACAGTGAGCACCGCCGAATCTGCGTTGTCCTGTATGCTCGCATTCTGTGTCGTTTGGTTGATGAAAGTCGTGTTGAAGATAGTAACGAGATTCTGCGCATCTACATGAAAGTTGAGGTAAATCTACACCTCTAAACATCAAAAGAAGACTTACAAGATGCAGGATGGTCCGTTCTTCCCAACAATGTTGTAGGTCCTTTTCTTGTAACATTCACTGCTTCTTCATAGGTTCCTGCGCCGATGAGAATGAAACCTGGCGAGGTATCATTGGGTAAGGACGCGACGGCAGCTTGTACGCTGGTAAAATTAGCATGTGAATCCGTCTGAGAGACATAAACTGTTCCTAAATTACGACTCAGGAACATCTCGAATCAAAACTAATCAAACAACCTGTTGGACAGAACAGCGTCGGGTGAGACTCGGGCTTCACTGTAGCCTGACATGCGGCATATCTAGCGAAGGAGGTTGCGGAAACAGACGCTGCACAAGCAACTGCGGCGGTAAGAACGAGAAAATGCGGGGGAGCCATTGCTGGCCTCGTTCAAATCCGTCTTCAATTTATGGCGGAAGATCATGTGGTCTCGTGAACGGCGGGACGGGACGACGGCGCGGCGGCCCATTTGCTCGCACATGACAAGGATGGCTGGTTGATTGGGGAGTGTATGTATAACAGCAGAGAGATGGACAGAACTTGGTGTCGGTCGGGGTTTCGAAAAAATCAGAGGCATGATCGACAGCCATGGCTGTCCACTTAGTCAATTCGTCCAAAGGAGCCTCGAGAATAGAAAAGTCGAGCCAAATGGAGGGGTGAATAGATGATAGAACTCCTGTTGGAAACTAGCAAGGCTTGGCCTGAACCAGATCGTGATGACTTTTCAGGACAACCGAAGAGCGTTATGTCGTCACAAGCTGAACAAAACCGGTCATCCCTACTACCCCTGCGTCGTTCACGCACCAGAGAGTGATGGTATGTTCACTTGTCCAAACACCAGCAATAGTCAGCGGTCGGTTGACGATGATCGGATTTCTGGCCCTGTACTCGAAGTGCGCCAGTCTCGCTTTGGGTTTTTGAAGCATCGTAGTTTCGAGGAACATGAGCGCAGTCAAGGGTCCGTGCACGAGTCTCTCTGAAGGGGCATTGAAGTTTTAAAAGCCTCGCGGAAGCTCAATTGTCCTACCAGGATAACCTTCCTTGAGCTGTGCGTAGTCCTTGTCGAGATGAATGTGGTGGCCATTGAAGGTAAGGGCGGAGAAGCGGAATAAGGTGGTCAGAGATGGCGTAAAAGTAAACGAAAAGTCAGCGGTCGGGGGTATGCCCTTCACTGATAGAGGGTCAGGTCCCTCCAAGACGAATGGATGAATAGTAAGCTCACCGTCTCGAGGAGCTTTATTAACAGCAACAGATTCGGCGAGATAAACATGAGACCGTTCTTCCACTACTGAAGGCCGCGTGTTCCCAACCATGGTGACTTTGATTTTCTGATTCACGAAAACCATAGGACTCCCCTTCTCGAATCCTTTCTTTTCGACAGACTCGACGGTAGACGTCGAAACTGCGCTTTCGCCGATAAGGAGAGGGGTCTCTGCGTCCCATGAGATGCGACCTCCTGCCCACATGCGTCTCGTCAATGGCGGCGGCGGGCAGAAGTCAGCATCGGTCCCGTCCGGACGTAAATCGCTCTCGGGGTTTCTGGGATGGAAGAAGGCAAGATGGGACCCATACCCGAGGGGGGCCGAGAGTTTCGGTGCATGGTATGGTCGTCTGCTCCCATCTCTTGTTGGAAGAGTGATGTAGAGATCCGAGAGACGCTCTACGCTGAAGGTGTCTCTCAGAACCAACTGTTTTGGAGAGGCGATCCAGTCTTCGAGAGCTTGGGCATCCAACCGGGTCAGGGATGAGGTTGAGAGGCGTCTCCGCCACAAGTTTAGCATGGTTTGCCGCAAACAAAAGTGTGAAATTTGCCAAGTCGGGTGCTGCAGAAAGCCATCACCCGTCTTGTCGCGACTTTCTTTTCTCCTCTAACCGTTTCTTCGTGCTACAGTACCAGTCTCTAGCTCTCACATACAGCAGCTCATCCTTCTCTGCAAGCCCTAATCGACGGCAGTGAACTGTACATCCTCAGATTTGGCACCTCTTCTTTTCTGCCCTTCGCGCACAAAATCCAACCCAAATCGTATGGCCGGCGCCTACCCCGCACACCTGCTTCACTTCAACTCGATAGCGAACTCGAGAGCTGGAACGCTGCACAACCATTAAAGCTTAAAGAATCAAGGTCACCCAAGGCCCCTTCAATGTAGATCTGTTCGGGCTCCCTCAATGAAGACTCTGGAGACGCTTCAAGACTGAGGACACTCCAAATTCTCATGAGGGCCCGAGATGAAGCCCGAATAGGGACGTTGACGGGGAGTTTCAAGCCTCGGGTGACCCGTCGCATAAGACTACTGGAGGATCCTACCTCAAGGATGCTCAAGATTGGAGGTAAAGGAAATGAATTTCCGCAACCAAGAGACTGCGCAAGACCGAAAGGCGATGCAATACCCAAGGCAGGCCGTAACGAGTGGTGGATACGTCGACCTTCCGTGGTCTTTTCAATACGGGCACGAAAAAGGTCCGGTGGTCTTCCGTTTGCAGCGTATCCCGAAGCAGGGAGATCCCAGCAGGATAGGTGGTCTTCCGCTTTGCGTCGGCGGTCACTGAGAGATGCTCGAGGGTCGTTCATGATTTGATCCTACTGTGAGTCCTGCAATGTCCAGAGCCTCGATTTAGCTTTACCTGATTTAGAGCGCTGCCAGTGCGAAGCTACCCTACTGGTCGTCGATGTTGTTGATTGCTGTAGGTGCCTCAACAGCGGCGAACTTGAGGACCGAGTGGTCGGAAGGAATCAGCGATGTTGATGTCAACATTTCGTCATGTCACGAGCCCCGCTTGTTCCTTACAGCCATTGGGATCGTTTGCGCTCAAAATACGGGACTTCCTTCCTTCCTTTTTTCCTGATCTCAATCCAATCTCGGGCAGTTCGACACCTTTCCTATGTATCAATTTACACGGCGTGAAGGCGAAAGGCATCTGTGAACGCCGTCTTCAAACACCCGTCTCTCGTAGAAGTCGGTCTCCTTGGATCATTGACCTGCGCTTCACGTCATGTGGACTCTGCCCCATGATATCAACCACAATAACAGACCAAATGACCGACAGGGCCGATACTCGAGAATAGGACTGGAAATCTATCATTCTGTGTCACTACGCTCCACAGTTCTCCCATGTTCTCTCTCTACGCTCTACCAGCTGTATACAACCATGCGGTCTCCACTATATGTCGACGTTGTCAACCTCTCGCTGGGTTGAACCACGTTCGTCCACATCTGGCCTTCCGTCAAATGCGCGTGGCTTTCTGTGCTATTTGTGGTCCGACATCAGAACAGTCAAAGTGGGCAATGCGAACAATGGTCTCGGAACTTCCTTGCCCTCGTGTCTCCAAAAAGGATATAAGCTGTGGATGGAATATTCGGAGAGACCTCGGTCCCTGAAATGGCTCGCCTCTCTGCGGTTGTTTTGGCTCTCGCCGCGTCGCTCGTCAATGCAGCCCCCTCGCTGCTGGGACGTCAAGCGATAACCGCTCTGAGCTCGTCGCAGGTCAGCGCTTTCCTGCCGTACACGTACTACGCGGCTGCGGGATATTGCTCGCCGGCAACGACCTTGGCATGGGATTGCGGAGGTTAGTTCTTTGTCGCCATACATCTATCATACGTGATGTAACGCACCTCACCGTCAGCCAACTGCGAGGCGAACGCGGGCTTCCAACCTGTTGCGTCCGGCGGCGACGGCGACGCCGTCCAGTTCTGGTTTGTCGGATATGACCCGAGTCTGAAAACGGTCATCGTGTCGCATCAGGGGACGAACCCGGAGGAGATGTGAGATTAATCGACTCAGTTTCTAACTGCCTCTGATGCACATACCGAAGCCTCTCCTTGGTGACAGACTCCAACTTTTTCTTGAGCTCATTGGACTCGACATTGTTCCCGGGTTTGAGCTCCTCCATTGAGACCCACAGCGGGTTCGCAGACGAGCAAGCCAAGTGCGTGAATTGTTGAAATGAATTCATCTTTTGTTGACGTGGGTTATACATAGGACGGCGACGGATATCCTTGCAGCAGTTCAGACGACAATTTCGAAATTCGGGGCCAACAAAGTAACTCTTGTCGGCCACAGCTTAGGTTAGTCGGCGGGTGTATGTGTGTGCGCCACTTGATATAACTTCACAACAGGTGCTGCCATTTCTCTTATCGACTCGATCTATCTTCCCCTTCACATTACCGGGGTTACCTTTCAAAGCGTGCTGTATGGCTTGCCCAGGGTACGCTTGTTTCTTCGTGGCCCCGATCCAGAAATGCATATAGCTAATCTCGAACTAGGTGGGAAACCAAGCTTTTGCCAACTACGCGAGCACGGGAAACACGGTGACTCATATCAACAACAAGTTCGCAGCTCCATCTATGTTCATAAATTTGATCTGACCTGGGCGGCGTAGGGAGGATATCGTCCCCATTCTCCCCGGTGCGTCTCTATCAGAGAAGCTAGATTGTATCTCATTTTGCTTTATAGGAATGTTCCTCGGCTTCCACCACCCCACGGGGGAAATCCACATCCAGTGGGCTTTTATCTCTCTCGTTCCATCGATTTAGCATGCTGACGACCTCGAAGGGACTCGGGCGCTTGGGATACCTGCCCAGGTAAGCAAGCAGGCGGTGCCATTACTTACGTGTCCAGTATTGATTGTATGCTTAGGGATGGACAACCCCAGCGATCTGTGCACCACCGGAGACGTTCCCAATATTCTCGAGGGAGACGAGAGCGACCACGACGGTTAGTTCCCCGCGTTTGCTGTTCAAAAAAAGCTCATTAGTCGCGTCTAGGACCGTACGGTGGAGTGGAAATGTCTTCAACGTGCTAAGTGATTTGATGGGAGTAGATAGGACTTTCGATCTACAGTTCTCTTTAAGGGATGTTGGGATACTGTAACTTATATATGTACGGGGAACTGTCAGAAAAATTCGATTGAGAGAGGTTGAAGCCGTTTGTCATGAGCAGTTCGTCGGTGCGTGACGGTCGTTAGTCACATCCCGTACTAGTAGTCACTGCCACTAGAGCAGGCCCTCCACGCCGCCGGTGCCATGGCTGCACCATCCTTTGTTCTCTTATCTCTCTTGGGTGCCGTGGATTTTGCATGGGCGCACGAGCACCATGATGAGCTCACAGAGGCCGAAACCAACCTGCCAACAGACAACATTCTATGGATTCATATTCTTCTTCAGGCGGCGGTGTGGGGTATTCTCTTCCCAATAGGAATGGTCCTGGGCATTACGTGCGTCGATTCCGCATTCTTCCTTTGCTTTGCTTAGTTTATTTTGTAGCCGGAGCCGATGGCATGTCCCACTACAGGTATGATACTTCTTGAGTGTATCCGAGTTGCCATACATTGACCGAAATTGAATAGAGCGTAGGGTTTGTATTAACCGCCGGCGGCTACGTGCTTGGGCACAGTCATAAGGGGCGCATGTTCTTACCATCGGCGCATGGCGCCTTCGCGTCCATACTTTTCGTCCCGATCGCCGCCCAGCTCGTTCTCGGGGTATATCTCAAGCTTCACATACACGAACAGTCTATCCGTCCCTGGGCAGTCCGCTTGCATGGCGTCGTTGGCAAGGCATATCCGGTCCTCGGCTGGACACAGATGCTCTTTGGCGCCATTGCATATCGTGGGTACTGCCGCGGTGACAACCTCGGGCAGTGCCTCGCCCACTACATCATGGGCTCTGGCTTCGTCGCATACGCTGTTATCATGGCCATCCTGCTGCTAGTCGGTGAGGCGTGGGTGCGCCGTAGCGGCCGCAGCCCAGAGTGGTGGGACTCGTGGGTTATTATGTTGTGGGGGATAGGTGGGTCTGCCTTGAGCAGTTCCTGAACATGCTGCTTATATTGATATATGTACCCAGTGAACACTTTCACGGAACACCGCGGCAATACGTGGTCAGTGAAAGACATGCAACACACGTGAGATCTTCTCATCTTACAATTCGCACTTCCACTGAGGACGCGTACAGGATTTTAGGCGTTCTTTGTGAGCTTTACTCGTTCTATGACTTTGATGAATCGTTGTGAATGAATATGTGAAGGGTGGGCCGGCGGGTTGCTAGGAATATTCCTCGCCCGCAACAACAAGGTATGTAGATCTATCAGTTGTGCCAGATAAAACTCACTCAAAACGCCCGATAGCGCAATGTAGTTCCCTCAATAATGTAGGAGCCCTATCTCGCCCGGTTAATGGTCGCATCTTAATCACCTGTAGTTTAATACTAACGGGGTGGGCCATGTCTGAGCACGCTCAGCACCTCATGATCTCAACCAAGGTGTGTGCAGGTCTCGTTCCTCTTCCGTTCTGACCATCCCAGGTCCACGCCATGTTCGGCTACACCGTGATGCTGGCCGGCGTCACCCGCATCATGGAAGTCTGCTTCTTCTCTGCGCCGACCAAGTCTCCCTCAGCAGAGGGTCTGGGGGGTGACGATGACAACAATAGCGACCACACGCTAGCGGATCCCGGTCCCCGGTCCCCCACCACCTCACGGTACGACACAGCGGAGAGCGGAAAAGCCGCAGCCGCCAAGGCATTCCGCCACCTCCCAGCTTTCGTGCGTCCGTTCTGCAGACTCTATCGGGAGTTCTCGCTGACCACATGCATTCCCAGTTGCTCGTTGCATCGGGGTACGCAGTAATTTTCATTTTCAGACACTCGGCTCATCACACGCAGCGTGCTCTTCATGTCGGCGACCGACGAGGAGCTGCAGTTCGTGCACGACAACGAGATGGACCATGTCACGTACGTCCTCATCATGTTCAGGTGAGTGCGATACGATTTTCCGGTCTCTCTGGTCGTTTGACTGGATGGATAGTATCGCGTTCCTATTGTACGCATTGATCATATTCGTGATTCATTTATACGCGACGACGGGACGCAACGCGCCGGCGAAGGAGGACCGCAATAGCATCGCGATGACCGCGCCAAACGCGAAGTGGTACTCGCGCGTGCCGAACGCGGAGCAGCAGCAGGGGCCACTGCATGTAGTCGGGGATGACGAAGACGATGAAGATTAGATTATTTAACTTAATTGTGTTGTTGCTCATGTAATCTATCCAGCTTTACTGCTTAAGCTCAAGACTTACATCGTTAGTGTCCGAGAGTTCCTCTTCGTCGCGCGTTTTGGGCGCGTGACGTCATTTAGCCAGTTAAGGGTCTTGAACTAGCACTGTTCTGCGTCCGAGAGTGCCAGAGGCCGAACTGAGAGCGACCGTTGACCAGGATGACGCCGACCAGCCGCATGATATCGGCCTATGCCCGACGGTTCCTCGGCATTTCTCTGAACGCCGAGCCCAACGCCGACCACGGCCGCAACGACGCGTGGATCGGCCAGACAAGTTCTGGTATAAATAGGGTCTATGTGTTTACCAACGTTACGAGAACATCCACTTCCTCTGGAATCCAGACATGTCTACGGCCTTGATATTCGGTGCGACAGGACAAACCGGCGGCTACCTCCTCAAAGAGCTGCTTGCAAGCCCGCATTTCACGCGGGTCGGCGAATTTGGACGCAGGACTACGGGTCTCGAGCAGCTCACCAAGGCGGGGAATTTGGATAAGCTGGAGCAGAAGTCGATAGATTTTGAGAAGCTCGATGCGGCGGGGCTGAGAGATGGCAAGTGGGATGTGGTGTTCATAACGTGAGGGTTCGTTATGAGGATTCCTGCGCGCAGAACTAACAATGCTGAGCACAGGATGGGGACAAGTGCGAAGGCCGCAGGGGGCCCGCAAGCGTTCGAGCGGATTGACAGAGAGTCTGTGCTTAGTTTAGCAATCGCGCACCGACCGTCTCACATTTGTTTGCCCTTCAGATATGTTATCAACGCGGCGAAGGCTGCAAAGAGCGAGTCCCACCCTCAACGCCTCGTATATGTTTCGGTATTGTTTTCCACTTCGAATTGACCAGCTTCCACGACGCTGAACCCCTGGTGTAGAGCGGCGGTGCAGATCCCAAGTCGCGCTTTCTTTATACGAGGTTAGGACCCTACCATATCTGAGGAACTAAAAGCCGATCTACCTGCAGGAGCAAGGGCCTCACGGAGGAGGGGCTGGCGAGTTTAGGGTACGAAGACACGATCGTGTTCAGGCCCGGGTTCCTCGCAGGGACGAACAGGGGCGGCTTTCGATTGGGGGATAAGATCATAGGGTAAAGCGTCTGAAGCTCGTCGAAAAACACCAGGCTGAATTGACGTAGGGGGTTAACCAGCGGCTTGTCGCATCTATCCTCGAGCGTGGAAATCAAGGTTCTGCCCGTCAACTCATTCCTTTCATCGCTGACTTGAACTTCAATTCAAGGTGGCGACGCTAGCGAAAAGTCTTGCGCTAGCCGGTCAAGTTGGATCCGCCGGGCTGTCTCCGGCTGCTGGGGCCACGCAGCAAGGGGGGAAGGACGGCACCGCGCGCTTCACTCTCATTGGGAACGCTGGGGCACTTGCCCTCGCCAAGCAATTCGACGAACTGAGTCAGTAGGATCAGTCAAGTTATCCTGAATATCCTGGTGCCCGGTTCTATCGTAGAGCGCCCGGCAACGGGCCATTCACTACGAGCTGCAAATGAGACATAAGGTGTAGGATATTTTTGTTGTACCCATTAGATTTCTTTCCAGCGATACGAAGTTGTCTGAGTCCACTTGCTGCTGCAACTCAGACACATTGCAGAAATATGGCTGTCGTATCTTGGTCGTATCGCGACTCCTTGGCGTACCTTCAAAGTCTGCGTACCTTCAAGGATCATTAGGACGGTGGGAACGCCGCTCTTGATCGTCGGCGTCTGTAGTCCGTCTGTGCCTCTGGAAGAGCGGATCAAAATAGTCGGTGATCAAACGATCAAGGTCATGGGTGATTTCCGACTTGGTTCCGAGTCTTCCGACCTCATTCCGACACGACACCCCTTGTACTGTAATCCAAACACGACTCGGCCTCTGCACAGAAAAATCGCAATTTCGGAAGTCCTACTTGTCCTCGTACCTTTCAAGCACCCAAACGAATCTGTTGCTGAATCCATTGCTTCGTTCTTGTTGCCAGCTTACAGCCAGCTGCTAAGTAGTTCGCATCCGATTCGTTTTCAAATTCCAAGTTCTTCTCGAGCACGTGGAAATGCCAGCGCGTGGATCGACCCATGCAGGCATCCTAAGCGACAGCTTTAGATACAAGGCTGACTTTATAAGCACAAATCCAACTTTTTCGGGCTCAAACGTACCATGCGCGCTACTGCTTTTTTTCCCCGGTCCATTCCTTTACTGTCGTTCTTTCTTCCCGCTGTTCTTGCTGGATTGCCCAGCAAAATCTACGGCGTTAATTTGGGTTCTTGGTTCGTTCAATGCCCTTTCCAGCTGTGTAATGCCGTTGACCTTTTCAAAAGGCTCGTCCTAGAGTCATGGATGTTGCCACAAGGTGTGTTTATCAATTACATTAAATGGCGATTCTCATCCGGCGCAGGATGGTTGGACATGGGTGGCCAACAATGCAGCGACTGCTCTACCTGCATCGCAACTGAATTGTGCTTATTTTTTCATTGTGTATCTGAGTCTCTTCTCAATTTTGACCATTTTCAGCGCATTTGCGCAAGCATATCCGGAGACAGTGGACAAAATATTCGAAGGTCATTGGTGAGGCCCTCGCTGAATGGTGGTCCAGCATCCTTATTACTGTTTAGGTCTTCGTGGTTCAACCAAACGGATGTCGATGCTTTGGTCGCTGCGGGAATCAACACCGTTCGGATTCCTGTGAGTGGCTGTATGCTTTTTGGAATTTCTTCCTGACAGAAGTCAGCTCGGTTACTGGATCGTGGAGCCGTTGGTCAATCGCTCAAGCGAACATTATCCTCGAGGCGGACTTGCACAACTGGTGAGCAAAATCGCGTCCTCTTTTGTGTTGGTTTGAAATTTGGCCCCAGCGACGAGGACTGCAACTTCTCCAGAAAGCCGGTATTGGCGCCATCCTTGACCATCACGCTCTCCCAGGTGTACAAACGGCTGGGCAGCAGTTCACTGGACAGTATGTCCTGCATCTAGTCGTTGATATCCATGATGTGAATCGATTTCAGGTGTACGAGCAACGTCGAGTTCTATGTAAGTACATAACGCTCTCATTGCGTAACAGTCTGACCGGACTTCACACAGACTCAATATAACTACCACCGTGCTCTGATCTGGACGGCCGTTATGACCACCCTGTCGCATGTGGATCCGGCATTCGAGAACGTGATCGCCATCGAGGCGGTGAACGAACCGATCATGAACGCCGACGACACTCCCGGTTACGGGGACTTCCAGCAGAATTTTGTTAAGGTCGTCCGGGCCACGGAGTTTTTGTTGGGAGTTCCTACGCCCGGATTCGGGGCTGTCCCGCACCCTGCCAATGGAAACTTCACGGCGATGCTTCCTGCCGTCAACGAAACCACCATCTTCACCCCGGAAGTTCGCTCCGTTTTGCTGGATTCTGTCCCCGTCCTTTTGCAGCTCGGGGTCATCGGTTTAGCTAGGGGCAAAGACCAGCTGGTGACGAAGTATTTATGTTTCTGACTGACCCAGCAGACTATAATTGACCTGTTTCCAAGTTTCATGGACGTCAATTGGCAGTACAACAACCCTGCCAACCCCAGCGACGCCGCAATCGGTCCCCAGCGTTATGATAATCACCTGTACTACGTGTATGTTTCTCTTGTTTTGGCTCGGCGTACTTCAGATTCTAACATTTTTGATAGTTTTGGGGTGGAGCGCTTCTTTATATTCATTCGGGATAACCGCTGATTTAATTACTTGACGCAGGGAGTAGCAGATGCAACCCCCGAGGCATATCTGACCAGCATTTGCAGTAGGTCGGCCACCTCCCTTACGGTTTCAAGAAACTGACCATTGTTCCAGACCTCAACCGTGTGCAAGCGGACGCGGCACTAGGTGACAGTCCCCTCTGGTTTGGAGGTGCGGCGGCCTTCCTTTATGTTCATCTATCCACGGTCCTCATTATTCCCAACCTAGAATGGGGATTGCCCACACAGTTCAACGCCACCGATGAGTTCTTGACCCAATGGGCCGATGCGCAGAAGCTCGCGTACAGCCAGGGTGCCGGATGGCTGGTGCGTTGAATCTCATATTGATGCATCTTCGGTCGTTGACGCTGACACCACCTTTAGTTCTGGAATTTCAAGGTCGAGAAGAGCGAGCTTGCCGGAAACTTGTCGCGTGAATGGTATGAATCATGTTTGCTGGAGCTGCGAGCTGCCCAGAACTAATAACTTATCGCGCACAGGTCGTATCTCGAAGGTGTCGAGCTCGGGTATTTCACCAAAGACCCCTCCCAGGTCCATGATCCGAATGTCTGCGCCAACTACACCACGACCGCGTAAAGATTCCTTCGGCACTTTATCGCCTGTTTAAAAATGCAGTCATACTGTGGTAGCCATGGTATACGTTACTTCTTACTGGATACACTCCTTTGTTACTTACCACACTCTTTGTCGAAACACGCTCCTTCTAAATACCTTACTTATACACATGGTGTATCCTTCATGGATATCTAATACAATTGATCTAACACACCCTGGAAGGAAACCTCGAGGTATACCGAAAATCTCAAAAAAAGCATCGTCCCGTACGCTCTTGATTACCTCCCAACACGTTCCTTATTTGCACGCATACCTGCCGAGGCTGCTTCTCTTCGAGTCTTCGGTGCTCAGTAGAATTTTTGAATTTCCCACTTGGTACGCGCCGATCAATCACGTTTCCGATTGGACTCTTTATGCCGGCTTCTTCCAACCGCAGAGCACATTGTTACAACGCCAGAATGGCAGTTAAATATCTCTATACCAAGGCCCCACAGCTGGCTGCAACTGCGCACATGGGTCAGCGTTCTTCAAGCAAAATCGCTGAGTGATCTTTGTATGGTCCACGCGGACCTTATAGCCCTTCGAGCCACTGAGCGGAGGAAAATGGCTTAAAAGCACCTTGCGATCTTGCCTTCTGAGCCGAGTCGCTAGTATCTGCACGTCCACCCCCAACGATGTTCCCCCTCGTTCACGCTGGTCTTGCAATTATCATTCTAGTTGTCTCCCTCGCCGTACCTGGCTATTCAGCTCCGGGGGTCAGTGCAAATCAAGGCATTGCTGCCCTATCGGCTTCCCAAGTTGCGGCATACCGTCCATACACCTTTTTCGCCGCAACTGGCTATTGCCCGGCCAATTTTACTCTCGCGTGGTCTTGCGGAGGTTCGTTACCAATCGTGGTTGAAAATTGATATGATTGTTTCGTCCCTCAGTAAATTGTTTGGGTAACCCGGATTTCAAACCCGTCGCGTCTGGAGGAGATGGAGAGTCTGTCCAATACTGTGAGCCGCCGAGCCCGTCTCAACAGAGTTTATTTCTGACTGATGTCGAAATTATCGCAGGGTTTGTTGGATATTCGCCGTCCCTCCAGGTACTCCTCTTCTTGGGAATTGTGATGCCTTTTTTCAACTGGCCTCAGAGAGTCATTGTAGCCCATCAAGGAACGCAAGTGAACGATATGTATGTGGGAAACAAATTGTGGATAATTTTCTTGCAGACCTCTTTTCAGCGTGGCCATACTTTCGGATGCTTCGGTCATACAAACGACTCTGAACCCCATCCTTTTTCCCGGCATCGAGAACGACGTCCAGGTCCATTCCGGTTTTATGGAGGAGCAGGCGAAGTGGGTCGGCTGTTTATTTCCACTGCTTGCGTTTGCGACTGAGTTCGGAAGAACCGCAACATATGTTCTAGCTGCTGTCAAGATGGCCTTGGCCAGATATGGCACCAGTTCTGTAACGATGGTGGGCCATTCCTTGGTAAGCTTTGAGCACCGTCAATCTTAGAACACCAATGTTGATTTTTTCTGTAGGGTCCGAGAGTCTGCCTTCCGTTCACAGCCAAGTCTTACTTAACCCTTCAGGCGGCGCCATTGCTCTTCTCGACTCTGTCTATCTGCCGTTGCATCTACCGCCCTCAACCAAGTTCACCACGGTCGTGTACGGATTACCGAGGGTATGTACTTTATATTCTCATTCGAGCAAAGTTCTGACCTGACCGAGCGCAGGTCGGAAATCAGGCATTCGCAAACTACGTCGATGCTCATCTGTCCTTGACACATATCAATAACCAGTACTGCTCTTTCTTCGGAGTTGTCAATATGTTTTCTGAATGTGTTGCAACAGGAAGGACATCGTGCCGATCATTCCGAGTCTGTTTCAACGCCTTTCATGTTCAATTATCTATCGTACTGACTGGTACCGTAGGTATGATCCTAGGTTACGTCCATCCGGCTGGGGAGGTCCACATTCAAGCATCCGGAGAGTGGGATTCGTGCCCAGGTCCTTTTCCTTCAACTCGATTTCCAGATAAGCAGGCTGCTAATGCGGGATTTCATTGCAGGGCAGGACAACGAGAGTGTGCTATGCTCTACCGGAGACGTCCCCTCTGTTTTGTTGGGCTCTATTGCGAACCATGATGGACCATATGACGGAGTGGAGACTTCTTGCGCATATTTGACTGGTTGAATGGAGTTGAATGACTTGTTTCCAACATGTAATGTATGTTCAATATGTTCACTATCTTGGGTATAATATGTTATGGTCCTTAAAGAGGTATCGAAAAAAAGGAATTCAACTGTGGGAAAGTTCTCCTTTAAACTCCGCCAGGAGATCACCGAGGTTTGGCGCTGGAGGATGTGGAACATGTCCACAGCGACTACGACCGCAACGAATTTAGTAACTTCGACAGCTTCAAACAGTCGAATTCTAATTTCTAGCAGTTGGACGAAGTGCCGGGCCGGTACGTTCTGGTAAACGTGCAAACTACTTAACCAATTGCACCGAGAGCTTAAGCCTCCAACATCGCGTTGTTCGTTAATTAATCCATTTCTTCGAGCCGGGTGTGCATAGGTCAGGCTACTTACAATACGCTTGTTACGCGTCAATTTCAGAAATGAGTACGTATGAGACGATATTATTTTAAAACGAGCAGCAACGCTAGGGCAGAAGTTCAGCTAATCAGCATCATTGGGAAAAACAGAGGAAGCACATTTCGACAAAGAGGTCCAAAAGGAAGAAGGAAGAAAATGGAAAAGAAAAATAGATACAAAAACTCTCGACCAGGGAGTCGAACCCTGCTCTCCCGCGCGAAATTCTAGACAATGATGGATGACAAGCGGGTGTACTGAACCGATATACTAGTCAAGACATACCCATCCCTGCCATGAAAGAATATAACTATGGATCTCTCCCAACACGCGTACGATCCATAGAACGATGAAGTTCAAGTTATTTTGCGACCTGCAATCATGTCGAGCACCCTCAACGTTTTCGTCGTCTCTCTGGACACGCACTCGGAACGGCGTATCGATCCTCACATCACTGTGGAGCAACTCAAGGTTGCCTAAATACCTCTTGCTCGCAAGTGAGAGGACTGAGGCTTGCTTGCATATAGAACAAACTCGAGCTCATAACTGGCGTTCCAGTCGCGAATCAGGCGATCTCGATTCAGACGTCCGTAGACGATCCAACGCTTGTTGCGACTTTGACAGACGACGCGAAGCCCTTGGGTTATTATGGCTTACGCGACTGGCATGTCCTCAAGGTGTGTGCGGCTTGCCGCGATGTGTGCAGAGTGAATAACGCAATGCAAGGTCGACGACACGAATCCGTCGACATCGTTGACAGGCCAACTGACCGATGTGACGCAAGTCGACAAATTCGAGCTCAGCGACACGGCGTATGCGGAGCGCACTGGTCAATTCCACCGTCTCACCACAAAAGTCGCGCGCTAATTGTGACCTCAGATACTGTGTTGGCCTACAAGCAGCGAAATAAAGTAGGACGGTTCGCGCCCAAGGATGAGAAGCCCAAGGCAACCCTTGAAGTGAAGATCGATGTCGGGTCGCGATGCGAGGTGGAGTCGACCGAGCCCGGGCTAAGCAAGCGGGGGACGGTGCGCTTCGTTGGTAAAACGAGCTTCGGAACCGGAGAAGGCGTTTGGGTCGGCGTCGAATACGATGAACCCATGGGCAAGAACGATGGATCGTGAGTTTTTCAATGCCGACTGACAGCCTAGAAATTGACGCGTCACAGAGTCAAAGGGGAACGCTATTTTTCGTGTCGTCCTAATTATGGCGCGTTTGTGCGGCCAGAAAAGGTGAAAGTCGGGGATTTTCCCGTGGAGGAGATTGATTTGGACGAGGAGATGTAAGAAATGAATTTTTGTACGATGTTAGCATTACAATACGCGATTTGAGACTTTGAAAGAACAAAAAGGAATGCAGGAGAAGGACCAAGAATTTTTGCCACGTGCGTGTTTGGGAGTATTAGTATCTAACGCCGCGACGCGCAAGCGTTTCTCTCAAGTTTCTCTTTACATTCTCTTTCTTCAACTTCCACAATGGCTGACCCCAGCGGCGCACCTCCTCAACCAGGCCCCAATGATGTCTCCACGGCCATCCTAAGGCCCAAGAAATCGTACGTGCTACACTCGGGGCGCTTACCTCGCATATTGATTCGTTTTCAGGCCGAATCGGCTTATGGTCGATGAGGCAGCGACGGATGACAACTCCGGTACGTGGTCTTTGAAAGACAAAGGATGTGACCTCATTCAACGCAGTCGCAACTCTGAATCCCGCGACCATGGAGATTCTGGGCCTGTTCCGTGGCGACACGATTATCGTCCGGTAAGTCTCTTGTTATTCGTCTTATCGACGCGTACTCACTTTTTCGGCCTTAGTGGGAAGAAACGGCGCGACACCGTGCTCATCTGTCTTTCTTCAGATGATGTCGAAGAGGGCCGCATTCAGGTGAACAAAGTCGCCCGCAACAATTTGCGTGTAAAACTCGGTGACCTCGTCGGCGTGCACCCATGTCTCGACATAAAATATGGCAAGCGCGTGCACATTCTGCCGTTCGACGACTCCATTGAGGGTCTGAGCGGTAACATCTTCGACGTCTACTTGAAGCCGTATTTCCTAGAGGGTACGCATCCGTTGCCTAATCCCTTTGGCCTGCTGCTGACTCCAATGACCAGCGTACCGACCTGTCCGCAAGGGCGACACCTTCCTTGTGCGCGGAGGCATGCGGACAGTCGAATTCAAAGTGATCGAAACCGACCCTTCTGAATTCTGTATCGTCGCGCAAGATACTGTCATCCACACCGGCAAGTATCGCATTTTCCAAGCAAGTTTGTGAGCTAATTCGAGGTGAACAGAGGGCGACCCAGTCAAGCGCGAAGAAGAGGAATCAAACCTCTCGGACGTCGGCTACGACGACATTGGTGGATGCCGCAAACAGATGGCACAAATCCGTGAACTGGTAGAGCTACCCCTTCGCCACCCGCAACTATTCAAGTCCATCGGTATCAAGCCCCCTCGCGGTATCCTGCTGTTCGGTCCCCCCGGTACTGGTAAAACTCTTATGGCGCGAGCGGTGGCCAACGAGACCGGCGCGTTCTTCTTCCTGATCAACGGCCCCGAAATCATGAGCAAGATGGCTGGGGAGAGTGAGAGCAATCTGCGGAAAGCATTCGAGGAGGCGGAGAAGAACTCACCGGCCATCATCTTCATCGACGAGATCGACTCCATCGCGCCCAAGCGTGAAAAGGTGAATTGCATTGGTCTTTTTTTGACGTCCAGTTTCTTACTACCACATACTTTTAGACGAACGGTGAAGTCGAGCGACGTGTTGTCTCGCAGCTCCTCACCCTTATGGACGGGCTGAAGGCGCGCTCGAACGTCGTCGTCATGGCTGCCACCAACCGACCGAACTCCATCGACCCTGCTCTCCGGCGATTTGGTCGGTTCGATCGTGAGGTCGACATCGGTATTCCTGACCCAACGGGCCGTCTTGAGATTCTTCGTATCCACACGAAGAACATGAAGCTCGGCGAGGACGTTGACCTGGAGCAGGTGTGTACACTTGCCCTTTGCTAACAACCTACTGATGAGTACCCAGATTGCTGCTGACACTCACGGATATGTCGGTTCTGACGTGGCTTCTCTGTGCTCCGAGGCTGCTATGCAGCAGATCCGGGAGAAGATGGACCTCATCGACCTCGACGAGGACACCATCGACGCAGAGGTGCTCGACTCCCTCGGCGTCACCATGGACAACTTCCGGTTCGCACTCGGGACGTCCAACCCCTCGGCGCTGCGCGAGACGGTCGTGGAGGTTCCGACGGTCAAGTGGGACGATGTTGGTGGTCTGGAGAAGGTCAAGCAGGAGTTGCAGGAGACCGTGCAGTACCCCGTCGAGCACCCCGAGAAGTTCCTCAAGTACGGCATGTCGCCGTCAAAGGGTGTTCTGTTCTACGGGCCTCCTGGTACGGGTAAGACCATGTTGGCCAAGGCCATTGCCAATGAATGTAATGCCAACTTCATCTCCATCAAGGTACTTTCGCTTATTTCTACTTGATTTATCACCAGTCGCTGATACAATTCTTATAGGGCCCTGAACTGCTCACGATGTGGTTCGGTGAGTCGGAGGCGAATGTGCGCGACGTGTTCGACAAGGCACGGGCTGCGGCGCCGTGTGTCATGTTCTTCGATGAGTTGGACTCGATCGCCAAGGCGCGTGGGGGCGGGGCTGGCGACGGTGGAGGTGCGGGCGACCGTGTGCTGAACCAGATCCTGACGGAGATGGACGGGATGAACGCGAAGAAGAACGTTTTCATCATCGGCGCGACGAACAGGCCCGACCAAATCGACTCTGCCCTGCTGCGTCCCGGACGTCTCGACCAATTGATTTATATTCCCCTGCCGGACGAGCCCTCACGGCTGTCCATCCTCAAGGCGTGCCTCAAGAAGTCGCCCGTCTCGCACGAGGTCAATCTCGACTTCTTGGCCAAGAGCACGCACGGGTTCTCTGGTGCTGATCTCACGGAGATCTGCCAGCGCGCCGCGAAGCTGGCTATCCGCGAGAGCATCGAGTCGGACATCCGCCACACCCGCGAGAAGAAGGAGAAGGACGAGGCGGCGGGCGATGATGACATGAAGGTCGAGGAAGAGGCCGAGGAGGAGGACGACGTCCCTGAAATCACCAGGTTCGTACTGTTTTCCTTCTTCCTACATGCGATGCTTACTGTGATTGCGCAGGGAGCACTTCGAGGAGGCGATGAAATTCGCGCGCCGCTCCGTGTCGGACCAAGATATCCGGCGCTACGAGATGTTCTCACAGAACCTGCAGCAATCGCGCGGGTTCGGGAACAACTTCAAGTTCCCCGAGGGCGAGGGTGGGTCTGCGCCGGCCGGGACGAGCTCGGGGAACGCTGGGTTCACGGAGGACACTGCGGACGACGACCTGTATGCTTGAAAACGATTATTACTTCACTCTCCATTAGTATAGTAGCATGAATGATTAGATTTTTGTTCGTGTTGACTGGTCTTTTGAGCTCGGCGTCTCCTTTCCCAGGCCTGCAGCTGGCCCAACGTTGGGGTGGAAACAGATAGTATGTCGCATCCTCTCGTGTTATTCACGGCGTCGGCCAGCCTTTGGGCTTGCTAGGAATCAGGCCAGAGGCCACTTCATCGGCAAGCAACGCGGATCGCAAGCAAGCAAGCAGATACATTCATGGTAATAAATACACCGTACACATAACAATACAACTCGCGCGATGGAGTGAGGAGGCACGGGTGTCGCAAGGGAGGTAAGAGGTTTCGCAGGGGGGTACGGGTTTCGCAAAAGTATGGTGGGGGTGTCGCGAGGGGTGATCGTAGGAAGGCAGGAGGTCGGCAGGTCGGCAACGGCGGGGACAGCTGAATAGAAATACCGTATCAGCGATCGATTATCGCACAAGAACTCGAGAAAACAAGCTTACTCGGCCCAAAAGCACGACAGATTGAATCGCCCAGCGCCTACCATCGGGATCGCAGGGGCTAGAAGAGATGATCAGCAGAGCTGCAGGGAGCTGCAGAGAGGACTTGCCTTGAGCGCTGCGAGCAAAGGGGGCCATGGCAAAACCACTTCGAATAGGAGACATCGCGCTACATGAACGTCGACAAGGGAGAGAGAAGACGGAGATTCTGTAAGTACCTGGAGTCAAACCAGTAACTCCGTCCGCGAAAGCACCCAAACGAGAAGGACCGGAGTCGACCGGTGGAGAGAGAGATTGTACGTCGATCGACTGGGGGTAGCTGAGGAACTCGCATTAATAACTGGGCAAGGGCGATGGTATCCTCACAAAGAAGCGTTGTTCATGTGCTGGGCAGAACGAGTACGCCGACGATCTGGACACGCCTTCAGCGAGGTATACCAATACAGAATGGAAGAGGCGTACCTTGACGGAATGGTAGACTGTGGGGAAGTACCGTCACACCAACTGCGTAAATCGAGTTCGGGCTAAAGGACATAAATTCAATTGGAGGTGAATGAGCTTTGCGAAGACGTACCAGACAGTCAACCAGGCCCGACAACTTCTCCACCTGCTACGACGACTCAATTTGATAGCAACGACTCTCTAGAAAAGAGAGTCAAGGAAAGCCGGAAAAAGCGGGGAGGCCTTACTGTCGGATGAAGCCAAGATGCAGGAACCAAACGAATGCGAATGCGAGGGAGACTGTGAGGTCTATAAACCGTGTGAGCGAAAAATAGATGGGAGTGGTAAGAGAACGTACAGGAATGCACTGTTCAAGTGAGGGGTCCCAGCATGTATGTCCGAGGACAGAGAATCCCATCTAGCGAATGGACTAGTCAGCCGGGATGTCAGAGGGGAGCTGAGGGGTGTACAGAATACAGTCCCAGCAGAGCAACGCAAATCGGGTATATCAGCTAGAAGCGTTGATCGAGTTCGGGCTGGATGAAGTAAAATCAATCGGAAGCGCATCTGCTTCGTGGATCCAGACGTACCGAGTAGTCCTTCAGGCCAACAACTCTTCAGGATGTAACACGACGCCCCAAATCGAACAACGACTCTAAACAGAGTCAGAGAAAGCTCGGGCAATCATACTTACTGTCTGAAACAACCACAACGGAAACCAAACGAATGTGACCGAAAAGACTGTGATCGTGTTAGCGCAAGATAAAACGGGCGGCAGGAGAACGTACAGGAATGCACTGTTCAGGTGCGACAGGCCCCAATGCACGCCGGTCGACTCGGATGGCATCTAACGAACGACCAAAGTCAGCGAGGATGGCGTACCAGAAACAAGCCCAGCAACGGGTATATCAGCTAGATGAAGGGGTATAAAGCTCGCCCGTGAGCCTACGAAAAAAAAAGGTGGGGGGTATACAGAACGGGGTGTGTTGTACACAGTACAACCACGGGTATATCAAACAAAAGAAAAGAAGGGCTATGGGGTATAGAAAAGAGGGTATATAGCGGCGAGTGGGAGAAGGCGATCAAAAAGGGGGTATGGCAACGAGCAGGAGAAGATATAAAGTGGTGCACAAAACAACAGCAACGCTCATAGGCGACGGAAATATGCGGCCAGGCGAGGCTAACGAAGGTGCTCAGGCAACGAATGATTGCAGGACAAAGGACATACCTTGAGCCAACGCTGCACCCCAAAGTACACGCCCATCACGCAGGAAGCGAACATCTGCATCGAAGACATCAGCCAACGAAGTGAAAGAAAGAGCGGAAACATACCTCTCTCTCGACCCTCTCCCAGGACGCCATGGGGGGTACCAGTAGTCCCACGCCTACATCAAGCAATGGTAGCGGGATCCGAGGAAAGATGTACGTATAGATGTACGCATAGACACCATAGCAGCCCAGACACATGCACCCCCACCAGAGGAGGGATATGCAGAAGACCAACCCGCCGAAAAAGCTCGTTGGAGGCCTGGCGAGGCGTTCGCGGAACCGCGCGCCGCACCAAGTGGCTAATCGGAAAGGCAGCGACAGGATGTTGAAGATGGAATGGTACATAGACATCATGAAGTAGACGTGCCCAGCACCCATCGCGACCTTGAGCCATGGATTGTTGATCAACGTACGTAACACGTCTAACTTGGCGCAGAGTTCGTCGAAGATGTCCCATGCTTGGAGGTAGTACGCCCAATAGACCGGTAAGAAGCGCTTGACCAATGGGGCGACGACCCGGTCCCCAACGACGCGGGCAGCATGGACTGTCTTCTCGTTGCACAGGAATGCCATGATGTCATCCCGGAAGTGAAAGACTAGCTTCGTAAGACCCAGTGGCAGTATAAACCACCAGAACACCTTGCGAAGCAGCCAGTTGGCAAGGCGAAGGAGCCAGATGAAAAAGTTGATGAGCCAGTGCCGTTTGGGTTTCCCGCAGGCTACATTGACGCCGGGTGGGGGAGGCGGGGGAGGTTCTTCGCCATTGCTGGTGCGTCCGGTGTTGTCCGAGTCTGTGCCGTTGCCGTTGCCGTCCGTGTTGCTGCTGCCGTCCCCTGGCTCAGGTGGGTCGTCGCCATTGGACCCGTCGTCTCCGCCGCCATTGTTCCCGTGGCTAGAGGACGCCCCGAAGAATGTCTTGGACAGGGTGAGATAACCGAATGATACGCCGACGAAGGCGAGTACGGCGGAGACGAGAAGGGTGGTGGAGATAGGCGTGTCAACCGCACTGTGGGATGTCTTGGAGGGCTCTAGGGTAATCTGGATAGCGCTCGAAGGCATAGACACGCTGTCTGGAGGCTTCATATGATTGGAGACGACGAGGGACGCGACATGGAAGCCAGAGATGAGGAGGGCCATGAGGGGGGGAGCCTTGCCGTGGGAGATGAGGGAGGCAGCGATGGACATTGTAAATGTGTTTGAGGTTGAGCTTGGGAGAGTTTGACGGATTCGAAGGTGGAGGTAAGACGCAAAGAGAGTCTTGCGGTCACAGCTCGGTCACGCCGCGTTTATACGTGACGCATTGTGACGGCGTGACTTTCTACGTGCGCCGCGAATCCAAAGTGAAATCTGGCTAACAAAGTATTCTTCGTCTTCGAATACTACTTTTTTTCGCGTTTCTGCCTTTTCGGGTTGCAAGCGGTAGCGAACCCAGATCGGGCCTGATGCGGCTGCTGCGGCGCTTATCACTTTGATGCCTCAACACCTGCTCCCACGCCTGTCCCACGCCGCGAAATATAATCCCTGACTCCACCATTGGGGTCTTCGGATTACTACTTGACCAGAGCTAACCCATTTTCCACCATCACCTGCTTCTTAGTCCTTAGGCACAAATTTAAACATATCAGCAGAACTTACTTAGTGAGACCGTTCAACGTTAGACGTGCAGCAGCCCACTGGCAGTAACATACTCACGCTGAGGCTCTGAGCCCCCAACCGAAGTTAGTCTCCATCCTCCGCGTCATCGAGGGACTCGATTTTTCTGCTTCCATGATTGATTTCTTGCCAACGGTAGCTTCACTGTTCCGACATCGAGAAACCGATGGCTTTGAAGTTGAATGTCTCCGGAGGTGCCCGACGCCGCTCGAGGTACGGCCGGCGAATGCGGGCGGCGGATGCGGGATGCGGGATGTGATGAGTCCCACAAAACAGTGGACTAGCAAGAACCCCAGCACCAGGAGCACAACCTGATAGACTCCAATGCAGCGTCATGTTTCAGACGAGTAAAAAGTAGGACAGTATTTACCCACTTCAAGCTCGAATTGGCAGATGTATTGTGCATTTTGCTAAAACAACCAGAGCCCTACAGAGCCACCCTCTCTCTCGACATATTATGCCAATAATTTCAGCAGGCCGTATGGGACACTTGCCTTGCTGGCGTGGGCGGTTGGGCCCCGGCTTGCGGCGTTAATAGTGCTCTTGAATGCCATCCAGAATCGAACTAACACTCGTTATTTTTGTTGGCTCCAGTCAAACATTACTTACAGTGTCAGGCTCCGAGCTTTCCACTTCGAGTCCACCAATCCTTCTGTAGGCTGACCTCTTTCCGATCTTGCTGTCGAACATGTTGTATTCTTGCTCAAATATGCCAGACCGCGGCCCCGCATCAAGCCATAGCAGTGGAAAGCACCAAGGCTGACCGTGTAAAATTGCGGCTACTTTCCGGCTTCGTCCGACTCGCACGAAACGTTGAAGTAATGGGACGAAAATGGTTTCGGATTATACCAAGGGCTGCTCGGACTCGTTTCTCTGGTAAAGTTGAGAAAGATAGGGATTACCGGTGTTTCGAAAGCCCCAAAATACTACTCAACGTCGGTACTCCGTAAGCTGGAACTCCCAGGGACATTTCGTCATTCTTTGAGAGGACTTTCGGTAGGCGAACGCGGAAGGGCAGTAACCTTGAGTACCAGATATTTAGGGACGAGAAATATTTTTCGTTGTGATATTTGGATAGGATTACCGACGCAAGGTCCCGAATCGGATGGGAAAGAGAGCCTCTGGACCAAAGCTGGACAAACTTGGAGGAGGACATCACTGCACTTGCTCCACTCAACCATGCGGGCCTTCGCAGCACTCGTCGCCTCTCACTGTCCTGCTGTAGCCTAGACGGTCACCGTAACAAATGCGCGCGGTTTCCTGCCCTCTTTTTTCTGGGCCCTGTCCGAATTGTGGTCGAAGATCTCCGAGTCACCCTTAGCAGTCTGCTCCTCTTTGTTGCAGATCTTGGAAACTTTTTCCCGCTTCAAATCCTTCACCGATTAAAAAACTCAGAGCAGGCGCGTCCGACAGAGATTCAGTCCGCAACATGAATGCGAACCTTTCGCGACGTCTCCAGGACTGGCATTTCTCACTATCGACACTGTCTTGTTTGCTCTTCATAGATCCCTAAAATTTTCTCCTCCTCCGCCCCCAGCAAAGTGGCAAAGCCAATTGATGCCGCACCATCGAGGTGGAGGCGTTGTCACACTCCTTGCCACCATGGACAACTCCCGGTTTACGGTCGAGGAAGTTCCGAGTCGTCCGACGGTCAAGTGCGACGATGTCATTGGGCTCGAGGCTCGACAAGGTCAAGCAGAATCTGCAGGAGACCATGCTGTACTCTTTCCAGCGCTGGGAAAAGCTCCATTTTGAAGGGTGTCCTTTTTTTTTTACGGGCCTCCTGGTACATGTATGATCGGACATTGCCATGTCAACTTCATCTCAATCGTACTTTCGTTTATTTCTCCCCGATTCATTATCAACCTGACTCTCAAATAACGCGATACTTTAGGGATCTGAACCGTGAAGCGGAGACGACTGTGCGCCTGATCTTCGACAAGGCTATATTATCCTGACTTATCCCTGTGTCATCTTATTCGCTGAGTTTCACTTGATCGCCAAGGTGCATTCGAGTACAGCCAGATCCTCTTAGAGTTGGACGCGAAGATGGAGTATCCAGCCGGATATCAGCTGGACCCGCGAGAATTCGGAGGCGGCGAATGAGGACGAGATCATCTGAAATCACCAGGCTCGTGGCTTTCTTCCTTGCGGATGTTTTCTTATCTAAATGCTTGCGTCACACCTTGGAGGAGACTTCTCGGTGTCGGACCCGGATTTCCGGTGTTACGAGATGTTTTCGCAGGACTTTCAGCGAAACAACTTGCTGAAGTTGACGAACATGCAGGTCGTCGTCCTCTGTGTCCTCATTAAACTCTGCGTGCCCGGTGCCTGAAATTGTTTCTTGTAATTACACTCTGTGTGTCATGTAGCTGCAATGAATCAGAATAGATTTTGGACACATTTGAATACCGCCGGTAATATGCGGTAATCAGAGACCAAGGTTTGACGTCGCGGAAAAGCACGCGTAAACGCGTCTCTGTGCCCGACCACCACCATGTCCTTGCGACGGCTCTCAAATGCTTCGCGGTCGCTGTCGGCGGGGTCCCTCAAAGACAAGCTCTCCATGCTCACGACCACACCGCTGGTTCCCGTCGCCACCGCTCTCAAGGCAAACGTCAAGTTCGTGCTACCGCATGTCTTACGGTAGCAGCGCTGAATCCATTATAGCTTTGTTCCTGCACGGATCCCTCGAAAACGGCGTTTCCAGATGCTCGCGGTCGCCGTCTGGTCTGTGTCCATCATCCTTGCAACAGCCGTGTTTCTCTTGCTATGGTTGGTTGCACCGTCCTTTTATTTGCTGCGCGTAGAGCTCATGTTGGCCAGTTCCTATCCACCGCTGTGGCCTTTCCTGTGCCTTTATCAGGTCTGGGTCAAATGGGTCGACAAGAGCCCTGAAAATGGCGGACGCACCAGCCCATGGTTCCGCTCACTCAAGTTTTGGACGTACTTTGCTGATTACTATCCTGCTTCGTGCGTGCTTCTCTCATATTGTGTGGAAGGTCGAATAAACAGCAGCGCAGGTTTCTCAAGGCCCGTCGGATTCCGCGTCTGTGTTGGACGTTTGCTCATAAGACACCATAGGAGGCCGACCTCCCCGCAGACAGACCATACTTGTTCGGGTATCACCCTCATGGTATCCGAGATTTTTCTTCCTCCTTGCGTTAATCTGACCATGTACAGGTATAATCGGGATGTACGTCCTTGCCTCGTTCTCCAAGTTTTGATATTAACTCCGCATAGGGGCGCAGTTGCAACATTTGCTACCGAAGGTTCTTGCGCGCTCCCTCCTATATATCATACTAACCCCCACTCCACAGCGACAGGCTTCTCTGCGGCCTTCCCAGGGATCAAGCCGCACCTCCTCACGCTCTCAAGTAACTTCAACATCCCGTTCTACCGCGATGTGATACTCGCGATGGGCATATGCAGCGTCAGCAAGACGTCGTGCTCGAACATCCTGAAGCGGGGAGCGGGCTCTGCGATCACGATTGTCGTGGGCGGCGCCGCGGAGAGTCTCAGCGCGCATCCTGGCACGGCGGACTTGACACTGAGGAGACGGTGCGTCAGATTCCTATACATAGTCTGCGGAGTATCGGCTCACTGTGCGCAGACTGGGGTTCATCAAGCTCGCTATCCGGCACGGGTACGTCCCCAATGAATACTCGCTAAATTTGGTGTTGATGAGCATTGCAGCGCGGATCTTGTGCCTGTATTCTCTTTTGGCGAAAATGACGTGTGTATCCCGATTCTCTCGTGCCGCATATCTTGATCTTCAATGGCGGTAGATATACGAGCAAATGCCGAACGAGCGGGGTACGACTGTGTACCGGCTGCAAGAAAAGTTCAAGGCTGTCTTTGGTTTCACGCTGCCGCTCTTCCATGGCCGCGGCCTGCTCAACTGTGAGCTCCTTGCGGCGTCGCGATTCTTTCCCTCATTGTACTTCCAATTCAGACAATCTTGGTCTGATGCCTTACCGGCGACAGATCGTCGCCGTCAGTGAGTACCCAGTCTCTTTCCGGTGGTTCAGCATTATTGACAAACGAGCGATGGGCACAGTTGGACGCCCGATACACGTAACGAAGACTGAGAACCCGAGCTTGGAGGAAGTAACGGCGGTGCAAAAGCTGTATATCGAGGAGCTGGAGCGGTGTGTATTCTTTTTGAGAATGCAGCCGTCCACTCTGCACTTTGCCTATTTCGATACTGATTCCTTTGCTTCTGACAGCATATGGCACAAATACAAAGACATCTTCGCCAAGGCACGCACACGAGAGCTCAGCATCATCGACTGAGTATCGCCTCACTTCCGCGGCTCAGTCTACCTTAAATAATATCGATATCGCTAAGTATTGAACCAAACCTAACCTGTAGAAGTCCTAGCCCCCTTAGAAATAGCTATAAGCCATTAGTGCGCTGTACATGTACGTTTATCCAACCGAGGGCTGAGGCTTGTTGTATCGTCGTATCTTGCCGAGTTGAAATGGGCAGCGTATTTTTTGTCAAGTGGGGTGGTTTGGTGGACATTTCGTTTTGCACTGTAGATTTGGATCTTGCATCCGACGCCCAAAGTCGTACACAGAATTCAGTCCTCGCAGACGGAGGAAATTGTGGTCAAAGCGAGTCGTTTTGATTACCGGTCAAGTTACCGGGGGGTACTACCTCAATGTCATCATCTCACCACCTTCGTTCGAGAGCCTTTGTATCGCGCTGTTTTCAGTTCCGTCTCCGCTCCTTACAATACGCCTTCTGCCAGTGACTGCCCGCCATCCTTGCTACTAGCATCAGTACAATGTCATACATGACATCTTTTTCTCCCTCTAAACCCAGCGCTGCTAACCACCGGGATCTGAATCACATTATCGTCCTCAGGAAGGTGCCTTTGACCAAGTCTCCTTGAAGTCTCCTCGCAAAAATCGTATACCTCCTTTACGAGCGCCGCAATTGATGCACACGCAACCCAGGGCTCCGATCGTCGGGACCGATTTTGAGCAAAAATTGGCAGGTGCTTGCGCGGAAAACTCGCATGTCAAGGAACGGACGTACAGTATCGTAAAAACACAACTGGCCTATTTTTTTTCTTCTAAAAGGGTGCAGGGTTTGTCGCATACTCGGCGCTTCAAGTGAGCGTCTCGTACTTTGATATGATTCTCATCTGGATATCTAGACAGTCATTGTGACCATCGAGGGCCAAATACGAGCTTGATTTGCTGCTGGTGGGACTCGCGACTCACCGAGCATTCAGAATACCCGTCGTCACAGACTTCACCTTTCTCCTTGAACTTGAGGCTTGAAGAGCGACCATGAACCACACCTTAGCTTCCGGGATTCGCTCTGAATTCGGGTGCAGCGGATTCACGGGCGCAGGCCAAATGCTGGCGACTCGGCGCAATTTCGTTTTCGAGAAAAAGCCCATACAACGGCGCGCTGCAGTGCAGGGCATATTGTAACAGTCACTGGCTCGTCCCTCTCAATGGGGTGATACCCAAAGTCATCAGCCTTAACTCACCGGTTTTGATATCCAACTCCAAGGGGTGATACCCAATTCACCAGTTTGATAGGACGAGAGCCCTGCTGGACTATCTCTCTCAGTCACTCTCTTCATTCTATACGCACAAAGTAAATTCCATGGCCTACGGGCTTCGTTGCGTGCATCTTCGCTCGGTCCCAGGTCTTCCTCAATTTTCTATTCCAGGGGATCGGGGGCATAATTTTCGCACATTGCATATAATCTGCCGCTAACACCAAGTAAGTTCCCTCGTCTCTGCTAACACTGAACAGGGATCCACTGGTGCCCGGTGAGCTAGTATGCCGAGATCAGGCCAAGCATCATATTTCCGATAATTTCGCGGGACAGGATAATGGCGACGGTCTCGGACCACAGCAACGTTTCAAACAGGTTCGTGCGATGGCATGTAGGTGGGTGCCGGATGTTGATTCTTTTGATGCTTTCCATCTTTTTCCCCCTTTGGTGCTTTATTCGCCGTTTCTGGCTTTCCCGAATCCATCACAGAAAGAGTGTCGCTCGATTTGGAGCAAGTGCGTATAAAGCAGCCATCACGATTGATGAAAGCGCACTGCCACTGATTCGCAATTGCCTCAACCAGAATCCGCTTGAATCTTGTTTGAGCTTGGCTCATACCAGCCATCATCCCATGGCTGGAATCGAAACACTCATTTTCCTGTTACGTTGATATCACTTCGGCAGCTTAGCTTTACCGCCAATATCATCGGGCTCGTTGAACATCGAATTTAACGTTCCAACTTGCCTCTTTTTAGTAATTCCTTTACAGTAGTAAGATCCTCAGTCCGCTTGATTTATATATTTCTTTGTTTAGCTCCCCTTGGCGGTCTAAGTTAGGAGTGCTGCGGAATCAAAACCAGCATCTTGAAACAGCATCGTGGAGCAACGTACCAAACTCTTGGCGCTGTCTGAATCGTGGCAGTGAACAAACGAATTCGCCAGGCCCACGGTACAGCCGTCTCTAGAGATGAAGTAGTGTCTTGACGGTCTGAACGTGCTGTTTTCCCAGGAAGACAACCTCAGGCCTCCACACTCATGTTCATCCGTGACATTGTCGAATCCCGCTAACTCCCGCCAAAGGGAAAGCGAGAGACACCTCCTTGGCTTCGCGCACCACTCGCTGCTGGAAAATGGGACGGAGCGTACATCTTCTTGCCAAGCCTCTGTCAATAAGTGATAAGCATTTAAATGCCTCAGGGAAGCTACTTGCTATACTTATCCCGGCTTCGTTTGCTTCTTCATCTAGTAGGTGTACAGTGTACAGTATTGACATCATGGGAACCACGAAATTGGATCCCGGACTCGACGCGCTGTGAAACGTCCACATGGCGTCCAACTTCAAGTATTCCCCGAGTCGATCCCGCCCCTTCCCGCCTCTAACACTCCGCCAGGCAAGGGTATTTGGTGCAACCCCTTCGATAAGAATCTTTCACTGTTTTGCTGCCGGTTCAGATGACGCCCGGGACAGTGACGAGCTGATTTGGATGTTGGTCGTTGGTTCAATTCAGTTGCCAAGACCTGAGATCCAGAGCTTGGCAACATTATACACGTGCATCGCGCAAACTAACCAAATCCGAAAGTGCAACAGGTATGTCTCGATTTGACCGTTGGACTCGCATTTCCACGGACAATGGTAATAGTGCGCAAGCTCGTTCAACTGTTGTTTATGTGCAAACACCGTCAAGCCTTCAAGTGAATTCGGTCCGCACCTCTTTATAACAGTATATTTTCACTCTTGAAGTCCCCGCTGGGGTGAAGCTGATATTTTCGACCAGTGGAATGTGATTCGCATGAAGCTCCCGACTTTCTTGGAGTCTTTGTAAGGTCCAAGACAGTTTTTTTCCTTTGCGGAAATTAATTCCCTTATTGCGAGCTCAGGCAGGTCTTCCGAGTCATCACGGTACAATCAGGGTTATTCGGTTGGAGTACCTCGTAAGCAATGCCGCTATCTGAGGTAGTGAGCCAGTCATCATAACTCGCTTACGTTGAGGTTTCCTTCCTAGCTCAGTCGTGAGACGTCTTGGCAGAATTTTCTATTATGGGCCGTCAGGCCAAGGCGACTAAAATAAAAAAAATCAACAATAACTTGTGGGTCCGTGGGGACGCTGTATGCCTAATGGATTGAAGCCTGACTAGCGTATCTGATATCCTTAACCTTGGGACAGACCACAGTGCTGCAGACAGGTCTGCTTTTCCCATTATCTCCTTGATTGTATTGTCATTAATATTTAATTGAAGCGACGAATTTTTCAGGCCAAAACACGTACTTGAGACATACTGGAAACACAAAATGCACCCGCCCAAAATAGTGGGTGCAAGCACAATACGCACAACGGGCGACACTGCCACCACACGTGCCGATGGTGGCGGTGTTCCGCGCCTTACCAGGACCCCGGGACTCGATCGGAACTACCTCTCGCCCGCCAAAGGCTTGGCGCTCCTCACCTCTTTTTTGTCGATCCCCGGTGAACTCGTTCTGACGGGTTCCGTGCGTGCATGCTTCTCCTTGCTCGACGGAAGCCTTTGCACTTACCCTCAGGAGGCGGGGCATAATCGATAACCTCTGGCTCCCGCGCCGCTCCGAGTCTGCATGCTTACGAGTCTTCCGGACAGTCGCGTTGTCAAGGTAAGTAGGCCCGTCCAGATCGTTTTTTGTTCTGATCCTTCTTCATTATCGCGTCAAGATGGGTCAAGATGTCGCATTGCATCAACGCATGTGTTTTTTGATACTGACTTGATTCTGACCAATTTTGACAGACCCACCCTCTTTGCACACGGTGCGATAGCAGACTTGCGATATACCAGTCTGCTCGGGCGCCGAATGCAACGAGCGAACCGGGTCGATTTAATTTTAGTTGGTGTGCAGTGTGCTTTTTACTGACAAACGTTTGCGTTCATGTTGCGTTCATGAGTTCTTTGAAGTTATCCGGAAGTATTTTTTTCCTCCAAGTATGCTGCAATGGCGGCACAGGCTCGGTCTATGGCTCCGGATTACAGGATGAATGTTACGAACCACACGATCCCCTCCGCGGAAATGAGCTCTCCATTTGACTGTACCTTTCAACTTAACAGTTACTTTGGCTGTGAAACTCACCTCGACCACGCCACTTACTCCAGAGTTTTGGGAATGAGATTCAACACCCTTGAATGCCTCCTAAGGCTATAGCTTGTTTCCCCGACGCATGCTGAGTGATCAAGATCTGCTATGGCCGAGCTTTGGAGCCTTCGTTCCGAAATTGAGGTCGTTGAACCTAATTTTCACAGCCTCCCCGGAGGGCTGAATTGTTAAATGTCCTTGAACTATTTGTTGAGAGGACCTTGGACACAAATTTTGAAGGGACCGTAATTAAATGGGACTGAACCCCGAAAATCTCTCACGGTTCCATCTTCGTTCCTACGCATTTACAAAGCGTAAGACTGGTTTGAGACTGGTTCCTTTCTTCTTGGCGCTGGTCATCTCAACCTTCGTCTAGGTATTCATATTCACTCTCTACCTACCTACTTACCATGCCGCTCGACAAGACGGCCAGGGCGATGCTAACAGGGTCGACACCATTCTTCGCATGTACCGACGACCCGCGCTTCTCGTTCTGCTTATATGTTCCAAAATGCCATTCATTCGACGGACCGCGTCTCCCGCTCTTAGTCGCCGTCCATGGAACTAGGCGCCAAACCGCTGGCTACATCACTCATCTCCAGACATTTAGCGAGGAGCACCGGGTGGTTATCCTGTGTCCCCTCTTCCCGGCGGGCATCATCGACCCTTACGACGTCCATAACTACAAGAAAATTTTGTACCACGACATCCGGTTCGATCTGGTGCTCCTGTCTATGCTGACGCAGGCCGCGGGTGTTTGGCGCATTGACGCCGATAGGTTCTTCCTCCACGGATTCAGCGGTGGTGGCCAATTTGCGCACCGCTTTCTGTACCTTCACCCCACCCGCCTCCGCGGCGTCTCCATCGGCTCTCCCGGCAGTGTTACACACCCGACGACTGCCCAGCCTTGGCCCATCGGCCTCGCAGATGTAAAAACCATATTCGGAGCAGCTCCGGACTTTACGCAGATTGCGCGAGTACCGGTGCAGGTGATCGTCGGCGAGAAGGACACGGACACTTCAGGCATTGGGCGTGACGAGGTGGCAGGCCGGACGCGGTTAGACCGTGCCCGCTACCTGAACGCCGCGCTCTTTGACCGTGGAGTATCGTCCGAGCTGAGTATCGTGCCCGGAGCTGCACACGAAGAGAGAAAGATTATTCCCGCAATGGAGGCTTGGCTCGCGCCGCTGCTAGCAATTTCTGGATAGTAATCTTGAAGTAATTTACATATTTCGGTTCCCGGACGCTATACCAGATGTGCCGATAATAGGATGTACGGCCACTGATCTCATTCGTCTAATTCCAGCTATAGCTATAGAGAGCCTAGATTGGCTGCTCTGGCTATAGGTGATCGTGCGGCGCTATGAAGACATGCGGAAACTGTGAGCTCTGCGGGACCAGATGTTCGCTCATCAGCTTCAATCACCGACTCTTTCACTCGTTCGCAAGCCCGTTCTCTTGGCCATCGCCGCATTACACCGCATTCAAGTTCCAGAGAAAGCGGTAATTTTACAATTTAAGTCCGTTCGCTTGGCCATTGCCGCATTACACCGCATTCCAACCGCACTCAAGAGAAAGCGGCAACTTTACATTTATTTTATATAAATTTATTCAGGTAGGGGGCCGTGCCGCTCGCCGTTCATGATTTATAAGCGAATCACTGATGGCGGCTGATGGCGGGCTTGGCGGGAGGGGTCGGGAAGGAGCTGGGGCATGAATCCAGCTCCAATAGTGCTTGAAAAAAAGTCGTAAGACTCATGAGACACTGCTGCCCTCGCTCACATTTTTTTCGGATGATTTCCTCCCTTGGAACGGAGAGAAACTGGTAATTGTCGCAATTTTTGACATCAAAACCTCAGAAATTGCCAAATGAAGCGGGGAAAGACACGGAAAAAATACGGGTGGGTTGCAAGTGTGTCTTGACGACAATGTGGTTCAATAAGAGGTCTTAGTACTTTCAGTCGCCTTATAAATGACACTAGAAAGGTGGTGGTTATCTGTTACCTAAGGGCTCTTGGTGGGGTACCAAATAGATTTAACCCCGCTCGTCGGCCTTACATGCCTTATTGCCGTTGGCCCCACCCGCAGAAAACCATATGCATACAGCATGACAATCCACCTTCTGTTCACGTTATCTGATCTGATTTCTATGCTTTGGTCCTGTTGCTAGGCAAGTTCATACATGTCTTGGAGTTTCTCTTTATCTATGCGGCGTCGCCTCGTGAAACATATCTCTGGCCGACTGGCTTGGCCAAACGACGGGCCTTGTATTTCCGCGATGGATCTGCGGAACCTTAATAGGGCTTGGACGCGTTTCGTATGAACCGGATCTGTGAACCAATCTCCTTGTAAACCATCTGTTTCTGTATCTGGACTTGAACCGCTCCGCGCCGGAGGTTGAGAAGCATGTATGATGGCTCACTATCTCTATTTCCCTCGCGACTTGGCGAAACCATCATATTGTGCACAAGATGGCTGCTCCTGGCACGCATGCTCTTCGGCGAACCGACCCAGTTCCCGTCTGTCCAGATACTTCATATGCCAAGCTTTTTTCTAGCCTCTCCTTCACCAACCTTCACTCCCCAAGGTCGCAACTACCAACATGTCGAGGCCCATCCCGCTCACATTCCTCCGTGGTTTGCCGTCGCCCCCGCCCAACACCTCCTTGGGTGACCTCCTCTCAGAGTCTGTCGCAAGCTCTGATATCACGACCCTCTTCGACTGTCTACCGTCTACGTCGTCTCCGGCTCTGTATTCGCCCGACCCTTCACGCCAGCCTCTTCTCCACGACACTGTCCGGTCTTTTGTACAGCACTTTGCACTCCCCCATTCCCCCACGCGCTCCCCGCTTGGTCCCAATGACCGCGTCATGGTCGTATTACCAACGGGTCCAGAGAACGCGCTGGCCCTGCTCGCCCTTGCCAGTTACCACACCTGTGCGCCTGTCAATGCGAGCTGTACGGCCGCCGAGCTTCTGGACGACGCGAGGAGGCTGCATGCAAAGGCAATAATCACGACCCGCGACGCTGAAGAGCGCCTCGAGCTACGTAGTCTTTCAGATGCGCTCGGCTGTGACGTTGTCTACGTCGAACCCCGCACTTCTGGCCCCTGTGGGCTGTTCGATATGGATACCCTAGGTGATGCACCAATGGTGGTCCCCTTTCGGCCGTCAAAGCTACACGGCCTCGCCGACCAGAGCCTCATTTTACATACTTCTGGCACGAGTGGAAAAAAGAAGGTCGTCCCTTACTCCTTGCTTTCTCTCATCGTGGGAACTTGCGCCGTCGTCGAGTCCTGGGACCTCCAAGACTCCGATGTCAATTGTAAGCCATGACGCGGTATTTTTTGAATAGGTGACTAAATCGCCGACAGTGAACATGATGCCCTTGTTTCACGTCGGGGGAATTGTCCGCAATCTTCTCGCTGTACGTACTTGGTCGATTTCCTTGTGTGTATTGTATTCAATGACTCGTAACAGCCTATTTTCTCGGGGGGGCAGTGCCATTATGTGCGCCGGCTTCGATGCTATGGCATTCTGGTCGCTCGCCCGTGATCTGCAGGCCAGCTGGTTAGCGCTTTCAGTTGCATTACACGGAGTTAATTTCAATACTTACATGAATTGTAGGTATTACGCTGCACCCACCATTCACCACGCTATCCTTACCTCGCAGCCCGCGGGGCTGGTGCCATCGCGCGACCTCCGCATCCGCATGATCGCCAACGCGGCGGGCGGCCTCCTTCCGTCCCTAGCGGTGAGCCTCAAGTCCACGTTCGAAGCTGTGATTTTGCCCTCGTACGGCATGACCGAGTAAGGATACCTTCTCTTGCCCCTTTCATCTTTTCCTTGGCTCGTATTTGAGATTCGCCGCTGACGCCGTGCTTCCAGATGCATGCCAATCGCGACGCCGCCCATCACGTACCAGCTTGAACGACCAGGATGTTCCGGCATCGCCTGTGGCCCTCACCTTTCGATCCGCAACCCCGGGGACCTTGAGAAGCCCATGGCTACCGGCAGCACCGGAGCAATCTGTGTGCGCGGGTTGCCGACATTCGCTGGGTACGAGGTGTCGCCGGACCCGAATGTTCCGCTCGACACCTCCGCATTCACGAGTGAGGGCTGGTTCGACTCCGGGGACATGGGCCACATGGACGAGGATGGATATTTATATATTACTGGCCGCTCGAAAGAGATCATCAACAAGGGTGGAGAAGTCATTTCGCCGTTCGAAGTCGAAGAGGCGATTGTTACAAGCTGCCAAGGGCTTCGTGAAGGTGACGCTATTTACATCTTGATCCAAGAGATTCTCGCTCACCAATCCCGT